>CM030370.1:137135611-137762569 GCA_003604175.2 Clonorchis sinensis
CCCCAACCTGGAGGGCCAGGAGACTGTGTTCGTCAGACCTCTAGCCATGGACCAACCTGGTATGAGAGACTCTGTGAGTGTCACGCGGGCACCCCCCAGTATAGCTCAATGGGTCGCCGAGGTACACAAACCGCCACACCACGGTAAGGTCCAGTCTCTTCTTGTAGATGATCTCCAACTTCCTATTTTAGGTTTTTTGCACCTTTATGCTTGTCTTACCAAAGCATCCGTTTTGCCATTTGTAGCATGGCTGAATTATTCTACAATAATCGGAGAATAGACGGTCGCCGAACTAATGAGTTACGTCGGGTATTTTGCCAGTTTCAGACTGGCAATTCTGATGGCATTGTGCTCCTTCATCAAGGTACTGTCCTCGAGATCGATGAACTTTATCTATTGCAGGGAACACCAAGGTTATGGCATCAGTGGTCGGCCCCAGACCTTGCCGATTCAAAGGAGATATGAAGCCGGATGAGGCCACCTTGGTGTGTAAGTACAACAAACCTCCATTTTCGTCCACTTCCGGCGAAAGACGTAAAGTTTCCAACCGCGATCGTTCCACCAGCGACTTTGCTGCAACTATCGAAGTAGGTTATATTTTATCCATTTCCATTCGTATCAACACAAAAATTATGGGTTTGTAGTTCTGTTTTATGCGCGCCCTTGAAAGAAGCAATATTGTGCCTAACCTCAAGCGCATTTTACCATTGGCAACTGGGAAACATAAATTCGATCCTGGGGAAGATGGTTGCTAAAATGTCCCCACAAGATTTGTATTACCGGAAGCAATTCTTTTTCGAGCCCTCCGTTCTCGGATGTCTCTTGTAACCAGTCCCTCTGGGCATTCGCAAAAGACTGATTTTTCTGCCTCATACATAACATAAATCAGTTCCGTGTGGATGTTCTAATCAAATTAAGTGTACCAGCTGTACCCACCCATGTAATCAGCCAAAATAATCCCCCCTCAGAAGTATTTTCCGAGAGGTGGCTAGTTCTTGTGGATGCCGCAACAAAAATAAAGGGACAGGCGCTTGTAAACGAGCAGGAGTTACTCTGAAACTAAAATTGGTTGTCATCGCAATGCGCGATTTATAGGAAATAAATATCCTTATCTGTCCCGATACCTTCTACTCCAAAAATAACCATAGCTTGGGTCTCCGCGACCAGGTCCGGGAGCAACTGGCCAGTTGAGTGTGGAGCAACTGGTGCATCTGGCACGAGAGTTGGCCGAGGCGCCACTGGCCACGTTTCAATCGCAGGAGAACAGGCAGGATTCAAAAGTGGAGGACCTGACGAACAAAGTGGATCAACTTACCGAACAGCTTGCAGCCGTCAAGACGGAATCACGGAGGCACGCTCGAACAAGCAGATGCTACAAAGAGACTCCACAAATTCCGTAACAGATCTCACTTTTCAAGAGACGCAAAGCGGATTTACGAGAAGGCGTGCTACTCACATGCCGCATCAGTAGTATCCACCGTTACACGGGTATTCTGGCGGTATCCTAGCTCGTATAACTAAGCTGTGTGACCAACACGATCATTTATGTCTTTTATCGCATTTCGGCGAACATACGGGTCGTTGTCATCGGTGTCTCCTCGTATAGTGATGAGAAATTCGCAAGTTGATTGCCAGATAAACTACAAGCAGCCAATCGACACACCCGAGCTACCAAAGTTTCGGCACTGCCAGGGCTGGTTAACGCCACAACAACCATGAGTATCGAGAAGTATGAAGTACAGGCCCTCGACTTTGGGTTGGGCAGGAGTGACTGCATCGAATTGTTCATTTTTGCTCGTGTCTTAGGTTTTTTGGCCGGCTGCAAACCCATCTAGCCAAAACCTTAGTACCGCCGGTTTACTCTCACTTTTCTTTATTCACCATTTGTGGTTTCAAGGACATTTGCTTACTTAGAGAAAACAGACAAATAACTGGTCAAATTTTTGTCGGTCAGTCCCATTGTTTTCTACTTTCGGTTAATAAGCGGATTATGGTAGCAGTATTTTTGGAGTTTGAAATTTCCTGTCCAACAAAATGTGCTGAAATCTTCTCGACAATTTACTCCCGATTCCGTCCTTTTTGGGACTCATCAGATACGCACAGTCCTCGAATTTCCGTCAACCTTATGTTCTAATTGATCCAAAATTGTATGAAATTCGCGAAGTACACTCATTTGATTTTAACAGAAGGCTCAGTTGAAACCCAGCTGGATCTCTCGTTTATGGCATTCTTCATCTGAATGTGCTGCACACATAGTTTAGCTGGCACGATATTCATGATATCGAAGGGCGTTTCTTTGGCACGACATTACTTATAAGGTTGCCGAAAACTCCTCGCTCTTCTTCAAATGGGTTTAGTCCCCGAGTTTCCATCAACGTACGCCTAATTGCTGAGTCCTAAGAAGGGCAAAACGAATAGTGGTCTGTCGGAGAGTTTTCGGCAACCATGTAGGTAGCTTGTTATGTCAAGAGAATTTACCGCGAGATCTCCTGCCAACTGAACCGTGAACTTAGCAATAAATCTACTGGTTGTTTTCCAACCCTTTTCGAAACGGCTCCTGCTACACATTGTGCGACTGCATTCAACTCCTAGTGATTCCTAAGTATTGCAGTTCTATTCGGAATTTCGCAATTCTTTTTTTGCTTTGCTGGGCATACCGATGCGCATCTGATGTGGATCGTGTTGCACTGTACGCTATCGATTCAGCTATGTTGCTGCCCATCCCTTTCTTTGCATCGATCACTACCTCAACTTAGGGATGCAGTTTTGATTCAAATATGGTTTTAATTCTCCAAATGCTGCCTGTTGCCGCCGATAACTCTTTATTATTCGGCTTTTTATTCCACTTTTTCTTGTACCCACCCGCCACAGGAGATATTTTCGTGCGTAGTTCGGAAAGAAAAGTACCCAATGTCGCAGATTGACATATTTCTCGAAGTCCTTCAGTCAGACGGTTCTGAATTCGCATGTGCAGTCAACGCTGCAACGCTTGCGTTGACAGATGCCGGTATTGAAATGCGGAGTTTGGCTTGCGCTGCAACCGTTGGTAAGTACCACGCTAATTGGCCAATCTGTTAAATCACTCTTCAAGTTCACGTGACTTGTACGTACCTATTTTAATAGTGGATATTTGTTAAATCATAGAAGGAAACTTCGAGTGAACTGAAGAGACAGATGCTAAAACGAGAAATGAACTCGTTTCCTCCCGTTTACTGGACTGAGCTATCGTGAACACTGCCTCATGTCTGTTTTTTTATGTATTTGGACCACACATTCAATTTGACACACGCCTAACCTAAGGGACAAACCATAAGATGACAAACAGAAGTGGAAGTGGCTGTATTAAAACTAAGCACGGCGAAATCTTCGCGCCTTCCTGGCTGGAATGCACCCGATCCTCCTTGCGTGGAGTCGGAAACCCTGTAGGACCTTGCACGCAGCCAATCGGCAAGGACGCTATCTCTTCTTAGCCTGGCTGCCTAGCAAAGGCTTGTCCCTGGGCGTGCTGAGTAAGGTTTGTAAACCATGCTGAGGATGCGTTTATTTCAGCGGTCTTCGAAAGTGTAGACACCTTGTTCTTGATCGTCACACGTAATGCTAGACGGCTTTTTTATACTTCGCTCTCACTTTTCCATTCTTTCCTCATGGTTACGTGACACTTAAGTGCCAGTATGCAATAGTGAGTTATCGCTTTCAAACGTGATACCGATACGCAGTGTATCCAAAACCGGAAGTGATCAGCGCCGCTGAAGCTTAATAGAATTGCCCACTTGCTTCAGTGTACAAAGTACTTACGCCTATATCTGGTCCACTACGAGGGCAGAGGTACAGTCAGTCACTGCTGAAGCCCAACTTCTGCGATGCTCATCACTTAGGTTTAGTCATTACGTATAAAATTCCTACCCGTTATTTAAACTCACCACTCAAGTTACTTAGAAACTGCACCTACACCGACATTATTTGTTTCACTCAGGTATGTGGGGACCACATTTGTTCGCCGACCTTTGTCGCTTTGAGGAGAATCCGAGGATCCCCCAACTAACAATGGTCTGTCTCCAAGTGGTGGACGAAGCGGGTCCTCTTAATCCCAATACAGATAACCCGGCCAGCCAACCGCAAGTATTACACACGCGGCTCACCTCGTGGCTTCCCACAACGAAACTGAATGCCCTTTGTGCTGCGGCCATTGAAGTGACACATGCTCTGAGTCTAGAATTCGCCTGTTGGTTGCGAGGGCGCATACGGTCAGAATTGGATATCCGCTAACCGTCTTCATGCTGTTAAATCGTGTACAGACATGTGAAAAGTTGGAAACCAACCTGGAAACCCGACTACGAGGCAAAACGCGTTTTTCTAACATTGTGCACATATCAGTAAACTCTCGAAACTTTCAATGGTGGTGTCTTTTGCAAACGAACCGCTGAGGAGGGAACACCCCAGAGATGTGAAAAAATGCTTGAGGTAAGAAAATCTTCCACGGCACTGAGTAGAACAACAAGGTTCGCCCACCCGAGACATCTTGAGTGAAACCTAACGACCAAGATCTTCGGAAGAATGGGCATTAGTACGAAATATCGAACAGATGACGTCACTCGCAATTAAGATGTAGTATATTTAGCGTCCTCTGCTTGTCAGTCTGCACTCTTGTAACCGTACGTGGAGCGATGCACTAAGAAGCATCCATCAACCCAATGCTTCTGTGTTACTTTATGCTACAAATATTTCTTAACGTTTGTGGGACACGGCAGATGTCTGATCAATACCTCTATTCACCAACGTCACTAAGGGATGATTGCGGGTTTTGCTCGTACGGCTTCTGAGCTTCAACCAGACCAATTCTGATTTTATCTAACAACCACAATGAAAAGCAGAAGAGGGACGCATTTCATTTGTCTTGCCTGATTCCTGTCAGTAAAGGTTTAAAGACAATGAAGTCAGATGGGTTCAATCAATGGTAGCGCAATATTTGCTCTCTATACCCCTCATGTAACAGGAACTCCCAAAGTGAAAGAACCCTATTGTTTTATCAATATGGAACGATCGGTTATGATGTGGCGGCAGTGGTAATATCGAACTGCCAGGGACAGGCATCCGTAAATGTGGAGGTATACGCGTCAGCTATAGAGAGGTATAAAATGCGTGTGGTTTCAAAAGAGGACCGAGCGGTTTCGTTTGGCGTCATTGCAGCACAAAGGAATCCTAAAGAACAGTTCCTTATATGGTGAAAAATCAGTCGATCTTCACACTGTTTTAAGGCCAGTAAATCCAGATTGATTGATCCAACAGGGATATAGCCAAGCCCAAAGCACTGATCCGCCTAGCATATCACCGTTCCACCCCAAAACCACTCCTGCGAGTAGTCTGATCTATTTTTTCCTGAGTTGAAGTGCATTTTCGGGACACTGTGGCCCTGAAGGGAAACAGTTTACTTGGGCTCAGGAAGTGTTCTTGAGATTGAACGGGTTGCGCGAAAACGGTATACGTTTTCACCAACGCTTTCCTTTCCCCACGGTAATGCAAGGACCATCGACACGCACTACAGTATTCAGGCTTTATTTGTGAAGCCCTTGTCCATTTGGGTGGCACAGGCTAAGTGATTAATTACATAAGCACTGCTAACATACTACCGTGCCACGTGAGTTGCAAACTCCTCAGAGACTGAAACTGGACGCGAAGTAACTTGATATTTCTCAAGTTCCAAAAAATCAACACTGGTTTCATTGTTGTCGCATAAACTTAATCGTTTATAATCACTTCGATGACGCTTGTGACTACCGCGCCGGTTGAACACGTTGCGTTGAAATGTTTCGGTCCGTGACATTCAATGGTACTGAATACCCGTGGCATTAGTTTTACCATTAACCTCACGCCCAGTCACCTGGTATTTGATGGAGTTCAGAAGAGAAACGGAGGCTTGAGCGTTCATCACATTTCTATATCCTGTGTGGTTAGCTGTCAGTTGTGATGAGGAATAATAGCATGTGCCGTGTGTACTCAAACTGCAGGGGTTGCGATAGAATGCAACTGTCTTCAGGCTGATTTCGAGCCACAGAAGTCTGCTTGAGGCTTGTCTCCAAACTGACCTTGGAACGCATAAGTTGCCTTGCTCGAAATGTGGCTTTGGTTCGGTTGTGGGGCGTAAGCGCAAGTGATATTTGTCAACTGCGTCATACACTTGCTGAGTGAACTTTTGCAACTCCAACTAACTGTGTTAAGGCTGATCGTCCCATCACAGGTCCCGAAGTCCAGCGTCTTTGTAGTTTGGGAAAGCCTGTCCCCCGAAGTTACCTGTGAGGTCTCAACAGGAAAAATGAAGTAAACGTCCGTCCACTTTGTGATCTCTGTCCTTCGGGAGAAAAAATGTGCATGTGTGGTAGTTCGAGGAACAAACTACTGCGGCTGGCCTACGGTTGTGAATGTTAGTCTCATGATTTCATCGATAGCCAAGATGAGGTGAGTAATATTTTACCAATTTAGTAAAACCATGTGACTACTTGGATGGGCACTGTGTGCGTGTTTTAATTACCCGGCAAACGTGTCAGCGGGGAGGGAGGATAAGCATTCACAACGTACCGAGAGGTGTACATGATCCGCAATCAATTGAGAACGGCCAGTCTGAAGCTTCATAGACCCATATTGCAGGGAAATTTCTTCACTGATTTAAAAAGACTTTATAGCATTATCTCGCTTACTTCTAAGTAATAATTACCGCTCAACTGTTCAGTTCCTGGTTGAACGTAACAGTGGTAATATACAAATGGAGGAAAGATACATTAATTTACAAACAGTGAAGAAAAGGATCAATTTAAGGAAGGCTGCCCGACAAAGCGATGCAAAAATCATGAACCTCGGAGATCCATTCGTCAAGTGAATTGGTCGGCGGTGGGGTAAAAGTCTCCAGCTTGGTCATGAAATCTGCATTTGCGGACTCCACGGTCTTTGGAGTATCTTGCTCATCATTTGGTTTGTACTGAACATTAGTGAGTGCGATATTCCCATCGGTTCTGACGCTCAAAATAGCTAGAACGTTGCCGTTGAGACCGCTTAGAAGGGACAGTTGGCGTTTCTCCTTATCCCAATCGAGAGCGTATTGGGATTGGAGTCGCAAGATATGCATCCGAAGTAACTGGTTGACATATTTGGTGGACAGCAGCTCGGCTGTAAGTGCGCCTGGGGCTAACGCCACGGACGCGCACTGAGCGATTGCGGCCACGTCCGTATGTTGATTGCACACAACCTAGGAGGAAAGAAAAACGAAGGTATCTTATAGTGTTTGTAGAGTATCACAAAAAGCTCCCGTGACAAAACTATTATAAATTAGTCGCAGTCCAATAGTCCTCTGGGCGGCAGTGCCCGGTAGGTGTTTAATGTCCGCTGACAGATAACATTTCATGCTCCATTCCATGATGTCGTTTGTCAGTGGGAACTATGACACGCCAGCTCTTATTATGCAAAAAAGTGGTAGGCATGGGTAGGGATGACTGACTGTTAGCGTCGACGACAAAACACCGGTATTTAAACACAGATGGTTCGCTGCCGTACAACCATAATTTATCTGGAAGCCTTATTGTGGAGAAAAGTGGATGAGGAAGGGAATTAGAGCTAGCCCACCACAATCACTCCGAGGTGCATACACCCCCAGACACCGAGACAATGGACAGAAACCGACAACAATGCCACTAGCATCGACTAGTGGCGTCTTCCACCATGTACAGGGGGGTCACGCGGATCCTGTCCTGGAAGGCGAGTCACATCGATAGCATTCAGACTTCACAAGTGGCGAGGTCAATGTCGGTCACCTACATGTTTTCACCACTCTGATTTAGGCGCGGAAAACAGCACTCTAGTCGGTACGGGTATTGTCCAACTACTGCATCTTTTCGCGCTGGACACAGCCTTCGATTAAAGTCCGTGATGCTTACTCGTTTTCTAATGGCCTCGTTGTGGATTGAGCTACACGACCTATGGTCCTGAGACAACGGTTTCCGAAGACTTGAAGATGTCCCAGTTCCTTTGATCGAACAGGCCATCTCACAGCCATACAACAAAACAGTCAGTACTATAGCCTGATACACGCCCCTTGAGATGCCGGTTTTCCGCCTAGGTATCTCAGATTAGCAAAAGCGACTAGAGCGTTAGAGATTCGTGCACTGTCATCTGTCGCACTACAATCGGAACAACCTCCAAGATAGGTGAAACGTTCCACAATTTCCAGTACCTCCGGTGTATTTAGTGCTGATTATCCAGGAGCATGACCTTACACTTGGTGGATCCAAAGCGCATGTAAGAGGAAAGAATGACTTTGGGAGACCGATTGCCAGGGATCGAAGTAAAGAGTATAAACAAAGAGTACAACGACAAGATCAAAATACTGCTGACGGTCAGTTAAGCATGAAAAATCCTGGAACAGATGTTGAAAATTCGGTAACTGGATTGGCGGACCACATCAGGATGAACGATTGTGCTTTCTTGGAGGATAAGCATAATTTGTCTACTAAGTTTTCGTGGCAGGATGGTAGTGCGGGAAATCCATCCACAACCCTCCAAAAATTGTGCAGTCCGTGAATGAAAACTGATCATCGCCAACGGTACATAATTTTCCAACACCGGCAATTCGCTGCAAATACAGTCATCTGCCCAGATAAGAGCATACCGATGGAACAACTCAATTAACCATTATCGGACTTCGGTTCTTGATTTTTAAAACGTACAATAAGGTGTATGACCAAGTGCGGACTTAGGAAATCCGGACTAATTTTGCCATGTTCAAGGTGAATTTTCTGGGAAGCCAATACGAAGCAAGTTGACCAATTTCGACATCTGAAACATCTAATAGGGACCCTAGCGAGACCGGGATCCTTCCTTAAGATAGTAGTTAGAGTTATCATTAACACCACGGTCAGGGTAGTTCGGTTACATTCCGTACCTTTTTTCTGCCTGAATTCAGTACATCGGTTTTAGCGAATGTACAAAGTCTAGTTTTACACATGCGTTCGAATTTCCACCCCAATTAGACGTACGGTTTCCGCGTTAAACAAAGCAGCTTCGCCATTATATCCCAATTCGAAACTGGACGCTGTCCATTTCTGTTCGGTTTGACAGGATTACCGCCGATTGTGCACGACAACAGGAGCACAGAAAAATGAAAGAATAGCGACCTAATGATTTAGAACAAGCGAATATATACAACAGCACCACCGGCTGCGTGACATCGCCGTTTCGATGAGTACCTCCAAACATTGATGGGATGAATCCCTGATATCCCAGTGTCGCATACGAAATGTGCCAGTGCAATGTTATGGTTATCATACTCCCTTTCTAGATCATGCGATAAGCAGCTTATGGTAGCTTCCAGCCGGAACCTGCTTCAGCGAGACACTCGACCACCTGGCATAGCCGGGTCTGCGTAGCTGATGAATCATTATCAACTGCAGAAATGACTGTTTTTTCCCAAAATGCATGCTTCACACGCACACACAAGCTGCCTTTGTTGTCTTCAGCTCGGTGGTCAGGCTGTAAAGCTATACTGGGCGCACTGTCACGTGCTAGATCCTTCCTTCCACCGACAGGCTAATGTCACGTGCCTACGTTGAAGGGAAGCAGAAAAAGCTTTAGCGACTCTACCATTCAATTTGTCAGCAATTCTGACCCACGACGTGATGCAACTACTCAGGTGTTTAAATCTGTCCACTAAGTCGTCGTTTTGAATCCGCCACCAGCTTTGGTGATGCATTTTCCCAATCTCACAATAGGACTATGCGAGACGCATACTGAAACGCATAGCAACATCATTTAGGTCACTTGGCGTAGTTTGTATCTAGAGGGAGCCGAACCGAGCAACAAGGTTGTGTACTATCACCTACGGTTTTCAATCTCTATCTCACGGCCATTGTAAGGGCGGTTTTAGCATATGATCCCGGTATGCAGTTCGAGTATCGGTTTGCTGAAGGTCTGTTCACAACCAGAAGTTTCGGCGCAGACTATGGTTTACTAAACTGGAGTCCATAACGTGAAGTTGTTTTTCCATGCACATGATGAACTGCAGTCCACAGTTGAGGAGTCTGGGACCATTGATGCACATTTTGACCTGTGAATCAACAGGAAGGAGACTGTCCTCATGTACTAACGTCCGCCGGGTAGAATCTCCAATACAGCCGCACACCAAGGCTGGAGTGGATGTCGAACTATGGTGCCTGCCTGTTGATTTGGCTGATAGCTTTAAGCTGAGGTACCGCGTCGCCAAGACCGGCGCATCCTTTGGCACGCATGAAAAAACGGGATATAGAGAAATCGAGATCAGTGTGTCTACGAAACAATGGCTCTGGCCAATCAGTTGGGAAATAAATCTACCGATCGTTTCCCAAAATCTTTCGAAAACAATGTCCGTTTTGTTGTACGGCGTCCGAACAATGCCTATGTAACAGCGTCATATCTGACATCTGAACAGCTTTCACACGATGCTTGAAACCGATACTGTGTATCACCTGGGTCGAAAGGTTGCCGGACAGAGGTTTCTCGACGGACGATATGGAAGCGATAGTTCTACACGACTACCCGCGATGGCCGGGTTATGTTTTTCGAGTGGAGAAAAAAGTCCACAAACGAATTCTGTGTGGACAACGAAGCCAAGAGACAGAACCATGGCGGACGGAAACGGCGATGCACAAACAATGCGGTCGAAAGTCCGTTTGACAAAATTGGGAGCACAGGCACAAAGAGTACGACATGATGGGGGCCCTACGAGCAGGTAATCGTCGATGTAGTACAGGGCAACAAACAGCAAAAAAACGGATTCGAAAGAGGCAAGTGTCTCTTGAAAACTATTGGACGTGGAGACAGACTTATCTAGGTTTGTGGTCGTGCTCGCGCGGGCCGTCCTGGACTAAATGGTCATTAGGGAACACAAAGCGATTCGCTGGAGGATGCTCATCACAACCAGCTTGGCTCTCCGAGGATGTCAAACAGCCAAACCTACGACTGCTGGTCATAGAATATGGATTTGACATCGCAGCCACTCCACACATGCACTATTGGGCCCATCTGCGTGGACGTCTCCGTACAGACCTGTGGATAGCATGCCTCAGTGCATGTTGATGTGCTAAACCCATGGTTGTTCCAGAACCGAATTTTCAATAGCTAACAAGCTAAAAAATGATCATTTTTATTATTAAACTATGGCCAACTACGGGACATCATGTAGTGTCCCGGGTTGGGCTTAGTAGTAACACGGGTCCTCAGTTTATCCGATTCCTACATCATTTGAATGTGTAGATGGTTCGCCTTAGCAATCTGTACTTTCCGTAGTGCTAAGCTTGGAGGTGACCAGAATGTTGCGCATAAACTTCAGCGGGCATCTAATAACTCTTTGTGGTCTGTACCGCAGCTTCCGATAAAGCTGCTGATAACCAAACCAGTGTTACACATGTATTCAAAAAACTGTTGTCGACTGTCACCAATTTTCTCTGAAATTCTCCCATCAACTTATATGCAGGGTTACCTTTATTCACGCCTACGGTAAATATTTTTAACAGCTTGGGTGAAGTTATCCTTTTGGTGGGATTGAATTGACTGCAGCATTACAACGGAGAGGACCGCGGAAAACTAGTGCCCACAAACCGCCACAATCGGTGGGACATTATTAGTTTCGCTTACCAGAGCGATGTCAAAAAGTGCACCCGCATTACTGGGACTTTCTTCCAGATACTAATTTAACGGAGGATACCTGAGCCATACTTGCTGTGTAGCAGAGTAAATAGTGCGGCAAATATGTTGTCACTAGGCTCGTCACGATAAGCAGTATGCAAAAAGCGTACCAGCAGAACAAGCAACTGAGGCCGAGCCTGAATTCGGGAGGAATATCGACACGATGAGCTCACCTCAAGGTTGTCGCACTGATGAGTCCCACGAACCAACGCGAATGGACGACCGGGAAATGTGTCCGAGGAAGAGGTTTCAATGCGTACGGTAACTTGGTCATCTTCTGATGAACCTGTGGACCATCCGAACCGCTGCTGATTCCACTTTTGTATGTAACTTTGGGGAAGAAAAAAATCAATGGGACAGACGCGGGTGGAGATGAAACAGATAACAAACTCCTGGAAACACGAAATCTAGAAAAAGCAAGACCTGTCGGTAGAGCGCATAAAGAGGAAAAGCCCAGCATTCCTCCTTTTCGTCTGAGGTAATTTACCATCACAGCACAAAGCTATTATGATCTTTTCAATTTCGTAAGGCCACATCGTTGTGCATTGATTTCTTGATAGTATCATGTGTTCCGCTGAAGTGGAAAATTTGATATAACATACGACATTGCCTTCTGGAAGGTCACCTGTGCAGTGAGGCGATGGATACCTGCACTGAGATCACTCGACTTCTGCTCAGTGCACTCGACATCTGAAAGTTTGGGGCAAATATAGTTCCTATGGTACACCTCACACATTGCACAACCTGTGATATCCAAAGCAAGCTGAGAGAGTTTTCCAGCCGACCGTATGTCAGTAGTGTGCGGGTGTATTTTCACTATCCTGTTTAGACCTGAGCAACAGTTGGAGTAACTGAAACCTGCGAGACAAACAAATGCAGTACACGCACAATGTGTCAATCGTTTAGTCATATCATCATCATCATCATCGTCAGCTGTAAGAACCGTGTACTTGTCGCACAGTGGTTGTAGCTGCCACAGTTGCGTTCACCGATGATTTGGAGAGGTGAGGTAGGTAGCTGCGCATTGGAGGCGGGAGCTGATAAATTGTTGCGCAAATGCACCACTGTCATTGGAGTGTTAAGTGGGGGGTTGGGAAGGGAGTTACGCATTGAAGGCAATAGCTTGGATGCACGAGCGCCATTGAGGGCGCGACTGGGCCGTTTGACAATGTCTCTAACCATTGATGTGGCCCGTCTCGGGGTCCCCATCCAGGAAGACGGCAATGACCAGCACAGCTGAGTTTGCTGGTAATGGCTTTTATACTTCGCTGCCAAGTCATTGTTTGACCACCTCTGGCTCGTTTCCACCCTTCACGTGGTTGTGCGAAAAGAACCCTTCGAGGAAGTCGGTCGACTGGCATGCGCAGCACGTGGCCAAGCCAGCGCAACCTATGCAGTGTGATCAGTTCATCTATCGAGGGTGAGTTATTCCTCCCGAATACCATTCGACGTACTTCAGCATTGCTGATCCGGTGTTCCCACCAGATTCGGGCAATGCTCCGGAGACATCGGTGGTCAAACACTGAAAGTCGTTTGACGTCCTCGGCGCGCAGCGGCCAGGTTTCTGATCCGTATAGTAATACGGAGCGCACCGCAGCATTGTAAACTCGACCCTTGACGGATAAGCTGATGTCACACCTACGCCACAGGTGACGCAGGTTCACAAAAGCTGCTCGGGCCTTCCCAATTCGGATGGAAATATCATCTTTCGCGAGACCACCGGGACTAATACAGCTGCCCAGGTAGACAAATTTGTCTACTACCTCAATCGGTTCACCCGCAAGCACTAGGCTAGGGTTCGGGCCCACCCAGTCTTGCACTAGCACTTTACACTTTGCAGGTGTGAAGCGCATGCCGAACCGTGAGGCGGAATTAGTTAGATTATTTAATATTCTTTGCATTACCACGGCGTCAGATCCAAGAAGAGCTATGTCGTCTGCATACTCGATATCTGTGAGCGGACGCCCCGGGAGCACTTCGACCCCACAGGCAGTAGAGGCTGATAATGAGTCTTCCATGATCGTATCAATGACGAAATTGAAGAGGAAAGGTGAAAGAGGACAGCCCTGTCTGACACCACTTGATGTGGTGAACTCAGGCGAGAGCTTCCCGTAGACCTTCACACGGCCGCGGGAGTTGGCGTACAGCGCCTTAAGAAGGGTCAAGAATTTAAGGGGGACACCTTTGCTCCACAGACACTGCCATAGTGCCTGGCGGTCTACAGAGTCAAAGGCAGCCTTCAGATCGAGAAACACAACCATTGTTGGTTGCTGGAAGCAGTGTCGCTGTTCAAGAATCTGTCGGAGGGTGAAGATATGATCGATGCATCCTCTTGCAGGACGGAACCCAGCTCGGTTTTCACGGATTTGTCTCTCCCTGTGTTCAGTCAACCTTCGAAGGATAAGACCAGGAGTACCTTCGATGCCACAGCTAACAGGCTGATGCCACGGTGGTTTTCGCACAGCGTCTGCGTACCCTTTTTGAAAATAGGGATAACTGTCGACATGCCCCATTCTGCAGGCACCTTCTCTTCGTTCCATATAGCACCAACAAGCCTTGTCAGATGGGTCACCAGGGATTCTCCGCCTTCTTTGAAGAGGGCTGGATAGAGACCGTCCGGTCCTGGTTCCTTCTCACGTTTTATTACGGATATTTCGTACGGTGCACTACACATGCTTGAACACACATGCCGAACGACTGTGAGCATCAAAACGCGACTTTGTATAGTAAACCTACAGGCATGTCCAACTGAAAGTTCACACAGCCACAATGAACAACATTCGATCACACATCTGGTATCTGACACCTATGCAAGCTAAATCAAGCTGCATTTGCTGACATCAGCATTGGAATCCCACACCCGTAAGCCTAAGCCACTCAGGTTGCATTTTGACAGCCGGAGAACAGAGGTAATCGATTCTGGACAGATCGCAGACACAGGGACTATCCAGAACTTCATCTTTCGACATGACCAACAGGTACACTGCACTCTTGGATCGAAATATAATCTGCAGGCGAACTAGGGTTCTACGTTAAACCTAGGATTAAAAGGACAGCACTTCGCTTTCCAAAAATGCTGCGGTGTTGTTTCTCATCGCCGTCAAAGAGTACTAAAATTGTCAGTTTCAAGTCAAAAATTTCAAGTCAAAACATGTCAAGACGTGGTACCAAAGCGGCATTGACAGTTGTACGTTCTTCAGCTGAATCAATCGATAGCCACGTCGGGCATACACTTTGTACGAAGTGTAGGCGCGCTAGCGGCAGGAGATTAACTAACCGCAATGCGACCGCTTCAGCGCAGTTCAATAAACTGATGCGCATCGCATGACTCGACAGGAAGCTCAGAATGAGATCTGGCGATTAGTATCAATGAGGTGCGACCTCATAGTTGGAAATCGGCCTCATAACACCGCGCAAGAGATGCTTCGGAATGTGATCGCACATTCTTTTCGACAGCCGATGACAGACTAATCCGAGGTAACCGGCTTGATAACAGAAGGTAGAAAAATGCAGAAATATGGGGAGGATAAAGACAGATTATTAGCTAAATACACTTATCTGTGCATTTATTTGGTTTGAACGAGAGACTCAAATGAATCCGCATGAATCTCGCGTGCATGGTGTTTTTTCTACTGCGATATTTCGAATACTGTGCCAACTTCAAGGTGAGGCGGCTTTATGCACCACATTCAGATGAAGAACATCATAAGCGATTCAGCTGGATTTAGTTGGGTCTCCAGTTAAGGTCAAATGGGGGTGAGATGGCTCAAGTGGTTAGAGCGCAAATTTACTGACCGAAAGGTCCGTGGTTCGAACCCTGCCTCTGCCTCTCGACTTCCCCTGTCTAGGCTTGGGCAACCTGGCAGTATCCCAGCCCTCGTGTGGCATGGCAGCTAGGCACCGAAAGGGTGTTACAGCTGAACAGTAAGGTCAAATTAGTATGCAAATGAGTGTAGTTCACGAACTGCATACAACTTGGTTTTAATTAGAACATAAGGTTGAGGGAAACTCGGGGACTGCGCCCAGTTGATGAGTTTTAGTAACCTTATGAATAGTGTGTTCCGCAAAGACAGATCATATTTAATGCGCAAAACCCGGATTGAAGTAGCCTCGAAGGACAATGCTGAGTTGTAGGTCTTGCCAATCCCATCAGAGAGTTCCCCGGTTATCAGTTCAACGTCAGTATTCCACTTAAAAGGCACGCCAGAAACGATTTTTTGCACGGTCCTCCTAAGCTTGAGTTCAGGCGGTCTTTGTATATCGTGATGAACAAACTGATCAGGATATCTGCTCTGACAGAAACTTGAAAGTATCGCCCACACATCGTTCGTGTGGGTGTTAATAACTCCATTTCTGTTTTTGCCATGAATACACCAACTGGTATTGTCACCACCCACTGTCTACTAATGAACTGAATAATACATGAGCATGTACTTCAGCAGTAACGATATAAACGTGGATGCTGGTTCGCCTATCTCATTCTGGCAGAGGCAGCTGCTGTCTTCTTCAAGAGTACATTGGTGAACAGCGAATTGATATCAACATAGAAAATCCTACCTTGCTGACGAGCTAACGAAACCCCAAGTTCCCTTTAGGCTGTGGGGCGAACGTTCCATCCGAAGAGGTCCAGGTCTACTACTAGCAATTGCACCATGGCGAGATAAGGCGAGTTTTCAGTAAGGGGCATTGGACACAATGGCACATCAGGCTTGTTCACCTTGGATACACAACTGAATACAAAAATCACCTTAACAATGGACTGAACTATGTGCCGATTCGTTTCACCATATTTCTCAGTTGACTGTGTATCGTCTTAGCCTTTAGGATTCCGCTCAAGATGGATCCGTTAGCTAGACAACAGTCCTAGATACAATGCTTCCGGTTGTTTTTGTGCATCGAGACGCACTTTCCCAAAAAAAACTGAAAAGTGTGTTCGCTCACTCTCCTATTTAAGCTGAATTTAAGTTAATCAATCAATTTCCCCACAACAGATGACCTCATATCCGACTTAAACGCATCATGGTCCCTCTTTATTCTGAGCAATACCAAGGTCAGTATTCGAAAAGTATTCCTCGTGGATCCTAGATTCACGCTTCCTAACAATCGGGTCGCATTTATGAATGAAATCTCTAGGTGTCATACCGGTCCAATCATCTAAAAAACGAAACCCCTCGATCGCTCGGCCGGAAAACACGAACAATTCTCGTGGTCAGTTACTGCTATTCAGTCGGATTCTCGAACTGAACAAGATCCCTCGAGGGCGAACACAGAATCCTCCAACAATCTCGGGGATTACGACTTCATACGTTCTATCACGCACCGACGAGCCCCTCGTCCCATCCAAGATGTTCAAGGATGGAATGCGGCGTTGAGTTGCCATCTATCTGAGTTATTTGCCTTCAATTTGGAAATAGACTGTTCCAAACAATCCAACCGAGTAGGTACTAATGCCCGTTTTCAGAACACGAGCAATGAAGGCAGCAGTCAGACTTTATTCAGATGAATTAACATGGTTATACGGTAGAGAAGCACCAGTGCTCTGATCTAGTGCTGCTGTCAGTGATGTTGTGACGAGATCCATGGCGCATGTGTCCTTTGTCGCCCTAGTGACCCGCGAACTACTGAATCGAGCTCAGCAATGGAAATGTACGGTTGTATTTACGACATCTTTACACTCCAGCAGGTGGTAGGATGACGGCATATGTAGTAGCAAACCATGAATTTAATACTCCTGGATTTTCACATTGAACTTGACTCCGCCGACCGGCTTGTTTTCCTTAACACATCTGCTCACAAACAGTGTCTCAGAAGTTTGTAAATGTGACCATTTCTTTTATTCTCAGACTTGCTGGGGCCCTCCAAAAGAATTTCGCACAAAAAATGGCGTCCAATAACTGAGTATTCCCTCCTTTCTCAGCATTGTGATCAATAAATTGGTGAAAGGAGCGCCAGGTTTTCGAAACCTGTTTGTATTCGCTTTGCCATTAAGGTCTATGGTCAACCAATGTCGTGACTAACTAATCTAAGCTTTAGCGTACAGATGTGAGTATCTCACCTGGACATGAACTCGAGATAGCTCAGTAGTTAAGGCGCGAACTAAGTGCTCCTGTCTAGGCTTGGGCAACCTGACAGTATCTCAGCTCTCGCACTTCCTTCGGGTGGCGTCGCAGCTAAGCACCGAAAAAGTGTTAGGACTGAACGATAGAGACAGAGCAGGACCTCTGGATGTTGGCCTCACACTGACAGATGCCAATCAACCGTTGGTTCATATGACTTTTATGATTGTGCTCATTTCGCTCGTGACGAGGTTATAAGACTCTGGACTCGGAGTCGTGTTTTTTCACCAGTATTCAACCCAGATGTGCTACACAACTCGAAATCCATTGGGTCTCATTCGTACCGAATACGGTGCAGATACACCCAAATAAATCATAAGTCAGAGGCCTTAACTTCGTTTTTTAAGCAAGAAGTCACAGTGAGGAACATTCCGTGCCGATGAAATTCCCCTCGAAGGAGTACCACACAAGAGTATGAAACTTACACCTGCGGTGCACAAGAGAAACATCACTGAATTTACTGTCGATACAAAGACTTGTCACTAAGCAAAACCACAATGACACGAAAGGATTGACAAAAACCCATGCTAGTGAATTATGGGTGTTTTCCTGTTCCAAAATTCAATTCAATTCAATCAATTTATGAGCTATAAACCGTGTACCATAGGCACACAGGTTCCAGCTGCTACAGTTTCGATCACCGGAAAACGGGAATGTGGAACGTACAACGAAGCCTTGGAGGCGATACGTTCAGTTTGTTCGGAAATTGGGTAGCTACGCATTGAAGGTGATAGCTTTGATGCACGAGCGCCACTGACTGCGCGATTGGGCCATTTCTGCCAGTGTCGTTAACCACTGGTGATTTGAGTCCCGGGGTCCCCGTCCAGGGAGGCGGCAGTGGCCCGCCCGACCAAGTTTACTGGTTAGCGTTTTCGTACTCCGTTGCCAGGTCATACACTGTCCACCCCTCGGTCGCTTCCACTCAGCACAGGACTGAGCGAAAAGAGCTCTGCGGGGCAGACGGTCTTCTGGCATGCGGAGTACATGCCCCGAACAGCGTAGCCTATGAAGCGTGAGCAATTCATCTATCGCGGGAGAGTTCCTTCTTCCTAAGACCATCTGACGTACCTCAGCGTTCCAAGAAAGTATCATCCACTCCTTCCACACTGTAGATGATCCTTCGCACTCCTACATTGAACACTATAACTAAATCCAACACAGTGAAACGATCCTCTAATGGACCACCAGGAAAGTTGTCATGCATGGTCCAGGATAGGGATAGTATACGCCAGAGTTCAAATATATTTCTACAGCTGAGTAGCCAAAAAATCTGCCGATAACTAGCTTCGAAATTGAGCAAGGGCATGTGAAAGACAGACACACATGAAGTATCGTACTCGGTTTGCTTGTCTGTCGCAGTCTGTGAGCAATTCGACATATAGGTGTTCATGTGATCCGTACACGCTACTAACTGTTCTCGGATAGTTTGAACTTTGGCCATCAGTTGCTTTTGTCTATCGATCATCTGATGGGAAGCTTCTGTGCACATTTCTAAATATTTTTTCACCTGTGGAAAGAAATGATAGAAACGCATTGAATGACAGGTTGAACCGAATCAATAATGGTCCGATAATACACAATCACCTGAACTGAGGTGAGTGTAAAAAAAGCGAACAGTGTACAATGATAACAATGACAAAGTTCAGCCAGATTCAAAACTACGTCTGACGTTTAAAAAAGACTGCTAGAACCATCAAGCTCTGAAAATACTGGCTGAACATGGGTGTGCTGACAAAATGTTGATTGTCTAACACATGCTAAAGCACCGTTATGCCTAACAGCGGCTAACTATTGTGCACCCCAGAGAGAAGTGTGTAGATTTTGCTCATATTGAGAATACAAAAATTCAAACCGACAACTAGGGTGGCTGATAAGTACGTGACCACGCTCAAGGCATCATCGGCATGACAATCATACCTACAACAATACATCAGTAGTACCTCAGCTATTATGCGAACAGGAGGAAAGGACGTTGCTGTAAAAGAGAGAAGGAATGACTTGGAGCAAAAAACGCCTTAAGGAGTACTATCAAGACCAAGAAGCCGTGCCTTCGAACAGCAGTTAACTAAACACGGTTGGGGTAAGAAGTCATCAGCCAGACTAACCATATATGTTTCGTGAAGCCAATCCAGCGCATGATGCGCCAGCCAGTTTAGATAGCGAATGATAGCATGCTAACGAGTCCGACCAAACAGGTGTCACGACATATAGGGTTTCTGGTCAGATGTAAAGATAACTGTTTGGGCCCCAATAAGGAAGAAGCGAAGTTGCAAATCACCCACTCATTTTCGTTTTGAATCGCCACAACGTGGTTTGCTGTCGCGAATTTTTCGTCAGCGCTTTCACTGGTAGACTGGCTAAATATGCGCAACACACGTTCCAACAAACTCAATCTGACAAGCTTTGTTTACCCACTCCGGTTCGTTTCTAACGCACAAAATTTCGCTGCGGATATGACAAAACCACCGAAAGTTTACTTTGCTACGAAAGAACCGGTGATCAAATATCTGAAAGAGTTGGAAGTCTAACTATCGGGGAGGGGGTGTCAGGTCTGACAACCACATAATTGTTGTTATCATCATCATAATCAACATCATCATCGACGGCACCAATGCTTCACTACGTGAAACCACAATTTCTTTGAAATATTTATTGTGAAGAAAATGTTGCTGGATAGAGAAGGGACCTAGTACTAGCCTGATACCATCATCTCGAGGTGCTAACACCTCAAAACACTCAACCAGACAATCTGAATAAAAACTGGGAACAAAAAAACAGCGCTGATATTGATAAGCAACAGTATGTTGCAGCATCTCCAGCAAAGCACAGGGAGGCGCACAAGGACCTCACTCTGGAAAGTGAGTCGCACCAAGAGTACCTAGGCTTTTCGTAGTCGCCTCAATACCTCTCCTCAAGGTCAACGTTTAACCGTCCCTCTGCCTGAGCTAATCTGAAATGAGCAAGGAAAACAGCAGTCCTACTGGCAGATGACGGTTCGGCATGCGCCATTTATGACCAGACCAATAAGGGTTCGGTGCTAGATGAATTCTTCGACTGAAGACCCCATTGTACAACAGGACACTCACTCTCAAGTTGTCTCGTTGCGGATTCGTTGGCGCCACCTTACATGGGCTATAGTGAGCGAAGACTTGGAGAAGTCATAATGCCGCAAATCACATAAGCCACACCTCACAATGATACAACAAAACAGACCATTCCGTAGCCTCATTTACGTACCCTAGAGATTAGGAGATACGTCACCTATCTGACATACGTGTCTCGAGTAAGCAACTACCTTATAGATCCTTGTATTGACCTTATCTGCCACGCTGCAGTTAACAAGTACACAAACTTCAAAGTGCGTAAAATGCTCGACCACCTCGAGTGCCTCTTTTTGGATTGTGACGTGTTCACTGATTGTAGGTTAAGAAGCATGATCTTACATTGCGTGGCCTCAAAGTGCACACCAACAGACGAGATGGCTTTGGTGAATCTATCCAAAAACACTAGCACTCTGTTTTTCCCTTCAAAGAAGCGAACGATGTCGTCCGCACATTCCAGGGAAAGTCTCTATCAACAGCCATTTGGACACCACGGTTTTGAAAGCTTCCGGTCAGTTGTCTCATAAACATGTAATTGCGGATTTGGGTGGGAAAGGTGGGAGAAAACGTCATTGTATACAAAGAACTTATTATATTTACAAACTTCCGAGACACTGCTGAGCAGGCGTATTAAGGAGAACAAACCGGTCAGCAGAGTACAATTCAAATGGAACAATCCAGAATCATTTAATTCGCGGGTCGCTCACACAGATGCCGTCATCCTAGCACCCGACCGTGTGCAGATGTGGTCAACGCAACTGCCACTAGGCCGAAATCCTGCTTACTGATCTTAGGTCAGTACCTCGTGGTCTAATATAGGGGGAAGAACACGGGTCGTCACAACAGAATTCAAACTGATTCACTTCAACAAACGTATTCACTGCGGGCTGCATTTTTGTAAAACGGAATCATTACCGATTCAGTCCGGTTCGGAACCGTCTCCTTTTCCCAAATGGAAACAAATAAATCAGACAAATGCTCAGTGAGGACATCCAGACCAGGGGCTTGTGGGAGATGTACAGTCATAAACCCGAGACCGTAGGGGAAGGGCCGCGTTCACCGCCCACGGCCCAAGTGCAGTCCCAGAATCTGACGAAATAGGAGGACCTGAATAGGAGAATTGTTGATCAGCGCCCAACAGTCGGGCCAGTTGGCCAGTCGGGGCCAACAATCGAGGCGTCCATCTTTATTAAAGATGGTCACACGAGATGGATGATTGATGTTTCGGTCACGGAGGGTTTTGGGGATCGGTCAACTGGACCAATCGAAATAGCCTCCGGACATTCCTTGTATCCTGTACCTTTTCCGTTTCCTCAGCGTTTCGTGTCCATCAAGCTGACGCGCAAACGTCGAACAGTTCGTCGGGTTGAGTTATGTTCGGGACCGACAGGAAGATTTCTCAGAGGTTCAAGCAGTGCCACTGTTACGCCTGATATCCAGTACCTGAAAATGGCGGTGCTGCACCGCAAGCGAAGTTCCCGGCATTGTGATGATCCAGTCCAAGTTGACATTCGATAGTGAAACAGTTGGAAGAATCCGGAAGATGGCTACAATGAACTCATTTAACTTCAATATCTGCTGGCCTCCTTGTGTTTAAGCGATTTGTCCGCCACTTGCGCAGACCCGGAAAGCGAAGGACGTAGCGACTCTAGCCGTGAGCATAGTCAGAATCCAAGCAGATGTTCCAAACGGAGTGACAGTCAACCAGTGAGCCACGCCATAAGTAACTAATGGTGTTGTGATCAATCTGTCCGTAGTCGGCACGCTTTTGGAAGACCAGACAACTTCCGTTATTCCAGAAACTACTACTGCATAAAGGAAGTCTGCAGTCAGTACATAGCTAAAACTATCGTTCGCTCACTTGTGCATTCAAATCTCCGGCAACCACAACTGTGCATGAGTTTCTTGTCCGCCGTATCAAAACACTTGAGGTGTCATAAAAGTTGTCCTTGATAGTATCAGAGCTACGTCGGTTAGGAGGTACCTGGAAACATTAGTGAGAAAAGGATCTTCCCATGTGTGATATACCTTCGCAAAGGTTGCCAGAGAATCTCGCAGAGGCGATCATCAGCGAGAATCCAGTAATATGGAAGGATGTCAACCCCTGTGCAGCCTGTTTTGGTGGTCTCTGGGTCGCCAAAGATGGGCGACCGGAAGGGACAGAGAAGTGGTGGGGCAGTTAGCTCGACTATTGTGGTTGGATCCTGAATTCCTGTTTCCGACACCTAGCACACATTGACTTCATGTTAATCCAATGTGCTTGCTTCAGAGTGCACATATTACCAAGAGTCAGATCAACCTGGTGCCGAGACTTGGAGATTGATTTAGGTCGGTACCGGCTGACCCGCGGATGTCACCACAAAAACCGACACAAAACGAACAGGGTCGTCAGTCCTAAAGGATATGCCTACTAGGAATTACTTATGGGTTGTGGGAAGTAGGAAGAAGTGTGAAACAGAAAAAACGAGGTGTTAGCGGTGGCCAGGTTTCGATTACCCACCCTGCTGTATGCAGAAAGCGGACTCGGCACCGTGCGACGGTCGATGTTGCATGACAATATTTTCATTCGTGAGGTTTATGGCTGTATGACAGTTGGGATGCTGTCAGGGCGCCAAAACCTAGACAGGAAGACAATTGGGGTTCTCGATCAGAGAATTTTGCTCAAAAGCCTGACCGCAATGCAGCGGTGTTTGGCGGGAAACGTCCGTGCGTTGCATTTTTTAAATAACAAGTCACGAAACAAATTCGAACCCTCAAAGTGACCAACCTGACATGAGAGACTCGGCGATTATCGCACGGATACATAGCAATATGGCTCAATGGGTCACATAGGAGCACAAACCGTCACACCATGCTAAGGTTCAGCCGCTGCGTGGTGTCACAACTATAAATTGTGACTGACAGCACAATAGTCTAGGTGGAATCCGCTTCAAAAGCAATACACGTCGCGAGCCTTTAAATACTATCCGTGTTGTAATAATTCGTAAAGTAGGTTTTCTACCACATCACAACCGCGGCTGAGGATGTTCAGATACGTTGCCGAACAAACGACCGGCATGTTCAAACTATTCGCCTCGAGGAACGAGAGGTATTGACACTATTAAGATGCTAAGTGCTTGCCAAAACAACGAGGAGATTCTATTCAGGAAAGATTGCTCGGGTTGATAACCGTCGAACAACCAGGTACATTCCATGGACCGTTTCGCTTCCTTGATATATGTTCCATTCGGGAGTGCATTCATTATTCGAAGGGAAAATTGAACAAAAACGGAGATATGGTACAGCCCTGAAGAACCAAACTACTCGTAAGCAAATCGTTGTTAACTGTGACACTGCCAACAATGTCGGAATAGGTAACACGAAGAAGTTATGAGCTCCTAGGGGATACACACTAGTCTAAGAGGGTTATTCAATCTAGGGATTCAAAGGCTCTTCGCAAGCCAGCGAAAAGTTCAATTGTTGATCGATAGTGTGTGGCGCTCCCAAAGTAGTGGCACTGTCAAATCAGACTTGGAGCGGTCCAGCCTCAACCTAGTACAGTGTAACTTCTGCTGGAATGGGAACTAGATCTATATCTGTATGGACCTAGCGTCTGACCGCCTTTCGCGGGTACTGAGTTCTACAATCGGCGACTCCAACTGATTCCGCCACAGGAGTCAGAACCGTAGCGTAAAGTGGGTAGAACCCTTTGCGTTGTAACTAGACACAACATCTAGGGAGCCGAGACGCCCAGCTTGTGCACTAAATACCCAGCTATGACTATGTCCGAACTCTGCAGTACACAAAGTGGTTAGTTTCCGATAGAGTCAGAGCTACAGTTGGTCGGCATACAAGCAGACAACGAATGAAATGGAGTTGACATTTCGATTGGTACGATTTCGTATGAAGGCGGATCGTCAAACGGTATAGTGTAGACCGTTTGCAAGTTCCGAATCGAGTAAGGTCTCGGCGCAGGGAAGTGATGGAAATGCCAACCCCAGCAAAACGAATTTCAGCAGCTAAACAGTCACCTGAAGTTCGTACTAAGTAGTTGACGGATGTCCCTGAAATTAGGTACCTGGATATTCGGGTTTTAGAAATGCAACAAACATCTATCAATAAAATACTGAGACTGCACGTGCTCTTTCTCTTATTCACCCTGATGTATATAGCAACTGATACGAACCGACTGAGGTCACCAAGCGAAGACCAATGCGGCATGATAGTCTTTTCGTTAGCATACTTCATGATTGTGGATGAGCCGGGATACCGTCAGAACGTCTAGTTTAGGCGGCAGAGTGATCGAAGTTTTGGGTTCAGAGGCTGGTCGCAGTGGAATATGGCGTAATGTTGGCGGTGAAATTCACCTTTCAGATAAAGGTTAACAAATTTGTCCTAACCACCAGGCTGGAGGGCCAAAAGACTGTTACACTTTATAAATGGATCAACCTGTTAAAGACGTGGATTTTGCACTGCATCCTGATGGTCTAGTCAACTTCCACTAAATGGATCAGCCTTAAAAAGACAAGTTCCGATTAATCCTTTGAATAGTTGAGTTCCCCTTGGGAGAGACCAATCCTCAGTAGAGGTCACCGCGGACGGCTTTGTGAGGTTTCCTGTGAAAAGGGAGCAACCACGATAGCGCGGAAAGCACTTCAGAAGAATCCCGTTTCGTCTCATCTAAATTATTCGGACATCAAAATTCCTATGCATTCCACTCAAGGGTTTGGGTTACCGAATTTTTAATCCGTTTTAATTGGTCGCACTCTGTACTCATGAGACCCTATTTTGCATATTATGAGGATTCGAAACGTTGTTGTGACAAATTGTTTTTTCCTGGTGGTATTGTATTAATGTGTTGAAAAACCTCGAACTATGATATAAATCCTGAAATTGGCGAATAAGGCACTGAACTGAGTCTAGTCCGATTCACGTTGACGTTCAAGGAGTTGCGGATAGTTCCAAAGAAGTAGCCCGAAAGGACTCCGCGATTCTTAATTCTTGATTCGACCAACAATGATGGGGTCACTTTTGTCTTCATCTTCAAATAAAGTGGTCCTCCGCTGTATTGGAGTCGCTATGGGCCACCCTTATAGACGGTGAGGATGAAGTATAAGAATAGTAATTTTAAAAAAATCGTTCAGCTGTAGCACCCTTTCGGTGCCTAGCCGCCATGCCACCCGAAGGAAGCACGAGGGCTGGGATACTGCCAGGTTGCCCAAGCCTAGACAGGGGAAGTCGAGAGGCAGAGGCAGGGTTCGAACCACGGACCTTCCGGTCAGTACGCTCGCGCTCTAACCGCTGAGCTATCTCGCCCCCTAATAATAGTAATAATGATAGAGATAACTGATCATCTGTAACACCCTTTTGGTTCATAGATGTCATCACACCATTATGAGTTTTCCAAATCCCACTAGACTACCAAATTGGAGTGTGTTTGGTGAAAAAGGACGGAGAATCCACTGTGTTCTCCCCAGAGTAGTAACCTTCGTTCGGATGGGACTGCTTTTGAGCGTCTTAGGGTTCATGCAGCTGCAAACCATCTCTGCTCAATTACTTTGGAAGTAAACTTTTGCATAATGCGAGTAGTCATGTACCTGCCTGGTAACACAGAGAAAGAAAACCCAGGACGTGAATCAAGTCAAAACTCAATAAATCTGTAGTTTTAAACCAATAAATTGCATACTTTACACACCAATTCCACTTTTTCTTCACGATGATGGCGTGATCGTGCAAAAAGGTGTGTACCTGTGGTTTACCACTACTGTTCACGAGTACCAACATGAAATATACATGACAAGCAGGCAACTTACTTGTTCTACTGTGCATTCAGGAGGACAGCACACATATTTTGAGTTTATCTTCTGGTGGAGTGAGGTGCGTATTTTCTACAAAGTAGGCGAGTGAGTATAGGGAACCGGGAACATACCGTGAGCTGTTGTTTTTTAGCCTCGACTTGATCCCTCAGTTTGCGGAGACCCTCTAAGCCTGACGAAAACAACGTACTACATTACGAACAGTTGTGTAGGACTCACTATGCTGCAAAGAGCACATCATCAATGTTGGATCAAGATCGGCATCTAAAGGTTCGGCATTCTGCACTATTTGATTTGTGGACGAATGTACATCGTTATTCACCAGTGCGTTCGGATGCGCACTGGTTATTGGCGGCCATCCATGGTCATAATTACAACGATCAGTGTGAAACTGTGCATTGAGCCAGGACGACAGGTAAACACTCTCAAAAGAGTGCCGATCCACGTGAACTGAAGGTGCAAAAGCATACGGTACTTGCCTACTCAACATCAGAAAGTGCACCTGAGAAAGGAGGCTAAAAACAATAGGCAAGGTGTCTGTACTGTAGTTGCATTATTACATGCATCTTGTGGGAAAACCTGGAGGGGGACAAAAAGGAACTGAAGGTGGATAAACGATGAAACAGTACATATGCCAAAATCAACCAAGAAAGTGAGGATTAGGCGACAGAAACATTTGCTTTTACCATATATGTAAGCTCTTGCCCTTGTAGGCCCAGAGGAATAGGACCAGTGTTCCAGTGTTCGAAGGTGCAAAGGGTTACTGTAGGCCAAAGTCCGTCTGAACACCATGGCATTAAAATCTCCCATTCAATCGTGATCGGGCTTCGGTGATGCAACCAGCTCGCGGGTGGAACTCCGTTCCGCGAGGTGCAACCATGCCAGGATGACCAAAAGGGAGAAACCAGAAGGGCAGCGAGCTCCCATATTACGAGTTATTGTAACACGAGGAGGTCTGCAGATAAGGTTGTACTGTTCTCTGAGATAGGAGTGTGAAGGTAATAAGGCGTTTCATTAACGCGACCAGCATGTCCATATTTATGGAGGTAGTGATACTGTCTTCATCCGAGGGAGGATGGGTTAGACAAGGTCAGTTCTAAGAACCGTACATTCCGGCAGCCCAACGATTGATAGTGACCACTGGCCCTTTTAAAACCAAGGAGTATGGTGCTGGTCACAAGTCTTCCACTGTGCGCAGCCGCACTGAGTCCGACAGCCGTCTTACTCTTTGCTTCCTCCGGCTAGACCAGCTCCTCGCAGCAAAGCAAGCCAGACTATTGAGTCTTTTCCGCCGGGAAGGGTCCCCAAAAAGCCGCAACAACCGCCGCCTCACAGTTCAGACTCTAGTCAGAGGCTAGTGTAAGTGTCCCCGAAGAAAAGCCCACATCCTCCCAAATACTCAAGATCATCGCAATCATCATGAGGTATAAGAACCGCGTACTTGCCGTGCAGTGGTTATAACTGCCACAGTATCGCTCATGATGAAGTAGCTCGACCAAACCCCTTCCTTCGGCTTGGACAACCGGAAAGTCTCACTCATCCTCACAGTTCTTCGTTCATCGGCTTTTAACCAACCTACTCCCCAGCTATCAAATGGCGCACTGCAGTCAATCCCTCTGCCAGTCCCCGAAATGAACGCACGCATCAAAGATAAGCACACCGCACCGATCCCTGTCGCACAATGATAGGTTCGATTAGGTATCCGTATCCCATTTTTGAATGAGTCCACGTGGGGCGCGATGTGTGCCTTAACCGTACTACGTGCCGGCTACTGAAGGTTCAAATGCCGCACACATCACTAGCAGTCTTTCATCGTTGTCATTTAATGGACCAATTTCAACTGGGTTCGGTATCCTCTTCGAGGTTTCCTAGACATCGCTGACCTGAGCAGTGTGACCACCCAGAAGTAAGAAGTCGCTTGAAGTGCAAGTCTGACCGGGTCCGGCAACTAATTGTAGAATTTACTCCTTTACTCATTTGAGGGTAATGTTACGGACATAGTCACTGACAAATGTCAAGCCTTGGCCTCGACATCCGAAGATGGATGCAGCTCGGTCCATCCATTACTCTCTGATTCATGTGATCTGCAACTACGAATCCGAAACAACCCTCAGGTCGGTTTTCTTGCGTCTTTCCACTCCAGTAGACAGTATAGCCTGTGGATGCTTTTCACACCTTCTCTCAATCAGCCAGCAAACCGAGGTCTATTCTGCGGCGTTTGCGTTCTTTTGCAACAACAGAGGGTCGCTTCTCAAGTCCGTCTAATCTAACCTTATCCGGGATAGTCTTCACATTCGAAGCTTCAAGTTGTACATGACGCGTCTTTCTTCCCTTCACAGTCTGCGTCTTATGCGGCTACGTGGAGATTTCCGATTGTTGGGCCTGGAAATAGGAGCTTACTTTGGGAACTCAAGTCCCCGCCCACAAGACAGTGGGCAGATCTAGCCCAAGGGTGCGAAACGTAAGGCATGAAAGTCCAACTCATAATACCACTGTGCACAGTAGGTGTTTTTAGTGGTGTCGAATATTTGATTTCCTGAGGTCTTTTGGTCGTTCTTGCTCGTTCGCCAAGCGACGCCGAATTCGATTTCACGTGACAGGTTGGGACCAGCTGAGACTATACTCCGATGCGAGCTTTAGACACTGAATGAAACGATTCCACCATGGGACATCACAACATGCGTGTGAAGGAACAATTCAACCTGCACCTCTTCAGCAAAGGCCAGAAAGTTTTAGTTCGTGACCATAGCAGCGGATGTTTCAAGGGAGAATCTTTCACCGGTGCAGCAGTTTTGTACGCAGTTCACGTTCATTCACCCCAATGGACCCGACATGCATTCTAAATCCGGTCAACAAACGTTTGCCTTCTAACTGATGAACCTAAGAGTTTGAGTTTGGAGGTAACTTTCAGCACTTTTGGCCTTAGATCTATCCGCTGCTCCATAGGCGGCCCGGCTGGCGTACCATCCAATCCAATCCCATTCTGAGGTTGCAGGAGTTCTCGACTTGTTTTTTTGCCTACTGCATACTAAGATGCATCTGAAGATAATCCAATCGTATCACTCGTGGAACCCAGACCGGTTCTTATCGTCTTCTCCTCCTGGCAAGCATTTACTAGCTTACAAGTTATACGTTCAATGTTTCAAGCCGTCGTTGCAAAAGAATCCACGGCTTAGAACGTGTAGACTAAGTACAACTGTCATATATATATATATATATATATATTTCCCCGAGACCTTTCATCACCCATTGCTAAATCACTTTTCTCGTTATAGCTCGTAATGCTGGCGTTTTCTATGGATAAAGCCTTCCTTGTAAGTCCTCGGTCTTTTCCATTGATACTCTGGTTGTCACGGCACTCCATTCCCCGTCATACACAACAATTTATTCACTCGAAAAGTTTAATCGAACAATGGAGCGTTTCCTAAGTCCTGATCAGGACGAACGGTTCAATGGTTCGATACTGATCGCAGTACTCAAGATTCATGATCAGCAAGGACATCGATTGATTTTGTCCTCACGCTAATATCCTTGACTACTGCCTCCCATTCACCAGATAAACTAAAAACCTAGACTATTTACGCTGCTACTGGTGATTGCCGCCTCATCAAAGACTTTAAGGAGTATGGATCAGCTATTGCAACTTTGTTCATATTCACACCACTCTCGTTTGAACGGTCGTCCTCCTGTCCTGGCATAATTATTTCGGCGAGTCCACACCAAAGGGAAGCACTGGACTCGAGTTTCGCTCTTATTAGAGCTCATCAGCAGTGCATATCCAGTGGCCGTGCCGGGATTTGAACCCCGGACATCTTGCTTCCCTTTGGTGTGGACTCACTGGAATACACGCCAGAACAGAGGACGACCGTTCAAACGAGAGTGGTGAATATGAACAAAAATACCCATCCCGCAAAACCCCATATTGCAACTTTGCGAGAAATTTATGTATTCACGGATTCACGGACTGATACACAGGATCGAGGCTTTCGCCCAAGTCTCACGGGTCGGTTTTGTTCTTGTCGTTCAGCGGCTGTCGTTCACCTGAAAGGCACAAATTAGAAAAGAGTGTAGCACTGCTCTTTAAGTTCTCAGCGCGGGGCAGTATGCTTTGCCAGCGCGAGGACTCGCGTAAATAAGTGTCTAATAGTGTTTTGAACTGAGTTCTAGTGGGAGCGTGGACAACCGTCTGAGGAAGGTTATTCCACGCAGCAACTACCCGAAATGAGAGAAAAAGTTTGCCTAATGAAGGTGTGCGCTCTGAGCTTAAAAATCTTCTTACCATGTCCTTGCTGGGTCAACGGTGGAAAACCTGTTGGCCAAGCCTTGTTCAAACAGGGCGTAAGTAAGAATTAAGTACCCTCGGAGGCGACGATACTCCAGGGAAAGAGGTCAAGCACCGCGAGACGCGTTTCGTAGTCCATGGACTTTAGGCCGGCAACCATTTTCGTAGCAGCTCGCTGGACACGCTCAATGAGGGTTAAGTCTTTCGTGCGTCCTGAGTAGACAACCGGGTTGGCATATTCAAGGAGCGGTCTGACATAGGCCCCATAGAGTATTTGGAAGTCCGTGCGAGTAATACGGGAGAAGGTGCGCCGAATCATCCGTAGAACAGCGAATGCCTTCTGGGCCGATTTCTCAAGGTGCAGTGAGAAGGACATGTTTGAGAGAGCCAGATGCCCAAATCCTTTTGGCATCTATCCTCGTGATGTCTTTGGTCCTTTCTCGCCATGCATGACAAAGGAGTTCGCTGAGTCTCCTCCAAATGACATATGGACGCACTTTTCGTCATTCAGTGGAAGGTGCCAGTCCAACGACCACTGCTTTGCGGCGTCTACATCTATTTGGAGGGCACTGGCATTGAAACTCCACGATTTCAAGTCGTCCGCAAAAAGTAGACATGGACTTGAAAGAACATCTGGAAGGTCATTGACGTATATCAGAAACAGCAAAGGTCCCAAAACGGAGCCCTGAGGAACTCAATGGAAACCGGCGCCGCAGAAGAGTAGGTCGAGCCTACTTTCACTCGGAATGATCTGTCTGATAGGAATGCCTTGATCCAGTGTAGGATTTTCCCTTGAATCCCGTAAGACTCGAGTTTGTGGAGCAGCGGACGTGTGGGACTCGATCAAATGCTTTTGAGAAGTCGAAAATATGGCATCCGATATGAGTCCCTCTTCCTTGGCTTGGGTTAAGCTGTCCATAAATACGAACATGTTCGTCACGCAGGAACGGTTTGGGAGAAATCCGTGTTGAACTGGAGAAATCAAGTTGTTGGAAGTAAGGTGATCTAGAATGGCTCGCTTCAGAATGCGTTCCATCACCTTGCATGGCACGCTAGTGAGGCTTATAGGCCTGTAGCTGCCAGGCGATAGTCGGTCACCAGTTTTGTAGATTGGCGTGACAATCGCTTCCTTCCAAACAGAGGGAAGGTGGCTTTCGTCAAGCGACTGACGAAACAGCAGGTGGAAATGAGTTGCCAGTGTATACGACGTTTCTTCAGGATCCTTGGGTGGACTTTGTCGGGCCCCAACGCGCAGAATGGGTTGATCTTGTGCAGGAGTTGACGAATGTCCTCCACCGTGAAGACCAAGTCGGTTAGAGGCCGTTCGTAGATACGCCTTGACAAGGTTGATGTGACGAGGACGCTGGGACTGAATATATACCTGCACAATGATCTCTGTAGAACTCAGATACCGCTATTGGGTCACTCGTGGGTTCCCCGTTCCTGTCCCTCAAGGAGAACGCGGATGGCTTGTTTCTGTGGCGAAGTCCCATGCATTTGAAAAGCACATTACCGTTTTTCCTGGCGAGGTCCAGAATAGTGGCTTGTTTTTGTATGTTCCATTGGCGGATTTCCGATTTACAGCGGTTCCGCACTTTATGAAATGCGAGCTCATCTTCTGTGTCCCCTGTAGTCAACTTTTTTAAAAATAGTTAGGACCTCTTTTCCAGAAGACGGCGCATCCTTTTGGGTAGCTTGCGGCTCATGCGAGTGCGTGCTGGTTTTTTGGGGACGAACATCGCGCCAGCCTCGTGAATTTTCTGGACAACAGTCCTATATAAGTCTTCCACTAAGGCTGGTCCCAGTTTAACTTGTTCAAAAAAATTCACGATTGAAATAATGAAATATTCGCCCGATATCTTTTGAAAACTAGTAAGCAAGATGGAGATCAAAGTCCTGATCAATTCTTGCAGAAGCTTCGCAGTTCGTCGCCAGATTGCCGCTTTACGGCTGTCAGCGCAGAACAACATAGCACTGTTGCATTACGATTCACGCGTTGCACTTATTGGTGGTCTTCATTTGGACGCTATTGGTCAACAGCTATTGCAAGAGCCGGGCCTTAGAAACACACGCAAAATTCTCTGGGACCATGGTTCAGAATAGGAAACCTTTAACATAAAGTTTTACCATTTTAAAGTATTTATTCAAACCCTTAAGATCTCCCCACGCGGCCGCAGTTCCGTTGGAAGTTGCTTAAACGTACTCGAGACCCACTATGGGCGCTGGATTCATAGTTTACTGGCTGCCACCAAATTATTCTCGCCGGAACTCTAGGGTTTTCGAGGTTGTGACTTTTACGGGGAGTTAGTCTAATCCATTTACACTTGTAAACGATATTTTGCTCATAGCATTTCGTTTAAGTGAGCGAAATTTCAAGGTCACGGACCATCACCGATTCGCATTTTGCTACCGGTTTACGAGAGATAAAACACGAAGTCGCACTTTACCATATTTTGGCGTTCTTTAAGAATAAGATAACATCTACAGAATGTCCAATGCAAATTTCACCCAGGAAATCGGTCATTGCTTTATACTCCCCAGAGTTAACGGCTGAGATAATTTTGTTCAGCGAACGTCATCACAACACTTTGTCTTATAGAGCTCAGCTTCCATTAAGTATAACATTGTCAGAAAACAGCATAAATTGTGCAATTGAGGTGCGATGGCTATCTCCGCGGATTATTACCTTTCCCAGCTATGCATAACTAGTCCGTGGACAATGCAGCGTCAGGAGGTAATCTTCGGTAAATTACCATCCCAGTGGTATCATTTCTATTAGGAATATTACTCACCATAGGTGGAGTACGTCATGAAGCGGTCATCATGATAACGGTAATCGATGTCACTCACCTCGACTACTGTTCATCACTGGAGCATGCTGACCCTGTGTCAACGTGCGGCGCTGATTATAAGGCCCCACATATACACTATTACATAATCCAACGGCTAATGACGACCCGTCATACTCATAACTGTATCCAATATCGCCTACCTTCGCTACTTAGCGTAACTTCTAGGCCCGTGTCACTGTTCGACGCTGATTACGAGGCCTCACCTATACACGGCAACCTAATTTAACGGCCAATGACAGCCTTTCATAACCATAATTGTACGCGTTTTCAATCATCTCGAATACTTGTTGTAACCGCTAGGCCCACTTCTATGTGCGACGCTGCTTATGAGGCCTCACCTATGTACAGTAACCTAATCCAATGATCAACGACTGTCTCTCACACACACCTGTACGCGATGTCGCTTATCTCTGCTACCTGTAGTAAACCTACCTATATAGTAAACACCAGGCCAGAATCTTCGTGGGCCGGTGAGAATAAGGCCTCAACTATGCGTGGTATCCTAATCTAACGACCACAGTGGGTCCGTCATACTCATAACTGTAGTCGATATCGCCTACCTTGCCTACTTATGGTAATTTCTAGGCCTGTGTCTTTGTGCAACGCCGAATATGAGGCCTCAACTAGGCTCAGCAGCCTAACCCGATGGCCAATGAAGGCCCGTCACGCTTATACCCGTACTCGACGTCGCCTACCGTGGCTAGTTATAGTAACAAGCTGGACCGTACACATTGTCATAGCTGACTATGATACCCCAAACTACACATAATAGGCTAATAAAAACGACCAGCGACGGTTCTTCATATCTCTCTGTCTGCTAATCCCATGCCTAAAAAATACACAACCACCTTTAACAAATCATGTTTCTATTTAGTGGTACGTTAGTGGTACAAACGTAATGTGTAGTCAATCAAGTTCTCAGTTTTAGGAGGCCGGATTTACTCGACAGGGTTCCTGAAAGGAAAAATGTATAATCATTTACGACTCGTACACATCTTCCGCGATATCATTTAAAACACATAATCAAACAAAGTTGTAGTGGCCAACTCACCAAATATAACGGTTCACAAATTCGTGTGCCTCTCCTTGGACTGTTAATGGCGTGTTCAGTGTCTAATAAGTAAAAATCTTATTGTATCCTGTCCCATTTAGTCGTTTTTTCACCACCCTGATTGTGGTAAACATTCAGTTTTTTCATTGTAATAATGCACCTTATCCTCCTCAAACTCACCCAACTTTACTGATCTCATCTCGCTCCCTCGTATTTCCGAGCTTCGAGCTTCGGTAATACCGGTTTGGATGCCCTGTTCGCTGTTATCCAGTCCACCTGGTCAATTATTTACATCCTCAGAGATACCCAAACGGACCAGAAAAATACCTGCGATCTTACGATTGCTTCGTTCTACTTTTGCGAATTCTCCTGACCAACTAAAAAAACCGCTGCTCACAGAATTGCATGTCCCAGCCCAATCACCACAAACATGACGTCCGTTACGGGGCTCACCGAAGTGCGTCAGTGCAATGACGGCACGACACTGCCATGCCCAGTTTCATAGCACACCCGCGACTAATCCCTTGCTACTCTTGACTGTACCTTCTTGCCCACTCGGTCCATCACTTGCAACTACGAACAGACTCATGCTTTATACTGACTATAATCTTGTGTTCAGGACTGCCCGATCATGCTACCCACCAGTTATGAATAAACATTATTATTACCTTACACTTTGCGGGTGCACGCCAAAGGACGGGATAGCTTTGGTCAGTTCATTCAAAAACACCTGCGTCTTGTACTCCCCTTTGAACGACGTCTGCACACTCCATACCGGCAAGGTTTTCATCAGATATTTGAAAACAAGTCCAGAACACGTTAATTAGTCAGGAATTGTGAGCACTTTTGGCTGCTTGTTACCTCTGGCCGCAGTCTAACTCACATCATAGTGCTTCTAGCGGTCTTTCTGAGACTCTTCCTATTTTGAGTCCGCGATGTAGACATGGCCGGCTTATTGCCTCGTCTGAATGACATAAATGAACAACGGTGCGCCCTCAATAGACGCAAGAATATCCTTGATCCATGCTGGTCTTAAGTTGTGACGATTCCTTGGCGAATCCTAACTACAAAGACAATCCTAAACGACCCACCCAAGATGTTCATGTACGGGGCTGTCCATGGACCCAAGTACGGCGTCGCGGTGACGGTACCGCGACTGCCATACCCAGTCTGACGACTTGCCCGTAGTTCACCCTACCTATAATATTTACAGAGTGAGGGTGTTACGTGCACCCACGAGACCGCTCAATCCGTTTAATTTGTGCCAGGACTTGAAGGCACTGGCCACATTACTGTGCTGTCTGCTTTTTCTGCCCATGAACACTAATTCTCCCAATTTCAATACCGATGGTTCGGTATAGCCTTGCGCCTGATATTTCATGTACTGACCATCATAAAAAACAAAAAAATTACTAGCTGTGACGAATTCCTTGGCTTGGTTTACCAGGACGCCTGCCAAAACGATAGGAGACCTCTTCACATACGCGTCGTGAAAGGCCAATCAATTTTGCGTTTGCGCCGACATAGAGGGCGAAATTATTGTTCTTGTCGTTTCGAAATTATTTCTAAACGCAATACAGAAGAAAACACTTGAAGAAACCACAAATTTCCCACCACCATCAGAAAGACACCCACGAAGCAATTGGCAGCCATTAAAATACGAACTCCGTGCCCATGGTGGACCTCGAGTACCTTTAAACAACTTTTGACAAAACTGGGACCACATGGGGAGATCTTAAGGGACCGAATAAATGCCATCAAATGCTGAAACTTTATGCTAAAGTTTTCATCTTCCCAACTATGGCTTTAGAGAAATTTCGGGTGTACGTCTAAGGCTCGGCGTTTCACATGATGTGTTCGTGAAGGCGGTGGGAGTTTCTTTGGAAAATCTGATTTCTTCACATGTTTCCTTTTGTATTGGATTTGGAAATAACCTCGAAACTACGTGAAAAATTACAACGACCTCTATGTGCACGCAAACTCAAAACGAACCAGTTATTCGCGAGCTGTATAGGAGAATATCTGGTCCGTTTTGATTTTGCGTGAATACCGGGGATATACTGAACTACGGGCAAGACATGAGACTGGGTATGGCAGTCGCATACCCTCATCGCGGCGCCGTACTTGGGCTCGTGGACAGCCCCGTACATGAGCATCTTGGGTGAGTCAGTTTGGGTTCTCATGCTAGTTAGGATTGGGCAAGGAATCGTGCCAACTTATGACCAGCATTGTTCAGGGGTTTTCTTGGGTCCGCTGAGGGCCCATGGTGGTTCATTTCACCTATTCAAGTAAGGCAATAAGACAGCCGATTCTACGCTGTGAACCCAAAATAGGAAAAAGTGTCAGAAAGTTCTGGTAGATCGCACTATGGTACCAGTTACGCTGTGGCCCGAAGTAGCAGGCAACCAAAAGAGCTCACAACGCCTAGCTACTGCGGGGAGGCCACAATGCCTAATTTCGGAAGTGGAAATCCATGTGCAAGTGCAGATAATACGGGTGCGATCGATGCGAACGCGTGTGGGTGTGTGATTATAAGGGTTTTGCATTAGCTTAATTGTGCGCAAATAAGGTAGCCCGGAGGTTGCGGGGATATGGAGTCATAGAAAACGTGTCTTGCGCTGTTGCGTGTTTGTAAGATGAGGTGACCTCAGAACGGCGTAGTTACCGTCTTAAGAAAAGCTTGGAGCTTTTCAAAACGAGTTGCCTCTACGGCAAAATAACGCGTCTATTTAGTGAGCCTCTATTAGCAGTTTTCTCTGCTATCAATGAATTTTTCGACTCATGGGGGGATTGTTCGGGATGCATGCTCAGGCATGCTCAGGCCAGAGACACGGGCGTCCGACAAAAGTGGCGCTCATTTTAGTTTTCCAGTCCTGTATTGCAGAGGGCGGATTATGAAGTTCAGCATTCTTCATTCCAACTTAATTTCGTGATCGATGAGATAATGAGACAAACGCTGAAATATCTTCTGACTCCATGACACATTCATTCTAACCTGCTGAACTGTTGGTTGAAATTTAACCAGCTCTGTGTTACTGTGCTTCCCACCAAATCCAATAACTTTCTATACAGTTCGCGTTCCGGCTCGTGTGTTGCCACCGTCTCTCTCTTCCAAAGGAACTATTATGCCCGCCTCCACAACAGCGACACCAGTGAGTCACTACAGTTTAACTGTATACCATGTCTCTGAGATCCCTGCTACCATTTACCCGCTCTGCTAGTCCCTCCATTTCATCATCCCCACTTACGCTTTTGTGACCCTGGCAACGAGCCCAATAGTCCAAGGCCGCGAGGCCTCAGCGGTTGTTTTTGGCTTCAGTTCAATTTGATCGGCTGGATGATGCCAACTTTGCTGCTTCACCAGATCTGATGTTCTGGTTTCTGATTTTCCACAGCTTACATTTCTCTTGTCATATTTCAGGCATGAAGCCTCTTGTTTTGCCCTCCCTCGCATTGTTTCCCTCGTTTTGTTTTCGCCCGCCACCTTTAAATACTAACGATCTGAACTTGCTCGATGTTCTCTTCGACAAAAGAGCTTCCCTGCTCGTGCCGGTTTAGTGACGACCACGTTTACATTGGATACAGCTTACCGCCTATGGCGCTGTCCTCCTTTCCCACCCAAAACCCCCTGTACTCACAGTCCCACCAGTCATGCCTTTATTCTGACTGTAACCTTATGATCTTGCTGACGGCATGCCCCTACAAGTTGGGAATAAGCATTATTATTACTATTTTCAAATACCTTCTGACGAAAATTTTGTCGATCTGGGATACGCAGACGTCCTACTTAGCTTTGAAGAGAAGGAAAAGGCGCAGGCGTTTTGGATGAACTGACTGAAGTCATTCCGTCCTCTGGTATGCACTTTCCCCCCCACAGAGTTTAAGGGCATAATAATAATGTCTATTCCTAACTGGTCGGTGTCATACCCTCAGGCATGAGCATAAGGTTACAGTCAGAATAAATGGTGAGTTTGTTCATAGTTGCGGGCGATAGGGTACTGTCAGGAGAAGGAAGGGAATAGTTGCGGGTGTGCCATCAAGCTGAGTATGGCAGTGCCATGCCATCATTGCACCAACATGCTTCGGTTTCCGGAGAGCCCCGTAACGGACGTCATAATTATGATCATTGGGCAGGGGTATGCAATTCTCTGAGCAGCGAGACAGTTTTGGTTGACCGAGGGAATCTACAGAAGTAGAACAGAGCAAATGTAAGATCGCAGTTACTTTTTGGTCCGGATGGGGTTCGTTGTGGGTGCAACTAACAAGCCAGGTGGAGGGGATAACGAACAAACAGGGAGTTTGAAGCAGACATTGCCGATGTTTGAAGCTTGCGAAGGCGAGGGAATTGGATGAGATCATTAAATTCCGGTGAGATTGGGGAGAAATCCAATAGGATAGAGTCCATTAGTAGGGAGAAAACATAATGTCTACCACAACTAGGTTGTTGATTAAATGAGGCAGGATAGGGACGTATCGAACATGGATTGAGTTTGCTAATATGTGCCATTGAAGTGCAAGAGATCTAGAGCGAACCGGCCTGTGCACGCAGAGGTGGTGTGGTTATGGAAACCAAGCACAAGTATTGATGGGGTAGGATTGTCGGGATGATTGACTAGATTTTCTGGGGCTATTCCGTAGTTGGACAGTACCATAAACTGGGAGGGAAAGTGAATGAAAGAGTAATGACCGCCAGTCTCCGAAGCTTCAATTAACAAGTGGTGCATGACGAAAAACTTCAAGCGCTAGCCTTGTATTTTGGAATCTCATTGCACACATATTATTCTTTTTTGTATATATCCACTCTTGAAGGCAGAAGTTAGGTGTGTAATAATAATAATGTTTATTCCCAGCTCGTGGGAGGCATGCCGACAGGCATGACCATAAGGTTACAGTCAGCATAAAGGCATGACTGGCAGGGACTGTGAGCGCAGGGAGTTTCGGGTGGGGAAAGGGGACAGCATTATAGGAGGTGAGCTCTATCCAATGTAGACGTCATCACCACTAAATCGCACGGGCGGGGAAGCTCTTTTGTAGAGAGCATCGAGCAAGATAAGGTCGGTAGGATTTGAAGGTGGCGGGCAAAAACAAAACGAGGGAGGGCAAACCAAGAGGTTTCCTGCCTGACATGACAAGAGAAATGTAAACTGCGGAAACTGAGAAACCAGAACATCAGATCCGGTGAAGCAGGAGAGTTGGCGTCATCCAGCCGATCAAACTGAACTGAAGCCAAAAACAACCGCTGAGGCCTCACGGCCTTGAACTATTGGGCTCATGGCCAGGGGCACAAAAAGCATATGTGAGGATGATGAAGTGGAGGGACTAACAAAGCGGGCAAATGGTGACAGGGATCTCAGAAACATGGTATACAGTGAAACTGTAGAGACTCACTGATGTCGCTGTTGTGGAGTCGGGCAGAATAGTTCCTTTGGAAGTGTGAGATGGTAGCAAAAGCCGGAATACGAACTGCATAGAACGTTATTGAATTATGTGGGAAGCACAGAAACACAGAGATGGTTAAATTGGAACCAAAAGTTCATCAGGTTGGAATGAATGTGTCGTGGATGCAACTGAGGTCAGGTGGGGAGTTTGTCGTATTTGCAGTTAATGGAACGAGTGGGCGAGAGGGCACTGTCGAGAGAATGAATGTAATAGTTGCGGGTGTGCTGTCAAACTGGGTGTGGCAGTGCCGTGCCATCATTGGCCTGAGATGCTTTAGTATTTGTACAGCCCCGTAACGGACGTCACATTTAAAGTGATTGGGCTGTTGTGTGCAGTCTTTGGGCAGCGGGATTCATTTCAGGGCAGCCGGGGAAACAAGGTAGAACGAAGCCGGTATGGGTCCGCTGGGAGTTTTGGTCCGTTTGGGGATCCTGTGGTTGTAGATCACCGGCCAGGTGGAGTGGATAACAGTCAACCAGGTCGTCCAAACCGGGCATTGCCGACGTTCAGAGCTTGGGAAGGTGAGGGGGTGAGATAAAATTAGTGAAGCATGATGAGTTTGAGGAGACCTCAAGTGGGATACTGTGCAATAATATACACAGAAAGCAAAACTTGACGTCTGCCGCGATTAGAGTGAAGACAAGTGATTAAATGGGATAGGATATAGCTGGATTTGTACTTAATAGACTAGCGACCAGGGGGTTGGGTTTGCTAACATACGATATTGAATCACAAGGGACCTAGTAAAAGCCGATATAAGCACGCAGAGTGGTAGTGTGGAAATCAGATGTATAAGGGCTGGCGGGACTGAACTTCCGAGATAACTGGTTAATCTGGTATCTATTACATGAGTCGGACAGTACCAGGAGAGAAAGTATGTGCAAGAGAAATAGTCACCAGTCCCCGAAGCACTGCTATCAGCTTTAATCTGGAAGTGGTGCATAGTGATGAAAACTTTCGTGTCCACTACCGGGAGTGGCAGTTAGGTGCGTTCTTTGTTTGGTTGACGAAATGGGCTTTGGTGCGGTGTCGCCTTTGTTTTGACGAAGGCAGTTATATTTATGCTCGTCAACCTAGTCCATGGACATCGCATTGGTAGAACTATCGTTACAGGTGATAATGGCAAACTTCCATGGAAGAGGACGACGATGTTCATCATCATCAGCCTTTTTCATTGTCGACAGTGCTGCACCAGAAATAAGTGCTGATGGGTACATCGCATATAGCACGACCAACCGGAAAGAAACATTCACGTCACTTTTAACGTTTCATTGTGGAATGTAGTTCCTTTGTCACCAGCTACGACGTTTGTCATTTCCAGATTTGCGCTCACGTTGATATAGGCCACATTCACTGCAGTGTCCCAAGGGTAGTGATAAGCTTGCTCACACAGTGCCATCTTCGCATTGCGTCATTTCTTGTAGCTTAGTACCTACCGACTATTGAATCTCAAAAAATGCGAGAAGTACGTGATACGCATGAGACGTCGTTAACAGACAAACAGTCTAAAGGTGATGGCCTTTGTATGAGTCACACGTATTCATCACCGTCTCTTTCATCTGGCTGCCGCTCTGCAGCATTAGTCTAACTCGTATGATTGTAACTCATGGCCGTCTATTTGCTCCTCTTTAGAGCCGAAAATACGAACGCACACGGCCTTCTGGGACACATTGTGCTAAGAATCTGTGCCTCGGTCCAGGTCAACATCATAAGAAGCCCTCTTTGTGGGCCAGGTAGCAAGCGAACCTTTGCGTTTCCTGGACCGGCCGAGAGCTGAGAACCAAAAATAAATTATTCATCTGTGGACTCACCTTTGTGGCAAGCCAGAAGAGCCTCACCACACAGTGAGTAAGGTTCGCCATTACAGCAGTTGACGTGATATAATACGCAACCCGTTGTACTCCATCGGTCACAAGTATTGGTCAGCTGGTTACACAGCACACAAACCCAAGTCTTTGTCCCTAATGCATTGTCTTTGTCCCTCCTATGCATTTTAATTGATATCAACATATGCGCTGACATTTGTAAGACAAGATAATACACATTAAAGGCTGCGCTCATTGTGGCCCACGCGAAAGATGAAAGTAACTAGACTCGATTTTAGTTTATCCTAACTATGCTGTGGTACCGATTGTTTAGGTACTTCGTATACAAGCACGTTTATGCGGGATAAATGGCTGTCGCAATCTGAGGTCCTTTTTCATGAATAAGCAACACAGAGTTCGAAGCGAGCGACGGAATTGTTCTAACAGGACCTCAAATGAGGAATTTTTGGGAGGCATCCTTAGTACTGCTGCTCGACTTTGCCGATGAGAGATGTGAACAAACAGGTTCACAGGCATCTGTGACAATACATGAGCGGAGTTGTCAACTGGCGGAGTTCTTATGTAGTCGGGTGCGGTCGGGCTGTGGGCGAACATGTAAACCTAGACCATGTAAACTTATAATAAAATCAATTGATGGTTAGTTTGTGTCGCAACTACAAACCGCTACTCTCACACCAACGTTGCTCTCGCTCTATACTTTTCTATCGAATGCGCACCTATGTAGTTCGCGGTTAATGACATCGCTGGACTTATGATGGTATTTCACTGCTCTCACAGTTGGCCACATTAATAGATCCATTTCACATGGTGCGCTTTCCTTAGTTTAAAGATATCATTTTGACCTACTTCGTTTGATCACTTTATGCCTACTGGCTGGTCCGGCAAAACAGTTCCACCTGCTGTTCATTTCGTGACCCGTGAGGAGTTCATGCAATGCTCTGTAGGAATTTTAGTCAATGTAATCATCGTTGGTCTATGTGTAGCGCTATAGTTTTCCTCTTGTTTGTTACAGTTACACTCCGTATTTGCCAAAAGTTTTAACATATTTTACTACGCAATCTCCGTCGACTTACACTGTTGACACATGCCCTGTGCATTCACATTAAGTACAATAATTGCACGTGCAACTCAAGGCGGGACTGTACTGCGCCAACACACTCCAAGTACATACTGCAACAAGACCCATAATTTCCGTACGTACTGCTGGCTTGTGTTTGACGGTCACGTCGTTCGGTAGGCGTAACACAAAATAGCTGACAGTTAGGATGTCGAATTTGCTTCGGGTCCAACGTATTTTATGGTGCAACTTCCTGTTTCAAGCTAAAAGCGAAACCAATGCTGACAACATAAATCCGTGATACCTAAGGCGCAACCCAGCTACTATGTTTATTCATGCAGTCATAAGAGGGGTACTTATTGTGCGCGTACAATTCGTATGAGAGATAACAAAAGGAAAATCTTTTCACTGGTGCTATGTTCATTGGCCACTGTACATCCACGAAACACTTGGTTAAATTTTCATTCCCGTTTCTTCTGCGGCAACCAGCATCCATCCTGAAATTAAATCAAACATAAATATTATATGGGGAAATTCTTCCAGATAACTTAGGTACCAGAGCCTCGTTATGCCATTTTAACACTGGTTACACCACCGTACCACTTTGAGGAGGGATTGGTTTTATGCGGCGGACCTGAAAAATTTGAGAAATCCAAGCTAGTTGCATGAGTAAAATGAGTTGTCAACAGGAAGCGACATTGAAACACACAGGGACACTCACTTGACTTCGGCCCGAGGATGATGCCTTGCGTCATACACTGCCACGGTCCGTCGCTCACCAGTGTGAATGGCTTGAACAGTTCCTTCCTCATCCGAGCCTGCAATGTCAGCAGGATATTGTGACCTCTATGCGACAAGTCTTTGGGGGAATTCGTCTGCTGGAGAGCGGGAGCATCCAAGTTCAGCAATGTGGTCTGTGGCAGTTGGTCGTAGTCTGCGATGCTTGTGTCCGTGGTCTGGATTTCTTGTGGACCCGTATGCTGAACCATACTGCCAAGCCATGAAACAAACAAGTTTTAACATATTTTACTACGCAATCTCCGTCGACTTACACTGTTGACACATGCCCTGTGCATTCACATTAAGTACAATAATTGCACGTGCAACTCAAGGCGGGACTGTACTGCGCCAACACACTCCAAGTACATACTGCAACAAGACCCATAATTTCCGTACGTACTGCTGGCTTGTGTTTGACGGTCACGTCGTTCGGTAGGCGTAACACAAAATAGCTGACAGTTAGGATGTCGAATTTGCTTCGGGTCCAACGTATTTTATGGTGCAACTTCCTGTTTCAAGCTAAAAGCGAAACCAATGCTGACAACATAAATCCGTGATACCTAAGGCGCAACCCAGCTACTATGTTTATTCATGCAGTCATAAGAGGGGTACTTATTGTGCGCGTACAATTCGTATGAGAGATAACAAAAGGAAAATCTTTTCACTGGTGCTATGTTCATTGGCCACTGTACATCCACGAAACACTTGGTTAAATTTTCATTCCCGTTTCTTCTGCGGCAACCAGCATCCATCCTGAAATTAAATCAAACATAAATATTATATGGGGAAATTCTTCCAGATAACTTAGGTACCAGAGCCTCGTTATGCCATTTTAACACTGGTTACACCACCGTACCACTTTGAGGAGGGATTGGTTTTATGCGGCGGACCTGAAAAATTTGAGAAATCCAAGCTAGTTGCATGAGTAAAATGAGTTGTCAACAGGAAGCGACATTGAAACACACAGGGACACTCACTTGACTTCGGCCCGAGGATGATGCCTTGCGTCATACACTGCCACGGTCCGTCGCTCACCAGTGTGAATGGCTTGAACAGTTCCTTCCTCATCCGAGCCTGCAATGTCAGCAGGATATTGTGACCTCTATGCGACAAGTCTTTGGGGGAATTCGTCTGCTGGAGAGCGGGAGCATCCAAGTTCAGCAATGTGGTCTGTGGCAGTTGGTCGTAGTCTGCGATGCTTGTGTCCGTGGTCTGGATTTCTTGTGGACCCGTATGCTGAACCATACTGCCAAGCCATGAAACAAACATGCCGAAATGTCTATTATCAAAACGTTGATGCAGTGCTCGAACATAATTCAAGCCATGCTCAATGAGGCCCGGAGGGTTGAGTTCCACATCGTGGCGCATCCAAAGGAACGAATGAAACGGTGATTGCGCCGCTGTTTTCCCGAGTCCAGCGAGAGCAGACCGGCAGTTCGGTGACTTCCATTTTATGTTCTCTTACAAAGTGCAGTAGATGTCGACGAATGATTCCGAACGAAACAAATTTCTTATATGTGCATGTTCTGGCTGCCTGGCTGACTATCTCTTGTCAACCACCCCTCAGTATCGTGATGTGCTCGTCGCTGCTCACAACCGTAAGTGTACGGGCTGAGCACAAGTCGGATACCATTTTGGAGCTGGCGTACAGCATCAGTCTGCGGCAAAAGCTGCCTAATTCAGGATGGCCGACAATGCGGAGATCGAGACGAGACGCACCTGATATTGGCTTCTTCACGGTTCCATATCAGGTACGTTGCGCTCATCCGTGACACGCGTTTGGCATCCCACAGTCCGATTCCTCTGCTGAACAATTCCATCTTGAAGCATCGGTGCATGGCCTCGACCATGTTGATGTCGTGAATCTCATACGTTGCTCCGTGCAACATCCTACAATTGGCCCATTATGAAGCACTAGACAAAATGAAGGAGTTTATGTACAGAGAAAAAAAGGTCAGTCATTTACGCGAATAAGTTCTAGGGAGGCTAAATACCTCCAAAAGTTTGGCGTATGCATGGCGGTGAAGAAACGCCCAAAGAAACTGTATGGTGACAAACGTTTAATAATGTTACATATTATGTGAACACGACATAATAAAGATTACCAAATGGGAATACACTATTTATTACGTCTACGATGGCCAGTGCATCATCAGACGTGATGCGCTTGGTGTGCGAACCACCACCACCACCACCAAATTCGAGAAAAGTCAGTAGGAAAGTTCTCAGGTCAGTCTCAGTCTCCCGCCACAGAAAACCAATGGCTACAGGGAAACTTTTACGACAGCCATCTACAATCAGTAGATGCTACAAAACATATTTCTGCCGGTTTGTAGAAAAAGCGTTATCTATTAGAAAGAAATCTAGAAACCTTCGGAACAGTTCAAGCATTTCGGAGGTTGAATATACAAAATGCGAAATTCTGTCTTTTTCACCCCGCAAACAGCGGGCTCGTCCTTGTTCGTTGAATTAAGTTTCCAGGTAGAGGATGCAACCTGTGGAAAGTGTATATTTAGCAACCTGAATAGGGCTTACGTGGATTGTTCCGCCCGAATGTCCCCGACGTCGCTGTTGAGGAGATACTTGCCGAACTTCGATCTCGCGTAGAATCGGATGTTGAAGCAGCGGCTCCGGCATTCAATCAGTGGTCGAATGGTCTGCAGTTCCTCAGGCAGCAGTCAGCGGTTTCGGTTGAACCACTGGAATGCTTCGGCACCAAGAATCTGGTGACTGTGCAACATATTAAATTTAGTAATTCGAAATGAGTTCCCCAGCCTGCCGACTTTGAAGTACGCCTCGCACTGTTTGTGAGCGAGCAGTCGGTGTCGTTTTCCGTAGTTAGGAAGATGTGCAAATCTTTCCGGTCGCACTGGTACTTGATGAACGTTTTATCACCGGAGGAATTTGCTTTCGAGTTTCGCACGCTGTAGTACGATCCTGAAATTTGCTCGAACTGCTTGACATAGTGGGCGAGTTCGTGAACGTTGCGGAATAGGCGGCTGCCCAGGTTTTCCCCTAACAGGGTGGCAACGTTCACTGCGTACCCTTCAGCAGAGCCGGGGGCAGTTGCAACGACTTGTTGTGTAGTTGAGGAAACCATAACGAGTGTGCCTCACAGAAATGGGCGGACACTTGTATAGGTCAGGTCCACCAAAGGATATGGGCAATCAGCCCCATATCTTTGATGGAAAATCACTACTGACAGCGTGTTTAGTAGTGTAAATTAAACGAGAAAAAAACATTCGGAATTTTGAACAAAAATGAGAAATCAAAAGGTTGCGATAATGGTGATATTCGATATTACAGCAAAAATTATTTACGGGGGTGGCACTCCTGGATATTATTCATCCACAAGTACCATGTACTTTCTAGGAAGCCTAATGAATTATTTTAGCTGCAGAACCACCTGCGAATTTTGTCTGCTGTAAGCGATTCACGTTTTAACGCATTTCGCGATACGGTAAGACATCACGATATCTCATTCTACACCACCACTCATAATGTCAGGTTACCTAGATAATGGACCAATACGTTTTCTGATCGACACGGGCGCTTCGTGCTGAGTATTCGGTGCACGTGATCCCCAACCGGCAGCTAGTGCCATACTTATAACAGAGAACGGCACGTCGCTTCAAACAGCGGGAGCAGCGTCACTTTTTGTCAGCATCGGGCAATTGTGCACGCACCACCAGTTCTACTGTGATCCAGTGACACGGGAGAAATATAAGGCCCTTATCGACTTCTTTAGTGGGCAAATCATTTCTGGCAAACCTTGCCCACCAAATCCCGGTTTCCTGTCGTTTGTAGAATACACCAATCATTGGGCATAGCCATTAGTTGATGGTAGTCCCGCCCCTCTAGAGGCGAAATATGGCTTAATGAAACTACTAAATGAACTCAATACTTCGTCTGACATCCATAAATCTAAATTGGGCCGCACCCATGCCCTTCAACATACTATTGATAATGGACACCACCGTCCCATGTATCAAACTTCTCGCAGAATCCCCATTCATTACCTCGCCGAACTAGAAGACATGATTCAAGAAGTTTTAGACGACGGAAGTTTTCGACAGTCATCATCACCTTGGGCTTCCATCACTGTCCTTGTAAAGAAAAAGAACGTAGAGTTGCGCATATGCGATTCTTTTCCCCTAACAAACGCACACACACACACCAACGTACTTCAACATGTGTGAGCAGGTACCCGAACCAGAAATTACAGTAGAGGTTCCTCCAGAAGGTGGCACTGGTGTCGTCACTCACGACATCGGGACAATGTCCCGTCTGCATAGAGGAGTGTGCTGTACCGTTACTAAAATTTTACATAGCTCCAGTAGTATATTTCTGTTTTACCTCATGTTTCAGGTCCGAGGTATCTCAATCCTCTCTAGGAAGACCTGATCAAACCCAGTGGCTGAATTGACTGTTCCCATATCATGTTGTTTGACCTTTGTACGCTTTCGGTTTCAGTGGTTGAATACACGTGTTTTTGCACAGCGGTCGTTCTACCTTCCTATCTGTGCGTCGTGCTTGCTGTGTCCTCGCGTGCCGCTGTTTCTGGGTTAACCCTGTGTATCTGTTGCCTTTCAGCGTACCACGTCGACTTACACATGTCACAGCACAATAATTTAAGCCCAGCATTTCAGTTCGCCTGGCCTAACTCCCCACCTACTGATAAATTAGCTAGGCATGATCCCTATAAAACAGAGCTAACAAATGTCTCTTGTTACTTCTAATTTTATCGAATCCAATATGGCTTGTTAGCTTCTGCACATTGTCTTACATTTTCTGTCGTTTTTTCCCCAGGCTTTCTTTACCGATGAGTTCTTGGTGCTTTGAGTTGACAGAAACAATCATTTGATACATTTTACATCAATAACACAAAATTAGATGATATTCCGATGAATATTGACAACGACGGCAAATGGTAGTAAAGCAGGGGCTAACAGGGGGACTAACATCTACCAAGCTCGGAGCACTAGCAGTCCTGTTTGCCGAATACTTCTGAAAAGGTGCTAAATTCGTTGCAGGTATCTTGGCTGATGTACTGCCATCCTACACTTCCACGTGGATTGTCTTCTGCGTCAAAGTTTCCTAATCTTGTGTTTGCTCTCTGGTGTGTCTCTTCTCTGACAGTAAACACTGATTGTTGCAAACAGAAGCCTGTAAGACGTAGGTCTGTGGGTATTTCGAAAATTTCAGCAATGATCTCCAGCGACGCTTGTTCTGTACTTGGATCAGCAGAAAACTTAACTGGGATGTCTCAGGGCAGAATTTTACTGATGCGGAAAACCAGGTTGCTTAGGGATACGAAATGTGGAATCATTCGGATGGATCAAACTTGAGCTACCGTGGTTAGCTCCATCGAGTCGTCACTTCCGTGAAGCAGAATGGTGCATTTTTGCGTTTTCCTTAAACCCCACAGCATTTACAGCGTTAGACTACTTCTCCAAAAAAAGTAATCCTTACCTTCAATTGACAAACTTTCCTCTGATTGATGCTTCTTTGCGCTGCATTTCAAGGCTGCTTTACAAACGGTGGTAGCTCAAACGGAGGTAGATTTCAAAAACTGAGGGTATGATATTAAAAATTTGGTTTTCCATATCCTATGATCATCAAACCCCTTCAATAGCATTTGTTTCGATAAAATTTGTCCTGTAGAAAAACGTTTCACAAGGTCCTGTAGTTTTTTTACCTCCGGAAAAAATTTGAAAAATTTAGTCATATCGAGGTTAAGATTCCTACAGCACAGGTCAGTGTTGTGCTCAATCAATCGTTCGTTCCCACCATCTGTAGCATTACTTCACATGACGTCCCCGAGCTGAATTTCTACATGTAAAGTCACTTTGTTACGGCTTACGATGAAACTTCTTAAAATAGCGTACTTATCTGAAAAACCAGTCTAAACAGGTAAGCGGTGCACTCCTTCAGAGGTCTTGTAGATACATGTCAAAACACCCTGTATCGATCGGTGCATTTATTCTAAGCTAACTTGGCAGGCTGAAGTGAATAAACAAAAAATACTTGGTCGTTTATTTTCAGAGTATTGGACAGAGGCTTTTGCTCTTTAGGGGAGGTTTAGTAATGGACATACACAGTATGTCATCTTTGCATTATTTGTGGTGAAAAATTACCTCATATAGAGGTATGCCTTCCAAAAAAACCTAACAGCTCCAAAAAACCGGAAGATGCTATTATGGAAACTGCACATACCCTTCAATACCGGCTTCTGCTCAGTGTTGCCCAAAAATTAGCTTCATTTTTTTCAGTTTTGTAAATATTCCAAGTCAAGGGATTCCATCTGGTGAATTGTGGTTGTTTGTCGCAATACGTTACTCCGCCGGGATATACTCCACTCACTTCGCCGTTGATTAGAGATCTCATGATGAGATGTGCTTCCTATGCGTCACTCATGGATACCTTTGGAGTCAGTCCATTTTTTTCAGCTCATATCGTAACCATCTTCGTTTGTGTAGGTGTACCCTGACTGCACTGGCTTGGGTGTAATTGACTCACTTTTTGGATATTTGTATTTATAGTCTTGTATTTATTTTCAAGTATTCGAAGCACTTTTATTTTTGATCTCATCATCTTTGTGGCTCGCTCTCACTCTCTCACTATTCCTGATTTCATTTTCCCAAACCGACCTACGAGGTCTGTTGGCATGCAGTTGCTTTGCAAAATCTCACAAACCACTCGTATTTTTCCAAGTAGCTTCACGCTTTCATTCGGATAGAAGACGTTTTGCTTTCTGAGTCCCCAGTCTCTCTGTTTTGCTCTGGCTGAGTCGGTAGTGACAGCGCACTGGGTTCAAGATACCCTACTGAAAATTTTCAAAATTCCTGATAGCATATGGTTAAACTCTGAAGAGCCAGACCTACGTGTCACTGCTCGCATGGGTCAGGCCAAATCACTCTTCCCAGCCAGAATCTGGAATTTTAGTTCTGGTCTGTAAACATAATTTGGGTGACAATCAACTGTTAAACCGAACCCTGATACGAACATTCAGAAGCACTGTTGTAAAATAAAGTGGACTGGGCTGAAAGTTGTTTAAGGTTCGTCGTCATTTTCAACCTGAATTCACGCACCTACAAGTTTGCCAGTTTGACTGAATAAGCTTATGAGTAAAATAAATATATTAATAAGATTATGTAAAACAATCCAGCACTCGGTAACTTGCTATCTAATGAGATCTTCAGCGAGTTGAATGAGCAATCTTCCTAGAAGAATTTTCACTAAAAGTTTGTGAAAAATCCAAAACGTCCCCAAGTACCGGATGGTTCTTGTTAAACAGACCTGCTGTAAAGCACAATGCGAAGTACTTTACCGAGAGCAAAATACAATACTCACTGATCTTCAGGAGAAAGGTATCAGGTAAGCTTAGCTAACTTTATACGCAGAATATTTCCACTGATATATTTTTGATTGGATTTAAGCACATTAATCAAATCTTTGTCAAAGTGAACGTTGCATTTGAACGGATGTTCTTCTCGCAGGTTGTCTGTGGTGAGCATGCTTCACCGAAATATACGAGCATGCGTATCCATAAAGTTAATGTCTATGATTGATATATGGCCAGAGCACTCAATCCTTGTAGCAACATTTCAAACAGGATAAAGTAATACGGCTGCCACTCTTGGTAATGCATGCTGCCGAATTCATCTCTACACAAGTAGCATAACAAGATATAACATGCGAATGTACCATCGATCGATGCGTATGGTGGTATGATTCAAGGCCTCTAATTAAAAAGTGCGGGCTATCTGTTCCAGAAAGGAAGCGGAATCCCTTAGCGGAACAGTGAAGTTGAACAGACTAGATACATGTTTTTATACAGTTTAACCCACACTCAGGTACATTTCACTGACGAATGCTCACCAACATTTTCGTTGGACGTGTAGTCAGGTCAGCAAGCGAACGTACTGAACTTGAGGGAGCATATATTCCTCACCTTCTTTGACCTCTCCCTGAGAATTTGCTGGCGTCCTCACCGAACCAGTGACCAATCCGTTCTGCACAAGACTAACGGGTAGCACTGGTGGTTGAAAAAAACCAATTCGACCAACCGTACAGCATAAGGAGAAGGCAAACGGATCACACTCCCAAACATAAGGGGTAGCAAGCATAGGAACACTGGTTTGGACCCATAGCTCGTAGTCCTTCCTTTCTTATGTTATTCAGTCGCGTAGTCGTGAAAGAAACGACAAATATTCCGTTTTTCAATGTACGACAGTCTGCCTGTGGGCAGTGGAGTTCTATGCAGGATTCAGCCACATACCTGGTTAACTCGGTTGCTCCGTCACTTACAGTAAGAGCAGGGCTGAATTACTGTTATTTTTTTATTAGAAAAACACGTTTGGCAACATGTTCCAAAATGTATTGCCGCAGCTATTTGCAGAAGGTGAAAGTGAGCCGAATCTGTTCTGGTTGATCGAAAACTATTCGCCCAACCGAACACATATTACCGGCTACATTAACCGAGAATTCAAGTCTCACCCCATTGAAAGCGGTTGCATCCATATTATCTGCTCTCTTCTACTCTTCCCCTATATCAGCCGCATGGTTTTTTCTGAGTCCCACTTCCGGTTTAAGTGTGTGAACCATATGGTCGGTTGTGGCGACTGCCGAGTCAGAAATACCTGTTTGGCTCCAAATATTCGATAGTGTAACAATACTTCAAAATGTGCTCCGTAACCTCCAAGGCTTCGACGACATGTCTTCTTCAAACACCAACACCAGGAGGCTGGTGTAACCTTGCCAATAGAACTAGGCATCTTCACAAAAGCTCTAGAATTAGCTTTTCACTCACTCAGGATGGCGATGTTGGCGGTGACGACACATCTATCTCTCTTTCCAACCCATTGGCATCATTCCCCTTGTTCCATACCCTGGACCTTGAAACTGACTGCCCTTATATTAAAACATCATTGAAGCACGATTTGAAGTGCAGTGGAATTTCATGCACCATCCTTGTTGGTTATCAAATCTACAACACACTGATGTTTGTTCGAAACATTTTGTAATTCTGTCGGACAGTGAACATCCTCGCCAATGTGTTTTGTCTGAGTCTCTTGCCGTGACTAAACCGACGGGGATTGTACTCCTCTTTGTGTGTCCTAATACACGGTTGACAGCACTCTGGTGGCTGCAGACATGGCTTCTTACCCGATTAATCCACGCTTTCTTCATCACGTCCGTCTATTTTTAGAAGGTTTTAAATGCAATTCTATGAATACGAGTATAACTTCTCTTAAGGTGACCCGGTGTAACCTGATTGTTCCAGAGGCACAAAATAATAATACTGTTGCATTTCGATAACACTGCTCACCAGCACAGATCATTTTCTACTACAGTTTGTGCAAAAAGCAGATTGACACATGAAGTTCCATTTGGTTTGTTACGGATGTGCTATAAAACAGTTCACACTGACTAAGAACAATTTCAGCAAAGTGATTTTTGTGTCACCTGGCTCTTAAAATACCACTTACCTAGGAAATCATTTTGTCTTACTAAATGAGATGAACACTTCAGAGTGATACAACTGTATCTCCCATGCCAACGGATTGAAAGGTAGTATCGATCTCTTCGTAAGTGGATGGGTGACTATTCGTAAAAAGTAATCGATCTTCGTAAAGCATTGGAAAGAATTCCGGCCGCCTAATTATTGGTTCCAAATTGGTTCCAAATTTACTCAGTGCATTACATTCATTCCACTGATGAAAGACATTATAACAAAGTGGTGATCCTCGTCATTATTAGCTTATGCACAGAGAAATCAATTCTACTGACGATGTTTTCATCAGGTCACCGAGAGACGATTAATCAGTACGTCAGGCTGCAAAGGACATAAATTGAGATCATTAAGGATTTAGGTGACAATGCAACCGACTTATGGAACATTCAGAATTTGCCGATTCACTGAGTTGACTTAATGACCTGTATGGTAAAGGCCTCAGTGACATAAGTCACATTTCACAATCCTTTTTTTTGCACAGGTTAAAAAATGAGAATCAAACTGAAACTAGCCCATCCTTACTGATATCTGATGACTAGATAAATGTCACCTGATCGTGGTGTGCATAAGTCGCTGCATACGAAATAGGAATGTAGGAAAAGTCCACATTTTTCAGCTGCCCGTTTGCAGACCAGACACAAAAAATGAGTGTAAGGTCAAAGCAAGCGTTTCGTTTTATAGAGGCCTTTTTTTCTCCTAATTGGTAATGAGGTGAAGCAGCACAGCTCAGAAATCCTCAGAAGACTAGAAGAATTTTCAGCAACCTTATGAGTAGTGCATTACGTAGATACATGTATCGGGTTATCTCGAATATCGTATAAAACTGGAACATGAGGCGGCCTGGTGCAGCACATTCAGTTGCCTGAAAACATCACAAACGGGAGATTCAGCTGGGTTCCAGGTGAGTCTCTCGCAAAAACCAAATTGATTTGCAAATGAGTGTATTTCTCGAGAACCACTTATTGTTCCAAGTACGCGGTATCTCAGAGGAAGATTGGCCCTTCACGGTGGTGATCAGGTCTGGCAAATAACTGAAGTGACCATTAAGGATTGCCACTAACCTGAGAAGGCATACGTGGGTTTAAGAGATAAGTTTTGGATAATTTGTGACCTGGTAACATTTAGAATGACTATCGACACCTTCGCCTTGTTTTGGAGACCGTGTTTGCATCTGGTGGTTTGTATACCATCCTTTTGGATTACCAGAGACGAACATCCGATTTAGTACCGTGTGGCTTTATTTTCAGTTAAAATCGACTTTTGGCTTACAGATTCTTCATACTTAAATGTTGTATATCATAAAAGAGCACATCTTTTTGCTCATTTCCCCATAGTGGCTCCTATTAGATACATCGACAGTTGGAGTGAGTCAGGGCATATTATACAGGAATGAAGTGAACTCCGAGATCTCCAGTAACAAGCACTGAGCAACCAATAAATTGAAAAAGGCCTGCTTGGAAGAATGGCACATAAACGTACTTGAAGCCAGTTGCCAGGGCCATTTACAGTCACGTATTCTTCCGGTTGGCCTACCGCAGTTCACTAAGAAGGGACCGAGAAAACAATACTGGTTTAACTAGCCTAATAATTGACCAGTATTGCTCGTTTGATCTTATCCATAAAATCCGAACTTCCTACGCCTGAACAATCTACTGACACGAACGTCTAACGAAATATACTAAATGATCAAAAACTGTCGGCATTCCAATTCCGGAGAAAAGAAATAGAAAAAGTGTTCAGCTGTAACACCCTTTCGGTGCCTAGCTGCCATGCCACTCGAAGGAAGCACGAGGGCTGGGATACTGCCAGGTTGCCCAGGCCTAAACAGGGGAAGTCGAGAGGCAGAGGTCGGGTTCGAACCACAGACCTTTCGGTCAGTAAACTCGCGCTCTAACCACTTGAGAATCTGTTCCTTCTTTGTTATCGGTGTTCAGTTCGTCCTTCTCTGTCTCTATGTATATCAGCCAATCGAAGTGCATGGCATTCTGTCGTCTGTTTGGTCTCAAATTCAAGGACTGCGCATATTTCTTGCACACACAACGATACAGCAACCAGGCAACCCATGGACACAATAAGTACCATTATTCTGATCCTCGTTCTCGTTGTCATCGATGCATGCACAAGCAGTAAGAACGAAGGCTTGAAACATCATCTACTGGCAAAGACAATGTGTCTAAGTTCATGCTTCCTAGAAACCCACATGGCCTCAGCTTTTAGGAGACTACTGAGACCGTGTGTCATAGCTTAGAAGTACACATGTCGTTGTTTGCTGCCCGCAGCAATTTTCTCAATCTCGTTAAACATTGTCCGACGGTTCAACAGGTTGAAAATTCAGTGAGTCGTCATGGAGTTGGATCACACCAGATCAACTCACCTGCTTGCTCCTTCTCCGCAGGTGAGGCCCATATGGAAACACGATGTTAAGCAAGACAGCTCCATTACATCGATCAACATGTGAATATTTACGCTTGGTTAACCTTAAACTTGACAAAGCCATCACATGACCCGGAAATATGCTCTGAATCCAACTTCATAGTGAAAGATTAGACTACGAAATTAGCACATTCGTGTTGGAATTACTTTGCACGACATTTTGTACGTCTTTTTCCGCTTGGACAACATACATACTTTGGCTGTCAATTCTAAGACCACAGACAAGCTCTCAGAAGAGAAAATTTGAACAGTGCAAGTTGACAGCAGCGCAGGATTTGGTTAATCATGTCTGGATACAACCCACAGGGAAGAAGTACTGGCAGACTAGGAAATAAGATTCATCCTCTTCTGTGCCGTATCCAAATCTCACAAAATGATTTTGTGGATGCCATTCTACCTTGATTACCGAACACAAATCGTCGCTTACTTCGAATCTAAGAAAGACATCATCGTTTCCACTTCAGGTCTTCTTCAGAGTTGTGCTATCATGCTATTGCGATAGGAATTTATTGTTCAATATATTTAGACAATCAAATTCTAGCAATCAAATGCGCCATCAAGGTTGATGAGTACACGGCGTATGCCACTGGATGATGTTATCACACCACTTCTCCCCTGTGGCGACGAAAAACAACTTTTAAAAACGATTTCATTGTCAGTCTTCCACATAAGTGAACTTTCGCAAAGTCGGTTTATCATTCTTTCACCATGAAGACCAGCTTTCCTCGATAACTTCACTCCAGTCTTCGCTCAAGCAAAAGAAGTAGCATGTGGTGCACTACTCATAAGGATCCCGAAAATTCGTCGACAGCCCAAATGAATGTATTTCGCTAAGTTCGTGCAATTCGGTACAACTCAAGTAAAACATAAGGTTGACGGAAACTCGGGGACTGCCCCTACCTGATGAGCCGCGAAAAGGGTGGAACTGGTCGTGGGCTGTCGAAGAATTTTCAGCAACCTTATGAGTAGTGCATTACGTAGATACATGTATCGCGATATCTCGAATATCGTAGCAACTGGAACATGAGGCGGTCTGGTGCAGCACATTCAGTCACCTGGAAACATCACAAACGATAGATTCAGGTGGGTTTTAGGTGAGTTTCTCACAAAATCAAACTTGGTTGCAAATGAATGTATTTCGCAAATAGCATGTAGTTGTTTTATGGACTCATGTTGGTGCTAAAATGTGGCATTTGGCCAGACGTTGCTGACAGTGTCTGCAAGTTTCTACTGCAACTGGCTATAAACGGAATAATCGTGGTCTCAAATACGCAGGGTCTATCGACAGCACCACTAGCTCTGGACAGTGGTATGGATTTTACTTCTATCCAGTTCAAGTAATCTGAAACCGACTGCCGTATTCGTCAGATACGTCCCGCATCTCATTACCTGCAGTGCGACGGTCAAGGAGAACATAATTTTAACACTAGCAAGAAGGAATTTCAAGGACTGAAGGGAGAAGACTGACTATATCATGCTGTTTTGATTTAGTTCTTGTATTTCAACAACCAGCTGCGAGGGAGGTAAGATGTTATTAGAATGTATATTTGGTCAAATACTACATGGAAACGTTGACGCGACTGAATCAGCAGACAACGACACGTCCGGCCGCAATTGTGATCAGGGAAGAAACTCACTTCAGCCGTGAGTACAGAATGTAACATAGAAACTTTAACTTTGATTATTTGGCACATAACTTTGGTGGTCGATTTTCAACATGCTTTGAAAGCCATATTTCGAAGCATCGAGGACAATTAACATCCGGTAAGTCAAAGAAAAAGAATGAGTACGCCAATCCAAATCATGCACCGTTCTTCGCCTGGCATCTAGAATGCCTCAAAGCTTGCAGGGTCATATACCATCGTCAGTCTTATTCAGCAGACCTGCACCAACTGGGTACTGTCACATACGGATGTGCATGTATGTGAACGCCGTGTATATGGTGTAAACCCGAGAAAACGAAACCGGAGGTCGGATGGGAGGGGAAATTTCTGACGCGTTTAGTATGCCCTGCTGATGGACAATAATCTTCAGTTTGTATGACGACACATCAAAATTCCAGCCCTACAGTGCATGTAAAGTGCGATTTGATGGTTCACACAACTCATAATTCGTCCTCAAGGCACATATACCTGGCTACGTATTGCTAGTCACTCATTACTGAAAATCATCACTAAAACTGCAGTAGGCTTAACGCGCTTAGCGTTGAGGAGGGCCAGTTGTAAGAAACACGGAAGGCACACAGCATGCATTTTGGAGCAATGCAACAATATATAACTCAACGCAATACGAAACAGAAAGTAAGCCTAGGTTACCACTGAAAAACTAGAGCCTCAAACTATGGTCTGAGCAGATGAACCACGTACGGTTCCTTTGGACTTGAAAGATGTCACTTCCCATGAAGGGAGCATAGGTTGTCTATGATCCTAGCATTTTACAAACCAACGCAATGCCGCACAAATCCACCACATACATATGATTCGTGCGTCCAACACAGTTAGCGCGCGTGAAGTTTGGTGCCACCCACGCAGGCCATCTCAGGATGACGTCCTTTGGGATAAACAAATTGGCTTATTCGAACTGCGAATACAGTGGTTACTGAAACCTCTGTGACGGAGACCCAGACATGACTGCAGCCCAGCTGCGCAGGGAAATTAATGTGAAATACTACCAGAGACTTTGGTGAGTGGTTCGTGCTTCTCCAAATAAAGCAGAGTTGTACGTCTCAGAGAAGCAGCATCGACGAGGTGAAATAGTGTGGATGTATGGTTTTTGCTATCCTCACTTACGGCGCATTTGGAAAAAAACAATGATATGCAAGCTCAAGTACTCGTGGGAAGATGTATTCCACGCTTCCGTGGAAAGCATGAAGAGACGACCTAGTAAAGTTTCCCCACTTTCGGCAAATGCGAGTCCCGGTCGTTTGAAGGTTACCAATCGAACAAACCTGCTCAGACGTCTGGGGTTCATCCGATTGGTTCCAAAGTTTCCACTGCCGGGGAGCAATTTTTCAAAAAAAAATCAGTGGAAAACCAGTGTCAAACTTGCTTTCTAAAACAAACGGCTTGTGTTCTTTGGACTTTGGACAACTTTGGACTAAAAACAGTGGTGGCAGATTTTTTTAACCAAAGAGAATCCATATGCCATTATAGACGAAGGAAACCGTGAAACCTTCCTAGTGTTGGAGAAAATTACCAACTTGTCACTTGGATCAGCGGGCGTCAGAAGCTACTCAAACCGTTACAAACTGGCGGATTTGGGTATTTCGTATCATTTTGTTGACCGTAATCATTGTCCACAAGTGTTTAAAATCAAACGTATTGTAGTCTTCAAGGATTTTTGTTTTCTCTCTAGCCAACCTTCAAGCATACAGTTACTTGAACTAAGGGCCTGGCCATGTATTTCAGAATGACGTTCCACAGAACAAAGGAGTATTGTATTGGTAAAATAACTGGACTGATTGCTGGCACTTGCTGGACATCCGCATGTTTCTTCGAAGATTTCTTTCGTGTGAGGTTAATTCTAACCCATCCTGACCATCCTGACGCATCCCAAAATAGCGGCAAGTTTATCTTTGAGTAAACTGTGTAAACTTATCAGTTACAGGCAGGTGTCCAACAAATAACCGACTGCCGACAGGAAGATTTGTATTGGACGTGTACCATGCTAGTCTAGCATCACTTGGGTAACTTCATTTTCGGACCATAGCCTCATTCAATCGTGTGAGTCCTCTACAATCCTGTATAAACTCTTTCAACTAAAAGGGTCGCAAAAACAGTATCACATCAATTTCATCTGTCCCTTATGAGAAGCCACACCAGTGACATACCTATATTTTCGGAGAAGGCTAAGATTATCGTACGTCCGGCATGACACTGACTGTAATTTATTGATGTTAACCAGTTCCCGAAAAACTGTACACATTGAGGTGATTTGGACATTTGTCAGGATTTTTCGCATCCATCTGGCTGAATGCTTTAAGCTACTATTCTCCTGAAGATGTAGTACAATCGCACCAGTCCGAACGTTTATTACTATCCTTGTGCACACCGTATCACCTCTAAGCTATACCTTAAGCTATGCCTCAAAGATGCTCGTAAGTGGTCACTAAATAAATCGATAAACAAAGGTTTGGTCTACTTGAAAATAGTGAGATGGTTAGCAAGACCATTTTTATACAGGTGTCAGCAGAAACGTAGTGGAGACACCAGCAACTGAAGATCAGGGAGATCCAGACAATTGACCTTGAACCCATCTACTCAGCCCATTAGGGGAGCAAACCAGGGTTTCTGCCTATTCAAATTCGGTTGGCTTTAGTTTTCGGAGGATCAAAAGGGCCTGGTAGTGCTAGCATCCAACTTTTGACTTATCAGATGCTACCATGCGGATGCATTCAGTTATGTCCAGAAAAACTACACCAACCAAGGTTAGAACTATTACTCGAAGCACTATTGGCCTGGCCTCATCGTACGTCATAGGCATTAATCCAGAATTACATGTTATCTGACGTGGCGGCCCTCTTACAATCGTTTGGTGAACAGACCACGTGAAGTAGTGGGCAAGACAACATCTTAATTCCCCAAAACATTCGCCAACACATCCTTGCGTGCAAGCTACAGTTTGACGGACTATGTACATTCACTTAGTGAGTCCTCAGAGGTCAATGAAAATGTAACCGGAAACGGCTTTGTCAAGTTCAGTGTGAGCAAATATCCCAATATTCCAGCAGATCACCAGAAGAATTGTGTAGGTCACCTTGACATATAGTGCTAACGGAGTAAAATACACTGATCATCAGGAGTGGACAGGACATAACAAAGGGGAGTAGGTCGTTATAAGAAGACAGGCTTTCCATGGAACAGTTACAGTACAGTTATATAATGTCCTCCTTGAGGGCCGTTCAAATAAATGAGTAAGTTCTGGAAATCCTCCCCACTGCATCCCGTCCCTTGGGGAACAAACTCATCAAAGTCTAAAGAGAAACACATTCTGGTTCTCCAAACGGCCGATCTTTTCCCTGACAGGGAACACCGCAATTGATGGAATGGGTCGCTTTTCCTACTTATTATTTCACTATCACTTTAAAGTATCTGTCATAAGCATAGCTTGTACGCCAAGATGCCACATTAGTGGACGTGGCTGGTTAGACTTCACTTGACATAGCCGATAACTGGGCGACATCATGTCATGGATACGGAGACTGTTCCGTTCTTTGGAACACTGTAAAATTGAATTAGAGACTGAAGATAACCTGGCCAAAGGGTAGAACGAAGAAATCCACCACAATTCAATAGCTACAAAGTTTCCAATAATCACCTTTGTTTACGCTGTTATATAGGGGCATGTCTAAATGAGAAACTTTTGTCTTTATTGGTTCTTATTCACGTTAAGCTTGATGAAGAAAACCGCTAGCTCATGGTAGCCTCGTGGTGAGTGGCTGCGAGTACATAGGTTCACCAGACATTGGTAGAGTGAGTTGGTGACAGGAATGGAAACTTGATTACGTGGAGCAGTCAGTTCTCACACCCGATAGAAAATTCTATCTCACTTCCGTAAACGCTGTTGTAGAACACCGGGATACACATGCAACTTGCTTGTTCCAAAGCTGAACGCCAGAGATATGATTCTTGTCTGTCAAGTAAGCAAATATATTCGTTTGGAGGAATGGGTTACTATCCTCTGGGCGTGTCTTCTTAGGGAAAAAGCGCTCTAATGGCTTTACTTCCGTTATATCTCTTGTAGCAGAGTGAACAGAGCCATGCTGAACGTTTTCAGGTTAAGGTAGAAATACGCACCCAGGTAGCGCAGTAGTCGTGGTAGTCTTGTTCTTCCTCGCCATTATTTCTGAGTGAATTAGTGTACGCTCCAGACAAAAGTTAGTCCCAATGTGTGAACAAGGCTCTGTCGCTTTCTGATTGTCGCCGATAGAATCCAAAACTTTTGTTCACCCAAAGTCAACAACACCGTGCACATTAAAACAACTGTGACAGTGTACCTTCAGTGACAAAAACAATCCATGGAAACTGTTGGTGAACTTACACAATAAGGCAGTGTTTTTATTGCCAGTTTCTTGAATTTCAACACCGGACATAAATCTCACATTCCACCATACCAGAAATATTGCTTGGAGCAAATTTTTTTGGATTCTGAGGCAGACTTGGAAGACAAATGAATAAGCAAACCAAAGACACAAATCGTTTACACTGAGCGCCAAGCCGAGATCAAACACGGTTACTTTGCAGACTAGATTGGATGCATTTTCATCTACAACTCGACCAGCGTTATCGATGAGAAGTTACTCAGTAACTTGGTCAGGTACACGCCAGTCATTTCTAAGCCATGAAGCAGCAACCTGACCGGTGACAAAACTTTTTCAAACATATTGGCCATCTCTTTTGATGGGATAACAGTCGTGTTAATAGATATTGGGGAATATCCATCAAGACATTTGCTTACATTTCCCGACATCTTGACAGTTCTGGTGGACATTCCCTGTTGAGGATCAACCAGACTGGAACAGGAATAGAAGCTTAGAAGCCTATCTGCTCGAGTATTTTGTGCAGAATCAATAAAGCAAGTAACCCAATCAGTGTTACACACCCACTCAAAGTTCCTACAACGCCACTAGCCTTAAGCGGCTGTTTATGTGCATTTTTGTTTAAATCTCAGATCCGTAGTTTTCAAAAAGACTGAGTCCAGTGATTGGTTTTTCAGAATTCAGTTCGATCGTACGAATAACATTGAAAAGTCCGGTCGTCTCGGATGAAGATTCTTAGTGAGGACACGTACCCATATAACTTAATATGAGATAACCGTACGTAAATTATCCAGCACGAGTACCAGATAAGCAGATAAGTAGTACCAGATAAGTACCAGATAAGTTTTTGTACTCAATTTTACTACTTGGACGTTCCAGTCATGTGCATGCCTTAGCTAGATACAGCAGGGCCCCTATCCGAGTTTAGACAAAAGTAATCTGTGCCAGAAATTTGTATTAAGCTGGTTATGTGCAAACGCACCACAAATTTATAATTAACAGAGTCTGAGTTTGATCAGCAAAAATCCTGATTAACTGCTCGGTCTAGCAAATCCAATCTTCTTGTGGTCTTGATCAAATACTGTGACGAAGTTTCGTAAAAAGGGAGTACCAAAGAGCCACTCGTTATATTCAGTAGCCTTGGGAATGAAGGAGCTTATGTGATTTATTCTGGCTCTCGATCTAAGCTACAATAAGAATGGTATAAATTTGATTTAGTTGTTGTTCGTATGTTTTTTCGCTTCTTTGTAAGACATCTAGGGGTGCTACCAAGTTTCTGTAAACAGTTCTTCTACTCTGTGTATTAGCTCAACTCTTCTGCTTTCATTCAATCTGAAATTTTTCTAACGGTCTACAGTCTTCCTGTAAAAATGTGAGTGTTTTAGTAACCTCTCGTGGCTCTCCGTGGTCTTCCAATGACGAAAATATCTTGGGTGGCCAGAAGTCATTCGGAATTGTTCTGCAACACAGCAATAGCCTTCTGGAAAATCACTGCCTGAAATTAAAAACTGAGCAAGCTATATGGACAATGTAGAGATGTAGAACGTTTCTTGTCCATGACTGACGAGCGTTAATGAAAAGCTGACATACTCCGAGTCATGTTCCATTTCCGTGGTAGGCAAAAGTAGTCGACTCACTGCTTCAGTACGTGGTATTGAGTTGAGAAGTCCAAGTATGCACAGTGGAAAAGACACCTCTGGGATGGACAATAACTTACCGGATCTACCGTTCTACCGACTAAGATAATGAGAACTGTGCTACCCACAAGACTTACGTGGCTGAATTCCATCACGTTTCTGTCTAAAGGATTAACAGTTGGTTGTCTTTCACTACCTCAATGGGCCGCAAAAAGCCAGATGTTGATATCGTTCAGATAAATTCGTCACATCACTTGGCTTACATTCTTTGGCCCATTATTGCCTTTCGCCTGGCGGATAACCGCAGAATGTTGCACGTCTGCTACCGGTGGAAGTAAGTGGAATCTCGCTGACATCTCGTAACTTGATTCTTGCTGTCCTGATCCAGTGCAAAGGTGACTGCTGGAGAACCACCAGCATACAATTTTGAAATGTTTACTGGCCACAAACACGCAATGGTTTGAGGGCTTTTGCAAGACGTCCTTTACGTGCTCTGTAAAATAGCTGACCTTCTGACCACAGTATGGCTGATTGTGCAATCGTATCAAATTACGCACACTTACAAACCCCACCAAGCGACCTTGGAAGTTATACCCCTGGAAAGATTTCTACCCCTTAATTCTTCAGAATGCCAAGACATTAATCACTAGCATTTCGGTCAAACTGAAACAGGATCGTGTTGATATCGTGTCACAACTATCAGTCAACAGTCTGGAATTAGGAGAATCTTTTGATACGAAACAGTTTCGGTTTTGTCGATGTAACACAGAATCCGTTTTAAACGTACGGTTTGCAGACTGTGCTGTTTACAAAGTTACCCTGTTGTTTAAAATAGCACATTACCCGTAAGTGACCAAACACGTTCTTGGGTAACCTCAGTATTTTCTCATCTTTTTTCTGATATCTCATGAAAACGAGTCGTGATTCTCAATAAAACAGGAAGTAATGTGGACACAGTTGTATCCGACAGTAACAATGGCGCTGCAAAAATCTGTGTAGGCCACAGAAGCTTCAGTGGCCTCATATTATGGCTGTCTACGTCCTGCACCGTGTCATGATCACCGACTGGCGCATCTTCCGAGTCTGAAGGTGATGTATGAACCTAACTACTGGGGGACTGGAGAAACACGTATTAGTTATGTTGACGTTCTTTGATTCCTTGCACACTTTTCCACTAACAGTTTAATGGACGTGGAACTTGTCATGATGACTAGGTACGTAAGTTTTGCGTACAGGCTACTTCCAGAAAAATTTTAGGATAAATACGTTTTATTTACTCTATTCTAGAAGCACTTAGAAGTCTCTGTCGAGAGAATACTGAACCGACACTTTCCGTGCTTTAATTTAAAGCCTCTAACGTTTAGAAATAGCCACGGCTAATCCAGTGAGGGAGATCAATTTTATGGATCCTCCATCTGAGTTGCAACAACTCATAGAATACACAAAAACCTAAGCAATAAATATGCAAACTGCGTTCGGAAGAAAAAAACAGATGACTCAATGTATCGTTTGGAATAAAAATGAGTATTGTTTATCTCTTATTTGACACATCTTACAAGAAATATTTGTGTCATCATTTTTACAGAGATTGAGCACACCATTTCATGCAGCAGAACTCCGTAACCCCTTGGAGTGTTTGTCAACAAAATGTTTCCAAAAGAATTTGTTCAGAAAAATTAAATCACGCAGTGGAAGGAAAGTAATCATTCAAACAAGCATCAGCAAGTTGATAGACCTGGAAATCGATATTTCCAAAGTCGGCTTCTGAGCAATCTCCATACTATACCACACCTGACTTTCAAGCAAAGTTTTGCAACTAATATTGTACGCGAGATTTCGCCCATTAATCGAAGCCGACTTATGCCAAAAAGCCGAGAGCCACAGTACTGTTGTTTATGTCCTAGTGGGATTTGTTACCATCCCCCGAATCTACAGGGCGATCCAAACATACGACCTTTGGGCCAGTAGATGCAAATTAAATCGTTCAGCCTTGGATGTCTGATCATCAGCGCAATTAAATCGCACCTAGAAAAAATATGGCACACACAATTCATAGTATGCGGTCAATCGCCTACTAGCTCCTCGACTCATGAGCTCTCGTACAGAAGATTTAGGCCACTTGTAAATAAATCTTTCTTCGTCACTTCGATACTATGGGACGATTTCAAAACACCAGCAGAGGTCTCGTCTTCTAACTGAAGTCAGCCTTTGCTGGAAGCGTGGTGCGAGTCCAAGTGCAAGTTCAGTCAAATATCCTTGGGCTATTGCCAGAAGATTACATAAGCAACCCTCTCCATTCCAAGTGCGGCAGGATACTCGAAAAAGGTGCAAAAACTTGCATGAAAAATGTTTTCCGCTTGCCTGAATCAGGTAGTCGTCCTCATACAATCTTATGGTCTTTGCACGCTTTGTTAGAAGAATGGGGATATTTGCTCCAGGGTGGACGTAGTGTAAGTTGTTTCTGGATGCATAAGGATTTAGTAGTCTAATTATGTTGCAAACTTGATCTGGTGGACCGTATATGTAGTTGGAACCCGTGTCTATGACTGTGTAACACGGTTCGCAGATAGTTTCATTAGCCATCCTCATTCTGAAATAGAAAGGCAGGTCATTTATTATTGGTCGGAGAGGTCATGGGTGTAGCTTAAAATGGATGAGAGCTGTCAGTAAATTCAAATCAATCCCGGAATAATATGTACAAGTGATGATGAGATATTTGACTGCAGATGACCAAATTTGATACAAATTTATTTTCACAAAGTGCTGTCTCTAAAATTGGATAGTGGTGTATTGTCAGGCCTATGAATGAATAACTTACCGGTCAAATACAAGCATCCATTTGAATAAGTGTCGCACGTTAAAATACTGTATGGGCTCACCCAGTTTCTCCGGAACAATTTGACCAAATACAATCTCACCGGTTGGATAATGAATGTGGCGGCTATCGCTAAATTTGGAATGAAAGTAAGAAAGTTGAAGAGACTTTTTTAAAAATTGATTGAAATCTATCAGATTTCCAGAGAACACACTGTTCGAACGCGTTATAAATAAATTGGGACCGCTTATATGCTCCATAGGAAAAACATTCTTAGAAAACAGTCTGGTTTGCCGTGAAAATCAAGGGAGTAGATTGCGGATATCAGCTGACACCAACCGAATGCAGTATTCCCACCAAAACGAGACCATCATTGTGAACAGGAAATCGGTCTCCTGCAGTAGTGACTGCTCTTTAGGAACCGCAACTGGTGAACGAATGTTGTGGACATCCGAGTGTTACTTCCGTTTCAAAGAGTCCCATTTTTAAAAAACAATACGAGTATGTGTCTATCAATAATCTGTTTGTCAAACTTGTAAGTGGTTGGCAGATGTTTTACAGCCACTAGCTTTTACTCAAACAGTTGTTGAAAGCGTACTAGTTAAAAACACCCCTTCATAAAAGTTTCATGATAAGTGATATCTTTTTCGAACGGCGTAAAATCTCGGTGAAAAAAATCCACGAAAACGATTGAAAAATATACTTTATCAGGTGTAAGCAACCAATACTAAATTGTTAGTGGAAATACTGGAAACTTAGTGTAAGTGAGTGATTTGCAGCTCCGTAAAATCGTGGAATTTAATTCAGTAGATTTTCCGTTTAGCAAACATTCAGTAGGTTAGAACTGAATTCACCGAAACTGACTGACACTCATCAAATTACCATGTGATAAACCTGGTAGTCAAAATTTGTACTCTGTTTTAGCATGCGATTATTGGCTATTGTCTGTGAGGAACTTTCCGCTCATGTGCTCCTTCTCCCATGTGATCGAGGACTTACTACCATCCGCAAGTTTTGATGAAGATGAACGACGGGCAACTGGCGTGAGCTTGCAAACATTGGTGAAACAAAGGTAGCTCTTTTGTGTTGCTTAATTGTCGATCTTTTCGGCGAGCTTGGCAGATGGATTGCAAAAGTTTCATTACCAGTCAAAGTGACATTATTAGTGCGAGGTTGAGTGAGTAAATTCCTCTTCCGCCTGTGTTTGTGTAGCTTTTAAGCAGCATCTGATACCACTAATGTAAGTGGCTGCTCTCAAGGTGAGTTTCTCGAAGTGCAATTGGTCACTTTGGAAGCTGAGTTGGGTTGAAGTCCTATTTCCTTGTACCTGGTTGGTTTTTCGGGTTCCTTCGATTCAACAGTTTCGTTCCTCCGCTGTGATCTGTCCATGTCCGTTCGCATTTGTGGTTTGGTTTCCTTCCATTTGATTGTGTGACTTGATACCGTTCTGATTCGAGTAGTTTTCTTTCTAGGATCTAGTTGATCCGTTGGTTGTTGTTCGTTCATTTGATTTCCATTGTGGTTCAGGTTAAAAAATGTTGTCCACAAAAATGCCTTTACCAACAGCTGAGCACCCTGGCAATTATTTCTTGTCGTTTTCAGAGAATTCAGAGGATATTCGACAAATATACTTACTTGCATATCATTTTTTTCTTACCGGAGTCTCATCTGGAATCCAATTGCATCTCTCGTGTATGATATATATATATATATATATATATAAATGAATGTGCTGCGCAATAGCCGCTTCAAGTTTCTACGATAGTGGAGATATCGCAGTAAAGTTTCATGAACCTCGGGAGCCATATAATTGAGGCGGCTGAATATCAGTTGCACACTGCGAGATATTCGTTGGGGATATTTATGTTATCGAGACCATTAGTCCTTAATCCGAGCTCTGTTGTTGCGCTGTGATGAGCATTAACATAGCATCAGGTCGTCCAGTTGCTTGCGTACGATGATGATTATCACCATCATCATTCTTGTTCTGAAATCACCAACGAAATCCTCACCAGTTCGGCTGTGTGAATGCTTTGCGGGAACCACTAGTAGGTTGCCAAATTTCTCTCTTAGCCTATCCGATGAGTAAAACGTTGGAACCAAGTCGTTCGAAGTCCAAAACCTCTTGAATCATTTTAGTAGGCTGGAAAGGCACGTACATGGCGATTGAAAAGGACTTCGCGCTCGATTTATTTATTTCCAACTCTATGAGTGCTATGCAGTGAGTTGGGTTGTTCAACAAATTCTAGAACTGTTTCAGGTCTTCACCCAACAGAACAATGTCGTCAGCCTATTCCAAGTCAGCTGTTCATGTTTGCAGACCTGACTAGATGCCAGAGTATCCTGTCAATGTTCTTTCGAATGACTAATCAATGGGAAGATTAAACTATACCAGCAAAACTCCTCAGCCATGCCGTTTATCAGGCTGAGCATCACTACATATAGAACCCTAGCTTTTGCTGATGAGTAACAAGCTCTAATCAGGTCTACTAACTCTGCAAGAACACTAACATCTCAGAACATTGTCCAAAACAGTTCAGGAATCGAATCTCGCCTAGCTTTAAAGTCAATAAAACGTGCTTTAGTAGGCTTTACAGATCGAAAACCATCTTCCAATGTTCGTTTCCTGAAGCCACATATACTGGGTGAAGATTTTTGTTAAAAATACCAAAGCCGAAAGCGGATTCCACCAGTAGGAGAAGAAATTCCATCAGCGTCATCAAGTAGCCTTTTGCAGGAGTGTCCGATTTGGTGATGCGGGCTACCACTGCCTTTTTAAATAAAGCTATTTCCTTAAATATGTAGTACTTGTGGTGTCTGGCTGGTCTACAAAAGCTTGTTGTATAAGCGTTTTAATGCGGCCCACTAGTCCTTTAACTACGCCAGCTGGTCAACTGAAAGGTTAGACCCGTTAGCGCCCAGTCTTGCGGGTGACTTCTGCCAGTTCCTCGAGAGACGGAGTGTAGCTCTATTGATACACTTTAGGGGCAATCATTTTCGTCCCACTGCGTGTTGCCTTCGTCGTCGGGTTCAGCTTCGTCACCAGTATCCCGGCATTCATTAGCAACGGCAGCGCTGGCTTCATCACCAACACCACCACCACCACGACCACCACCACCACAACCACCACCACCTCCACCACCACGACCACCACCACCACAACCACCACCACCTCCACCACCACCACCACAACCACCACCACCTCCACCACCACGACCACCAATAGCACCACCACCACCAGCACCACCACCACCACTATCACCAGCACCACCATCACCACCAGCACCACCAGCCCCACCACCACCACCACTATCACCAGCACCACCAGCACCACCAGCACCACCACCACCAGCCCCACCACCAACACCGCCACCAACACCACCACCACCACCATCACCACTAGCACCACCACCACCACAACCACCACCACCTCCACCACCACCTCCACCACCACGACCACCACCACCACCAACACCGCCACCAACACCACCACCTCCACCACCACCTCCACCACCACGACCACCACCACCACCTCCACCACCACCACCTCCACCACCACCTCCACCACCACGACCACCACCACCACCTCCACCACCACCACCATCATCACCAGCACCACCACCAACACCGCCACCAACACCACCACCTCCACCACCACGACCACCAATAGCACCACCACCACCACCACTATCACCAGCACCACCACCATCACCACTAGCACCACCAGCACCACCAGCCCCACCACCAACACCGCCACCAACACCACCACCACCACCTCCACCACCACGACCACCACCACCACCACCATCATCATCATCATCATCATCATTACCTACACCAGCGACATGATTATCCTCTTCAGCGTGAGCTATGCCATCAATGCTACTGTAATTCTTATCCGACTTGGTGCTACCGCTCTCATCTTCATCGTCATCATGACCATCACCATCACCGTTATCACCATCGTCATCATCCCAACCATCAAGATCACCAACACATTCACCAAAACAGCTTCTTGATCATCATCACAAACCGTATCTGCACTGCCGTATACATCTATGTCATCCACATCATCATTGTCGCTTGTGTCAATAAAATCACTATCAAAATCATCGTCATTCGTACCTTTTTTCGTTGTAAGCTTCATGACTGAAATAGCCATCGTTTAAATCATATTCTCCATCGCCGTCTAAATCATCTTCATCGTTGTAATCAAAATCATCGCGTCAAAACTCATTTGACTGTCGTCGTCAGCATCACCATGATTACCACTCTAACCAAAATGTCACCGCCGTTATCCTCACTGTCATTATCACCATCATCACCACCTCATCTCGTTTCTCGTCCTCTCTTTCATCGTCGTCATCCTCATTATCATCGGCATCGTTTCTCCATCAACAGCAGCATTATTTTCCTTACTGTACTCACTATCACCAGAAACACCCCGCTCATCACTTAACTGTTCAACGTCGTATTCTTGATCATCATGCTCAACCTCACCTTTATAGCCATTGTCGTCATCCTCATCAGCATCTTAGTTATAATCACCTGCCTGGACATCACATTCGTCTTTTTTTATTCCACCGCCACCATCACTATGACTCATTCTATCTTGGATCCAGCATCCTAGCATCCCATTATCCGGCGTCATCATAATCATATTTATTGACGTCATCATCATCACCACCTTCGTCACGCCGACATGATCTACTGCATCTCATTCGTCATTTTTGTTTATCAACCTCCTCCTCCTCCTCACCACATTCATCAGCAGCGACTGGGAATTCTACATTAGGGCTCACATCATACACCTCACGTTCACAGCTATTTGGACCTGTTTTTTGCGACTGCCGGCATCAACCAAAATATATTTTCTATCATATTCCTCAACATCCTCAACATCTTTGCCCTCATTTGAGTAAGCTCGTGCTGTTCTTGTCACTCTTTCACTCATGGTCACTATAATCCATTGATTACTAGAAGTAATTTTGGCGTTCTGCCCGCTATCATCTGGCCCGATGATTTAAATTGGTTGCTTTTGCTAACGTAACCGGTGTTATTCTACATTACCGAATGTCAGTATTAAGCTACTGAACAAAAAATTGGAGGCTTCGGGAAACATTCCAGATCACCCACTTTGACGTATGTTCAACCTATTTTACCCGGAGAGCTCGCAAATTCGGCAACGAATCTCGTATGTCTTACTCTTGGTCATAAAGTTTTAAGCATTTTAATGTCTAAAATTATGGAAACACTTATGAAAAATGAAACGTTTCACAAATTTACAGCACAGAGTAATGCAGTTCTTGTCGCTACCCACAGTTTCAGTATGCCAGAGTAAACGCGGAACAACTCACCGAAATAGCTGAAATGTGAACAAACGATTCGATATCAATCTCTGTTCTTTGAGCAAGTCAAGTAGTGTTTGTTAACGCCCAGAGCGCATGACGACGGAGAGGCCCAGTACGCCGTTTAAAGTTGCTACTTTGGCGCTTGGGTCCTGAATTTCCGGGATGCAGCCAAAAAGAAGCCTATGAACTGTTCTATCACCGATCTGAAGTATTATTAGCGTGAGGCGTCAGCACTTACGCGGAGATTATCTTCACAGAATCTTCCTCTAGCCGAAACCCCAGAATAAAATATATTTACACCTAAGTCCGTTGGGGCGTATGTTGCTGAAAGATCCGTTCCAAACATTTGGACACCAGTAACAGTAGTGGTCCGCGTGTTATTTGCATAGACCCAGGAACACTCCGTTTCGGTATCAACTAGCAAACGCATAGTTTGTGGCAAAGTTCCCAAGCCGACTTCAACAACGTAAAGGTTCTATATTCCGTCATCCATTCGAAAGAATCACGAAGCGCTCACCTCATTGTTACACAAATCCAGCCTCAACAACTCACCTTGCAGTACATATAACCAAGAGATCTCAGACAAAACGGTGAGGTATAACGAAAGCCAACGCATCTTTGTCGATCTGGGATGGAATGCTTGCTTTATTCAGTTCGGTCCAAGAGCGAGCCAATCAATGCCCGATCAGAAGTGCCAAACTGACCGATTGGCGAAGTGGCTCATCTCAGTGGATACATCAAAATTATGAACTGAAAAAAGCCACGGAAATGTCATTTAATTCGGCTTTGGCTTGGAAGTCATATTGCATTTATTTCTATGAAGGTGGCTGATGTCTGGATGTGCAACGCCATAGTTCAATCTGACCAAGTGCATCTGTTCAGATAAAAGTGACACATTATATTAATTTCATACATGCATCCTTCACTCGCAAAAACTTATATATATATATGTATATATGCATGGCAAACACTAAATTCCTCCCTTAGAAATGGTATCTTCTGCTCAAAGTTCAACAGATAACTTGGGTCGCGGCCATCCTCGCGACCTCTGATGTTCTCAGTTACCTGGAAATTGCAAATACAGCTTTTTTTTAGTGAAAAAACGTCAAAGCACTCTTAACGTAATAAAATTTTAAGAAAACTTTCGTACTACAACTTTTTCTGCCTGACAAAATCCCCCGGCATTTCAGCTGAAAAAATGTCTTTGTAGAGGAATACCCAAATACACGTGCTCGGGGAGTTCATCTGCGCCTTGATCTCATTTCTGTCACTTAATAGAACAAATATGAATAGGTTTCTACTCTTCAAAAACAAGCCGAAACATGGTAAGTGAAAGCCATTCCATAGATACGCCGTCTTCGAGGGGTTGACAGCACCTATTTCGACGTTATTCATCAAGCCCGACCTAATCGCCGTTCGAGAGCGCCAAGCAAGTTTAATAGACGTCAGCATAGTCTCGGTTGGGCGTGGAGTGACTGTGTGGAATGAGAAGAAGCAGAAATATGGTGCTGATGAATTTTCCCTCGCCATAATCTCAGCCCCACGTGCAATTGGTTGTGATGTCGACTTTTTGATCCACCAACCGATGACCACCTCTTATCGAAGGGTCTGCTTTTTTCAATCCGCCAAAACTGTTATTGTACTGGGACTTCTTGAGGTCACAGCCAGTGACTTGCGTTTGCTTGTCATTGTGGGCTCTCTGCGCACTTAGGACACATTTATGCGTGGTACATGACACATGAGTGTACATTCTTGCCATTGGATCTCACACCAGACCCAGCATGACGGACACTTTGTGCCTGATTTGCGAGTCTTGACTGTGCTAACACTTGTCGCGCCTTGAAGAGCATTCGTCTTCTCCTCGATTGTTGGTCTTTACACGCGCGTTTCCGTACCAGAATTCGTACATACGTTGGGATTCATCGTGTCTGACTAGCGCTGTTGGTGGCACGACTCCGAATGAGACGCTTCTCTCTTTTTATCTAATATTCTCCTGTAACCCTTCCACATTGAGCGCTTCCATTCACCTTTTTTGTCTGTGACCATGCTCTTCAACTCTGTTCTAGGAAACCAAAGGGATACCACTGTTGGCTTATCCACGAAATCTTTTATAGTCTACCTGAAAGACCCAAACAGCTTCCGTGGTGAGGCATAAAAATGCGGCCGAAATTCTTTGTATGAATCTATCGTGAATTGGCAATACGCGCTTAATTCGGAATAAGGAACATACCAAGAAGCACTGACCTAAATACTTGCGTGTTCGCAAAAAAGATCGTTCATGAAAGGAGACACATTACTCCGAAACCACAACGAATTAAATGGTGATTTGTCCGACTCCTAGAAATTCTCTAGCAATCTTGTATAATCCGATAATATTCGTGAGCTAGTGAAAGTATGTTCATCTTCTGCTTAAGGCCATTTTTTAAAGAAATTTCTTTTGCGTGTGACGAATTAACGGCCGGCCAAACAAGCTAAACTACGAAAATTATACTCCCACACATTTTACTCTGACTGTTTTGGGTGCAACCTTCAAATAAGTAATTTCTTGGAGTAACAGCATACATTCTTCCTGACAGTGCTTTTTATAAATAGGGAGCTCTGGCGAAATCCTACCGGAATTTACCAAACTGAAATTTATCTCTACACTTCACATTGTATTTGAGGACTTCTAATACGCACACAATCCATTTCATTAGTAAAAGGATGTCAAACATTTTGTGTAGTTTCTACCTAAGTTTATTATCACGCGGCTAACTAGAACAACTAGTGTAACGGTGGATACTACTGATGAGGCATGTGAGTAGCACGTCTTCTCGTAAATCCGCTTTGCGTCTCTTGAAAAGCGAGATCTGTTACGGAATTTGTGCAGTCTCTTTGTAGCATTTGCCTGGATTTGAGTAACAGTCAATGGATATCCAGAAAAGTTCAGGAAGACGCGTTCAAGGAGAAGGTGGATATTCAGTTTTGTAAACGAGATGCATATGAGAGTTTTGCTCCCCTGTTCAATAGTCTGTAACTGTTAAGTTGACGTGCTGAAATAGACAACTCCGTAGTGAAGGCCTTCTTCCTTTCACTTGTAGTACCACCTACTGCTTTTCAATGCTGGTGTCCTTAAAGCAACCGATTGGAGTCGAGTGCATATCGTACGTATTCATCCTGAATTTGTATGGTATTTAGCCAAAATATAATCGTTATATTTTGTTATATATATATATAGACCAGTCTCGTGGAGGCCTTTTGTGGCACAATAGGAGCCAGAAAATGGGCAAACGTTTTGCAGGCAAAGTAGTAATATCAATCGGCTGCGATGATTATTGATGCGACCATTTAAGTATTGTCATAGAGTGCAGGAGCCTTACTGGCTGCGTCTTCTTTGTAGGCAATATCGTGCGAGACCCTTCTTGTGTAGAGGTTCTTGTTCGGAGGATTGAGTTGGTCCCTTGTTTTATATCATAACTTAATAGACCTTTAATAAAGTAGTTCAGTCGAAAAGAGGTGTGTTATGTCTGTTTGCATTTTAAAGTACTGTTCCTGTATTTCGGTCCTTTGACAATTTTTCTTCAGTGAGAAACAGATGTGAGATTCCAATCTGGAAAAAATTTGTACTTCAACGCCGATACTGATAAACTGAAGCACGTGATGTGTGACCACTACCGTAGGCTTCAAATCAGTCCTCTGTCTCATTTTTTCTCCTCCAATGAGCGAATAGCACTTTCTATGATATAGTGTTGAACACACGTATGTCGATACATCAAAATATGTATACAGATCGCCTTGTAACCCTAGTCGAAAGCAACAGAAGGCAGGCTAGCCTTTCACCCATTGATTTGGAATTCCAGACCGAATTTAATCAGCCTTATTTATCCGCGCCCAGGTATTGTTATGTTCGGATAATCGGAGTTATTTAGCCAACTTCGTCCCATAAGTGGATACCACCCATACTTGGAAACGCTAGTTCACAGCAGGATTGTCCTTCAGTCGATTTTGACAAAAGGTATTATGGTTGCTTCACAGCATACAGCGTTGAAAGCGAACAGGAGAATAATAATTCAGGATGGATTTGACATTGTGACTGAAAAATAGGCATTCACATGGAGTTTCATGGTTGAATAGCATAAACTTACGGATTTACTTTGACCTTCCTAACGGCGGTATCCGTCTACTCATCCAAGCCTTCCCAGATGGGAAGTCTGAACTGGATAAGCTTTTCAAAGAAAGACCACCAACAATATCCATCACAAATATCCAGTCTGTTTGCATGCTTGGTTTTAAGGGACAAACTCGGATTTCGAAGTGGCCAGTGTCTCTGAAGCCATAGACCAAGACGCCATCTGTGTGAGCCCTCTAGCTTTTCTTCACCACAAAGACAGCTACAACTACGTTTGTTTACGGCCAAACAGCCAGCATTTAATGCCATAATGTTTGTCTTACCTAGCTCAAGAGTGAAGCAAAACACAGTCTGCTCTCTGAGGCGCATATAATCCAAACACGTGTTTCCGGGAGGCAGCAAGAGAGGAATTTGTGGCTGCGTTATTTTCCGAAGAATATTCAATCCTATTGTCATCGTCGGCACAACTACCAACCCATTGCTATGCTTCCCAGACAACCTCGATTAGTGATTAAAGGTTCGCAATCAAATTTTCCAGCTCAGCAAACAAACCAACAACTTGGGACAGTCCTTTTCTTATGTCCTGATCAGCCAAAGACCTGGATCAGTATAAATGGGTTATCAACCAAATGGGTGAACCGATGCTTTGTTATTCGGCTAGCTATTACTCTGAAGGGTCCATGGGATCTACTAAAGCGATCCACCAGCTAGGCATGAGCCCACACTCAAGGGCACGTTCCACCGTTTTCAGCAACAGACACAAATCACTGGTTCACTTCCTTGTACCGTAAGGCTAGTTGTCTAGCTCGTTAGTCAGTACTAGAAACGCGCACATGAGGTAACCAACAGGCCCAAAGTTGGAAGCGGGACATCCAGAACAGCTAAGCGCTAATCGGTCGCCATGTCTAACGAAGTTCATGTTTCCCGATTTCTACTAAAAACTATCCCTATGGTATCAGTTGCCAAAGCTTTTTGGTCATTCTTTATGGTCTCGCTTATCTCACGAGCCTTGCGCTAAGGTCCAAGATGATTTGGTCTCTTTATAGGGGTATTCCTTTTCCGGACAAACAAACCGAGGGATCCAATACAATGGGAATGGTACTGTTACGAAGTCCGCTTCAAGTCCTGTTAAAAGCGTGGATTGTGTACGATCCTCGTTTGTTTCCAGTATGGACTTGCAATAGTGAATCATGTCGACCTAAAATACTACAGAGAACTTCATAAGAAAACTTCACAAGAAGTTCGGGTTTGCGGCCCGTTTTCTTTAGAGTAGTGAAATTTAGCTCCAACGTCTATGGTTCACTTGGTTTGTTGATTTGTACGTGATTAAAAATTCGGTGCTTCCTTCACTGTAAGTTTAGTCCAGGTTATGTGGTCAAACTGATCGCAATGACAGCCATTCCCTACACCATTATGCAGAACGTCCTGGTGGTGGCAGAATACGGCGTCGAAAGAAGCATTCATATCGTTCAGGGCACCTCAAGTAAAAATTCAGTAATCTTTAGGTTCTTGTTGTGTTATCTCGAAAATTGTTTAGCAGCGTCTCCAAAAATAACAGTTGAAGTTCTTGACACAAAAAGTAACCTTGGAGCACAACATAACACTATCTTATAGTTTACTGGATTTTTCTTACTCAGTTCACTGTTTAACCACCCTGTCAGCTGCAATCTTGTCGCAGCCAGGCACCAAGTTTGCGGACTACAAACTAGAACGACCCCGGAGTCACTTTTAATGGAACGGAAGCACATCAATTATGTGAGGAGATTTGAAATACTACTGACTACTACTACTGAATACTACTACTACTGCTGCTGGTTATGGAAACAGTAGTGAATTAAATGCTGGTATTTTTTAACATCAAAGGTATGCTACATAGCAGTCAGCGCATTCTAACTGCTAAACATTTTTCCACTCATTGAAGGGAACTCAGAATGTAATGGAATTTCGTGAGTATTACGTTAGCAGTAACTCTTTGACGTCTCACTCTCACACAAGTCGTTCTGCCAGGTACTGATATCCCCCAAACAACCAACGAGCTAGAAGGTGTGCGTCAGCCGATATTTTAGTGCAAGATGTGTACGTAATCTGTGTTCACTGAACCCCGAACTGCAGCATGCACGCATAGTACACCTTATGAATACTGACGACCTAGAAGTTTGTTGTTGTACTTCTTCCTAAACCCCCAAAATCGTCGAGACATTTTATCACACCACTCAGAACTACGCAGTCTCTCCCCTTGCTAGGGTGCTCCGAGGCTCACTCAACAGGTGTAACAGATTTTACTGATTACACTTGTTGTATGGTCTGCATGGTGGATCTACAATATCTTTTTTCAGATTTTCGTAATGGATTTTTTAAGACAAGCCACAACGTGCACTTGCGCAATTCAGGCGAAATGAGCACATTGAATCGTGCAATCCTGGTAAGTTCTTCGTTCCAGAATAAACGTGTAGGACCTCGAGGGGGCCGACCATCCAAAGTCACCTTCGACACAAAATGCTGCAACGCACACGCACCTAGAATTACTAACAACTGGCACCTTGCTAACTGCCGTTAACCGCATTTTTGTTATGATATTCTGGGAGCTAAATTACTGTAAAGAATCAAATAGCTGCAGACAGCAAAAAATCTCCGGTAAAGTCTTAATAATTGTACAGTTTTGCTGGACGCAACACAATCCTTGTAAGGTTATTGAAGATTCTTTGAGAGCTCAAGACCGCTTTTGTCCCTCTGAGGTTTATCAGGTAGGTGCAGTCCTCTGAGTTTCTGTCAACTTTATGAACTACTTGAACTCATGTTGGACGGAATTTGCCACATACTCTCATTTAGTCATGGCGGAAGACTCAAACGAACCTTTGAAAACAGGGATTCAGCTAAAATCACTTGCGTCTCCTATCAAAACGGGATTAGTATGCATCATTTGTTTGACCTCAATATCATCTGCGGGATTAATGCAACAGTCAATATGAAAGGTTCAGCTCACCTGGAGCTAATTGACAGTTTTTCAGCAAATGAATACCAATGGTGTGGCTTAACAACAGAATTAAAATGTGGTTTCGCAAACAGAAGCGTGCTCTGCAACCGGTAGCAAAGAGGATGAAACAGTATCACACAAAAATGTGATCCGCCAGTGGCCTCGTTGCGCGCCTCTGCACTTGTACCAGGTGTTTGGCGGACGCGGCGATGGATCCCATGACTGAATTGTGGTCGGGTTTATTATTAATGGTGAAAAAGGCTCTATGTTGCAAAGTTACTTATTAGCAAGCGGGAGATGGCTCATCGGTTAGAACGCGAATTTACTGACCGGAATGTTTGACCCCTGCATTTCGACTTCTCCTGTCTAGGCTCAGGCAACCCAACAGTATCCCAGCCCTCGTGCTTCCTTTGGGTCGCATAGCAGGTACGCACCGAAAGGGTGCTACAGGTAAACGATTTCTTCTTACTTGCTTATTAGCAAACACGAGCCAAGCGGTTACATCCTATGAGACACGGAAGTAAACATATTCCCATAGAGTTTTGTAATAGTGGACATTCACAAGCGTCCGCTTGAACTTTCCTGGAAGTTCTGTGAACATAAGGTTGACGGAAACTCGGGGACTGCGCCTACCTGATGAGCCCCAAGAAGGGCGAAACCGGTCGTGGGCTGTCGAAGAATTTTCAGCAAACTTGTGAGTAGTGCATTACGTATATACATGTATCGCGATACCTCGAATATCGTAGCAACTGGAACATGAGGCGGCCTGGTGCAGCACATTCAGTTGCCTGAAAACATCACAAACGGGAGATTCAGCTGGGTTCCAGGTGAGTCTCTCGCAAAAACCAAATTGATATGCAAATGAGTGTATTTCTCGAAAACAGTGCAATTTGGGTTCAAGTAGAACATAAGGTTGACGGAAACTCGGGGACTGCGCCTACCTGATGAGCCCCAAGAAGGGCGAAACCGGTCGTGGGCTGTCGAACAGTTTTCAGCAACCTTATGAGTAGTCCAATTACACACACAATTACACACTGCAAAGCGGTTCCATAATTTCTGTAATAATCTCCACCTTCCGTCAGATACGTGGATGGATCATCGGAAATGATAATAACTGAGGTGAAGAACACTTCGTCGCAAAAGCGGATGACACATTGGTTACAGCGAAATTCACATGGTGCCACATCGCCATCTTCATTTCAGTTTCAATTTTACCGTCCCATCTGTTTAAAGGGTTTCTTTCAAGTGTCTCTCCAGTGCCCAACAGGCCTTGTGTCCAACCCTTTTGTGAACGCTATTAAGTTAAACTCCGACCAATCTTTTTTAGCGTTGCTGTTAATAGTCTTATCGAACCAAGTTGCAGTTGCGCTGCAACATTTTACAGGTTGTATTTTGAAAGTTAGCGATCGCTGGACCCTACTTGCTTTTCTAAAGGCTTTTTGAGAGCCATATTGGTTATTTACATGCTTGGAGATGTGCGCCAACTGTGTGTCAGGTAGGACTGAGACTTCAGAAATGTCTTGAAGTTTGGGTTCAACCGCCTAATTTACAGTGAAGCTTTGGCATTTAGTTACCATCTAAATCAAGTACTTCTCAGGATATCTACTGCAATGTTTGAGCAAAGCTTCTAGTGAGCTCAACCGCAAAGCTCAACACGGACTAGGAACCAGTAATTCAAATGCAACTGTTCCGTCACGATACAGTGCTATATAGTCACCACCCACACACACGGATAGCTTATTTCAGCAGAGACAACCGGTTGGTGCCCTAAACTGATTATTATGGTTGTTTGTTGGGGCTAAATTGCCAGGAACAATCAAAAGCTCCTTGCACTGTAACCTGGTCGGTACCTTCCAAAGAAGCCTGATTGTTTATAGTGCCTCAGTAGTTGACATATCGGCCTATTCACACTGCGCCCCGTACTATTATTCAGCTTGCATACTGAACTTATGTAAATCGACTAGATAAAGTCGTTGAAATGGGCTAGTTGCTGATTACCAAAATTATCGGTGGATATAATCTGGGCTTCAGAAGATTCTGCTCAGAGTTACAAACGTTTGTCGAGATCACCCAAATGGGGCCCATGGCAATTGTCTTGTGCAGCGTGAAAGCTAGTATCCGCACTTCTGTTCAGTTGTCGTGGCCGAAACCTATTCCAGTTGTCCAGGAATAACTGTCGTTTTGCAAACCGCCGCAGCATTTAGGCTACGTGCTTCCGAAAAAGTTCCATCCCAGGAGCAATTCCATAAGGGCTTTTTGTTCCATCAGAATAGACATCGTGAACTGAGTACGGGATGTGGAATGTAGATACCCGTCCACTCCTCCAAACTAATACGCCTGCCGAACAGTCTTGTAGAATCCGTCAGACATCCCTGTCTATCCGACACATTCAATCACTTCTTGCATGCAAGATACGTCAGTCGATAACCTCATGCTATAGTTGGGGAGTTCAAAAAGCACTGTAAGGGAAGCACCTCGGCAGACTTAGTATATAATGAAATGATTATACTTAATTTCCTCAGTATATAGAAACGGCCGGTGTTATCTGAAAGATTAAAACCTGCAACCGTACCACATTTATCTCTTGGATCACCCTGGGCTTTCGGCGATTAATCATTATCATACCGCCGAACCAGAGAGAGACAGGGCAACCGCTCGACACATATGGGAAAAATAGTGATGCTGAAACCAGTAACTCGTACATAGTTCATAGCTTGAGTATGAGACAGCGGCTAGTGAATAGCAGGGGGTAAATTCAGGAAGGTGGCTTATATTATTTCGTCCCGGCGGACTACTCCGAGAAGCTTGAGAAGCTAACAATAAAACCTCACAGTGGTAACACTTGCGTGATTATGCATAACAGGGTAAATGAAATTTGAGTTTATGTTTATGTTTACTGGTTATACTCTGCCACTCACGATGCTACGTGTTCATTCCAATACTAAGATTGGCGGCGTCGATTTTATGTGACCGACAGATGTTGCAATGTTGTCATTTTAGAACTGACTACTTCAAACGACGCAACCCAAAAGGATGATAGGTTCAGACTGAAATCCAAGGTATGTTGCTTTTCATATATTTAGTGGTTCTACGTGACAGGAACCTACCACAGTTGTATAGGTGCCGAACTGGCAAGTGCCTAGGCTTACACGATGGACGAACTTAGTCCCGAATCGGAACCTGCATCGCCATTTTGTTCTTAAGGTGTCAACCTTGTAGACGTTTGAAACCAAACCCGTTGATGGCGAGCTCAGTGAGGTAGTGTGTTGTTGGGCGAAACTTAAGACCAAGTCCCACACAGTCTCAGGGACAAAGATTCCAAGGATATCTTCTACAGTAAAATGCGTCCGTTTTTTATTACCTGGTATTCTTCAGACTGTCAGCGTGCAGAGGTATAAGTTCACTTTCGATTTGAAAGATCAGGAAACAATATAATTTATTGCAAGTTCGCCGCACTTGCATACTTGATGTACTAAATTGCAGCTGTTATAAAAGATAGTTTGGTGAAATCAACAAAAACCGGGACAAACTTTCGAATCCAAGTTAGGTTTCATCACAAGATGTTCTGTTCAGCTGGCGCTAACTGCCAGACTAGCAAAGATGCACTACGGTAATAAAAGCTCATTTCTATTTTTTTCGCAATCGTTGCACGTCATGAATACTACGTTACCCCATCTAATTGTAAAATCACATCCAAACCTTCAGAAAAACATAGCTTTTTGCTGCAGTGCAAACGCTGCTTACTAGAAGCACACCCAAATTATTTTCGTCGCAAATATAGGGTTTTCGAAAGTAAGACTTCTAGGGGGAGTTAGTTTATTCCGTTTGCATCTTTCGGTGACATTTCGCTCATATCGTTTTGTTAGGGTGAGCGAAATTTCAAGGTCACAGTCCATCACCGATTCGCATTTTGTCCCCGGCTCACGAGGACGTGCCTTGGAAGCACGATGCTTTTTCCTGCAAAATCTTTACGAGTGAGACAAAAGATTTTACACCAAAATGTTGCACTTTGTCGCATATGTGCTCGGACCAAAAATCACCCTCAGCTGCTGTCATTTTTGTGATTTATTTTCACCAATCTTTTAAATTGTTGGCGCACATTTGACTTTGAACTTCCTGAGCTATAGCTTTGGAAGTGGCTTCACTCGCGTTTGTTGAGAAATTTGGGGCTGTATTCTTTTTGTTACGTATGGGTGTACTATATACGCTGCAAGCGACCCCAAGGCCAATGGAAAGTCGAAGACTCCAACGAAGCTTGTAAGTTGAGCGTGCTTTCTAATAAAAAAATGTACGCGAAACATCGAGTACCCTGTGCGGCTTTGTCTACAGAGGCAAAGGAACCATCTCGCAGTCACCTCTTACCTTAAATGCAACCATAAGTTGTCTAAGTTTTTGTACGATCGGCTTCCGTTTAATCAACGGCTAACCGAAGACGAGCTTGGCACATGCATGTCCCTGCTGAAGTACGGAAAGCCGTCGTGTGAGGTGTGACAGTTTGTGGCCGATTAATTCGGCGAGATCCTTACCACTCAGGATACAAACAACTACCGCCAGAAGTGTCGACCGGCTCTGTTGCGTAGGTGTCGCATAGTTGGGTCTGTCCTGGCAAAACTTCGGGAGACCCGCCGCCTTCTTGTGCTGCAGTCGGAGGAAGTTCGTTATAGCCACACATGTTTCTCCCGATGGCAGCAGATAGCGTCGTTCCGACGCTTTCCAGATGCAGTGGTTGTAGATAAAACGCACGCAACAAACCGTTTTGAGTAAGTTTTTTAATGCACATAATTTTCTGCACGTAAATACAAGCTGTACATCTTGATAACCGACGGCATGGGTACCGGTCGTCCGGTTATGTACGCGTTCGTGGAGAGCGAACGGTTCGATCCAATGCGTAAACTGTTCGACTTATTCAAGGAAATTATGGGCGAGCATTATCCAGTTAAGACCCGTTGTGAACAAGTTGGCGGCCCAAATGCTGGCGGCAAAAGTCATGTTCGGCTGCGACGTAATACTTTGTTACTTTCGTATCAGAACAGCTGTCAGGAAGCACTACGTATCATTGAATATCCATGTAGTTTTCGCCATAGAAACACTCCGCGGACAACCGGCATGTATGACTTACTTTTTCTTCTTAGCCTCCGGCCCGTCCAGAAAACACAAACGTGTGCCTGCTACCCAGTCCGCAAAGACGGCGTCTTATGATGTTGACCTGGACCAAACCACACAGTCCTAGCACACTGTGTCAAGTCAGTGTGTCCGTGTTTTCGGGTGCAAGGAGGCACTATCTGACAGCTGTGATTAAATTTCTGACTATTACGATTTACGCTGTAGATGAAAAAGACAAAGATGTTTTCATGTGACCCACCAGCTCCAACCAGTTCATCTATTAATGAGACCTCCTGCATTTCATGTAAGTTTCGTATTTCTTGAGGGATACAGTAAGTAGGCATGCGAAATAGCCGCTGAAGATGACGTTGTGTAAACAAGCCTGTACGACATTACAGCGGCTAAAGCGTTTCCACATAGAGTTATTTCGATAACCTATCATAGCCTCCTTTCGTTTCAGGACGTCTGTGGCTCAATGAACACTCCACACGAAGACGTTCGTGCACGACATATGTACTCATCAAAATGACCGATGCAACCCAACTTTTTGTCTATTTTGGACCTTTCCCCCGGTAGAAATGGACGGGCGCGCTTCCGCCCGTTGGTTTGGTCTCGTGGACCCCTAGACGTATGTTCGTCGTGTGCGTCAGCTAGGTTTGTTCAGCTGTCCGCTATTTCAACGTAGGTTCCATGTGGCTAGTTGATTGACGTCACAGTTTTCCTGGCGTACCTCGTAAACTATAATGGAAAGCTCTGCTGTTTAACAGCAAACTTGTACGATCTTTCGCCAATAATGAACGCGGCTTACGCAATTTTTACTGGTACCGGCAATTATCGAGCAAAAATTGTTTGCAGGAATGACACCTCCGCCTATTTTGCAACTACATGGGCCATGTAGCCTTAAGAATGTTCAGCTCTAAAACTATTTGAAAGTTCCGTCCACTGTAAGTGAGTCACCTTTTTCCGCAGTTCACGATTTATTGTTATTTTAGTTAACATGCTCATCACCGACAGCCTCACCAATGAACAAACTAGCGGGACGTTGCACAAAACTGCCAATAGCATTTATAGCCCAGAAAACAGGGAAGGGACCCGAAAGGTTGTAGTATTTTCGTAAGAAATGCAAAATTGTAAATGGCCCCTTCAGAAGAGCTGGCGTTCTCCTGGGGGTTGAGACCTTAAACAGCATAATCTTGTCGGCTCTTTGAAGTCGTCTATTCGGTACCATGTGCTATGACTAATACGAGGAACAGATTAACTTGCCAACGGAATTTTTCAGGAGATCTGTGGCTGCCTTGGAGGATTCGTCGCCGCACGAGATTTATCGCCCACTAGGAGGCCTTATTTTGACCGTGTACAAAATGTTCTAGATTTTACGGTTCAGCGTTACTGAATTTGCAGGATCTTCTGGTCAGCATCGTTGTAGCTTTGAATAAAAGCTTGTTACCTGTACTTCAGATTCTGGGCCTGCAGTTTACCTTCCAATAATGTTGTGCGTTGCGATTCTTAAAATTTGTTTAAAATCCGCTGCAGCCTAGTGTTACAAACAAGCACACGTGCTTCGCACTTAAAGAAATCATCTGAAGTTGCAAGGCCAAGACCTAAAAGGCATCTTAACATAATAAACAAGAGACTCGCCTTGGTTCCAGGTGAGTCTCCCGTCAAAATCAAATTGGTATACGAATGAGTGTAGCCCACTGATTTTGTGCAATTTGGGTTCAGGTAGAATGTAAGGTTGGCGTAAGCTCTGGGACTGTGCTTACCTGATGGGCCCAAAGAAGGCCGAAACCGGTCGGCTGTCGAAGCCTTCTCAACAGCCTTATGAATAGTGTAAGACGTCTACACTTTGGCTAGTGTTTGGCCTTCCTGCATACTCTGTACACTGCTGGCCCTTGGGTGCCTTGTTCATGCAGAAAAAGGCCCCGATATTTTAGATACTGTGCTACCCAATTCATTAGCGAGTTTTGTCGTGTCCAAAATTCACCCAGATGTACACTTGAACACTGCTTCGATCCGTTAAACAAAATAGATGCACCGACCTATAGAGGTTTGGCTAAGATCAACACGGTGACATGCGCGTCTGGATGATCGCGTACGGTTGTGCATCGTCCCGATGAAAGCACCTGCCGATTTCTCCACACAGCAGATGCTGCTCATTAGCACAGCGATAGCTATGTCACGGCAAAGGCCCCGCGGATACCAGCAATCGGCAGGGTCGGTTTACAGGCCACAACGACCACAGGCGACATAGACAGTTAGTGCGGATCACAGCCAATTGTAGAATCGATTGTCACCAAACCGGTGGCTAAATGTCCAGACCGGCTGTCGAATGGTGGCCTAACATGAACTGCGTCTGCATAATCAAGTCTTCAATGAAGTTCCTGGCAACATTCCCACGGTAACTTCATTCTCCCGACCAAACTTTCAGACTGCTTATGTAGTCCTCTCACGGGTGGCGGCTGTAGCTTCGAAACCAGAAATAGGGGTGTAATTTTCCCTTGTGGGGTGTATTCTTCTAGTCATCGTTGATGAACGGCTAACCGACCTACGCAATGCATAGGTGAAAGTCTAATGAAATAGTCGCCTCTAAACATCAAAAACGGGTGCACGCAGGCCACTCTCATAAACTGGTAGATGATGCATGTGCCGGTACTAGCCACGGTGTTAACCGTCTTAGAACATTTGGCGGTTTGCACCAAAAACAAAGTGCTTCTCGCTTCGCGTCGATCAAACCGATGGTGCTTAACTTTTAATGTATTTGTGTTAATGTGCTCGAGAACCCTGTTTACGGCATATGTAGCCGTGTGGCGGACTGAATCGAGATCACAGCCGCCTCCGTCCTGAATTTCTCGCCGGACAGCATTACAGGTGGCCTGTGTCTCACACACTCTTCGACTATCCCACTGGCCACAAAACCTTATGGACTGTACTTTCTATGAGAAGTGCACGCTATTTTAGACGTCATTTGCGTTCTCAAAAGGGTTGTTTTTCAAGGTTTCGTATTAATCAACCAGAATTCTGCATTAAAGGCCCAAATCCGCGTGATGTGTAGTCTGTGACATTCTATAATGACACGAAACGAGGGACGGTTTCCCGCAACGTTTTCAACCAATCGCAGATCTTACGTGCTTGCTTTTAGACGAATAGTCGACTGATTGGTCCCGTTATCAGAGCGCGTCAACTAAAGCAGTATCTATGGATTACGGTCGTGACCAGCCTGTAACTAAGCAACATGTTGACGGAACATGTTTGCTACCCAGTGATCTGATGTGCCTGAAAGTAGCTCAGCATTATTCCGCTGCCAAACACAGATTTTGCGGCCGGCAATAGTGATGTCATTTTATCCATCACGAAGGTCATAATACAATACAATTTAGCCAACACTTCCTTGAACAAATTGAAGAGTTTACACAGAGGTGCCGAATGTTTGCTTTCGAAGGAAACACGTATGACTGGTCACCGGATCCCCAAGCAGTCCGCCACGAGGGAGATGCTGAGCATACACTTGCGCAGCCAATCTCATGCTCTAAATTATTCCACCCAAAAAAGTTCGTGGCACGGAAGAAAAGGGAGCTGTTTGCTATGCGCACGCGAAACATAAGTAGTTGAAACAAAATTGGCAAGGAGCCATATCAACCAACTCGGTAAGTAAAACATAAGCATCAACCTGCTAATCAGGAAGCCGGGCACATGAGCTAGTATTAAAAGATATATGCGATGGCCAGTGTTCCCAAACTCAATCACGAAAATATGGCCGCAGTACCAAAAAACGTGCGGCAACAGCACAGGATCCTGAAATCCTCGCAAGAAACGGTCGAACAAACACCATATCCTGGAAGGCATACTACGGTATCAACACCCTTACTGATCTTAATCTCCTCCACACCATTCTACCAAGACATACGTTGTCCGCCTCGCAGTCTCCGTCATTCTGAAGGAGGCAAGTAAACAACACTGGTCTCGTTGGACGGTGTTCCGGTATGCGTAGCACATGATCGAGCAACCACAGTTGTTGCTGCTGTATGTTTTCCACGACTGAACTATCCTGCTGCTCAACCAAATACCTATTTTCCCCGATGCGAATTCGTTGACACAATCCAACATCAGCAACGCTTCTGGGACGTCGGTGGTCAAAAACCGGAAGACGTATCACACCATCTGTTCGCAGAGGCCATGCCTCGCAACCCTACAACAATGTCCTTACTGCAGCCTGGTGCATGCAAGCCTTCAGACCCAATGACAAGCCTTTTTGACGCCACTTGTGACACAGGTTAGCTAATGTGATTCGGGCCTTGAGGGTCTGTACACACGTCCTCAGGGGTAATACAGCGGAGTGTAATTCTCCACTGCTTCTTGAATTTCAGGGCGCGTATTCAAAGACTGCACGTCCAAAAGCAGGACTGCAATTTGAAGGTGCAAGGCATATCCCGAAAGGCGGTGACGGTAGTCAGTTTACTCAACAGAGTTTGTGTTTCTTCTTTTTCAGAGATAAGCACCATAACTTTTGCGTATTCCACATAGACGAGGCTTTCTTCACTTACGATTTGAACACCAGGGTTTTGAAAACAAACTAGCATTTGCCCCATTAACTTATTGCCGAAAAAATTCAGAGGGAAAGAAGAGAGGGGACATCCTCGCCAGACAAAACATTTTGCAGGAAAGCGTGTGAATACTCAGCACTTTTGATTCACATCGAATGCTCTATTTTGTAAAACGTCACTCCTCGTTTTGTTGTTCCAGTTTTGTTTCTATATCGTCTTTTTTGTTTTGAGCTGAACGTAATCCGCTCTTTGACTTTCTTATCGCATGTGTCGCTCAACTCCACGCGTGTGTGTTGCTGTCTTGTGACCACCTTGCCTCTGGCCGGAGTCTGGAATCCCATTAGGAATTAGCGGTTCCCAAGCCCGTGCATAGAATCCGGCGTAGTCCCAAGATTTGAGGCTAGCATAATTCCATTATTTTATCATTGTTTTCATAAAGCGTAGTTATTGATGAAACTCCACTGGAACGAGTTGATTTTTTGGGGCTTTCCGCGTAACTCAACGTGGCCCAACTGACTGCCGAAAACGGTCTATAGTGCTCGACTCTTCAGTATCCTGTAGATCCCAGACCTTCACCCGAAATGGAATTTTGAAACTTTTGGAACCACTGTGACCAGTACACAAAATGGCGAGTTGCTTCATAGTTTGTCGAACCCTGAACTTGGTAAGCCAGTGAACAGCACTTCTGATATCTTCGTTGTTCACAGTACTCCTGTTGCACAGCCTCCTTTGCTATTTCGGCACTATCCACCTAGACTAAGCATGGCGGGTAACGTAAGGTACAGCGGGCACACGAATAGTGATTCTATCAAAATTAGGTCAGAGAAGAAGATACTGGAGGAGGAGATCGCGGTAGAGGTTGAACCAGATATTAGAAAACGGAGGTTAGCGTCCCGGAAGCAGATGCTGTTGGCTTGAATGTCTTCTGATGACGGAAGGTTGATATCAAGCGATTGTTATCGTGGGTTTTTATCCGCTCGATGGAAGGTCGAGAAGTTTTATTGCAAAAGTTCACCCAGAGGAGGCAGAATGCCTACAGTCGCCTACCAATCTGCTTGGAAAGCAATTCGAGCAGCGGCGGCAGAAGTGGATGGCCCGTGCGTCAAGCACTATAGCGCAGCGCTCGGTGCCAACTTGTCGAAAATGGTCATGAATAATTTTGATGTTATACGTTACACTCTCGGAGGCCCGAAGGTACGTGAATACGAAGAGTGGATTTTGCTCACAAACTTCTGGTGCGTAACCCGGTTTGCAAGTGGAGTAGAAGCACCGACCCATCGACAGAATCAAGGGCTTTCTTAAAGTCAAGTGACACTAAGATTATGGGTTGTCCGTACAGCCCTGCTTTATCACCTGAAGGATCGTAACGACGTGAGCGGCTCAGCCCCCACGAAGTTTCGCTTGATTTTTCCGGGTCAAGGTTGCGCGCGTTACGTGGAACGATTCCAAATTAGCGACGCTGGAGGCCTTGCTACAAGAGGGGGCAATATGCTAACAGTGTGGTCACTGAGAGTGTCCTTACTGAACATGGGCGCTATCATTGACTCACTTTAGGTAGCTGGGACATCTTCGTTTTAGAATGAAGCAAAGAAGAATGCTGCGAGAACCCCACAGCCACTGAGAATTTGAAACTGCCAATCTCCAGCTACACCCCGTCTATAATCGTGGACAAAGTCGTTGCCCATGACTCCGGCGGCCAAAGCCACACACCCGACAATAGCAACCATCAAAAGAAATACCTTATGGTTCTGTAACCCAACGCAAATGCCCTTAGAGTGACACCTTATGGAATAAACCACGCCAAAATGCCAAAGAAACCAAACGTACGCATGTCCGCTCTTCTCCTTATAGAGCAGCGAAACTTGTCGTCCAAGAGGCGATGTTGAACGAGCTTCAAGTAGCAACGGTGGGAATTATCGTACACGAGGAGAAAAATTACGTCCCTGTAGGTAATAGGCCCGCCCTAACCGGACTCTCACGAGGTAAAAAAAACCCTGCAAATGAAAATCAGCCCCGGAAACCACTAAGGCAGGACGCAAGCAAGTAGGTCGCGGAGGCCAGTTTGGTGCCTTAGACTCAAGCCCGGCGCGCAGCTATTTAATCTGTGGCAGTACACCCCTCGGTCCCCCACATTCGGAGACATCAGAGACAGTGCTGAAATGCTTGTGAACAAACCACCCCCGCTATTTCAACAAACTTTACGATAAAAAACGGTCAGATTCCCTAGAACCTCCCTCCATAATCGCACATACGCAGACCTGGGTTACAAGAGATATCGAGAACACGGAAATCTCATTGTATATGTTCACTCCTGGGAGCAGTATGTAGGTACGGGTGTTTTGCTTGATTGACTAAGCGGGCTCTGGTGCGGTGCAAGCCCAGTTACGGCGAAGGCAGCTAAAGCTCCGGAAGTCGGTGTAAGCCATGGGCATCAAAGAGTCTCCAGTCTATGCCATCTGTTTTTTTTACGAATTTCTTTTTTCGAGCTGACTCAAGACGCAAGAGGGCTGATGTGGTTGGTTTACACTTGCACGCGGCCCTGCCCGTTCTCATTTCCCTCCGATGCTACTTCTGCACCTTTTTGCGATGCACTGAAGATCCAAATCCCACCGCGGGGGACCGAAGAAGATCTTAAAAAACAGATGGAATAGTTTGAAGACTCTGATGTCTATGGCTTACATCGATGTCCGGAACTGTGGCTGCCTTCGCTATAAGTGGGGTTTTACCACACCAAAGCCCACTTAGTCAACCAAACCAAACACAGACACCTACATACTACTCCCAGGAGTGAACATAGACAGTGAGAAATATATGGATACAGAGATTTCTAACCCTCTACTACCATCATGCAAGACCAGTGCTCAAATACTATCTATTCGCCATGCACCACTTGTTAACTTGAAGCTGATAGCAGTGCTTCAGGGACTGGTGACCATTTCTCCTACAATTACTTTCTCTCCTGGGTTATGGATACTCCCCAACTCAAGTAATAAATACCGGATACGCGAGTCCGTCATCCCGGAAGTTCACCCTTGTTAGTCCTTAGACGTTTGATTTCCCTAACCACACTACCTCTCTGCGAGCTTATACCGGTTTGCACTAGATTTCTTGTACTTTAATATCATACGTTAGTGAACCCAACCCTTGCTTCGTCCCTGTTCTACTAAGTACAAATCTCTCCCTATCCTATCTCATTTAATCACTTGTTGTCCCCACCCTAATAGCGGTAGACGTGAATCTTTCTCCCTCTGTCTGTATATACACATATATGTATATATAAAAATTAACCCATCTGATGTCTCCCCAAACTCACCAGGCTTTGCTATTCTCATCCCATTCCCTCGTCCTCCCAAACTTTGAACTTCGGCAATATCATGAATGGACGACCTGGTTGGCTGCTATCCGCTCTACCCGGCCTACGATCTACATCCACAGGGATCCCCAACCGGACCAAAAAACCCGCGACCTTATATCGACCTCGTTCCACCTTTGTTTCTTTGGCCAGGGTGAAAAAAATCCCGCTGCTGGGAGAATTGCACACCCCAGCCCAATGACCTTAAATGTGACGTTCGTTACGATGTTCTCCAAAAACCGAAGTATGTGAGGCCAATGATGGCACGGCACTACCATACCCAGTACGATAGTACATCCGTAACTATTTCCTTCCAACTCTTAGCCGTAAGCTCTCGCCCACTCCTTCCATTAAGTGCAAGTAGGACTAGGCGCCTCACCTGGCTCCAACTGCCTCCAAGATATGTTCATTGCACAATGCTGAACCTGTCGTTTGAATTTAACCATTTCTGTATACTTTCAGTCTGTGCTCCTTGCAAAATCACTAATTTTCTATACAGTTCGCGTTCTGGCTCGCGTGTTGCCACCCTCTTGCTTTTCCAAGAAACTATTATGCCCGACTCCATAACAGCAACATCAGTGAGTCGCTGCAGTTCCACTGTACACCATGTTTTTGAGATGCCTGTTACAATTTATCCGCTGTACTAATCCCTCCACTTCACCATCCCCACTTACGCTTCTTGTGACCCTGGCCATAAGCCCAACAGTCCACGGCTACGGGGCCTCAGTGGTGGTTTTAGTTTTGACCTCAATTTGACCGGCTGGATGGCGCCAACTCTGCTGCCTCACCAGATCTGATGTTCGGGTTCCTCATCTTCCGCAGTTCACACTTTTCTTGTCATGCCAGGCAGGAACGTCTCTTGCTTTGCCCTCCCTCGTTTTGATTTTGCCCGCCTCGTTCAAATCCTAACGATCTGCTCTTGCTCAGTGGTCTCTACAAAAATGCTTAGTAACTGTGCTTCCCCACCTGCGTCCGTTTAGTGGTGACCACGTCTAACTCGGAAAAAGCCCACCGCCTATGAAGTTGTCCCTTGTCCCAGAACCCCTATACCCACATTCCCGCCATTCATGCTTTTATTCCGACCGTAACATTACGGTCACGCCTGAAGGCATACCACACACACGTTGCAAATAATCACTAGTATTATTAAAACTTGATATCCCCAGTTCAATGCGGCTTCCGGTAAAACCGTTCTTGCGTGACGAACACGCTCGTATTTATGCTCAGCTTAGCCCAAGCTAAGGACGAGAGACTCATATCGGATGCCATTTTTCTCGACGTCACAAAAGCATTCGATTGGGTCCCACACTTCACACTGCCCCACAAACTCAGGTGTTACGGAATTCAAAGGATAGTTATACATTGGATAAGTGATTCCCGTCGGACAAAACATTCCGAGTGAAAGTAGGCTCTACATACTCGTCTCCGGTGCCGGTCTCAATTGCAGTTCCTCGGGGCTCCGTTTCGAGAGCACTGCCAATTTTGATATACGCAAACGATCTTTCAGATGTTTTTGATAATCCACGTCTACTTTTTGCGGACGACATGAAATCCTGGGGTTCTAATGCCAATGCCCTCCTAACGGATGTAAACGCTGCAAAGCAGTGGTCGTAGGGCTGGCGCCTTCCTCTGAATGAAGAACGGTGGGTCCGGATGCCACTCGTAAATCAGGCGGCATGCACCAAACCTTCCCGCGTATTACTCGAATATACCTCCAAATATTCTGTGGGACGCACGTCCGAACGATTCTTGAATATGCGGGACAAGTTGTCTACTCAGGACACAAGAAGGATGTGACACTCATTGAGCTGCTCAGCGAGCTGCTACGAAAATTGTCGCCGGTCTGAATCCGTCTACTATGAAACGCGTCTTGCGGTGCTTGTGCAGTAATACATCCTTTTTCCGCTTGTGCCTTTCAGGTGAACGGCAGCCGCTGAACGGCAAGAACAAAACGACCATGGAAGTTTGGGCGAAAGTCTCGATCCCGTCTAATAATCCCTGAACCCGTGAACTGTGCTGCACCGGCCTGATGCTTACTTTCATTGGGTTCACAGAAAGTAGGCCAATTTTCAGTTGGTATCCACTCACTACCCTCAAAACAACAACGCTTGAGTTCAGTTTTTCCCCTCTCCTCCCGAGCGATCCCCTTGTCCATGAATCAATCAAGAAAAACGCCCTGTTGCCGCGTAACTCGATAACGGCCTGTATCGCAGCCTGTGTCACAGCACCATTCGCCAATTCTGGCATGCCCTCGTTCGAACGTATCTCCGCGACTCCCTCTCGATGGCGCAAGCTGTTAGGTTAGTCGGTACACTTGGGCCTGTAGATGCTGTAACATTGAATCATCCCGTTCCTCCCGGAACTCCAGCGTGGCCAGTGGCGCCTTGACCTAGTCCCGTGTCAGGTGTGCCCGTTCGCCCACTTTCCACTGACCGATTACTCACACCAAACGCAACTGGGCTCCGAGCGCTGGCTGCGCTCATTTGTCGGACTGATCAGACGGCAACTGCTGGCACGACACTTTTTTCAGTTCCGGCAAGGCGCGATCCAGCTGCCCCTGCGGACGGGTGAAGAACACCATCGGGTCGCATCCCGGTCCCATCCTAACCACCTTGAACAATCCCCTGGCGGTCGGCGGTGTGTGGACTCCACTACAAGAGCCTCTTTAGCCGCGACCTATTCCATCCAATCAGGCCCTTTCTACCCACATCGAGGGCCGCCTTAGCCGGGTACCTGAGAAGAGTCTTCCGTGCCGCCAACTTATCCCGAGAAGGCTTCAATCCAGCCATCCTCCGAATGGCCTCAAAATCTTCAAGAAAAGGCGACACGTCTCCATCGTCAAAAGGTTATGGCCACAGGACCTTCATCTGTATCCCGGTCACGGCACCAATCAGAAGGCAGAACGTCCTCTCCTGGAAAGTTGTTTATTAGCAAACTCAAATTGGGGGCCAGTTGATGTTAGAGACGAAAACAAACGTCACATTTGCGCAGGGTTTTTGAAAAGCGAAATGTTTTGCTTGTTTTCCCTCATATTCCTTCAATTCGGGTGTTCCACATGGTGGAATGGGAATTGTACGGTCACCATTGAATTTTCATAAATTTCCTTCCTATTTAGGAAAGCCATCCCTCGCCAAGACATGATTTGCGCTGCCTGTAGCACACCTCATTTATGTTGGTTTACAGAATAACCCCTTGCAGGCGCACGCGTGCCATATTCAGCTGTATACTTTACCCCTACTTGGACGACTTCGCCGGCTTCTACCTCCCACTTTGTTCTGTCTCTTTGAACTTCGGGAATGGCCCAGCTTCGTAAACGTTGCTCGCTGGTGACACGGATGGCAATAGAGGAAAGGGCGACATTTAACGTCACGGGACTATCTCATTCTCGGGGGTTTCGACAATCCGATGTCTATCATATCACACATAGCAATTTCGTACTGTCAGCAAGAAACTTGAGCGCCGCTTGCATCGCCAACTCCCCTGGCTGGGGCATCATCTTCTAGCAGGACTACCGAGAAAAAGATGTTAGTGTGGTCCACGGACCGCATTTGAGCCAGGACTGGATGAGACGTGACCGCCGTTACAGCGCGATTTAATGTGGGGCTCACTCACCCAGTTGTATGGTTTGTTATTCTCCAGACCGCATCATCCAAAAATCGCTCTTGTAAAGGGACGCCTATGGCGAGTTGTCGTGTCATGTATACCCGGAACACAAGGCACCCAGTATCGGCTATACGCTTTGCTTCCGGGTGCTATATCAGGACATTTTCGATTACTAGTTAAAGCTGTGAGAAAGGAACTAGCGTAAAATATTGAGAAGGCATGTCTGGGAACCAACGTTCGGACAACACTCTAAGGTGTGCCTCTTCTCTTGTTCTATTTCTTCGGTATTCTGTCCCATATCTCCTATACGCTGCGTCTCCCTTTTTCTTGCTTGTGTCACAAATGGCAAAAAGCGAAGATGGAAAAGGGAAAAATGAGTGAGAGATAACACCGAAAAAAGCAGGAAATAAGTGAAACGAAAGAATGTACAAAGTTAATGTGACGTTAACACAGCGTAGGTGAAAAGTAGAGAGGGACTAATACAGCCTGGCTGGCTGCAAAAGGCTTGATAGCACAGCATCCACCTCCACTTTTATTACACCGGAACGTTGGTTGCTGTTGAATGAAAAAAGCCTCGCCTCCTATAAAAGACTAACCGATGTTCTAACGAGAACAGTGAAGTACCCCACCGCTCTTTTTCTCACTCCAGTGGGCTAGGTGGGAGTTTGAAAGCTAGGTAATATCTGGGTGTTGCACAGCTTATAAACGCCTCAACTATCCGTCGCAGTTGTCCTGTAACCCCAGAAACTGCCCTCAATATATTCACAGTAAACAGCTAATTCAAGAGTTGTTATGGTCCGTGGAAGTGGTGCAGTCTCGTACTGCAAGAAATTAAACCGTCACCGGCATTTTTGTGTAATGTGCCGATTAGTAGCCGTAATTACGTCAAAATGCTCCGTATTTTTTAAGTTCCGCGCCATAAAAAATTAACGATTGATGGAAATAACAAGGCAAAGACGTAACTTGATTGAAAATAAAAGAGCTCCTCGATGTTTCCCAGTGAGTAAAGAAAACTTTTTGGAGCGTTACGGAAATTACCTTTAAATACCAGTGCTTTGTTTGAGTCCTCCCAAGTGTTAGCCTGTGTCCCTATTTCGGCGCCAAGTCCTGTCGGTGAGCTTTCTCTCGTTTTTGTTTCTTTGATCCAGTTAATCACTTGTTGATTCTATGCCTGTAATGAGAAGATCATTGTACATGCTCTATTATATAGTTTGAACGCGTCGTGTCTTACGTCTTGTTCGTCGGAAGATCTTACTCTATATTTTCCATTGGCTTAATGCTTTATGATAATAGACACCGTCCCTTGATTGCCCCTGCGTGGACATTTGTCGTTCTTCTCATTAGGACCGACAGAGGGTATTGTGCGGACGTAAGAGATGCGGATTTTACACAATCAAGAGAAGGGAGTTCTGGATAGCAGTTGGGTAACCAAGTTGTTCGCTCCAGCCGTTCTTATTCACAATCAGACCGGTGTTATTTGTTAAGCAGGTTTTTATTTGCCGCCTGGTTTTCGGGGTTATATATTATGCAGTGTGTTAATGAGCTCGACAAGCCCAACGACCTATCCAACTTGCGTGCCAACCAAATGCATTGGGTTATGATGCGAACTAACTGGCGGGAAGGTCCGTGGTTTGAACCTGGCTGCTGCATCTTGACTTCTACCTGAGCAACCTGAGCCTTCGTGCTTCCTTCGGGTGCCATGACAGCTAGGCACCGAAAGGGTGTTGTAGCCGAACGATTATTATTATGCTGCAGGACTGTTAGCTGATCCCTGACACGGATGTTCCGTCACGGTTACATTCGACTAGGCTCCACAGGGTTGTCCGCCAGATGTTTGCCTGGGCAGTATCTCGACAGCCGAAAGTACATAGACTGCCCAAGGGACAGACTGGTTAGATGGCATAACTTCTCGTCTATACAGTGCGAGTCCTTTGGTGATTGACAATTGAGCTGCAGTATGGCCTGGATTAAAGCTTGAGTTGTTGCTGACGTAGCACCAATGTTACCATGGCGTTACTGTCAGTGTTTAATGTACGCTAAGTGGGCTCCAACTCCACTGTAGACTTCAGTAAAGCACTGTACATAAACGCAAACACAATTGTCCATTCAAGCATGTATGTTCCACGGCCCAGCCGAGAACCAGAGAAACTAATCTGCATCTGGACTGTATAACACTTCTGGTTCCTAAGTTTGTGATTCGCGCAAGTTATCCCCTTCAAAATGCGTGCAACCCTTTTATATTAGTTCAATATTCAGATCTGCGATATGAGCTTCCAGACTTATGCCTTACCTAGTGTGTTGTTCCTTTAGCTATCGTTGAGAACTTGCTACTGGGTGTTCGAAAAGGGGTCAGTATGCACTCAGACGTCAAGCCTAATGTAGGAGCCGACGTCAATATCGTTTACCGATTTCAGTTGTTTTCACACGGTTGACATTCGTGAAGCCTGTTGCTGCATTATCCCTGGTTTGATGGGTCATAGCTCACAGAAGCCTAACAGTTTGTCCTAAATAGGAGTATAACTTGTTGATTTCACTGTTTGTAAATGACGGAAGTGCATTGTCTCGTAGTTGCCTCCGCTTTCTTCCGCAACGTGTGACTCGTCTATCTCGGTCTCTGCTCTTGAGATAGCTCAATGGTCAGGGAGCGAAATTAACAGAGTTACCGCCGTCCGGACCCAATTTTAATTTATCAGCTATAAGCCGTGTAACATAAGCACATTGGTTCCAGCCGCTACAGTTTCCATCACCGGAAACCGGGAATGTGGAACGTACAACCAAGCCTTGGAGGCGAAGGCATGTTCATTTTATCCGGATATTGGGTAGCTACGCATTGAAGGCGATAGCTTTGATGCATGAGCGCCACTGAGTGCGCGATTGGGCCATTTTTGCCAGTGTCATTAACCACTGATGATTTGAGTCCCAAGGTCCCCATCCAGAGAGGCGGCAGTTGCCCACCCGACTCATCATCAAAGACAGCAACATCACTGTTGACACTGATGCTTCACTGCCGTACACCACCAGACTAAGTTTACTGGTTAGTGTTTTCGTACATGGTTGCCAGTTCATAAACTGTCCACCTCTCGGTCGCTTCCACTCAGCACATAGCTGGGCGGAAAGCGCTCCTCGGGGCAGACGGTCCTCTGGCCGTCTGGACCCAACCCAGACATTTCGATTGCTCCTGTTTGGGCTTGGGCAATCTGGCCGTACCACAGTCCTCGCGCTTCCTCAGCATTGTAGCTAGGCACTGAAAGTGTATTACGTATTAACAATTTATTTTTTGAATATACCGTATCCCGGCTACTTGGAATGCACATGGGAGTTCTCAGTATCCACGTCAGGCTGCGTGTTTGTCTCTGAGGGCTTCATATGCCCAAGGTACAAACCCATCTGGGATCCACCTGCATCATCTGGCGGGGAGGAAATGAAACTACTTTCCGTAACACTGAACATACCCTTCCCTTGAGGCCTACCCACTAAGTGGAGCGTGCACACCGATTCTTGTGCTCACTGGAATCGGAAACAAGCCGGGGCAATCATAAGGAAGTAATTTCGGCGAACTGCGGACGTGCCACCAAGTGCCCGAGTTTACGCATCCAATTGCGGAGTTCGTCTACCGTGTAGGGCCTCTCCATACTAGCTTTATATGATAAATTACACGAAAGTGAAGAGTTCAGTTTGTGCTGAGAAGCCACTACTTGAAAGCCATAGCCTTATTTGTGGTTTTACGTTACATGTAACATGCAATCAAATTGCCCAGCTCAGCGAACAAACCAACGACCACCTACGCTACCTGGGCTACCAACATTCTCCTCTATAGTAAACATGTGACAACCTAATTGTTCGCCGGTGAATGGAAATTGGCTTGCATGGTCTTCGACAGCAATGTTGTTGAGACCATTAGACACCGGTGCTTTGCCTCACACAACCATGCTTATCTGTTAACTAGAGATGGCCCAAGTGGTTGGAGTGCGAATTTACTGACCGGAAGGTCCGTGGTTCGAACCCCACCTCTGCCTCTCGACTTCCCCTGTCTAGGCTCGGGCAACCTGGCAGTATCCTAGCCCTCGTGCTTCCTTCGGGTGGCATGGCAGCTAGGCATCGGAAGGGTGTTACAGCTGAACGATTTTTTTGTATTTTAGGATAGATGTAGCCGGTTTAAAAACGACTTTTGGTCTCCGTGTCTGCACCGTTTTTCGTCTGTGTCCACTGGTTACCGTTACTTTTACCGGCGCCACGCTTCCCTCAGCTTCCCATCCAGTGTGTTTTGGAAGTGTTGTCCTTCCATGCGACTTCGACAACAGTAGTCGATTTCGGGAGATGACTAATATTGCGCGCAAAAAAGACGTCTTGAAGTGTCGAAGCTTGAAGCACCGCTTCCTTCGTCAGTCCTTACGCAGCCAAAGGTCCGGCCCCGCAGTCCCGCGACACTTGACCGGGTGTACTCTGCTGACTTATGACTCGACGATGCTGTTACACTTTTGGTGCTTAGCACGTGCTTGCACGTTAGACGCTGATGTAGGTGGTCGATGTAGAAACTGTCCGCGGAATGACATAATCGGTAAGCGGTAATATTTCGCAGCATGAGGCAGGCACTAGGAATACCACGCGAATTTTCCCTGGCAACAGGTGGCAACGACAGCAGTCTCTTCATATCCTAGTCCCAAGCTGCCTGTGCTATTACCCTTCCGAGCGGTGCAAATCCAATCACAGTGACGCCGAATCTGCAGTGCAGACATTAGGCTTTCTGGACGCCACTGTAAAGTCGCTGGTCGAAGGTTCTCAGCAATTTCCAATACGGGGAGTTCTCTTGAGCAAACAGTTGGAACATACTCTGGTTAGCAGGTCTGTTTAGAACATGCCGCTGAACGGTCAAGGCCACTGTGGAAATCAAGAGTTGAGATCGAATGGTCTAGAACCACCCGCCTTGCAGTACTTTTTCATACAACAGACTCTGTTGTGTTCTCAGTACGACAATATCCTCAATTCCCATCAGCCATTTAATTTCGCAAACGGCTTGTGTGTTGTACATACCAAAATAGGTTCATCCCGTCATGTAGGCTATGTGCAAGCAGCTCAGCATGCTTTTGGCAGGCTAATGATTGTCTGTTCTGCTTGACACGCTTACTCACCAATAAATGCCCTAAAAATTCATGAACATACTAAGCTTTTTGTATTCTCAGACTTCCAGTGTGAGAGTATACGACGAATTCTCCAAAAGCTTCTGTCCGTCAGGGATGCCCACTCGTAATCGGTGAAATCATGAGACGAACCCTGGAAGGTCTCCAAAATCCCGGTGTTCAAGTAGCCTGTGACGAAAACCTTGTCGATCTGGAATACGCAGACGACATCGTCCTTGCCTTCGAAGAGAAGGCGCAGGTGTTTTTGGATGAACGGACAAAAATCATCCCATCCTTTGGTATGCACTTTGCACCCACAAAGTGTAAAGTCATGCTCCTGGACATGCAGTCACTAAACACGCCACCTACAATCCAGGGAGAGGCACTGAAAGTTGTTGAGCGTTTTACATATCTTGGAAGTTGTATTAGTTCTGATTGTAGTGTGACAGATGAGATCAATGCGCGAATCTGCAAGGCTCGGGGCGCGTTTGCTAATTTGAGACACCTATGGCGTCAAAATGGTGTATCCCTGAATCTCAAAGGACGTGTGTATCAAGCTACAGTGCGGGCTGTTTTGTTGTATGGCTGTGAGACGGCCTGTCCGAGCAGCGGAACTGAGACGTCTTCAGGTGTTCGACAATCGTTGTCATAGAACCATAACTCGTGTGGGTTGATTTCGGCGTATCCGTAACGAGGCAGTTAAGAAGCGAATTTTTCGGTTGTGCAGCGGATACTTCCATTGAAGAACATGTGCAGCACCAGGAGCTGCGTTGGTTGGGACATGTGTTGCGCATGCCTAATCATCGCTTGCCGAAGAGAGTGCTGTTTTCCACGCCCAATTCAGAGTGGCGGGAGCAGAGAGGTATGAAAGAAATCACGAAACTTTTGGGTGCTGTAGGTGCTCCTCTTTTTCTAAGATGGGGACCGCGTGATCCTCATGCGTGGTTGGAGGCGCTACAAGATATGCCTGCCAACCGATGTCAGTGGCGATCTTGTCAGTTTCTATCCAGATTGTCAGGGTGTTTGGTGATGTAGGCACCTCGGAATGATTGTAGTAAGCTAGCACTAAGTCCCTTCCCCGTCCAACTTTATTCTTTTCTTCACAATAAGGCTTTCAAATAAATCATGTTTGTACGGCAGCGAAGCATTGGTGTTGAACACTGATGTCATGCTGTCGATGATGATGATAAATTCTAGTCTTCATCTTCGTTGTTCCACCTTAGAGCTCTAGAAAGAGGAATAAAAGCTCTGGCTGTACGCCTTTAAAGCATCAGTGTGGGCGCTGACGACGATGGTGATGATCATGGTTTGGTGCGCATTGTGGTGACGCGAGCTATGCTTCAGTATTTCAGCCCTCGTGCTTCCTTCGTGTGCCATAGCAGCAGAGCACCTAAAGGGTGTTACAGCTGAACGGTTATTATTTTATGTGCTCCCGATGTGCCAGCATCAGGTTCCTTCCCTCACTCTTTTCACCTTAAAGCTTAATTAGATGAACGTCTGTTTCTGAGGCGTTGAAAGAAGCCGTTCTTAATCAAACACAACAGTGCTAATTTAACCACAACACGAAAAAGTGCGGTTAGTCTTTAAAGTAAATGGTACGGCAGCGAATGGCCGGCGAAGAACATGGGTGTTGTGCTGTCGACAGTGTTATTGATTGTAGAAAAACGCAAGGGAGTTGTCAGTTGTCTGTTTTCGCTTACCTGCCGTGCTATGTGCAGTGAGTAAGATGATCCGGCTGGTAACACGCGACGGCTAATGTGGCTTGAGATTATTGGTATGTGTGGGATTCATACCTGTATGTGGGCTGGAATACTGTCAGGGCGTCCGGTTTTAGATAGGAGCATAATTAGAGTCCTCACTCAAATATTTGACTCGAAAGCTCGCCCGCGGGGTAGCGGTAGCAGCTGTCAGAAGACCGTCAGAGCCGCCAACATTTTTAGGGAGCAAGCCAGCAAGCATGTTCGAACCCAAAACCTGGAGGATCAGGAGACTGGTACGAGATGGTCTGAGTGCCACTTGCACTTCCAGTATACCTTAATGTATTATGGAGGTGCACGAACCATCATACCGCGGCAAGGTATTTGTGACGGAATTGACTTGAAAGGACGCAATAAAGCAGTTTGGTCGCTGCGCGTCTTCCAGGAGGGAATTCGCTCGACCCTCTCCAAATTTAGCTTCAGACTGAATGATGTGGCGGCTAGCCACTGCACCAAACTACACGCTGCCTTCTAAATCCACCGCACACGTTTTGTTGTTACTGTTTACCGTCCACACGGCTGTTGCTGACGACGCTGGTCGACTCAGTTTGCATCATCACTCTGCCAAGCCTGTCTTTATCGACTTTGTTTTGTGGACTAACCTTGGCTTGATCATGTGCTCTGAATGGTCACAGGCTGTCCACTCCGGAGGAGTTTTACCCAAGCTTGTACAGGATAGCGAAATAGTCGAAATAAAGGCAGAAGTTGATAACGCGAGAAACGTCATCTCGGTGGCTATTGAACGCGTGGTCTCTGCGCAGCTTTGTCAGATAACTTGCTCCAGCAGACCTTACTTAAACTAGAGTTGCCAGCAGGTTCATTTCAGCTAATCTATAGATGAGACAGAACCGTCATCACCATCATCGACAGCATATCATCGGTGTTCAAAAGTGATGCTTCACTTCTTCCAGGAATAAATTCCATTGACTAAAAACGCATACGGAAAAGCACAAGCTGAGTTGACTAACGATTGTTGGTCTAATTTTAGGAATGGTAACAGGTTGGCGGGAGGGGTGGTTGGACTTGCATAGGCAAATGAGAGGTTCCGGTAAGACTGAAAAAACCCCGTTTCCTGTAGCCTGTCATACGCTGGACTGAACGTGCAATGAACAATCCCGATTGTTGTTTTGGAGTTTTCTCAAGACCCTTTGATTATTGTGCTGCTTGCACTGCCGTCGGATGTGTGGCCCTAAGTAGGTGTGGCTGTTTCCTGTGGTAACATCTCATAAACCGAGCACTAGGGATCATCGCTATTACCACAGTGATCTTTCAGACCACAGTTCCCTACCTAAATGTTATTGGTGTTGAATCTTTCTAACGCCCTGTGTTTGGGCTATCGGGACTCAATGTGTTTCCAACTATGAAACTTGACCTCAAACCTTTTAACTTATTTACTCGCTACTATCTCCGTAGTGCAACGGGTGTTAACTGGCTGCAGCATGTACGTACTTGGAAGGTTCGAGAGTTCTAGGTTATGACTCGAGCTTATCAAGTTAAGGTGCCTGGGGCATGTATTACGTCTACCAAGGAAAATCGTGTTTTCCGGTCAAGTACTTGGACTGGATGTTCTACTATTGCAGATCCCTAGTTCATTCTCAGGCGATTTCCAGTTTGATCCAAATTCCATTCAAATACAAAGTACACTGAATAATGTGTGTTCTGATATGCACCTTGAGTGTGAAATGCCACTAAAGTGTTGGACGAATGCAACACCAAAGTTGTTCATGGCGTCAGAACCATTAGGGATATCGGCAGATTTACCTATTTAGTTAGTTGCATCGCGTCGGTTGGCAGCATTGCTGAAGTAGATTCTAGGATTACGAAAAGTCGTTCTTTCTTTCAAATTAGGTACCTCTGGAGCGACTTGATGTTAGCCTTTCGGTGAAAGTGGGTCCCCAACATGGCAGTGCGCCGCGTATTGTGCCCATTGTTGCCTTGCTGTGGTGAAACGCAGCCTATATATGTTGACGATCGATGCACGCGTATCTTGGAAACACCGGGTTAGCAATGTTAAAGCGCGGTGAATGGTTTTTGGGAACAAACGAACTGCTTGAGTAGCTGATTTAGCGACTCGGCTTCACCAACTAACATGGCGCGGCCGTGTGCTCCGCCGTGCTTTATTTGCCGCAAGCTAGTATGATGTGGGCAGCGCATAGCCTAAAGACGGAACATGAAGAGCATAACACAAAAGGCCTTGGTTGCTGTGGTGCCTATCGTTTGCGGGAGTAGGGTATCAAAGACCCATTACACCAATGGTCAGAGAAACTCACCGACATGATTTCACTCAAACAGCGGTTGTGTCCATTGTCTTAGTTATCAATCCGTTGTTTTCTAGGTATTCTGTGCCCTCTCTATCTCTACCCGCTGCCACAAGCGTCGGTGACCTGACCCACCGTACATCAGTGCAGGTGGTGATTAAGCCGTTTTGCCCAGATTTCCTTGTTTTTACAAGCTAGGATCCAGGTGACATTAAGAATCGACGTACCATAATTAGAAATCATTACTATCCTTGATAGTGTTCTCCATTATAACCGCTCATCGGACTTGGTGTCCGGGTCGTGGAAAATGCAGCATTCTCTGTTGGGTTGGATGGTTGTCCACATGTCGGTTGCACCCTTTGTATGTATGGCGGCCATGCTATCCGGAGGAAGCATAGGTTTTGTACAGACAAGAACAACTAAAACTCGAGTGATTTCGAACCACCCTCGATAGGAGCTTGCGCCACAACAGAAAGTCCTGATCCTCTTGGCGGCTTTGAAAGCTTTTACTTCGAAAAAAGGATAGAGCCTGTATAAATGCCTTTGTGATACCTCAGGAGCTTATTCCGGTTGCAATAGTGATTCCCGTCTTCAGGTCAGTACATATTTACTGGTTGAGGTAGGAAATGAAACGATCAGTTATTAAACTATCAAGGCGGAAACACGGTTGTCAGTGCGACACAAGTCTTATCTAAGACGGTATAAAGAGCCTCTTAGCGACTGCGTTGAAGCGGTGGTCCCAACTAGAGGGACAGGTTCCATTATACGGGCCACAGGCTTGCAGACCAAAGCTCTGCAGTATTACGTGAGTTTGTCCGCCTTGTATGTTCAGGGTTGAAATACTGCAACTTCAGTCCCTGAACTCTAAAATGAATAGTGTAAATGATTTCTACTTTTATTTTGGGTAAGACGTAAAAGGAAGGCTAATCATGAGCCACCTTCTGAGAATGATACACACGAATTGAAGAAGGGTTGAGAACAGTCTGCTCAGAGAATGCGCTTGTGAGAATACCACCAGCACTGCAAGAGCTTGATCTTAAGACAGGATAGCTAACTGTCCAAACTGTCGTGTGACAAACCCCCTTGGACCATATGATAAGCCGATTGGGCAAGGACGCCCAAGTCAGGTGATGCTTGATCTATCTAGAATCTCCCAGATCCTCAGTAAGCCTGGTGTTTTTCACTTACTTTTGTCGGGTTTGTTAATTTCACCCCAACAGAGTCGCTACTAGAGGTGTCTGTCCGAAACTCCTTCCCTTGCCTCAAGCGGTCAAGTTGGAACTAAAGGGCAGTGGAGACTCGAATGGTCGGTCCTCAATCAGAGTTTCATATACCATTGAGGAAGTATGACATCGTCTTTCTAGCAATTAAAACTATATATTACATGCATGTTTGTTGTACGTAGGCGTCGTTTGCCGACCTTTTTCTCGTTTGCAGGATCGACGTACTGGTGTACAACTTCCGCACTCGTCTCACTATTGTGACCACGAGGAAAATTTTTCTATCACGTAGTGTGAACTCCCTTCGTGGAGATGGGGCCGCTCCAATAATGTATGACAAGCCTGTTCACTGTCTTGCAGAAGTCAGGTTGTAATACATGGTAGGCCCTCCGCTCAGGCACCTAAGGCTAGTCATCATCATCAACAGCATGACGTCAGTGTTTAACGGATGCTTCGCTGTCGTACAATCATTTGAAAGCTTTATTGTGAAGAAAAGAATAAAGTTGGACAGGGAAGGGACTTAGCGCTAGTCTACCAGAAGCATTCCAAGGTGACTACACCTCCGGGCACTCATTCAGATAATCTGGATGGAAACTGACAACAAGATCGCCACTGAAATCGGTTGACAGCCATATCTTGCAGCGTCTCCTTGAAGGCGAGTAGCAGCGACAGCACCCAAACGTCTCTTTCATACCCTTGCGCCAGCTCAAGGGTTGGCCAGCTCTGCTTCCGCCACTCTGAATTGGACATTGAAAACAGCACTCTCTTCTACAAACGATGGTTCGGTGTGCGCAATGCATGGCTGGACACATTCTTCAATGGAACTTCCTGTTGCGCACCCGCAGACTCGCTTTCTAATTGTATCAGATTCGCGGACACCAAACTACACGAACTGTGGTTCTGAGACAACGATTGGCGAACGCCTGAGGACGTCTCAGTTCTGCTGCTCGAACAGGCCAAGTCTCACAGTCATACAACAAAACAGCCCACACTGTAGCCTGATACACACGTCCCTTAGGATTCATGGATATACCGCTTTACCGCTACACGTGGCTCAAATTAACAAATGTGACCAGAGACTTACAGATTCGTGCTTTGACCTCATTTGTCACGCCACAGTCGGAACTAGTACAACTTTGCAGATATGTAAAGCACTGCACAGTCCTGAGTGCCTCCCTGGATTGTAAGTGGCACGTCAGCGACTGCATGTGTAGATGCGAAATTCCTACCAAAGGTTCATCTAAAAACACCGCTTTCTTTTCAAAGACGAGAACGATCTCGTCTGCATATTCTTGATCGACGTTTTTGCCAGAGGCTATTTGAACGCCTGGGGGCAAGATAGCTCAGTGGTTGGAGCGCGAATTTACTGACCGGAAGGTCCGTGGTTCGAACGATTTTTTTTGAGCGCCTGGGTTTTGAAGACCTTGCAGCGTTCGTCTCATTATCTTATCGACCACGAAATTAAACAGAGATAAGTACATAGTTTCATTATTAGTGATGCGGCACTGTTCATCCTGTCTTGTGTATACTACCCTCCTCCCAGCTGTACGACTTGTCCCAATGAGTAGTTGTTATTGGTCTAGCTTTCGTAGGCTGCTGCTAGGCCTACATTTTTTCTAGCCGATGGGATGGATACTGTTTTATAAATACATGCATATATATATATATATCTTTTGTACTTATTTCAGTCATGCCTCGACGTTCTGGTCATACTTCGGAGGAGAGCCCCGCTCCTCGGCGCACAAGTGCGCGAATCGCTGCTGTCCAAGCAGCATCGCCGGCAAAGTCTCCTGTTAAGTCACCAAGACGTAAGGTAGGTTCAACCGCCCAGCTTTTTCACTATCATCCTAGCGACAGTCAGCTGAACCGACCAAGATAACGTCAGAAGATACGGAGTCTCAACAGTCGCAAATCAAGAGTGAAGGTAGCATTGAAGAGATAAACGGTTTGGACACCAGCTCCTCCACGAAAGACCGGGATTCCGTTGGAGACTCGCAGGAGTTACCGTCGAAGAAAGCCAAAGTGGACGGTCAGCCAGATGAAGGCAAGTTTTAATGTTTTCCATAATGACACTAGTAGAAACAGAAAAACCCACCGGGGTCAATGAGGCTACCCCCAAAAAGTCGGAAGTCAGCGAAGTCGCCCCAGCAGTTGTGGAGAGCACTCCTATAATATCAACAGAAGTCAGTGAACTTATCCCAAAAGTACCAGATGAGGTCCCACCAACAGAAACTGAATCACCAATGAATGAGGCCCCTGCTCCCATCAGTACAGAAGCGGTAGATTTCGAGGTTGTCGAAAAAACAGATGTCCCCGCTGCTGACAGCGCTGAAGTTGAGGCAGCCGTATCCGTTCAAGGCGAGGATGGCCAACTCTTAGTAGGGTTCGTCCAAGTAGATAAAGATGAGCTCCCTTCGGCAACAAGCCTGGAAGTCAAACAAGTGACTCCGTCAGAACAGCCTGCGGATCATGTAATCGGACGCGTAATAGAGGATGCTCCAACTGTTCATGTCCCTTCACTCAACTCAGTAAATGGAGACAGCAAACACACAGCGCCCTTAGGTAAGCCTTCGTTATTGGGTAACCTCTCGTGGTGATGCAAGTATGACGAAATGTGTCTTCAGTACTCCGTCTCTTCATATCTTCGTAAATCTGTTCATCTAAGCAGTACTTGTAAAAATGCAGCTTCTTAGCGTTTTTCTACCTTAAACTGATTTTAATAGTTTACTTCTCCCTACAGACGTGCCACCGACCACCGAACAGATAGAGCCTGAAATCCATAGCAAACTGCCTGCCATCATTGAAACAGCAGTACAGCCCTCCTCGACTCCAGCTGCCGGAGATGGTGCCGTCGTAGATGCTATCAGTCCTGAAACGATTCCTCAATAATTCCCGGTTCTCACCCTGTTTGATTTCCATTAATGTTTTTATTCGAGTATTCTTCACTACAATGATTCCCTTCCCCATGTGTCCAGGGTTTGTAACGCTCCTCAGAGAACAAGTTTATTTGGTTGTTCGCGTTGTTGATGATGCTTGTTACAGTTAGAGCGCTCGCGCCGTTCATCTTCAACTTACTCTGTCGCATACATATCCCCATGTTTCCATCCCCAGAACACACTTTAGTGAATAAGTGCATACGAGCTATGTATATCAATGCTATTGTACGAGCCATAACTGCGATCGAGCTGCTAGTCGCGCGCGGGTGCGCCATTTGTTAACCAAACTCACTATTTCACATCCGATACGTTATTTGGCTTCATCTTGTTCATATTCATCTGTGTGCGCGAAGGGTTTTCTATCCTTCCTATGTGTATGTTGTCCGAACTGAAAATTTTTTCAACCTTTTGCCCTTTTCCATGGTTAAATATTTTATATCCACATTGCAATAGCGTTATTACTACCATCACCATTGTTACGCGTAATGTCACGGTCCATCTGCATTTGGTTGTTAATAGAATTGTACTTCGGAGTAATTATTTTTCCATTCGACATCTATGAACATTCTGTGGCGAAATTCTGCAATTTTCGATGCCTCCGTGCGTTGTGTCCTAGGGTTGACATGTCTACAGTTCCACTTGAGCCACATCCTTGACACAGAATTCGGTCGTTAAGGCAAGTCACATCCCAGGCAGTTCGAGAAATGTAGTTTCGCACAAGATCATCACATGCGTGCTACTTGCAATCAAGGTCCGGTCTCCGTATCCCAGTTGGTCGTTGTGATGAGAAATGCCCCAATATAAGCTGTCCATCCTACCATCGTGTTACACATGCTCTCCGCTGGCGTGGTTGTGGTCATTGTCTCGTGTGTTTTTTAGTTCACTCATGACTACATCGATCTTAGAGCTGAGTAAACTATGATCTCCATCTAGAGAAATCGTTTGCCCTGGCGGCGTTTTATGGTACGCCCGTGGTCCGTAGTATGCGTCACTCCGAAAAATCCATAAGTTAGAAAAACGCCTGTTTATTTAATGACTTCAATGAACCGTGGACTGTCGAGGCGATTGGGGACGTCAGCGCGTCTGGCTTGGCTTGCTAGGAGATTGGGTAACGTCCACGATTTCAACCTGGTCCTTGAATGCACATAGTGTCGTTGTTTTGTAGAGAGACCGATGTTGTACAGCCCCATGGAACTATGCCATCGAGATGTGTTCATGTTTAACAACGCTTTATGTGGTATTTCATTTGCCTCGGAAATTCATAGAGCGACTTACGCGCTGCCTGTCTTTATGCCGACCAGCTACAGGTTTGCTTGTTTGCTAGTGGAGCGTGAGTCCATGTCCAAAGGAGTTTTTATTCATCTAGCCTTCTACTGTGCTTGTGTTACCTCTGAATACAGTGTAAGATTTGGGACGTATCAGCTGGATGAACATACGCGGTTGGCAACAGTTGATTCAGAGTTCCATAACTTCCTAAACTCTGGCTACTACTTGCCTGTAGTGTGCAAGCAAGCATCGAGTGCCATGTGTCAGTCGAGGCTTATGTTTCTTGACGCCATTGACCGCTCCGTATTTCATAAAGCCTCTGTATCTAGGGGACCGAACCCGACCGGGCCATAACTCCCAAGCAGAGTACCGCGCGACAGCCCAGTTAGTGTGGAATTCGCTACCGCAAAGTGGCTTGTACTTTCCAGCGCGCCCGTAGTCCTCTGAGATAATTGCGCAATTATACGGGCACGGAGACGCGCTAGGTTTACACCGGAACGTTGGTGAGAGATCTAAACTGTTCAACTACCCGAAACAGCCGTTTCGTGGTTGGCGTCACAGAAAGGTATCCTCGTCTTGGTTCGACTGTCTGCAAATCTCACTGTTGCAACATCCACGAAGTTCCTCTTGCCAGTTTGGTCAATGGACTGAGGTCTGACGAACAGCCTTTTGGTCCTCTAGGTTAGCACTTTACTCCTTAAAAGTAAGACGACCCAGGTGGCTTTCCACCAACCGCCGGTATCTTGTAATCAGGTTTTGGGGCAGACGCTTCGGTTGAGGACCTTAGTCGTCTCAGCTCACATGTAACCACGAAGTATATAATCAAGCGTGCCTCCGTGCCATGTCAACCCCCGGCGGGATCGACTTGTTTGCTGCATACAACAGGATGGCTATGCAAATGAATAGGACTGCTGACACACCCATCACTGGTATCCTTGAGTTCCTCCTGTCCCACTTAGTAATTAGGCTTCTGTTGATCCCGACCGTAATCACGCGTCCAGGGAAGTGCTTCTCCCTACCTTTATTGTATCTTCTAAGCTGTGAATTCCTAAGCAAGTGAGCCAGTGTGCTGCGTTTCTGAAACTCGAATACAAGATCCAAATACAGCAACAGCCAACGAAACCACCGGTTGGACACTACCGACAGTTATCGAAGCGGATTGTGTCGGTAGTGGTGTCCTCAGCTTGCAAGCGGTATTTTGCTCGGTTGTCGCTATCTAGTAGGAAATTCGGCGTCCGTACCCATATTCAAAAGAGGTGCCCAAGCTGTCGCGCCTATCTTAACGGTTAATGACTCTCCTTATGTTGCAAAGTTTAACTTCGCCACGTGAGACGTAAGTCCGAGTACATCGAGTAGGATCTTGGAGGTGCCTCGGCCACACCCTTATGTTGTGTCAAGCGCTTGAGCAGTGCCGCACATATCGTTGCTCAACAATCGCGATTCTCCGTAACCTTAGAGGAGGCTTCTGTGGATAGGCCAGCTCTTTTGAATATTCTTGCCTCTGAAGCTTTTCATACCCTACTTCTAAACTTCGCTCCAAAAGCCACCTGAAAATCAGACCTCGTCAGGATTATTTCCTTTTTTGTTCAATTTTACCGTCGACGTTATCATAGAATGCACACTTTATGAATCTGTGTCGAAATCACATCTTGAACTTGTGTGGACGACGTCATCATGCTACTTGACGTTTCGTCCGCACAAAGCACTCGAAATGGGATATCGACATGCGTTCCGTCTGCTAACTGCAGATCTTCACACCGGAATTCCTTATCTTGTGTCCCGTAAACTCCAGAATAAAGAACTTCAGTGTATTGACCGGGTCGCATATCCTGGGGCTGCATAATCCGTGAGTGAACTATGACATCTATGGGCGCGGGTAAGGTTCAAAAACTGCGTCGCTTTGGCGTCAGAAACGAATTTCACTTGAGCTATATGGTCTTCTATGTAAAGCAACCGTAAGAACGGAAGCGAAGCGAGTTTCGCTGAAGCTAAGTAATCGTGCGTACAAGGCAGCCGGAAGAACAGTCCTTTGTGCCTGAGAGCTTGTCCATCCTATCCGATGACTTCAGGCGGCTTCGCATTTTTGATCACCGGTGTCTATGTAATATGGCAAAAGTTGGTTGACTGGAGCTGGTACTCAACGAAGTGGCACTCAAGCGCGTACATGACAAAGAATCGCAATAGTTAGGGCAGCAGGTTAAACTTATCAAGTTAAAGTGGTTGGAACACATAGCAAGTAGGCCCAACCACCTCTTCCCAAGAAGGCATTGTTCTCCGTTCCAGCCCCTCTTAGCGGAAGGCTCAAGAGGGAGGGACTATAACTTGGCAACGTGTAAATGAAGGTGACTATAATCAAACTTACGTTCTTCACGCCCTCCTGGCAGGGTCTCGCACGATGCTTGTATGTGATCGGGAACCCTGTAGAACATAGCACACAACCGATCTTGGCGTTTCATGCTGCCATTCCATAGGCGAACAGTCCAGATAGAGTTGTCCGTTTGGGCCTGTGTCAAATGGGGTCCACATAAGACGTCAGGCCCGCTGACTGCACCCCAATTCAACATGACGTTCAGATATGTTTATTTTAATGCTGTTCAAACGTGTAGGCACCTTTTCTTGACCATTTCCCTTAACTTTAACCGTTTAGCTGTAAAAATTTTCCGGTACCTAGTTAGCATGCCATCCGAAGTAAGCATGAGCCAGGAGCGGTCGAGATGCCGACGTTACTGTACTAACCGGAAGGTAAGTCCGCGTCCTAACCACTGAACTATCGTGCTCACTGTTTTCCCTAAGAACAGGATCACGTTCCAACGCTTTTTCTATCCAACCTCCGCTGAGGCTTTCATGGTTGGGTGACAGTCATACGTCAGTATGTATTACCGTCGTATTGCCGCCAGTAATGATGCGCGGCAATGGAAGGTCTGCTTGTGCATGTTCCGAACACGTACACAGCGACCACTGAATATCAGAACTGTCACTGTCAATCCTTGCTGCGTGAACACTACCTCATCAGGCTCGGAGCTTAACTGGCCTAGATGGTTTGCTAATGTCTGCTTACAAAAAGTCTTTGTACACACGGAGGCGCCGTAGTATAAGAAGTTTCAGAAAATGGTTAGTTCGGCTCGTTCGGGGATGCTTCAGCTAATCCACAAGATTGGGTGTAGTAAAATGCCTGTTCCTTAGAGAACGTGTACATCTGTAGTGGCAAACGGGGCCCTCTACTGGCCTGTGGTTAGGCTTTTGAGCCAAAGGATTTTGTTGGGGACCCAGTCGTTCTTCTATCTGGGTGTGGACGCCCTGACATCCTGCGTACAACCATGAGCGTCAACTAACAGTGCTCGCGTGCCACATCGGCCGTCGCGTGGTGTCAGCCGGGTCGCTGCATAGACCAGGGCATAAGCGAAAACATGTTACTGTTGGCGCCTCACTTGTTACGCTTTCAAATATCATCTTTTCTACTCCACCCCACCCCAATGTGAATACTTCCTCTCTCCAGGCCGCATCACTAGGACTGACCGCTTTGTTCGCCATCCGTCACTCTGCTGCAGCTTCTGTGCCTCTGATTTCTCCAAGAAAACTAAGAGGTACTTGTTTTAAAAGCCGATGGTGATGAAGAACTCTAAACACCTTGAAGTCTATTTTCAAACCTAGAAATACGGTCTACTTAGCTACCTTTATTGTTCGCATACTGATTGCAGTAGGGTAACAAGCGGCTGGTGCTCGTACACAGTTCCTTCCGCATCGGCGTACGCTGTGTCAGAAACGAGAACCTAGGACGCAAGTACCGTAATTGAATTGACTACCTCCACTTTCACTCCCGGCGGCGCAACTCTAGTGACGCGGAGGCCGCTGCGGCTGGATATGCCAGGGTGGGTTTTATGTTCAGTCATCAAGCGCAGGCGTCGCTTCCGCACTGCTTGTTTGGTAACATTTGTGAATCTCGAGAAATTGAGGTTCAACACTCCCTGTTTATTGTGATTGTCGGACGGTCTGTAGCTCTGAATCTGTGAAGAGCAGTTTCTATTGTGCCGTAAGTGTTCTTTCAAAAGGGGGTAAAAGCTCAGGTATCCTGGTTGCTGGTAACGTGAACGCTTACATAGGTAGGCCATGGTCCGATTGGGTGGTTGTGTTGGATTGGGCACGAGATGCACGGACAACGAAGTGTTTCTGCTCCATATATGGGACGATCGCAGGTCGTTCCTCTGCAGTACCAACCTCCGGAACGGAGGAGATTTCTTGACAGCGCGGCGCCCACCAACGAATGGGCCCTGAATCTAAATAGACCATATTACTACCAGGTACTGGTGAAGAGCATCCACCACTGATTACCGCTCCTGGAATGTCTGTGTGGGCCCTGATCATGCATTTGTCCGCTGCCGCTTTTCATTGCGCTCTTTGATTCCACGCAAAACGCGCACACCATTTAGCCATTGAGAAGCTAGGGGACTCAGAAATCGGAACCAGCTCCTCCAACGCCTACCTGCAGGTCTGATGTTATCGGTAACTGGGGACAAATATCCAAAGCGCTGCTCAATGCCGGAACTTCTTTCTGTGGTGCAGGTCAACCCACCTCATCCAAGCAGTGGATCCCTGGCAGGACAATGACTTTGCTGGGGGCCGGTGATGGTTTCCCCTGGGTTGCAACCACAACTCAACCTGACGCGTCATCCGACACGAGGTGAAAATGAGTGTCCGTGCAGACCTGGAAGCTTGGTGGGTCCGAAAAGCCGAAGAAATGGAAAATGTGAAAGGTGCTGCAAGCGTCCGTTGGTTGTTCCGCTTGATTCGTTCGACTGGTCCACAGATGCCTCTTGTCAATGAGACCATTGGAGACCAAGCTGGCTCCATGATACCCAGCAAAATAGAACCTTTATATCGCTGGGCACAGCACCTCGAACAACAATTCAGTAGGCCACCTGCTACCTAAAATCTTGACTGTCGGCCTTTAACAGAAACCTAGAATATTTATATCAAACGCTCTTCAGCCTCAGAAGTTTCTGAGTAATCGCGCTCCTGTTCCTGACGACCTTACACTTGCTCCTTTCAACGATGGTGGTGAATTACTCAGCCGGTGCTTACCCAGTCTGTTTGCTTTTATCTGGAACGAATAGACTAGCCCAAGTAACTGAGGTGAGTCGATGATAGTGCTAGATGTTCAAAAAGTGCACTCTCAGTGACCACAGGGATATCAGCTTGAGTCCTCTTATAGCAAGGCTTCCGACGTCACTGATTCGTCATCGCCTTACGTAGCACGCAAAGCCTTGACCCGGGATAATCAAGTAGACGCTGCGTCGACCACGTCGTTACGATCCTTCAGGTGGTAAAGCAAGGCCTGTGCCGACAACTCACAATCTTGGTGTTGCTTGACTTCAAGGGTGCGTTTGATTCTGTCGACTGGTCGGTGCTTCTACTTGCACTTACTGAACAGGGTACGTACCAGAAGTTTGAGAACCTAATCCGGTCCCTGCATTCACATACCTCTGAGCTTTTGAGAGTGTACCGTGAGCTTCCCACAAACCTCTCTACAAAAGGTAGTGTCCAGCAAGGATTCCACTCCATTTTTTTGAACTTCTTCGTCGATGAGGCGAAAGTTGGTGGGTCTTCAAAATCCTGGTATTCACATCGTTGGTGAAGAGAAACTTGTCGATCTGGAATACGCAGACGTTATCATGCTCATCTTTGAAGAAGGAGAAACACAAACCCTGTTGAATAAACTGACTACCGTCACCGCCTTTCGGGATATGCCTTGCACCTTCAAACTGCAGTCATGCTTCTGAACGTGCAGTCTTTGAATATGCACCTTGAAATTCAAGAAGCAGTGGAGAATTACACTCCGCTGTATTACCCCTGAGGACGTGTGTACAGACCCTCAAGGCCCGAATCACATTAGCTAACCTGTGTCACAAGTGGCGTCAAAAAGGCTTGTCATTGGGTCTGAAGGCTTGCATGCACCAGGCTGCAGTAAGGACATTGTTGTAGGGTTGCGAGGCATGGCCTCTGCGAACAGATGGTGTGATACGTCTTCCGGTTTTTGACCACCGACGTCCCAGAAGCGTTGCTGATGTTGGATTGTGTCAACGAATTCGCATCGGGGAAAATAGGTATTTGGTTGAGCAGCAGGATAGTTCAGTCGTGGAAAACATACAGCAGCAACAACTGTGGTTGCTCGATCATGTGCTACGCATACCGGAACACCGTCCAACGAGACCAGTGTTGTTTACTTGCCTCCTTCAGAATGACGGAGACTGCGAGGCGGACAACGTATGTCTTGGTAGAATGGTGTGGAGGAGATTAAGATCAGTAAGGGTGTTGTTACCATAGTCTGTCTTCCAGGTTGAGGTCCTCGTAATCCCCTTGCGCTTTGATGAGGACATTGCAAGGGATGGACGCTTATCAATGTGTTGTTCGTGGCGTCACTGTCTATCCAGATTGTTTTGCTGAACATTTGGAGGTTTGGGCACCTCAGACTGCCCGTGATGGGCCACCAGTAAGCCTGCTTTTTTCACCTTAAGTATAACCTAATAAACTCTTGCTTGCACGGTAGTGAAGTATCAGTATCAACACTTGTCGTTGTCCGACATGATGATGAGGGGGGAGGAGTTTGTCAAGCGCATCTTTACGTCAACTTTTTGAGCCACATATACCCCGGATCAACAATCACTGATTCCCTATACTTCAAACGAGCATTTGACTCTTCTGCACGTTCTCAGACGAAGAGTGCTCTGAAACTGGAGCAGCTGATCAAGTGTATCATCTGTGGCGTCAAAAATAATATACCTGAAGCTGAAGGACCGCACATAAAAAGCGGCCGCAACAAGTTTCTTTATGGTTGTGCTACTTGGCCCATGCGTCCTGAAAACCGTAAACGCCTCCGGACCTTCGATCATCGGTAACCTTGCGACACAGAAGAGGTCAGTTGACTGTGACGGGTGAGCCAACCCTCAAACTGAGCACAACGCGCACACCGTAGATATATCAAACGATCGTATCAGAATAACCAGGTGTGAGAAAGCTGGGTTTGTTCTAAATGGTTTTCTCTACACGATGTAAGACAGAAAGTGAAGGTAAATTCTGAGTAACAGGTCTTTTGCCCAGTTTGAGGGCGCATTGTCATCGAAGGTCGCTATGTGGAAGCGATTCTTTTAATTCGTTGGAATTTCGTTCTGTCAAGCAGAGCACGGAGCATAACCGCACCGTTATATGTGACCACCTTTTCATGGGAGTCCTCGAACCAAGCCTGTGCACCTTTTGATAGTCTTCACGGCACATGTTCCAACTGTGTCACTCACTCCTACATACTTTTGGCAGCCTTGGGAACAGGGGGTGAAAAATCGCTCCTCGGTTCTGACTGCTGATGTATCTCAATCCGGCAAAATCAAGTACGAGGTTGCTGTAATTTCACAACAGTAATTGGTGGTGGCAAACAGAGGGCCTAATAGATCGTCGGTCGCTCCCGCACTCCCGAGGCGTAATGTGGGCTTTCTCAGAGGAAGTGACCATGGCTAGTATTAGAGACAGCGGGAACTAGGTCATCAGCAACATCACTGTTGACACTGATGCTTCACTGCCGTACAACCATAAACCCTAGAGTGAACTTAGGTTTGGACTATCTTGAACAGTTATTTCAAGCCCCTGTGAAAGTGGGGATTTCCATCCAATTACGAAGTCTGAAGAACGATAACTGAACTACAAGTTAGGCAAATGACTACTGTAAGGCAAGTTTTCTGACTGGTTTTGTACAGTCTGGGAGACTGTGGAGTCGAACTTCGTTTTAGGGTCATCGAAAACGCTGTTTGAAACAATCGACCCCTTGTTTGCAAGTAGTAGTGTACGCAGTGCTATCTGTCCCACATTATTTAAGCTAGACTTCCCTCCCCCCAATCTGTCCGAGCCCACATGGCTTCTGGTGCTGACTGCATAAACGTGTATGGATTAATGTTATCCGACATACTTTAGGAATGTGAGGTGCTGTTGACCACAAGGTAAGCTAAGATGAGCTCGATACTACACCATTAGTGATACGCAGGAAAGTAGTTTTTTAAACGGTGACTTCTAGGTTTGGTGCCTGCAAGTAATTTTATCAGTATTTAAAATTGGACCTATTTTGGATTGTTTGAAAATGACGTGTGATTCTTTAATGTCAGTCTGAGCGGCGACGGGCGAGATGGCCCAAGTGGTTAGAGCGCGAATTTACTGACCGGAAGGTCCGTGGTTCGAACCTGACCTCTGCCTCTCGACTTCCCCTGTCTAGGCTTGGGCAACCTGGCAGTGTCCCAGCCTTCGTGCTTCCTTTGGGTGGCATGGCAGCTAGGCACCGAAAGGGTGCTAAAGCTGAACGATTTCTTTTATGGATAGACAGCTCTCCTACTCAGATCTGTGATTAATCTCTTTCTTGGGATCCATCGACAGTGTACATTGTTGATTGAGTAAAGTGAAAGTCTGTAAGCAGCAATCTTCACAGGGTGGTGTTGATCATGCTTTCTCAACTCGTCGGTCCATTTCTGCTTAATCGCGCCGAAAGACCGTTAGTCTCTGAGAGCGTCTGTTGACACTGAAAGCTGGTATTTCCGGTTCATGAATTGAATTCTCCATTACAAGGAAACGATTTTGATAGTTTGTTGAGGGGGGGCATCTGAATTATGAGACCGTTTTCGCTCTGTATATCCAGTTCGAAAACGTCTAACATGCTTAGTTCAGTATCCAAGCGAATGATTTGTTCGAGATATCGTCACATTTCATTACCTTCAGAGGAGCTTAGGTTACAGTTCGGCGACAAAAGAATCCGAACAGTGATAGCACCATCTGAATGCAGGCTTTGTGCCACCACTCATTAGCAGAATTTTATGTTTATCCTGCTGACTAAGGTGGTCGCTCACCCTCTCTCAGTCGTGACCACCAACGCTCACGTTGGGCAATCACATCACGTCACTCAACCACCAAGATGTGATTACCTGCTTTCATTTGGCCCACATGCGTGGAATTGGTCTGTACTGATGCCCAGACGATGGTTCTCGGGGGAAGACTCGGTTGAATTCTGAAGATGCGACATAACTGCTCGTAGTTTTCTGTACTGATTTAGTTCATCAAACACAACAATTGCCATCGCGTGTTGCCGTTTCTGACTTCCCTCATGCGAATCGGTCATTCGCGATCAATCAGGTCGCCCATGCTAAGTTGTCACTTTCTGGTGAGGAATCTCTGGGTCGCCAACACATTGAACTTTATTTTCTTGGATGGAACTACTCACAAAGTTGCTGACAACTCAATGCCTCGAATACCGTACCAACTGAAACACGAAAAGGCCTTTGTGCAGCACATTCAGTTGAAAAATATCAAAAAACGAGCGATTCACCTGTGCAAATGAGTGTACTTCGTGAACGCTGAAATTCCGTTCTTAAGCCACGTTCAGACTGCGTTTTTTCTTGATGTTTAGGGTCTCACTAGAATTTCGGTGAAAAACAGAAAAATACCCATCGTAGTAGCGCTTTATTTCCACAGTCAAGTATGATCAGCGTTCTCCATATCTGTTGTCTAGATAGTTCTAAATGCCACCATTTTACCAACAAATGAACATGAATTACAAATTCTCGTCTATTGAAAAACACATTGGAGTGCCACTAACGACGGCCACATGGTCATGGAAACCAACATAAAAACAGCGCAAACTCCCAGGAAGTCCGCATGCATATGGATATTATGAAGGATCATCGTTTTGAACACTTATGATGAAGACTGTCCCTGTATTTGCAACTGACAAAACATCAGGGCAAATGTTCATCTGTCTTCAAAAACCTTCGTTAGGCCAAGTGAAGTCAATATGATGAATGACTTATCTGAAATGGATTCAATGGCCACCCATATACCCGTAAATTCGTCTAACTGTACATGTGATTTTCTATAAATGTTATAATAATGTGTCTTGTATTCATCAATCACAGAAAATGAGCTTTCACCACCATCTTTCTTATTATGAATCCCTCGGATACTCGTTCTGAAACAATCCGAAGACCTCTGTGCGCTAAAGGAGAACTTAAGATATATCTGTGGCATAGCTCCAAAACTGTCCTCAACCAGTATCTAGAGCAAAACCAGTTTCCGAATCTTTCACAGAAATCGAATCAACCCGACACTCAGCTGCTACGTATTGTTCGAGATGACACTCTTGAACTGGAACTCACACAGGTTTAGCGGGTAGCATACTTGAATTTTTGTTGGTTTCCGGTCGGACTGGCTTCAACGCATAGTCTTGACTCATTATTGTCAAAGGAAGTGGTGCTAGCTTGATCGCCTGACATCGCAAACGAATTTCCAATCCAATCCCAAAAGTACATGCACAATTTTTCGTCGTTAACGCTGAACACCACTACTGGGGGCGTGGCGTGGGTTCGAAATTCGGATGTTCCCGTTAAAATGTCAGTCAGCTTGAGCTTGTAGAACAACTTGAAAGTTCGTATGATCAGTTGTTCGAACTTGTACCTTGCTGAGAACAAAATGTAGGACATCGGAAGTATACTTAATCAATTAGTGCCGTTAGTATATGGCTCGCAAGCCGAGTCTCTTTGAGCCTTCAAAAAGTTTGTCGAAGAATGACGAAACCCTATGAAGGATCAGGAATTGTTCTTTTGGAAAAAATCCGAATATGTTGACAAAGGGAACAAGGTTCTGTCGGACAAAGAGTGATTTAAGGAAATGGTGACTGAAATAGAGAAAGCAATACCTAAAATAGTACGATGGCTTAAACAAGCACGACTTATTGATAGCTAATACTTTCGAGTGCATTCGATCCACTGGCACAACAGTACCCCAACTGTGCCATCCCCAAAAGTGCCGTCTACCTATCAAGACTATCCTTATCACGTATGGACAGAATGGTCCGCTAGCGTGCGAGAGCCAGTTAGAGGACTACTGTCAACGCGTGTATTGACAGCTACGTTGCAGTTCGTTAACCGGCTCAAAAATTCAATGTTCGATAACCATCACATGTCCTCTGTCGGCATTGTGTCGTTGTTTACCAATGCACGACTCTCCAGAAACTGTTCGTGAATTGATTGAGTTCAGTGGCGATATTGACATTCCCATCCAGGATCAGAAAAGACTATTACCACCTTGCGCATAAATTGCTCGGTTTAGCCTCAGTAATATGACCGATCGACAGAAAGATGAAGTTGCGATGGTATCCACTTTGTATCCACCCTGGTGGATCTGTTTATGGGCAGACTTGTAACTCAACGGCTGAACGCACTCACCGGGCCATTTATGCTGTTTAGTTATTTGTACGTGCCCTTGGTAACATCGGTTTAGCCGATTAGTTATACAGTTTCAACTCAGTTCCCACTAATGTCAAGTTATATTCTTGAATCTGAGTGCAACAGACAGCTAAATTCTATCGATTTCGGCACTCTGATGAAGGTCGATAGAAAACAAACTTAGACAGGCCAACCTATCCACCTGGGTAGCCTTTTTCCGTTTCGACAACGACGGAACTTAATCAGATATTTGACTTACAGGGCAATAAAGATATGTTTCCCAGACTGCTGACGGGAGTATCTAGGATGTATAAACATGTATTTACATACGACGAATATCCAGAATGACCCATACTCACCTCTATGTAATTTGCAACCCTGAGAACTAAACGATAATCAGAAGAGGGGACCCATGTGTACATCAACCTGCCATTCGAAGAAGCAGTTGCTGTGCAAGTTGCCAGAAGACCAAAACATTCTATTGATATGGCGTGTATGGTCGCTAATCTTGGTTTGAGTCTCAGTTCCAGCCACACTGCCCGGTTCTATTTGCAATACAAGCCACTAGCCTCTGTGTGTAGCGATCCCTATACTCATGCCGGGTATTGTATGTTGGTAGTAAGTTAAGCTGCTTGTCAGAGAGAACAGGAGAACCCTGTCCGGTTCCTGCATGGTGGTTCGGGGAGGCAGTCGCATCATTTATGACCGAAACCAGCCACATCATAGACAAAGAGCAGATTTCTCAAGACTCACCAGATGTTTCTGGGTCGATCAATGGCAGTATTCTTCAGTCTGTTATCGATTACCGAAACAGTCGAAATCCGGCTACCTGACCCAAAACTTGGCATTCAAAAGAGACTTGTACGACCTTTGAACTTGGTCCAGAAAATTGTTTGACACTAACTCATTCGACTTTGTGACCCGTCGACCTCTGTTTTTCAGTTTCCATTGTTTCACGCACCTTTATTCTGCAGATCATTTCCTTTGAGTACCACGCCAACTTGTGGCGTATTATCCAAGAAGAGGGATTACAGTAAACAGACTTTGTTTGCTACCTTCGTTCTTATCCTAAATCGTTGAACTACCTGACGACTGTGCATGCTTGATAAACCACGAATAAGAGCAGAGCGTGTAAACCCTTAGTGTTGATGTAGATCCCACAGAATACTATCCTATCACATTTCTAATACATTTACAGAAACAAGTAAGCGGTTCGATCAACACGCTCATCTGGAAACCAGCTGAATCTCAAGTTTATGATGTTCTTCAACTGAATATGCTGCCGCTTCATATTTCAGTTGGTACGAGATTCCAGTTATGAGTAGTGTGCGATATCCCGAATATTTTACCAACTGAAACACCAGGCGGCAGCATGTTCAGTTAAAGAAGAACATAATAAACGAGAGATTCAGTTGGCTTCTAGGTCTCCCGTCAAAATCAAATTGGCATGTTGATGAGTGTATTGTTCGAATTTCGTACAATTTGGGTTCAAGCAGAACATAAGGTTGACAGAAACTCAGAGACTACATCTACCTGATGAGCCCCAAGAAGGGCGAAACCGGTCGTGGGCTGTCGAAGAGTTTTCAGCAACCTTATGAGTAGTGCGTTACGTCTGTGCAAAGTACATCGCTGTGCGATTGTGACTATTGCGTGCATCCGCGATAAGCAGCGCCGTCGGAATATCCTAAGTGCTGTGTGGAAAACCGTTCATCCAGTTTCTCTATCATCTTACCAATCCACTCACTCGTTTTCTGTTTGCAGCTCGTGGTAGCTCAGTTGATAAGGCGCGAACTCACCGACTGCGATGCTCGCCGTTCGAATCGAACCTCGGCACCTTGGCTTCTCTTGTCCAGACTTGGGCATTCTGGCAGCAGCTGGGCACCGAAAGGATGTAGCAGCTGAACGGTTATTTATTATTTTTTGCACCCTAAGGCATACGTGAAAATTTAGTACGCCCAGCTTCCCCTACAGGGGACAATTAGCTGTGGCGTGCTGACAAATGGTGCAGGTGTCGACTTTGTATGCGATTCCGCTAATCTCGTCAATCCTGAAGCCATTTTATTAATACTTTAAGAACGAGAAAGGATCTTTGCCTTGATAGTGCGTTTTCTCCTGTGAGCATCGTACTAACACTGTGATGGGGAAATACACCGCAATTATCGTGACATTCCTAACGTTTGCCAACTCTGAGACACGCAGTACTTGACCAAAGGGGGACTCGAAGCGATTTACTCTGTCCAAAAGTCTGATAACTAATTCATAGCATTTAAAACAAGGTGGCAGAGAGCAGCAATGTGTATGTGTTCTCTGAGCACGTCATCAGTTGAATATCCATCTTAGTCACAAAAGTGCGCGGAAGTTGGTTCAGCATTTCAGGTCATCTAGTGGATCACGGAATCTGTGGACTGAAATCACCGGGTACGAAATTGATCCCAAGCCCAGCCTTCTATCACACATTTTCTTCATCTCCGACTGTCCATATGCTGTGGATTGACGAAAGGCAGTGAACTGTTAACACCATGTTACCTATATATTCTTAAATCATTTGGATATACCCAGTGTTTTAAAGTTTTCAATCTAACATGGGGATTCATACAGTGGCATGTTATCTATCACATTGCGTTGACATCCAACTACGACAACTGAGAATGATGGTTTCCTATAGGTCACTTGGACATCTTTGTTGCCTTGCTGAGAGTTTTCCTAATAACACAGTGCTAATAAGCCATTCCTCAGCTGAATAGTTCACCGTTTATAGACAAAGTGTAGGCTTGATTCTAATTGAACTCTTTTGGCGTGCGACTCAACCGACATGAGTATACGACGATGAAACTGCCAAGGAGTCGAAAAGCACTTTTATCATTGCTTCTGGGGACATAACAATGATGACCTTTCGACGACGTTATGACGTAACGGAAGTTCTGCTCAAGTAGACTGTCTGTTTGGTGCACGGATCAGAATCTTTTAGATGGTTGACGAGCAATCCTAACTGACCTCATATATGAAGAAACCTGATGACCGAAACCAGCCAATCGAGACCCGGATCAATGTTAATGGCACATCGATTAATATGATGGAGAGCATAAGTAAGCTAAGAAAAACAACCGATGTGTGCGGACTACTATGACTTACAAGCTGATGGACAGAGTAACTCCTTCTTCTACAGATTGTGTGCAGCGTGTGCTTGTGTACACGCTGAAAAGACCAAACACGCCATTTAGACTAACCCAGTAAACTACTACGCTTTAACCTACCTTGTGGTCGCACTTACTCCGCAAACTGTATCAGACTATACACTGAATTCATGACCAAGAAGAATTCAGTTGCAATCTCAAAGCTGTTGACTCACTGTGCCTTTTCTGTGACCACTACGCTGTACGGTTGCCAATGATTAACGCGCTCACTGTATGTATCAAGGTCAGTTAGCCATCTGCTGAATTTCAATTGTCTATTTATTTTCCTGCTTTTCAAGAGTGAACACTGAAAAATCGCGTCGCGGAGGAAGCAAAATAATCGGATTTTCACCTTCTCTCGTTTGAATGATCAACCAAAACGGAGTTCACGTTTCAGTTCTTCTCTAGGGACCTTCAAAACCCGCCAATTCGTGTGCATCCTGTGTTCCCCCACATAGTTTACGATGAATATTCTTATTTTACTGGTGGACTGATGAAAAGCAAATGTAAATGGCGCGCTCAAATTTTATGCATGAAATAATTTGAGTCAACCCGTCCAAAGAACGAACGTTGAAATGGGTTGGATTTTCGTCTTCTCTGTTTGCGATCGGGGAAATCAATCGCCTTTTTCGGTCCGATGCTCGAAACCAGAATAGGTACGACTTTACTCGACAGGTTGCGAACGTGGTGTTCGTTCAGTCTACTGCTCAACTCACTATGGTAATCGATGAGTCATGTTCTCACGTATACATGCAGATATGTCTGTCAGTCCTGTGCCATTTGAGATAGTTACAATCTTACACGTAAAACCCAACTACTGCTAGTGCCGTTGTAATTTAGATGAAAGGAAATCAAAATGGAGACACTAAGGTTTGCAGTAACTCGGAGAGTGTCCTTACTTCATTTACTTGCGTGGACTACAATAACTAGATTCATTCAAGTTTTGATGCATCAGACTTTAATAGACTCTCGGAACTGCAGTGTAGCACGGAACCCACGTTTTTACTTTTGAAGGGGTATTTTGACCGTTGTAAACTACAACCATTCCGTATGAGCATTATAGCCTATACATAAATACTGTCTTTAACCACCTACGTTTGTACACTGGTTCACCTAATTCATGTCCAGTGGATGAACTCCTGAGATTTGTGCTTATACTAATTCCATCAGCTCACTGGGCTCATATTCACAGCAGTTCAGAGTGAGAAACTTTTAGTGGGGAAACTTGTTTCCTTATCCAAACGAAAGAGATATAGGATTTTTATCATCACGATAAAATCGCCCGTTTCTTGGAAAATCATCCGAGAGAACCAACCACTTGTGGACTCTCCCAAGAAATAACAAGTACTAACTTAAATTTAGGGTGTGAAGTCCAACACAATCCATCACTACCGTGTGGCATAACTCTTCCTCCGAATTGAACTTGCATTTCGTTCGCCTACTGGGTCCCACAGAAAAGAATCACTCTTTTGAACAATTCAAGAGTAAACCAAGATCATCGAGCACGAAAGCAATAGCGTCGTAGTGAAATGCTGGAGAACACAGAACGTACTAAACAATCGTACAAATCTAAAAGTGTGGAAGGGTTACATTCCGATCGACTCCAAGGGTTACAATATACCGACAATTTCCCTGAAGTCGAAAGGGCTATAGTCCATATTGTATCCAGCGGCTAGACGTGCCACTGTTACACTCTCACTCCATGTATGCGTGTATAAAGGAACCTACACAATCAGGGACCACATGAGAGAGATCTCTGAGGGCTAGACTCTCTAGAAGGACACAAATATACCACTAATAGTAGGCGACAGTTGTGTGGATGTCTGAATCAAATGAAACAGCAGTTCTACCAATACTGACACAAAAACTTAGAAACTGTGCGGACTCCCTTCATAGCTCATGCCGATACTAGCGATGTGCAACGTGCTCGAACGGTGGGGTCTCCACTGTCGCTGTTCTGATAAATTCACGGTCTCTGATTCGAATTTATGCATTGAATGCAGTATGAATATACCTTAACAAATTCACAATTACCTTGGTTCGTTACTTTTTTAGTCACTAATACAGCGAGCATTTGGGATGAATTTCACAATCCGAAGCAGGCTACATTCTCGTGAAATCATATGCTTCCATTTAAAACGTTTGTCTGATTGACTTTCGAGTTGTTTTTACTTCCAAATAATATAGTTTTACTGGTAAACGGTTCTAATATAGCTTAACTACGTCCATCGCCTCTCTAACAAAACGACACAATCTAGTGTTGGATGACACCGGAAAAATGCTCGAATGCAATTACATACCAACTACAAGTACCAGTCTTACGCAAATGGCTTTTCTTGTTGACTTGACAAAACTGTTATTCACCACATATAATGTAATGAATGTAGGTAGCTGCACGATCTCACTACTGCGCCTGTGTTAGAATGTGGCGTTATTACCGATTGTGCTTCATCTCTGGTGGACTCACCAACATTTTTCAACCCTAACCATCTTTCGGTAAGTTTCGATCGAATGATCACATGACTGCTAATTCTACTCATTATTGTTCCGTTTCTTGACTGATTCAGCCATCTCGTTGGCTATTGCACATCAGATATGACGACCCTTGATTTCAATGGAAACCTTTTATAACCGTAGCTTAACTGTGGTATAGTCGGAAGACCATTCTTGGTCGTACTTCGTTCGCTGACCTATTCAAGTTAGTGGCAAACGTCTCGTCACCAGTTCAGGTGACGTCACCCGCGAGTCGTTATGGTGAGCATGGGCATGTGTCACCTGCATGTTCACACATCTTAGACACTTCAGATCACTTGGTAAGGACCAAAGCCATTAACAACCGGTTCCCGGCAATGTCAAAGAACCAGTACCGGTGTCTGGTAATCTCTCGACGCCCATTGGTGCTATAGGGATATACCAAAGTTTTGGATAAATTTCCATTCTAATAAGGTTTGTGTACCTGTTCAGTTTCTTAACACGAGAGTGTGTATTCAGAGTTAATGCACGTAACCTCGATGCGACCCTTCCCCCTGACTCGACACAAATTACTGACCGGAAACTGCACATAGACCATTCACCACTAGGCACCTTAAGGTGAATTGCACATTCGGACGCGATTTGGACATATGTATGTTCGTTTATCCTAGGCGGACGTTTTACTGAGGGCGTTCGATCTATTCACGCCATAAAAAATTGCAGCTTACCATATCAAGACCACTCTGTTGCTCAGTCAGTCGTAGCAACCTAGGGGCCCGATAAACCCTTTTCGTCACTCCGCTTAAGTGCACTTTGCCTTTTGCGGTCTGTCCTAGCTAGGTATAAACTGGACTCGGTGTGAACCAAAGTCGATCCACCTACATTATCGGGCGTGAAAGTCATATTTCCAGATCCTCCGGGCAAGTATTGGAACCGGTGCTTGAGTGCACAACTAATGTACTAAGTGTGTGTCTGCCATACAGCTACACAGTTTCCCGTGACCAAGTGCTCAAGGACGGCAACCTGGAAACCTAGGACCGTGGTAGCCTGTGTTCCGACTGGTCATCATCCATGTGACTATTGAACTCCATCTCACCCGGTCCGTTTAATTGGTCGGTCCTTGAGAGAGCTCTGTTCATGATCGTTCTGGGTTCCGAGGTGATTCAAGAAGACTTTTGTGTCTTGGTGGGTTAATCAAATGGCTGGCCCATCTGAAAAATTTCGGTTGAGTCGCTGCTGGTGCGTAGACTGGGTCCAGTTTGAAGCGCCGGCCAATTGAATCCTTTGTAGAGTACCACACCTCCGAAAATTTCTTCACAGCAATGTACCTCCACATGCAAAAACTTGCGTTTTCGAAACTAACTATGTGTCCTTCTTAGTATTCACGTGTGAAATTCAAGAATGGAGGTTCCCTTAACAGAGCTGCTGCCCAGCCACTCATTCTGAAATCCAAAAAGGTATGGTACTTGACCTGTCGTGTCGTACTTCATTGCATGCAGTGAGGTGACAAAAAGGTGGACAGATGAGACATAAAAATGCCTTTTGCCAAAGTCTGTCTGGGACCTAAGAAGAAGTTGAACTTTTTTGCGCTTTTGAACCATTGATCTTTGAGATTCCGAGCGGGATCGTTTAAACCCTGTCAGTTTTTCTATGGTCCACCAGTACCCTGTTCTCTTCCATCGTTATCATATCCTTCATCCTCGCTTCACTTACCGCGTTTGGATTTCTTTCGAGGCTTTGTCGCTCCCCTTTCATGAATACAAAAGTTTCCAGAATCACACAACGGAAATTCAACAGATTTAGCCATGACGAGAAAAGTGTTCAGGTCAGTGCAATCTCGTCGATCACAAGCCTTTTCATGGCCATGACAACTCAACCCTGGCCATTGACGATTTTGTGTTTCTACCCCAGAGTCTCAGTAGTTACAATATCGCAACAAACCGAAACAGTCTTGAAAACGCTGTACAGCTCGAAAGTTAACTAGACAGCGCGTTCATTTGGCCACAGGTGGGAATCTGTCCCACAGAGAGAACATTGGAGTGAACAGCACAGTCGCAGCAGTTCGTTGTGATTGGCAGCGGATGTTCGTACTTGCACTCAAACACAGAAGGGCTAGACCGAGCGGCAGAACGACCTGGAGTTGTATGGAGGCTTGTGACTAGATAAATGCCCGTGCCCAAAAACACGCTTTTTGAGGACATTTTGATGGACGAGTAATTGATACGGCATCGATCTTAGTGACCTTAAATAGCACGTGTGCTACGCGTATGGAATGGCGGCAAGATGAGTGTGTGAAGTTCGGGCCATTGCCCATGTCACGTGACGAGAGATTCAGCTGCGATAATGTGTATGGGTCTCAAGGTCAGTCACATCAACTGAAGCAAAGTTGCAAGCCCCTAAACACGACTGTCAGTGGACGGGGAAATCGGAAGCTAGAGATGAGTCTTCAAGCATGATCTCATCAAATCAGCCACCAGTTTCCTGCGCCTACTAGCTTGAATTGCACTGAATGGCGGAACATTTCACCAGCCTGTCAAGTTGGTCTACTAAAATTGAATCAGTTTTCACTCTACGTAGAAGTGTGTTAATCTTGAAGGAACACCTCTCATAAGGTTACTGAGAACTCTTCGACAGCCTACGACTGGTTTTGCCCTTCTTGGAGCTCTTCAGGTAGGCGCAGTTCCACGGTTCCCGTCAACCTTATGTTCTACTTGAAACCAAATTGTACGAAATTCGCTAAATGCACTCATTTGCACACCAATCTGGTTTTAACAGGAAATTCACCCCGGATCCCAGCTGAATCTCTCGCACCAACCGTAATATGGGGCGGCCCATGCGCAGCACATTCAGTTGAAGAATTTCATAAACGAGAGATTCAGCTGCGATTCAGTTGAGTCCCCCCGTTAAAACCAAAGTGTTGTTCCATTGGGGCATTTCGTGAGGTGTGTTAATCACTTACTCATAAGGCAAATGGATTTCTGTGGCCGATTGAAATCCGTGCATGGCATGCATTTGAAGAAAATAGCTGGTTGAACACAAACGAATAAGGTTTCCCTGTCTACCGTCAAATCCGACGGAAAATTAAAATGGAATAACTTTTGGACAAAGGCTCTCTGAATAGGAGCTACGTCATATATCAGGGCACTTTCTGCAACCCTTGCCGGCCTCCAAATAAGATTTTTAAGAAGAATGAGCGATACAGTGCTAACCGGAACAAGGAAGATTGAGCAACCCTCTATGAAGAAAGGACACCGTATCTCAAGTCGGTTTGGCCTAACGGCGACAGTCATTTGCTCCATACTTCCAGCTTATAGGTAAATGTGCTGGGATTGTTAATAAGCCGGTTGGTTATATCTTGTGCTATTATGATAAGCCATGTGAACACTAATTATGCTTTAAACCCATCGCCCTGCTCCTAGCAGGTTCGGATTGTCCCATACGGTTTTTTTCATTATCCGGACTCAGCATGATGTCCTTGTGTGAACCGAGGCACGGCTGATCCAAACAGTATGCATTTCCAGTCTTGTACGTCTGGAAGATTAATATACTGCATTGAGGGCTGTCAGGCAGAATTTGCAAGGACTGGATATGAGGGTGTGATGAGAGATAGTACAGGCATGTTTACTGTCGTTCGTACCTGTGGGTAATTTGTTCGGTCTACCAGAATGTGAGCGGTAGATATCATGTGCATGCACATCATCCAGGTAGTCTCACAGTATTGTCATATGTGACACTGTTCACATGCGTCTTAGTTTATTGCGGCACTTAAGTTTGCGTAAATGAGTTGGGCTAACCTAAACCGGTTTAATGCCAGCAGACTTATGGCAACATTATCTATTTTGATTGTGGAAGCCTGCTCCAGTAAGTAGTGTTGCTTTGTTGTATGGTTTTGACCACGACGAGTGTTTTCCAGCGGTGACTCAACTCTACATCGGTATGTATTGCATTTAGCCGTAAACCCTTCTCTAATCTTGACTCTCCACCAAGTGCTTGAGAAATCAATTAAACGTCCTCTGGCACTCCACTAGACTAATCAGCTCTTCGCGACAAACTATAGCATCATCTTGTCGCATCCAGCATTTTGATATACCAACTTGTATTCATATACGGTGAATTTCACCACAACAATTTTTGAAGTCTAAATTTCACTCTGAAGCTCAAAATGGGAATTAAGCCATGCAGCAGAGTGAGTGCAAGCTTTTCTCATGGTTGTTATCTAAATTCTATCACGCTGACTCGAAGAATGATTACAAATTACAAGACACATGAAGTCCAGGTTGGCGTTCATTGTAACATGGGTAAATTTCATATTCTAGCCTTATAGAAAAAGTGTGTGTGTGTGTGTTTATATGGGGCTTATAGCACTTACCGTCACAACTTCTGAGACGGTTTTCTGTTCCCCAGTAAGCTTTACCTTCCAGTAAAGAATCCCGTACAATGGAGGTTTGAATTGTCATGGTTTTGCTTAGATATGTTGGCCAGAACCGTCACTACACAAAACTATAAAATATATTAATCTATACAGAGATATTCTGGGGCTGTGACATGGTCACACTGTTTTAGTAAACTCGCTTGGTAGTTCTCCAGCATGTACTAATGAATCGTGCTAACCAGGGCGCGCCGATTCGTCAAACCATAAACTGAGCTTGAGAGAACAGAGCCTCCTCTTAACATCGTAGCACGTTTGATATGAAGCTTCTCCACTTCTCCCTCGGCAGGTCGGTAATAAGATTTGTAAACACCAGCAAGCGACAGGAATCTAAAGTTCGTGCGGTCCGTCTTCTAGGACGTGAATTTTTTTGGTTGTGATAAACTTATTTAGCTTATAATTTATTCGCGATATTTCGAATAGCGTACCAAGTGAAACATGAGGCGGCCTGGTGCAGCACATTCAGCTGCCCGGAAACATCACAAACGAGAGATTCAGCTGGGTTCCAGGTGAGTCTCTCGCAAAACTAAATTTGTTTGCAACTTATTGTATTTTGCTAATTCCGTGCACTTGGGTTCACGGAGAACATAAGTTTGACGGAAACTCGGGGCTGCGCCTATCTGATGAGCCCAAAGAACGGCGAAACCAGTCGTGGGCTGTCGAAGAATTTTCAGCAACCTTATTAGTAGTGCATTGTGTATATAAATGTGCGGACTAGGTAATCGGACAAATGAATACACTGCTCGGGTCTTGAAAGTATGACAGTGCCATGGCAGAATACACCTTGAATAGTTTAGAGTCCGCTAATTTAGCCTTCCAGCAGCAAACAATGGAATGTCCGCTCGCAAAGGTTAGTTCTTCCCTGCAAACACATCACACACACACACACACCTACTCAAATAGCCTAATTTGGTTAGCTGGAGATCTGTCAAGATGTGACTACCTGACGACACCGGCCCTCAACAGAGTGAATCGGGTAAAAAGTGATTAGTGTTGATCCAGTGGTGGCTCACACACTCTGACAAGGGCTCGATGATTCACCAGTGTATTGGCAACACAAGCTAATTCACCTACGTGTTCGTGAATCACAAATTAATAGTGGGTGACATCGGCAAGGAAAATCTGCCGTAAAGAAACTGAAGATGGGTTTGCGTGCCTCTTGGTCCTGTGTTTAGTATCTCTGCTTCCGCTGTGAGGACTGAAATGCTGACGCACTCATTGCTCCTAAATGCAGGGCTTATCTAATTGACTTGTGTCGATGATCTCTGCTGTACTGCATTGGCAGGTTAAAGCATCCAGTGTGATTAACATACGCTTAGTTGCAGTTCAGTGGTAGCACTCTTCCCAAACAATGGACACCATGTGGCGTCTGACAACTGGTTCTCCACTTTCTGACTCGTTGATAAAATCCAGAGAAGAGAAAGCACAGGAGTTGATATAGTAGGGAGAAGACCGACAAGGAAGCGTCAATACCCATGAAAAGCGCAACCGCAGTAAGAGGTGCGATTCACTCATAACAAACTGATTAATCTCATCTGTTTTCTGTATGAGGAAACGTCTTGAATAACAGTGGTCGATTCACTGAGTCGACGGAATGGAATTCTTGAGGAAAAACAAGTGCTGTAACATTTTATTGCTATACGATGTGTAGTGTTGACAGCCTGGTCAAAATGATTGGTTGCTTGACTCGCAAATAGAAATGCCAAATTTAGTCAATTGTGTTTGTTTGTAGTCTTATGGGTACTGCCTGGCATGAACAAAAAGTGATGACAAGACGCAGCACTACAAGTACTCCAGGACGGTTTGTTACCAGTTGGTGCATGAAACAGTGTGGCGACGTTTATCGCCTTATAAATTCTAGCAATGGGTAATATCCTCGATGCATTCCACCATTAGCAAGACTACATCTTACTGTGTCTTGTCGATGCAGAATGTGTCATTGATCAGTTGACGAGAAAATGAAAAGCTTTTTCAAACGATGTGCCAGACCAAAATATGCCTAAAATCGCGCTTTTATTTGTAGTGACTGTGTTTAGGTTTCAGACTCGGAAGGAGTTGCTTATTTTTACGTTCCTTCGTTTTACATCTGCTAGACAACTTTCGTCTTTTGTGTCATATCAATTTAGTTCAGAAGCATGATTTCTTCAGGAAAAGCTCCAAATTGGAACATGCAACGCACTAGTTTTTGTACCCTGGCATCAAAACCATTAACGCAACCTCCAGTAAGGTTTGCGCTAGCTCAATATCACAGATTGCACTATTGTTCTCACTAGGTCGCGTCTTTTAGTGACCTATTGAGCGGAACAGTTCTTGCGATGGGGTCGATTCACGTGGTATGGAGAGTGCTTATTCTTGAGAGGTACACCTCACTGGGTAGCAAGGTGACACCAAGGCTTAGCCATTATTTCTCCAACAAGTCATATAAGCATCTAACGACAGTCTAAACCGGAAAGAAAGTGGCGTGAAATTCACCCACAGTGACGCGAGTGTCTGGGTATGCCTAAATTTCCCTCTTATCCAGACATTCGACGTAAAGCTTTAAAATTAAATGAGGCAGCAAATGACAGTTGTGTAAAAGCTGGTATCACTGAGACATTTACGTTTGACACCTCTTTGGGCCCTAAAACACAACACACCATCATTCCTCAATAAGGTGAGGGTGCTTCAGGTTGAGAACCTGCCCCTGTTGGAAACACACCGCTTGAGGAAGGAAGTAGCAAATTTAATAGGAGCATTTTAAAAATTACAAACTTTTAATCGTAAGGATAATTTGAAGTTTCAGTCACTTCAGATTTTGTTGAAGAAGATAAAGTCACTTGTTATCGTTCCAAAGACAAGTAGCAGGAGCCCAATGAGATTCGGTTCGTGGAGGCATGCGTTTCGCTGCCACAAATTCTGATATAGACGTGCCACCGAGAAACACGGAACTACAGACTCCTCATGGTTGGCTCTAAAAATTCCATAACACGAACTTCTTTTGCTCCAAGCCCGAAAGATTCTCTTATCGCCTTTACTTACCACCTTGTGAAATGGATTCGGGATCAATAGATAAAATAATGAGTTCTCGTTTTCCAGTCCGTAAGACGGGGGTGCATATATTTAGGCAATATTTTTCGGCCCCATACACATATTTAGGTCAGATAAAGAAGTATAAATGAGCTCCGCTAAGCAATTCAGGCGAGAGACACCTGACAAACATGACAATGACTTTTATTGTCTTTTTGGCCAAGTATTTATCACTCAGGGACATTTTGGTTCTTTGTGCGTGACCTTTAGAGACAGGCTTAACTTTTCTTGAGCGACAGGAACATTTAACTTCATGAGACCATAAACTTCAAATACAATAGCCCATTTCTACGAGCGTGACATGAGATGTAGCGGGAAATAGCACCTGGGTCAGGCGTTCCACCCATACTTTTTCGCTGCTATTGCATCGACATCAATGATCTTAGCAAGTACTGAGATAAACAAAATTCCGTATCGGAATACTACTCGCTTCCCTACTTCATATTTGAAAGGACTTCATATGAAGGAAAAATGTCCACTTGACTGCATACTCACTGTTCTGATTGCGTGTTTCAATGAACCGTGGCACATAACCCACAAGATGTACCTATTTCTCCAGGATGTCTCTACTTTGTACGGTATTTCTTGTCGTACATACAGTCGATTCCTGGTTTGGTTCATTGACAAGAAATGTTTTTAACGAATTCATGCCGTACAAATTTCTACGCTATTAGCTATAAACTTTATGAATGGCAACATGTTTCACCCAATTGGATTTCACATGGATATTCCGATTTCGTTGAGCTTTTCTCAAAAGCTTATCGACCAAAACAAAAAAGTCAAATGACTTGCTTGCATTCGAACTTGCTCACAGTCGTAGAAGCAACAACTTATTGTTTTCGACTTCGCTAAAGATCCACGAGACCTACTCCATTTCAAACAGCTTTCTCGTTTACAGGAAACAAAGTTATTTACAGATTGCCATGTGGCTGGTAACCAATTAATCATGTGGGTTCCTTTTAGTGTATACAAAATATCCCACAGTTCTTGATCAGATGGAACAGCATTTCTTTTAGAGTGAAGACCGTCCTTAACTCAGGGAAAAGCTCACTGGACCGCGGTGCTTCGATCTCGTGGTTCCTGTTTTCTTCTCTGCCCGTGTGCAGAGCCAATCTATGCTGAAGTCGGAAAACACTGTCAAACTGTTTCATCCTCATTATTTCATCCACCTGAGAAGTTGTCACTCGAGAAGCCAGTCATTAGGTGAAGATGTGATGTGGCTTCCATGAACGACGGACGAGTGGAGCTCTATCCTGTCTAAGTGTGAGTTAATCACATTGTCAATCAGCTGCTTGTGGCCAACCCATTAGGTATTTAATCTACTAGCCGGGACGTCGCGGGTTCGAAACACCCCGGGACGTTCGAAAGATACACGCTGCTGCTGATTACCAATAAAGGATAAAACAGTGCTTCTCGGCCTTTCAGCAAGGACTGACTTCACTTGTAGGGAAAAACTCAACCGTATCAGCTTTGCCTGATGAGCAGCCAAATGAGTGACATATTTGACGGTCCGTAAAGGCATAAAAGGAGTGACAGAAAATCACTCCTACACACCTATATTTGAAATGTCACATGAACAACGAGTGTATAAATACAAACATTCTCATTAGCACGCTAATTTGGTTTTGACGGGAAATTCAAATGAATACAACTGAATCTCCCGTTTCTAATGAATAGTGTAACTATCTTTTAAGAGACAATTTGTTTGGCTTTGCAATAGTGAAGCGACTGGAAAAGTGTCAGACAGCTGCTTAAAATGATCTCTACGGGACGAAATAGACTCCGTAAGACCCCTATTTCGTTCCATTAGGTTGCAGTCATACGTTTCTAGTCTCATCAATTTTCTTACGGTATCACATTTCGAACACGTATCTCTCAACTTTCCGAGAATGACTAGCTTTGGCAAAGAGCGACAGACTTTGACAAAAGAGATCGATGACACACGAAGCATACGAACACCGCATGACTCATCCCGGTCGTTGTCTGGGTCATCTTCATGTTACTGTGCTGGTCTTCACTGTGACTGAAGGCAGCGCTTAATCTCACACGGCTAGGTCATCGCCAACAGCGTGACAGAAATCTGAGCGGCACAATAGTTAGTAGATCAGACTGATCATTGTTTCCATTCATGATGGGGTTTTGACACCAGATTGACAAACAACCCGACAACATTGTGAATTTATACCTCCTCCCACCGGACCAAATAAAACAGTCTGCTCATGCTAAGAATCATTCCTAAGGAAGGGAAGTGTAAAACACTTACCAATGCTCTCCACTCTATTCGCCCCATTAGTTGGACGTATTAGAATCCCGTCGATCCTTTTTCCTTTCACCCAAATTGTCGTATCGAATTGGGTGCGCGCATTTACACGAATTGAGTGATATTGACTGATGCTGCGGTGGCATTGATCTGGTCGGGTTTCATCATTGCAGTTTTTCAGACCCGTAATTCCTACCTGTAAACTAAACTAATGGATTTGTGTACAAAGGTACACAACATACGGCACTAGCTGTTTCCTCGCTTTCACTAGAGTACACTTTTTATCTGCGACCTTTCTCTGTAACTACACCCTCTCTGCTAGGAATATGTGGCTGTGCACGACACTCGTTTCTCAGGCTCCATAATATAAGCACCTTTTCAACGCGACTGAATTCGCTTGACTTCCTCGAAGTCCTTTAGTAGACAGAATACTGTGTCGTCGCATTGCATACATCACAGTTAAAAGATGTTACCATACATTCCGCGTTTTTCTGCTGATTAATGTTCGGTATCGGTTACTCCGCTATATCGATTTGTATTGTTGAACCGAGATGACCACAGTAGATCAAGTATGAAGCTGCACGAGCTCATCCGGACTGGCATTCTAATCCAACTTTATTGTGAATTTTTCGGCCGGTATCTGCAGCGCAGCTCAGATAGGTAAAATTCACTCACTTGTTAAAAAAATCATTGTTTCTTGCTCCGAGGCATCGGCTCATTGGGGCTGGGTTCAGAACAGAATCAAAACATAAAAAACAACGAAAACATAACTCTACAACAACTTTAAGGTTCCGGAATAGCCAAAACCATTAGATAAAGATATTACCAAAGCTCTGCATTATGCACAAAAGTTAGAGCTTTTCTGCAGTTCGGACAAAACGCCAATTGGTCTCCTGTGAGGACATTCTTTGCTAAGTCCCCTTTTTTCTTATCCCTTAGGCTTTGTCCTACTGTATTTCTATATGTTCCTTGTTTCCAACTGGGTACCACCCATGACAGTGACTTGAAATCTACGAGCACACAAACTGTTTATCGTTGTCCTGCTTGTCCTAGATCAGTGAACTTGTGACTTTCGGCAAGGGGCAACTAATTCGGCTGAGTAGCTATCGAAGAAACTATCCCATAGACACAGGCTTGACAAACGATGTGAGCTACGTTCACCTACCAGATGATAATCAATCACTGTGTTCTAGTTTGTTTTGGGTGATTTTAATTCGGTCTGTTTGGGTTTAAACGGCAGGCACAATCAGACCAAGGTGGTATGCAGAACTAAGTCTACCTACCTAATTTTTATCTCATGGAGGCAAACTGTCTCCAGCTTAAGTATCAAAGGATTCCGCTAGCACGAAGGATTCAAATTCTCAAAAAAAACTAGCAGTCAAAACTTGTTGCCTTCAGTGTCTCTTGAGTGGAAGTTCCTTATAAAGAGGTTGTGATCTATTTGCAGCGCAGTGAATTTGGTGCCGCCAAGAGCTATTGTTCTTTTGATGATTGTCTCATGTTTTTTTTTCTCAAACAGGTTTGTATTGGATTCGGAAAAACCAGGTCACTTGAATTTTATTCCCAGCGCTGCCATCGAGATCCATTTGGAAGACATACTGTCACACTATATCGCCAGCTTCTGCTTGTAATCTTTTGCGTGCTCGTGTCGAACACCATATGTTGGTTGTACGAAGAGGCGTTCGTCCAATAGGATGCGCAACCATAATCCGGTTGCTCTGGGTGACGCTTGTAAGAAGTCATACTGGAATGCTCACGCACCACCTTTGGACGAAACTGCTCGTATCACCTACAAGCAACGTGCCATCTACGTCCCACGCCGCACACTCCTGAGCCGGTTACAAACAGTACAATTCAGACTGCTATTGATCTCAGAAGATTTCGGGATCTGACTATGCAACCCAAAGTTGTCCTCAGAAATACTTGCTCGTGATGCCGGGTGGCCTTTGGAACGCGCACAAGTCAGAAGAACACAAAGCGGAGGCGTTCTACTCTGATAAAGGAAAACACGGGATTGTATACACTAACTGACCAAGAGCGAACACCTTTACATTGTGCTCGGGCTCAAGTGTTACGGTGTTTCCGCAGGCTACATTGCCTGGGTTCGCTATGTCAGACGAATCCAGACGAAAAGCAGCGAGGTCGCATGTTGCAAGTTGGTCTAGACATGAAATTGTAGTAGGATTGTGAAACCAACAGAGTACTCCCTCCGGGCAACTAACACCTCCATATTTATAGAAAGAGTGATGTTAGATCCTCGCGAGGACTGACAGGCTATAAAGAATCCGTACTAACTTCTGCACGCTTCAACACGCACACAGCTGATCGTTATCTCTGGCGCATTATTCACTATTAAGTTGGACGATTGAACGTCACTATGAATCGTTGCATCCACAAACGTATCTGCTGTGCACCGTAGGTATCCAAAGCTTACTTCCTGCTTACGAGGGTTCTCCCAGACCTGCAACTACATTGTCCAGGCTACTGAGTCATTGACTCTAAACAGACGCTTCAAAAAAACTCTTCCACCCGACGCCTTACGGGTGAGACTGTTAGATCAGACGTTGGAGTTAGTGTTCTGGAACCGAATGTTTTATTCTCTGGATACCTTGTGGGCGAGATTTTATAATAAAAAAAGTTTAAAGTGTAATAGCTGGAGCAAACCACGTTTTCCGGCCTAGACAACGGGGGTTTATCATTTGCCGTGGCGGCTCCCCGTCTAGTGACCCTCCCTCAAAGCCCCTTCCACCTTTCATCTCCTACGCTGCTGTTCACTTAGATATCAGCAAACTGACCATTGTCCTCTGTCTGAGCCAGCGCCTAATAAACAAAAATAACCTTTTACTAAATTCAAAAGATCTTATTCACACCAAAGCACACAATGTTCGCACTCTGTCAAATTGAGCAGCAGGCGTTATTTGCTGAAGGTTAGCTTTCCCTACATTTCGACGTGTGTCGTCTCCGAAACCAGCGTACTAGACCACAACCAGGTGATACACTTCAAAACCACCACGACTCCGTGGTTTATACTCAAGAACAAGGTCTAGCAATGGGATCTCCAATATCCCCGGTTTTGGCAAATATATTTACGGAAGAATTTGAACAGAAAGCTCTAGTCGAATTCCCATGCCCACCCAAGGTATTCTGGCGTTATGTGGATGATACTTTCATCGTGAAGAAACGAAACAAGGTTAGTGAGTTTTACAACTAGCTGAATCAACTAAGTCCATGCATCAAATGTAGTATGGAGATAGAGTCAACCTCGACTACACTGGCATCTTTAGACTGCATGACACACAAGGTCGGGGGGAAACTAAAGACCACAGTATACGAGAAACCAACTGACACTGGGGCAGTTTTGAACTACTCGTCTGGCCATCCGAAGTCGGTATTCGCTAGTATTGCCTCATCAATGTTTAAGCGTGTAAGGGCCCTGTGCACAGAGGAAGTTGATCGGACAGCGGCCCAAATTGAAGTAATGAACAAACTTCGGGGTAGTGGGTATCCAGCTAGCTTGATTAGGCGTCAATTGCGAAGGGTGTTGGTACCGGTGGCGAAACCCAAACGAGAATGGCTTGGGACGGCTGTTATTCCATATAAACTAAGGACATCGGAGATCATTCGAAGGGTTCTAAACACGGCCAACATAAAAGTAGGTTTCCAGAGGGGAAAAACTCTGCGCTCTGCAGTGGTGCAATTGAAGGATCGCCTCCCGGCAAACAGAACTAGGGACTGTGTCTACAAAATCGAGTGTAATGACTGCATTAAGGTCTATATAGGACAGACGGCCAGAGGACTTCACACCAGAATCGGAGAGCATAAGAGGAAAATAAACAAACCGCCGAGAAACGCAGATAAATATCGAGCGTTATTAAAAGACTCGGCAACTGCAGAACATGCACTAAACACGGAAGACAAAATAGAGTTAGAAAATTTTGAGGTTTTGAGGCGAGGACTACGGTTCACGTCACAGAGACTGATGGCCGAGGCGGTAATCCCTAAGCATCGAAGTGTTAACAGAATAGAAGGCGTGGAACCGGCAAGCGTGTGGAGAACAGTTTTGGATCAGTCGAGCTGACACTGTTGGTGTGCGGTTATCAGAAGGAGTAGTCATCGTCTGAATTCTACTTGAACTCAACCCCCCCCCCAACTAAATTGTCGCAGCGCTCACAAGGCCACGGAGACCAGGGAAAATCTACCAGCGGCAACCGAGGTGAATCATCAATTGAAGCACCCTGAAGTGAAAGATTAAGGAACAAGAGCTGATCGGAATTAATTTGAAACTCCTCCAACCCATCAATTCAAGATTTTGGCAACCACATTAGCCGACAAGAGCCGTTAATTGACACTCAACACTGACCTAGTGTGATAATCTAAACTGATTGGTTCCTAGTCTGTCTTATAACCTGGCCAACTTGGTGACCTGCTCACTTGGCCTGATCAAGCTTTTGTGTCAAAAGCGAAACGTTGCCCAAATAAAAACTACCAATTGTTTACCAAGCTCTTCTGAAACACTACGATACTTATTCTTTTGCCCTTCAGGCATCCAGAGTCCCTGATGCAGTGGCTTGTGGTACCCAAAGCAACAGGAACAAAGGGACTTTATTGTATGGGAGTCTATTGAAAAGCATTTTTCGTCCTATGGTTGTTTGGCTGGATGTCTGCCAGGGAATGCAGCAGAACTATGGTTTGACACTTACATGTGTAAGACTGGGTGAGAGCATATTTTCGGACCAATCGGTGAATGAGGTAGGTGCAATTCATTTGCTTTGAAAATGGCATACGTATCGGCGAACTGGTGAAGGAAAAAATCAGCACTTAGATCTGGTTAGTAAGGATGATCGACATCCGACACCCGTGGTACCAGTGTGACATAAGCTTGTTTGTCAGTGGCAATGCAATCCATATTGTTTTGTGGACCATAGTCATTGTGCGCAGAATGAACACAAAAACCTTGCGCTTTCGTTGATCGGTTTATCCGACCGAAAGGCGAACACTTCATGGCACGGCACCGAAGTGCGAAAGCGTTAACCAGTAAAATCAGTCGGATCGTCATCTAGATCAGCATCTTTGGAGGAGGACAGCGGGACGCTAACGCCAGGACAATAACAGGTAGACAAGTCCCGTGGGCAATTGAGCTCTTGCATCGGAACTGTCGCCTCCTGACCCTGGGCGGTGGCCTTTAAGGCAAACATGGTGACTTGTTACTATGCTTTTCTTAGAGCAAAGACGTCTTTCTGCTCCAAATGACAAGGTCGCTAGACATTAGCGTGACCCACTAAATTGGACCCAGCAACCAGTTTTGTGACCGAGCCTCCTGCTTTTCAATTAGACTCCCTACTACGCATAGAATTTTGTGTCCTCAGATTGTGGAACCGGTTGTGTGAAGGACCAACATCTTTTCACTGTTCGCGTAATGGTAACTTGGAGGGTTTACCTCACGACTCCCACGTAGTTTTTCACATCGTAACCGAATTTGTGCTTGCTGGGCAGAAAAACTGCTATTCTCTTGAGATAAGATATCCTCCACGCACTGTATCTGGTGGTAATGCTGCGTTAGAGGAATATTGTCTGTCCTTCATTATGAGATCAAGTTGGGCGCAATGGGTGTCAGCCGGTCCCGTGAGCGGATACACCTCTCCAAAAGCACCACGACTCCTAAGCATCCTGCAAGTCTACAAGTCTAAAATATGCTTTCAATTAGGACTGACAGGACACCTTCCTATTACTCACGGCGTCCATGCAGTTACGGTGACATTAAGATCACTAGGATGGTAGATTTCTCCATTAGAGAATGGCCCAGCACCTGACGGAAGTTTGCCTAATTTCGTTTCAGTCAACGAGATACCAGTCAAAGCCCCGCAGCATGTCTCCACCGATTACCAGACACACCTTAACGGTAGTTCATTCACAGCCAGACATTCGCTATCGTACTGTGCAAACCTGAGCGTTAAACATTAGCATTCAGCAGACATACAAATTGAAATGATCCAGCTGGTGCTATAGGCTCAAAAACTGCTAAATTATACCATATGTTTACGAAACCGTCAGCAGCTTATCAAACGGTGTCTCTTAAGCGCTATTGTCGCGCCGTCTACCTAGTGTGGAGTACGCTTTATGTGGACGATTAATGAAAACGAATAAAATGTCGGCTGGAAACCCCCTGGAGTTTCGTGAGATTCACACTGCTGGTGATTTCAAATAGGGGGGAAATAGCTGTACAGTGCTTCTTGGTTTTTCAGCACCTACAGGACGAAATCTTCGTTGAAAATTTCAAAACCTCTTCACAATAACATCACTATCATCATCCGGTTGTTCTCTGTCCAAAGAACATTGCAAATGTGATTTTTCTTCCAAGGAAACAGAGCCAAACTTCGAGAAACAATTAGGGGCTTTGTGAGATTTGTAGACGGTCATTGTGTCACAACGTTTTCCAAAGATTTCCGTGCAAATAAGCAAACGATACCAACAAAAACTTCCATGAAATTTTGTGAATTGATTGAGTGGTGTCTCTCGGTATTCCAGCACCCATCGATTTCACTTCCGGATAAGATATCCAGTGTCTTATCCGCGTTATTTCGCGCATTCCGGAGTTCAGTAACGATGTCAGCTAACTGCAAGTTGGCCAACTATGGCAAGATCTGAGGGAACTCGGTCGGACGATAGCACCTGTCACCTTGGTGACATCAATCAGTCGATCAAACAATTTATCAGCTATAAACCGTGTACCATAGGCACATTGGTTCCAGCTGCTACAGTTTCAATCACCGGAAAACGGGAATGTGGAACGTACAACCAAGCCTTAGAGGCGAAGGTATGTTCGGTTTGTTCGGAAATTGATTAGCTACGCATTGAAGGCGATAGCTTTGATGCACGAGCGCCACTGACTGCGTGATTGGGCCATTTCTTCCAGTGTCGTTAACCACTGGTGGTTTCAGTCCCGGGGTCCCCATCCAGGGAGGCGGCAGTTGCCCGCCAGACTAAGTTTACTGGTTAGCGCTTTCGTACTTCGTTGCCAGGTCATACACTATGCACCTCTCGGTCGCTTCCACCCAGCACAGGGCTGGGCGAAAAGAGCTCTGCGGGGCAGACGGTCTTCTGGCATGCGGAGTACATGCCCCGAACAGCGCAACCTATGAAGCGTGAGTAATTCATATATCGTGGGAGAGTTCCTTCTTCCTAAGAACATCTGACGTACCTCAGCATTACTAATCCGATGTTTCCACCAGACCTGACCAATGCTGCAGAGACATCGATGATCAAACACTGACATCTTCCGTACGTCCTCTGCACGTAGGGGCCATGTCTCTGATCCATAAAGCAGGATGGATCGCACCACCGCAGTGTAAACTCTTCCATTGACAGACAACCTCACGTCACTTTGGCGCCACAGGTGTCGGAGGTTGGCAAAAGCTGCCCTGGTCTTTCCGATTCGAGAAATAATTTCATCTCCAGCCAGTCCACCGGAACTTATACAGCTGCCCAGGTAAACAAATTTATCTACCACGTCGATTGGCTCACCTGCAAGCATGAGGTGTGGGTTTGATCCCACCCAGTCGTGTAGCAGCACTTTACACTTTGCGGGTGTGAAGCGCATGCCAAACCGTGCGGCAGAGTTATTTAGGTTATTTAAAATCATTTGCATTTCGGAAGGGTCTGAACCAAGGAGAGCAATATCGTCCGCATACTCAATGTCTGCGAGGGAACGTCCCGGGAGCATTTCGACTCCCGAGGTTTCAGAGGCAGGCAGAGAAATTTCAAGCAGCATGTCAATAACAAAGTTGAAAAGGAAAGGGGAAAGAGGACAGCCTTGTCTTACACCACTGGACGTGGTGAACTCAGGCGAGAGCTTCCCGTATACTCGTACGCGCCCACAGGAGTCCGCATACAGTGCCTTGATAAGAGATAGAAATTTGGAAGGGACACCTTTGATCGCCAGACACTGCCAAAGTTGCTGACGATCGACAGAATCAAAGGCAGCTTTCAAATCCAGAAAAACGACCAACGTGGGACGTCTGAAGGAGTGGCGCTGTTCAAGAATTTGTCTCAAGGTGAAGATATGGTCGATGCATCCTCGACCGGGGCGAAACCCAGCTTGATTCTCACGAGTCTGTCTCTCGCGATAATCCATCAACCTGCGCAAAATAATGCCAGAGAGTACCTTAGATGCGACGGATACCAGACTGATACCACGATGGTTTTCACATGACGTTCTTGCTCCCTTTTTGAAAACTGGGATGACGGTCGAGGAGCTCCATTCGGCTGGTATTCTGTTTTCGTTCCAAATCTTCTGCAGTATGGTTGTCAGACTGTTCACCAGGACCTCGCCACCTTCTTTGAAGAGCGCGGGGTGTAGACCATCCGGGCCAGGTGCCTTGTCGCGCTTCAGAATTGAAATCTCACGCTGGATTTCGGTTGCTGATGGTGGGTTGGTGTCAATGTTCCATTCGGGCCTGCTTGGTTCTTCCAGTGGTTGTGTTGAAGGGGACCAGGTGAACTGTTCTTGGAAGTGCTCAGCCCACCGCTCAAGACGGCGATTGAGGGAGTGAATTGTTGTTCCGTCTTTTTCGCATATTGTCTCACTGACACCTGCCTTCTTTTGACCCGTTGATCGAATCAGTTGAAACAGGGCGCGGCTGTTGCCTGCAGCAAAGGCCTTCTCCATTTCCTGGGCCTTCGAAATCCACCAGCGTTCTCTGTCATTCTTCAAGCTCCTGATTATCCGGCGTTTGAGGGATCTGCGTGCGCCATCATAGTCGCTAGTTGCTGGTATGGACTTTCTGGCAGCAATAAGATCTGCTGATCTCGAAGATATCCAGTGTTCATTGAGTCGAATCAGATGGGCTGGACAAGCAGTTCTGAAAGCTGAGAGCATTGCTTCTTTAACTCGCCTCCATCCATCCTCCAAGCAATCTTCATCGTCCACATGACTGTGCGTTTCCAGCAGCTTTCTAGCCAGATCAGCTCGATACTCTTCAGCTACTGAAACTTGTCGGAGTTGATGAACGGAGCTGTCCTCTTTAGGCACGCGTAGTGCTGGCGGGAAACGAAGTGCTAAGCGGGCCCGCACGATGGCGTGATCAGAGTCAAGTTGCGTACCCCAGAAGGAACGACAGTCCTTAACTGAGGCTCTCCATCGTTAACAGATAGCCATATGGACCAGTTGAGTCCACGGCTGTCTTGTGGTAGGTGACCTCCAAGTAACTCGGTGTGAGCGTTTGTGTTGGAAGTTCGTACTGGCCAGGAACAGACAATGATCTGCACACAACTGAAGAAGTCGCTCTCCATTATCCGTACGCACATCATCGACTCCAAATCTACCACCCAACTGTGCTTCTTTACCTCCAGACCGCCTCGTAATACGATTACTCGCAGTACGGGGACTCACTGTTCTTCATCGGGCTGCTTCCGGTTGGCCTTCCTGGCATGGTTGAACCTTTAGGAACTGAGTTCCAGCCAGTATAGCCCGCAGGATCATTGCAGCACAGAAGCCCGACCACCACGACAAGGTGACAGCTTTTGGTCGGGACATGACAGCCACGTCTAGGGCTTGGGCAGGGCTCGGCGGTCTGGTCCACTGGTCTGGTTGGGTAGTCGGTGTGACACGATCGGTGCGTCCGTGACCGCTTCCAAATAAACCGCCACTTCACCTCATACGACATGGCAGATGGGACAGCCTCGTGCCCAGGGTAGCCTGATTTATTTGGCGCCAAATCGGCGGTAATGTGGGCAAGGGGTACAGCACAAGTGAGACTGCGAGTCTGTTCAACACAGGTGCCGCCGGCGTAGGGTCGTAACGGACGGACTGGCCGTGTAGACGGCACAAACAGAAGAGGAAGCCTAGTTAGTTCCACTGGTGATTTTGCTGCGCATTGTAGCGTGCTGACGGTAGTGCAAAATTTCTATCGGCCCGTGGATTCCTGCTCCGTTTGCTCTGGTAGATCAAATGGCGCGGTAGCTTCAGAAAGCCCTTTAAGGAGACAAACAAAGATTATTACAATCGCATTCATAAGGTCATCACAGATGTCCCACAAAGTCGCGCTAGAATTTTCGTGAGGGGACGAGGAGCGTCGAGCTAGAGATGATCGACCCATATTGGCTGACATTCTGACCAATGAAGGCAGGCCTTCGTTTAATCCGTAGCCCGCACGTGACACATCCATCCTGCCGACGTGATATTCGGTTATTAAGGTTCTCCAGGAATTAGATGAAAATTCTGAAGACAGCATAGGCAGATCTGCTAAGTACTGCAGACCTAGTGAAACTTGTTATCGGGCCCAATAAAACCCACGTCATTACTGGCGTTCAACAAAAGGCGAAGCTGATGGTTTGACTGGTACTCTTGGCCCATAAATCATTGGACGGCTTCTCTTTTTGGATAATATGAACCGCTGGTTTTATCGTTAACGTCCAACATGTATTCTCTGAAGTTCTACGGTACAAGCACATGCATACCAAACGGTTCCACACCTGGAGAAACTTAATCTAATCAACAGTGTTTGACCTTAACATGATCGTGCTTTGCCACACAGAGCATGGAGTGTACGCGAATATCCAAGTATAACGTTCGGGGATAGGTCAGCCGAGGAATGTTGTTTGACGGGCCACCCGAATCTCAGGACCCAAGCCACGTGACAATCTGTGAATTGATAATAGCACTGCACTCTCCTGATCTATCACTGGGATAGGACCAATCTAGTTGCCCGAAGTGTACGAGAGACAGACACCAATGCCGGGACGGGAACCAACGGACGTTTATAGCGGATTAGAAAGGAATAGACGGGAGACGAAAGATCGACCGTGAGGCTAAGAGGCATCAGACAATCAAGGTTACTTTGCAAAGTCAGAAATCGCGGTGCAGAGCAGCAACGTGACTGGGCACGTGCGTGAGTGTGAATTCTGTGAGCTGTTGTAAACATGGGAGCAGGTCTAACAGATGAAGGACGATAATTCATATGTTGACACAATGGGAACGTCATCACAGTATCATGAAGGAGATACCGTCAGCACCACTTTGTTTATATTTAAGGCAGTGTGTCTACTAAAACGGGTCGGGGATCATTCAATGATTGCAGCCGAATATCATGAATTTTTTGTAAAAGACGATCCGGCAAGCTCTGGAGAATATAATGCCCAGTTATTATGGACGGAAGCTCTTGTGCAAAGAAAACGCTAATGGGTATTTTGAACATATACTACATTGGCCCGTAAATTCTTGTTTAGGCCTATAATACGAGCTAGTTCAACGAAGTTGTCGTAAGACGGGTTGGGGGATTGTCAGACGAAGCCTAATCTAAGTTGAAGGACTAGATATTTGAAGACTGTTTTACCAATGAAACGATGCACTTCGTCAGCGTTTTTTGTGCCAGCTAGCACAACAGGTACTGAATAATTGCATACTTCGTTGCGCACCTGGGTAACAGCTAACAAGGTGTTTACATTCAACCGAGATTTTTCCCCTAACACCAGACTGCAACAGTGGATCAAAGCGGCCCAGTGAGGAAGATTATTTCTCTAAAGTTATATCAGATACATTTGTCGACTGTCCCGAGTCGTCTCGGGTCAGTAGTGACCCAAGCGGTGGAAACAGTTAGACCAAAAAGGTTTACACAGTGAAGCAATAAAACCTGGTATACTCTGAGGGCTTAGGGTAGAGGCATTTTGACCTAAAGGTTACTACGGCGTTCCCAGTAAGCTGGCTTTGACATTATACGTAAAATGTTTGCATCAACCCGTAGACATATCTGCATCGGACTTGTGGGATACCATCGTCCCGATGTTGTATTAGTCCCCACCAGGCAAGCTGAGAGGAGTTTGCTCAAATTTCTAGCAAGAAAGTATCTGCTGTATCTGTACGGTCTGTTTCCCAGTACAACCGAAATGTCACGCCTTTGGAATCTTTCGGTATGTATCATTTTATGGTGAAAATGCGGCATTATACTGAAACGTAAAGGAATCGATGGTAACGCTAGAGAATGATTTTCTATACATGTGCTGAAATTGGGCGCTGCAATGATCCCGAGAGCTAAAGTGACTGGAACTTCGTTACTCAAGGTCAAACCGTACCAGGAAGGTCAAAGCGGAGCAACCAGACAAGGAGTAGCGAGCCCGGTACAATGAATAATCACAGCAATCATGTTGTCCTCTGCATAAGGAGCGTGATAGCAGCAAGGTGTCTCTTCCAGGCGACCAGCATTTGTATATTTTCGGAAGCAGCGACACTGGCTTTCCCCAACAAAGAACGAGTTGGGAAAGGTCGGCTCTAAGAACCACATACTCCGGTGGTCGGGACTATTATTCAATACAATCAAAATACTTTTAAAACCGAAGTCTGGTGCTGATCAAAGGAACCTGCTGCGCACAATGACATTAGAAGTCAAACAATTATACCTTCATCCCTGTGCCATCGGGTTAGGTAAGCCCTCACAGCCAATTGGGTCAGACTATCGAGTTATTGGCTTGCACAGGGCCCCTCCAGAAAAGTCTACATCTGTTGTTTCTTGGGTCAAACTGAATCAAAGGCTCAAGGTGAGGTATCTCAATGAAACCAGCAAGCAACATCTGCTCATGCAGCGGCCAGTCACTTTATCAATTTCAACTATGATTAATTAATTATCATCGAGATTTCTTCTTGTGAGTAGGGCCAATCTATGCTAAAAAGCCCAGAAGTACTGTACAGTTGTTTCATCCTTATTGGAAACAGAACTGCCAGAGCGCATTTTACTCTTCGAGTGTCGAAGTACAGAACTGGTCCCCTGTGATCTCAATGGTGCGGACATTGCGCTGAAGACATTCTGCCTGGCCGATCCCCGTGATCAGAAGCAGTCAGGAATACTCAACAAACGACCCCGAATTCGAAATGTATTGGTTATCTCTGCAGTGATGACACTGTTAGGGACAATTCAAAAGTGAACTGTGCGGAATCCGATGGGTGACAAGTAGAACGGGTATCATTACACCAAACGCCGATTCTAAATATCAACTGGGAAGAACGGGCAGTCATGAAAGCTGCCTCGGCTGCTCTCAGAGCAGACAATTGCGATCTGTTTCTATAACTATGCACTGACGAATATCTACTTATCGCAGGCATAAAATTTATGCACAAACTTGAGCACCATGTTACCTGGCACCTTCTCAACCGCAACCAATAGAAGAAACACAGCAATTAGCTACAAATAGCCAAATTATGTTCGTGACTGTTACTGACCTTGGAATATGTGTATGAAGCCAGGTCATGCCCAGATTCGTGCCAGTGTGGCAGCTCATATTCTAGCGCCCAAGAACAAAAAACATTCATTAGCATGGCATTCGCCGTCATCAGACGCAACAACATAAACTGCCAAGCAACCCACGGACGTGAAACAAACCGGTCAACCGGAACACCGGACTAAGGAAACTGCCGGTTAGTGAGGTCATTGGATTAAACGACAACTCAATGCTGGATTCCCAACCATACAGTGTGGGGAATATTTCGAATAACAATTTGGTGTCCAGCACAACAGTCAATGCGCCACCAACTTCACAAGTGTACGTGAAGATGGAGTCAAGGAGGAAATTCAGCTGTTGAGAAGAAACAGTGCATCCAACCGTGACTTTCTTTTCTCCGCTTTCTTCAAGTGTAGGAGCGAGGGATCGAACTCATGCAGTGCACTGGGAAGACATAAGAATCGGTAATACAGTATTTTTTAAAAAGGTGCTAGATCTGAATGTGAGGATACTCGGAGTTTCATTCTAGTAGCTATCACCTCGAAGTTGCTCGCAGGCGAGTTCTACACAGGCTTACTAGCACTCGCGAGAAACAAAGTTATGAAAATCAAGCAAGGTTCCGTTCGGGTTGTGATTGTACGGCAGTGCAGCATCAGTGTCAACACTGATCTTGCTGATAATATTGCGCTACTAGGTTCAGATTCCATTCGGGTCCAAAGTACACTAAATAAGTCAAATAGTAATAGTCATCACCATGGACAGTAATACATTCCTATCGGGAACTGGTACTTACAACACACACACTTTGCAATACACCAAACAATCTTGCCATTTGATTTTGCGTACGCTTTGCACCTTCAAAAGACAACGTCACTAACCCACCAAACCTCGTCACAACAGAATTGCTGACTAGGTGAATGGCGGGAACACTAAATCAAGCTCTGTATTTCTTAAACTTGGGCACTCTTTTGGTCGACGTGACATTAACCAGCCGGTGAACAACAGGGTCTACAGCACAGCAGTGCGTCCAGTTCTGACTTATGGTTGTGAAGCTTGGTTAGTGTGGGTCGAGGACAAAAGACTGTGTCTGATTGTCCATGAGCGTTTTCAGAGCATTGCTCATGGGAAAATGGAATTAGCAATGCCGTAATGTGACGAATGGTTTTTGTCAACAAATCAGCCGCTTATCCATTCGACTGGGCTGAACCAAATACGCTGGTTTGGCCATGTGCTCTGTATGCTAGGTGATCGATTGTTCCACTGTGCTCCGATTGCTGAACAACATGTGAAAAGCATGTTCTGGAGACGGAGCACGAAAAGCAGCAAAAAACGTCGCAGCTGCGCTGGCAGATGTCGTCTGCGAGATGGATGTGACAGATACCGCATCACTGGTAGGAGGCACTCACAGAGATAGCTACGCCACGCAATCAGTGATGCTGTTATACTCCTGTGCTTAATCACCAATTAGCCATTCTTTTGCTTTTTGTCTGTTTTCTGCAAATCCCCCACCCTACATCATCCGCGTTTATAAGCTGCGACGACCAGAACTACCGTATATACGGTTATCACATTGAATCTCGTGCTGATTGACACACATTTAAAGTGATAATGCAGAGAAAAAGGCCAACAAAACGCGCATCCTGTTTGCGCAGGTTGGGTCTCGGAAACCGTGTGCATAGAAAGTGCTGCTCTACCCGACAACGAGACTTTTCCGGAATCTCTTCCGAAACAGTCCAGCCAGTGTATTAACATCCGGCGTCAATTGCTCTGGCGGGACGCGCAGAACAGATGGTGGGGCAGTGTCTCCTAAAACAGAGACCTGTGCCGGCTTTTGTTGACCTATCGCACAACACTCACAGAGTCTACGGGGTGGGGGCGAGAGGCCCAAGTGGTTAGAGCGCGAGCTTACTGACCGGAAGGTCCGTGGTTCGAACCCGACCTCTGCCTCTCGACTTCCCCTGTCTAGGTTTGGGCAAGCTGGCAGTATCCCAGCCCTCGTGCAACCTTCGGGTGGCATGGCAGTTAGGCACCGAAAGGGTGTTACAGCTGAACGATTTTTTTACTGGGGTCTGACCTGCGAAGGTAATGTTTGGTTGAGTGCTCCGTATCAAAATACATATTTTGTATTACGATCCTAGAATTATATCGGAAGCCTGACAACAAAAAGTAAGTGAACAGAAGAATTCGTCGGTAGAATTGACACCAGTTTGATCTGACGTCGTGTACACCAAAGTCCCTCACTAGCCAATCTGATAACCCGCCAGGGTGATGTCTTCTTCAAACAGGTCCGGCTGTGACTAGAAGATGATAGGATTGTAGATTGAGACCCAGATTACGCGCCATGAAAAACCAAACCCCGTACCTCCAAGTAGGAAAACGGGATTTCACATCATGTTTTCAAACTGAAATTTTTTCATTGCATGTAAACTGCATGTAAATATTGGGACACAATAACCGATTGATGTACAGGTTCGCACTATACAGACTAAGAACTAACGGGGCTAAACAGCTACGAGGCAACCGGATTTTGGGAACGCATATCACCAGTTATATGGGGCGGATTGCTAATCACTTCTGGGCGCTTTGGAAGTGGCAAAGGTTCTGGATTTGTGTCCAGACGTGTCCATTTTTCACTCACAGCCCAAAGGAGGGAAGCAGCTGTACGGCAATCATCTTTCGCCTTCGAAGGTTGAACGGAGGAGGAAATCAGTCGAAGATCTTGGTATAAAGGGGCACTGAGCACATTTAGTCGATTCTGAGACACATCTGTGGCATGAGTTCTTTCCCCATTTCCGGTCAGTTCAAGAACTGAAGGATCAGCAACTGCGCAAAACAAAGCTGTTGTGGCTGTGCGACGTTTGATCAGTCGAGCCGCGAAGTCGGTCAGTCTGTGATACAAGCCTTGAGGACCTTCTTTAGTTATATCTACAGTGGGTGATTTCGGTGCAGTGCCTCGGGAAATATTAGGATTGGCAACAAAAACGGATGCTCCACTGTCGTTGCCAGTGCGACGTGATAACTCGCTGAATCAGTTGACAGAAGAAAATAAAGAGAGGTGATAACAGTTTCTTAGAATCGAATAAAAACGTACAAAAGGTCGACGGTATGTAGAAGTCGCTGAAAAATTGTAACACATGATAAACAACCGTCTCTATGGAAGGTACTCTAACTGGTCACGTCGTGTGTGGATGATGTTTGGAGAACGCAAGGGTAACTTTTGTCTGTGAGTAATAACAACATAGAGAGCAACGGACTCAATTGAACCCCCAGCTTCAGTAATTTCACTATGAATATTAGTTCAGATGTAAACAGTTAACCACACTGCTGTGCAAGTCAGGGATCGGTTGTCTCAACTTCCGCGAACTATGTCCACCGGATGGGCCTGAAAGAAGGTGAAGCTGGTGGCGGGTAGTGGTCTCATTCAAATTATATCAAACAGGAAACCTTATTGAAGATCATCACAGCAGAATCTCAAGGTGGCCTGTGTGCTGCACGAGTTGACGGATTACTTTATGAACAGAGCCTGTGTGAGTTCGGATGCTTGTTTGGCCACACCTCCCGTGTTAAAGCCCCATCATCCCCAGTCATAAAACATTACCTTTCTCGACCCAATAGTATGTGGAAGGTATCCTTTAACTTCAACTTGGACTAAATTAAATCACTTCATGGAAAATAATGCGCCCCGAGGTGCGGAACATTAGTTGAAATACGGTGGATAAATCAACCACATGGTCAACAAATACAACAGTTGTTGCTACTGGTAACCGGAGATCTAGACATAAAACCCGTGCTGAGTGGTGTTCGGCTGTGCGTTACCGACCGGATTCAAAGTTGAGCGCGATCAACGAGTGATAATCTCCGATTTTTGCACTGAAGGCAGGAAGATGACCATACATCAAACAAAACCGGCGTATGTCACGCCAATCAGCGCTACCTGCGTTTGAGTACACGAACTCACGGTTGAGTACATCCAAGACTGCTGACAGAATAGAAAAACTGGTGGGATTTAATCATGGTTTTGCTACCGATCTGACCACTATATATATATATATATATATATCGACTAGGAAACGTGAAATTTCCGGCAAGGCGAAGGAAGGCCCAAACCTGCAGAGAGCTCCCCAATTGGATCCTCGTGTGTGGCTCATGCAGAAAACCCAACAGCATGTACCACATTTAAAGATACGTGAATATGCTGGAATAAATCGCGACCTCGTTCGAGAAACAGTGAACTGATTCGTGAACAAAACGATGGTGATAAACAGACGTTTGCAAACGAAGTTACTTCTAAAAGGAGATTCAATGAATCGTTTGTTTATCATTAAACAAATTAGTTGAGTATCAGTTGATTCTCCTGTTAACTCAAATTTACTCTACAAATGAGCGTTTATAGCCACACACGTACAAGTTGGCGATTGATGGGACTTTGAAAACCGAACCTACCTGATAAGACCCAAGAAGGGCGGAGCCTAAGAGTAGTGTTATGTGAAAGAATGGAATAATTCCACTTGGATTGCCCTGATGGACACATGAAAATAAAAGCTAGATTTCAGTTGTCAAGGTGGCGGTGGTGGGTCTTGGAGGTCAAGGTGCGATTCCCACCGAAAGTGAGGCGTTTGGCTGGATAATACTTCGTAATATTTCGTTAGCGTTTTTCTTCATTCGATTTCGAGAAAACGGTTTGGAGAGCGGTTTCAAAATGATAATGAGATAATGGACATAATCCATCTGAAAAAAACGTGGGTATTGCGATGTAAGATCAAGACCGTGGATCGGTCCACTCACACACAGGATTAAAATCCGATCAAAAACGGCTGAAATCTCCTAACGAGATGGGTTTATGCATAAACTGCATAAGTTGAAGTCTAGTATCCTTCAGGAGTAGACCAAAGTTGACCTTGAAATTTTGTGAGATTTGACTAAAAGTATGTCCGAAAGACCTGTTTCATTTATGATCGTCGTATTGTTCGATCCGTCTAAAATGTTTATAATGACGTTTCGCACCTCTCGGGCACACTGTTTGAGACAAATGTACTGAAATGAATCCAAGTTTCAACCCGATTGAATGTTCCACGAGGGTTTGAGTTCGGCAAACCTAATTCCATAATTCTAGGCATAGAGTGTGTGAGAAATTGAAAAATGTATTGTTTCTGGTGGTGTTTCGCGTACTGGACACATTCACAGTTGAGTGATGCCAGAGAGCCAAAGATAAAATGCCACTGAAGTCATGAAAAGACTTGAAACTGGAAAATATCGTATTCATTTCATCGTGGAACATGGGAAAATATGGGTTCCTTCCATTATGATGTCACCTGGTCTTTTTTCAAAAAGAATGTAGTGGAGTCATCTTTTAGCAAAGCAGGGTACCGAAACCACCGATAATTTGTTATGGTCAAGGTGGGAAAACAGGATCCGCTTGCATTACTTTGTAGAATTCACTCTCAGTACCTGAGACAACTATCTGTTACGATAGTTTTCTGAAAATTCAATCAAGATTTCGTCCTGCAGGTTGATTCAATCTACGCTGAAAGGCCAGGGAACACTGTACAGCTGTTTCATCTTTATTGAAAATCACCAGCTGTGCGAATCTCGAGGACGATTCGAACCCGCGATCTCCCGGTTAGCACTTGAATCCCATGACGTTGGGCCGTGAAACCTGATCAGTAGTATGACTTAGACAGGATACAACGTAATTCAGCTTTCAACTCATGCAATTCACATCACGTGATCATCTCTTGACTGGGCTTCGAGTGACGACTTTTCGGATGGAGGACTCAGGCAATAGATGAATTGTTCTTCCTCTTGAGCTACTCATAGTTTGTTGACAATATCGGGAGGTTGAGTAGAAAGTTTTGGAGATTTTCCATCAATGGTTTTGCCTTAAATGACGAAATGTAAACCGCTTCCAAGAAGCTGTTTCTAGGTCGATACCTATGGCGGTGCTTGTAGTGTATTTTGAAAAACATGGTCACAGACATAAAAAGTGAATGGAAGCGATGGATGTGGAAGGGTTACAGGAGAATAATAGATAAAAAGAGAGAAGCGTTTCATTCGAAGTCATGCCACCAACAGTACCAGTCAGACAAGGTGAATCCCAACGTATGTATGTTTGGTATGGAAACGCGCGTGTGAAGACCAACAACCGAGGAGAGGACAAACAATGCTGAATGCTCTTTAAGGTGCGGCAAGTGCTAGCACAGTCAAGACTCGCACATCAGGCACAAAGTGTTCGTCATACTGGGTCTGGTGTGAGATTCAACGGCAAGAATGTACACTCATGTGTCATGTACCACGCATAAAAGTGTTCTAAGTACGCAGAGCGCCCACAATGGCAAGCAAACACAAGTCATTGTCTGTGACCTCAAGAAGTCCCAGTACAATAACAGTTTTGGCGGATTGAGGAAAGCAGATCCCTCGATAAGAGATGGTCACCGGTTGGTGGACCAAAAAGTCGACATCACAACCAATTGCACATAGGGCTGAGATTATGGCGAGGGAATACTCATCAGTACCATACTTCTACTTCTTCTCATTCCATGCAGTCACTCCGAGCCCATCCGAGACTACGTTGACGTCTAACACAGTTGCTCGGCGTTCCCGAAGAGCGATTAGATCAGGCTTGATGAATAACGTCGAAGTAGGTGCTCTCAACTCCTCAAAGACGGTGTATCCCAGGCGACGGAGACGTTTTGCGGGTTCCCTCGCAACCCGATTATGACGAGCACATCTAGCGTCATGCGTGATCCAGTAAGACTGCAAAATATGCACCAAACTCTCCGGTTGGTCACATTTTCAACGACAGAAGATCGTCTGGCCACCATGACCATGCCGAGCGCTTCTAACTCTCGCCCTGAGCAGGTTGTATCGGAGCTGGATACCGCGGATAGATATCCGAGGGAACACTCGTTCTGGAAACACAAGCCAACGATTAGAAAGAGACGAAGCGACCAACTCTCGTAAACCGCGACCGTTAACGCTGTTGTGCAGGCTATCACCCCAAGCAGCCACCAGCTCTTCCTTGGTGTTTACACATGCACCATGGACTCGGATCGGAAGGTTGAGATCCCGAACAATCTTGCCATATGCGGAATCGTTGACCACACTGCGTAGTAATCGGCACTGGGTAGAAAGGAGCTTTTCCAAACGCGCTCTCCGCTGCATCGGGATTATTGCACCCAAACTGGGGATACCAAGTCCCCCATGCTGTTTACTGGCATGGATGTAGCTGATCGGGGTGTTTTTCGGTAGACGTAGCCAGCCACGAATAGATTGCCTGATGTAGTTGTCCAGCCTTTTGAGCGTGTTTCGGTGGACTTGGCCGAGCACGAGCGAATATGTCAGCCTCCGTATCAGGTAGTTCCTCATGATCTCCATTCTTTGATGCGGCTTCAACGGGTCACGCGTCACCTCATCGAGTAGTTTGAGCAGATGCTGTTGGTGTTTGAAGACCCCTTTCCCCTTGAAAGTAAAGGGGATGCCCGAATATGTTACGGTGTCTGTCGGACCCACAGGAGTGATGAGTTCCTCGGCGAAGCAAAATGGTCCGACTGAGACTGCTGTTACCCGATGTTTCCCGTCCCCAAAAATCACCGTCGCTTTCGTAGTTCGAACGTTTATCTTCATACCAGCTCTTCCCAACTCGACCGCAGCAACTTCAAGCTTCTCTTCAAGGCGAGCCTGACTTTCTGCACACACGACCCAGTCATCAGCAAAGGCAAAACCATCTACTAGGGTGTCATGGAACTGATATCGACAATCTAAGAACCTCATCTATTATCATGATGGACAATAATGGGGAGAGTGGATCTCCTTGCCTCACACCTCCGTGGCAGTGAACCTCTGAGTCTGGGAAAACTGTTACAGCATTCTCATAGAACTGTGCGATGTATCGAACTAGAGGTGACGGTGCTCCAAACGCCTAGGCAGATCTGACGACTGCGTAATGCGAAACCGAATCAAACGCTTTCGAGATATCAACAAAAGCCAAGCTGAGATTAGAAGCAGTCGTTGAAGAGTGACGAAGCAGGGCATGTAACAGCGATGTAGCTTCCAAACAACCGTCTCGATGTAGAAAGGCAAACTGGAGTGAGGGCCGTTGCAATCTACGACTCCAGCGGTTAGCAGGCACCTTATGAAAGCATCGGACAAGAATGAGTAACACGGGGATCGGTCTCAGTTGGTCCAGTGAAGTCGGATTTTGGACCTTCGGGCTGCCAGACTGCAACCCTCGGGCAAATGCCAGAAGGTCATTACTAGCAAGCAAACTGTCAGTATAGGATTCCAAGAGTGATACGGCGCAATCCACGCTTTGTTTAAACGAGACGCTATAGTCGTCGGATTCTGACGAGCTGGCCGCTATTTGACCGATAGTTTGGTCAGGGCGACCAGATGATGATTCGTCCTGTTGTGCTTGCCAGTTAAGCACCCGTAACCTGCTGATAGCCGATGGACCAGGAAAATACTGCTTTAATCTCGCGAACAGCGCGGTTTGCGTGCCAAAACACGGATATAAATTGTTAGCCGGGAGCAAGAGCGATTGTGACTCTTGTTGGGACCAGCGGGCACCGGAATACTTCACTCGGCCAAGCTTATCGGGATTATGCTGGGTGGGGTGTGCGTGCCGGCCATGTTGACTTAGGCCAATCTTCGTCGGGAAGAGGCGGAAACAATAAGCGCAGGCCAATTGGGCAACCATGTTCGTACCAACACTCGATGTTGGGCTACCAAGCCGGCCTTCGCTTTGCAGCATTTGCCAATTCCTCACACGCGAGCCCCACGAGTCTCTCCTGTGTACTGGTTGGAACTGGCGCCAGATGATTCGTAGTGTACACCCAATCACCTAGTGCACCTAATCACAACTGTTAGCCAAAGCCACATCACAATGTGACGGAGCAGACCGAATTTGGGCGACTTATCAAGGATGTTAGGAAGTTACGGTAAAGCGAGAGATACAATGCAAAAACCTTTTGCACGAGACCATGTCTAACGAAGAACTAGAGTATCGTTTCAACAAAGGTATGCACAACGATAAACATTGCCTGGTTACTCAAGGAGGGGAGGCAGCATCCGTAGGGTCAAGTATGACACTCGGGGGGCAACGCCACTCCTCCATCATGACAAGATTTGATCAGATTTTGGAAGTAATAACTATGTACGGGGTTAGCGTTTTCTTTACCAGGCAGATTCGGGCTTCGTTAAAATCCTTTGAATCTGAATGGAAAACCAACAAAGTTGGACGAAAAAACGAGTTTGGACAAGGGTACGAACCTGTGTTAGTAATATGTCTGAAACTATCCCAGGGTGTATAAATGCGTCAGAGAACCGCCTCCAGTGGCTTTGAAAATATATCCATGGGATTAGAAACGCTGGAAAATGAAGGGCAATGCCGCAAGAGGAATATACCAAAAGTTTGTACAACCTTATCCATTGGATATCCAAGAAAGAATAACCACTTGAAGATTCGAAATATCTCTGCCACGGTTACACTATCCAAAACCGTCTTACTTTGAAGGGTAGTATACCGTCTGCCAACAGAGTTGATTGCCAACTTGACAAAACTGAGGATAGAGGGCGTTGTCTACTACGTCCAGGTCGATACACTCTAGCTGAACACAGCGCTGCCACCACCATCACCTACGAGTGGCCTTCTCGTGATACAGAAGCACAAAGTGTCGACTTCATTAGTCATCAACGCCGAGTCATTGTGGCTTCTTTGTAAAAGTAGGGTATATTGTCCGATGAGCCTTTTGGTGAGTACCATCTATTCTACTGAATGAATTCCATTCCGTTGATAACTAAATATGCGATAAGCAGATATTTTCTTGTACCAGGAGACCTATAACTGAGAGATGTTCCCAATTTGAATCTTCGCGAACGTCACGGTGTTGTGGCAGTCGCCAAGCAAAACTAGTTACAAGGTTCTTAAAATTGTAAATGACGGTCGAATGTTTCAACTCCTTGACGACGAAGTTCGAAGACTGACTACGCTTTTATCTCTGCTTACTGCTTAAATATGATCGAGTAGATGAGAAAAAACCTACAGGTATCTAAGACTAATAGGCTTTTATATGCCAGAGCGGGACGGCCCTGGATAACGTTTGCATTGTGCTACACTGAGGGAATTGCGGCACTACACTGAAGCCTAAAGCAATTGACAGATAAGGCCAGTATGTTGGTGATAAACTGGTACCGGTGACCATTGTTATGGCAACGACAGGGGGCCTGATGACCTGTTACCTATGTGTACACGTCTGCCTACTGATCTCATTCACTCAAGGTCTACATCTGCGCCAACAGCTTGCATACAACACCACATTCGGTTCCAGGTGAACCGCCTGCAGCTTCCCAGTCATGAGCAAGCGCCCAGTGGTTTGACTACCGTTGGACAGCACATCCGTTTAAGATACCAGCCATTCACGTAGAGCAGAAAAACTGAATGCAGTGACAGCAGCTGGAAGATGCTGAATTGGACTCGAAAAAAAAACAGTGAATGCGTATGAAAAGTGGCAGCATGACAGCAAAAATCCAGTTCAGCATTGTTGATATCCTTTTACAACCACGCATATTATACTGTCCACCGGATAGACTGCATCGTGAAGCACTTTGGAAAAAATACAATTCATAGGACTACGAATAACCTGTGTAAAGGATTAAAGTGGTTATCTATGACAAGGCTCCTGTTGAAATTGACCGCCTACCCTACAAAGACAACTACAAGTATACTCTGGACACAAGTTTTTCGCGAAATCGACGACTGATTGCGGGGAATTGGTATCATCATCAGAGGCGGGAGCATCAGTGTTGACACTGATACTTCACTGCCGTACAGTCACAACGTTTGTTTGATTATTCTTAAAGCCTTAAAGTGAACAGAAGATAGTGGGTGGGGCAGGGAACTAGTGTTGACGTGTCACGAGCGTCCTGAGATGCCTACATCTCCAAGCGCCCAATCAGACAATCTAGAAACAAACGGACAGCATGAACGTCCCTGATATCGATTAACTGCCATTTCCCGCAATGTTTCCAGTCAAGTGTAGGGGGGCGAGACGGCCCAAGTGGTTAGAGCGCGAGCTTACTGACCGGAAGGTCCGTGGTTCGAACCCGACCTCTGCCTCTCGACTTCCCCTGTCTAGGCTTGGGCAACCTAGCAGTATCCCAGCCCTCGTGCAACCTTCGGGTGGCATGGCAGTTAGGCACCGAAAGGGTGCTACAGCTGAACGAGTCAAGTGTAGGGGGTCACGAGAACCCCGTTATGGATGGAGGACCGCACCAACAACACAAACGTTTCGTAATCTCTTTTCCACCCTTCGGCCGAACCACAGGTCAATGACCAGTAGCGTAGCCAACAAGTTTGCACCACATGTCCATAGTGGTGACATTCCGATTTCGCATGAACTGTGGTATTTACCTTTCTCATTTTCCGTATATACAGTAATCCATGCAAACGAGCCTACCACTATATACAAGTTTCTTTTTGGGGATCAGTGACAAGGAACAGTACTGTCATCAGACGGCCGTGGAGAAGCGTGACTGTGCGCACACATAAAAACGCGGCAAAACAAGGTAAGTTGTTGGAGATCCAACAGTATCAGAATGGATTTTAGCTAGGCCATAGATCATTGGTAACGGCTGTGTTTGGTGGCGCCAGCGTAGGAAGATAACTGTGTGTAAACGCGTGGCTAAACAATCGATCTCCTCTACCAAAAAGGACAACGTAAAAATGACCATGACCGTTCCAAAAGTTGGTTGGCCCTCTAAGCTCCCGGCTTGGGTTGCTAAACAATCAGCTGCGGGAATACGTACATAGACAAAGAAAAACGTGTGCTGCACTTTCCACAGTTGTATTTTTACAATAGGTCTGGCGACACTATGCACCATCGTCTCCCGTGACCTGACGCTCATGTGACAAAAAATACACCACCTTTGACGAGTTCTCGCACATCCGGGAGAGCATTTCGATTGACACACTCTCCCCAAGTCTAGCCTGTGTGATAGGGTATTAGTGGAATATTGGTCGCTGAAACCTAACAGCTATCCTGTCATACGCTCAATACACATTGAAATTTGGAGTAAATGTGTCCTGTATGGACGCAACACGCTACTCATATGGTTGCTGAAAACTCTTGGACAGCCCAAGACCGGTTTCGCCCTTCTTGGGTTTCATCAGGTAGGCGCAGTCGCTGAGTACCCGTGAACCTTATGTTCTACTTGAACCCAAAATGCACATCATAAACAAGATTCAGCTGGGATTCAGGTGAGCCTCCCATGAAAACCAAATTGGTATGCAAATGAGTGTATTTGTAAAATCTACCCTGACTTATCTGTGGTTCATAACTGAGGCAAACTTCGGCCCGTGTGTGGACGTTTAGATATCAAGGTAATTGCACCTGATTCAGAAGATATATTGCAATCCGACATAATTTATCGTCCGAACAAGGGTCAACTTACTCGGCGAATAGTTCCAGAAACCACTGGGACCTCTGGTATACCTTTTTCGGGATATACTTTTCCTCCTTGTCATAATTTAAGTCATCGATCGGTAATTCGACCTGTCCAGCTGTTCGACGAGGAGCTTCAGTCCGTGCTTCACTGCCTGCATCCGTATCCACCACCAGAATCAAGCGAGACCCATTTTCATCTAGCCGATTCCAAAGGAGTCGGGTAAGTAGGTAGGTGGAGAAATAGTTGGTACCTAACTGATACTCGAAGCCTTCGTGAGTGGGTCGCCACTTTCCAGCCACGATTCCAGTCACGCAACTTGGAGGCTGCAATACTGCTCGGTCAATGCGCGGGTAATCGGCCAACAAGCTGGCAACGAACCGACGAATTGAAACCGTGCTATCCAGATTCAACTCCCTGCAGTCAACACGGCTGCCACTAATGTTGGTCGCTCGCAGGACTTTGTCACGAGCTTTTGTACACGCGTCAGGATCCGCGGAAGTAAGGATTAAATGAGCTCCTCGTTCAGCCAAGTTTCGAAGAAGGTCACGAGTAGGACGGGCTAGAAAATTGAAGGATACAATAGAATGGTGAAGAGGCAAAACTCTAGTAAAGTTGTGCCCAACTGAAGTATTTAAACCAAGCGGGGAGGAGCAGGAGAACAAAGCGAGGTAGTTATTCCGGTAGACTCCGTGGATCAAGTAACGATTGTTGGACATTTAGTTACTGAAAGTGATATCAATATGGCAGCTAATACGCAGTATCTGACAGGTATTCCACTTATTATCACGGATATCAAACGCTGACACACCGTTCCCATGTACCGTGTCTCCGACGAAGAGCGTTACCAGTGTTGCGCTCAACCTCGCGGAGTAACAACGATATAATGCGTGCGAGGTCCCCATCTTTGTCATTAGGTAGCCTGGCTGAATACGAACTACCTTCCTGGTTAAGTGAAGAGATAATGGCGAAATATTGAGGTATCATCACAAGCTGTTTCTGAATACTGGGTGGTGGGCAAGTGAACCGTTTGAATAGCATTTACGGACCCGTTCGTCAAAGGAATGGAGTTTGAACCGAAACTGGGATGGTTTAGCTGTGAGCTGTTTAAAACTTGGTTGTGCTAACGTAAACATAACCTGAAGGGATAATGCAACAGTTTACCAAGTCAAAAACAAGCTCACCCTTTAAGGTGAGCTTTGGGCATCACGTTTACAGATGTATCGATGAATAGGAAAATTGAATGCGAAAAGATACCAACAAAGAAAAGCAATTGGGGACATGACGGGTGACATGACGTCGCCTGAGACTATCACTCATTAGAATGGGGTATACCAGGTAATGGAGTATACAAGCAATTATGGCATTTCAGTGATTGTTGGTTCTGGTAAGTACACGTTTAAACTGAGATAGCGCACAGGATGTTGATTCAGCTTGAGATGGAGCCAAACAAAACTGGCGTCGGGCATTTATCAGAGTCCTTCGTGTGAAAAAAGGTCGGAGTATCTGGTGAATAAATAACTCAATGTGACTACTGAAAATAGTGATTATTCCGGTCCACAAACGTTCAAGTCCGATTCTCACGCCTCGTTCATGTGTTTTTGTCGAGAGTTTTGATGTGCGAATTCTGAAGGAAATCGCTTAACAAGCCAGGCACTCTTGACACTATGGATGGATGTTGGCCGTGTTCCCAGAACTCGAATACAAGGCCTATGTGGAGTAGTCGGGTTCGCGGCACCTTCGTTATGCAGACACAACTGCCGACGAACTTCAAGTGGTTCTGCATGTGCTGCGGCGGGTTACGCAAGCGTTGGTATAGCTCTTAGCTCCTGAGCTTGCTTATTCGATTCGATTCTCGTAGGTGACCAAGTTTGAGCTGTTCGTTTGACAAGTTTCATAAAAACCCGCGGTGATCAGAATAATATGCGTTCCTTACCTGTCGTTTGGGCATGTGCACCAACTGTAGATCTGATTCAGGAATTATTCACTGTCCTATCCAGCAAGAGGAGTTTAGGTATGGTCTTAGTCGCCGACGACCTCGATACACACGTAGGACTTCTCGGTCCATCAGAAACGTGACTGTCAAGCTTAGACTCAAGGCGTTATGAAAATGTTAGTGTTTTGAAGCTTTGTACCGATCATCAACAGTTTCTCGGTGGTATTGGATTCACATGCAGTAGGCGTCGTATCGCCATCGGGCATCCCCATAATAGTGGACAACCACGGAGCTAGACTGACCACATAGCCATTAACAGCCGGTGGTGAGGCTTTCTTCTGGACTGTCGATTCTACCGGACCACTCAGGTCGATTAAGATCATGCTCCTGTTTGGTTTTCGGTAAGTTTCCGAGGGAAAACTAAGAAGCAGAACCTTCGTTTGGTCATCGAAAACTTTCTGACCCACGGGTTAAACAATCTTACCAAACTAGCATATGAGAAGCATTGAGAGTTGGGTACTAAAGAGATGTCAATCGTAAGCAGGGCGAGATGAGCACCGCCATCCACAGAGCAGGGAACTCGATATGTGGGGCACCTGAATGCCCAAGAAATAAACAGTGGATTTCAGAGCAGTCACTGCCGCCCGTAGATGCAAGATGTTTCCCTTCGAGCTTTGACCGTAATTCAGCCAGAAAGACTCCTAAACGTCCGCTCATGCAGAAGAAAAACTTGTGGAATTAGAAGACTCTGAAAATGAGGGAAGCTACCGCACCTGTGAATGTCCAGGAAGTCTTTCACCTGATAAATAAAACCGGGCCGTGGAAAACTGGTTATTAGTGAGGAAACAAGGCTAACATTGGAGATTTAAAACGCAGCAAGAACCAACGTCTTGATCACTAGACTAGCTATTCTGAACAACAGTTGATCGTCTCACCCTGTATCCATGTATTATATCTGACTAGTGAGGTTCTACAGGATTATCTCCTCTCCCCAGTTGTGCTCAACTTTGTCATCCACAACCTCATGGATTGTACTCTGCATGGGTGTTCAAATCAAATCTGGGGAAATAGTGGTAGACTTAGAATATGTGAATGACATGGTTCTGTTAGCTGACGATCATGCAGTTTGAATTCTTGAAGTGCAAGGTCTTATCTAAGAATTCCCCACTCTCGTTTGTTCCTTTTGGACTTCGGGATGAGGAGCTAGAATTTGTCGACGAAGTTATGTAGCCTGACAGCTTCATAAGCGGTGACTAAACTGTAACAGATAAATTTAGTGCATATCTCACCAGGGCACGAGTAATATTTTCTGACGTGCGTCCGACGTGTGTCAGAAAACCTCATTGGGTTTCAAGAGACATTCTACAAAACGATGGTGACAAGAGTCCTACTCTATGGCTGTGAAGCTTGAACCCTCCGATCGGAAGACGCGTTGTTCAAAGCACAATGTTCAGATGTGCTTATCTGTACGGCTTTGGAAAACGTCCGCTCACGGACGTTTTCTTTAGGAACATAGGGCTCGTTGCAGGAAGTTTCCGCTCCTCCCCCTCCTTTTCACCTTTTACTGGGGTCTTCTTGCCCTGTGATTGTACTGCAGCTATGCACCAATTTCCACTACTGTTGTGTTGCTGTCTATGAGGATGATTACGACTGACTAGTAAATAGGATGAAAAACGTCGAAAATAATTCACTGGGTAAAGGTGGAGCAAAAATTAAGATGTTCGCTTACTATTACGCTAGCCAAGACATTCCTTAAGATTTTATTGCGCTTTAGTGACCTGATAATAGGCGGCAAGTGTCGGAAAATGCTGCAAACACCCTGGCTTGAACCATACGGCATATATAACTGACAACTGGAACTTGTCTCCGGAGAGACAAAAACCAGAGTTGCGAATCAGTTAGCGCCAGAATGGCTACTAGAATTGTCCTCAGTGAAATTACATTTCGATATTTGGTTGTGCTTGATTCAGAACTCGAATGCTTTTCCATCCGACTTATTACCGATGCCTATTTTAAAAGCCATGGGGGACTAGCACATTTCCTAAACTTAATTGGTAACCAATCCACCCAAAATGACTGGATCAGAACAGACGGAATCAGATAAAGAAGCGACGTAACTGTGGAAAAAATGTAAGTCATTAATATTCCACAATTCCTGAAATCAGTAACAACTACAGTCCAGTGATCACAAGTCAGCCCTGTACTTATAACTACCAGCTAGGGCATTCGTTTTACAGACGCCGCCTGCAGCCTCTTACATAAAGCGGATCAATTTTTTTCGAAAAGTCTTCAAGTGATCGTTGCCATTAGCCGATCATCTAGCCTGTTCACTAACTACAACTTCCTTGATACAATTCGACTAGGTACTCGGGGCTATCGAGCCGTGATAGCGGCATCCCCATGCCGGAAGCACCTTTCTTCGGGGAGAGGTGCCTTCAGTCCATTGTTGTCCGATATATCTGATGTTACGATTCAACACACGCGACAATAGTTAACATCTACGATATTTTGCTTATGTTTCGCAACTACACACAGCCCTGATCATTTTGGAGGGGTAAGTGCATCCACGTAAGAGCCATCAGCAAAAAGCGATTCGAGCACAGAGCTACGCAGTCAACTTCAAACTTCGTTGATCAACTGTAGTGCTTTGGCCCGGAACGAATAGAAGCTGGTGGTCTTCGTCGATCAACAAAAGTACGTGGATTTCGATAGGGTATTTAGCTTCTGAGAAAGATTCAAACCAGGGAAGAAGTAAGTCTTCAAAACTGTTTTAATCTTTTATAAAGAGGAAGTACTGTGGTAGCGACATACAAACTCATTTCCAATATTCCACCGCCGTAGTCGGCGAACACGTTCAACTTGGACAGGAGATGTAACAACGAGAAGACCCAGCAACAGAGGGCAACCTATTTCAAACGCTCTCAATGGCTGATCACCAGTGAAACACACTTTCGCCCGTTAAAGTGAAATGGAACCGTTACGTACTCTGTTGAAACTGTGAGATACGAAGAGAAAAACCTTGAAGACCCACCCAACGTAAAAGACATTGCTAAACTGTTTTATGGGAATCGCCAAAAATTAGTTAATTGGCATGTTTACTACAGTGGTTCCTTAGAAGATAAGACAACCTCAGAACCTGAGAACTTTCACACCTTGAACAGCTACCGGGACGAACCTGGTAGGGATAGACTACTTCCCCATTTGGACATTTTGGGGACTAATATGGGAATGTAATCTATTCTACCTGAAAGGTCACCTCTTCGTTGATCAGTCAATGGAGGTGTACGGACGCTCCGTAGAGACTGGACATCGGACCAGTTATTTTCAACGTGAAAAACGGTGGCGCAGAAATCGCACCATTTCCGCAGTTACTACCCACTCTGGACCGTGAGGGGCTTCGGGCAGTGGGCTGTGACCTGGGCAGCAGAATACAGGTGAGGATGACTAAAACATTTGGGGATTAAGCCGTATAGAAATTTACACGAGTCTGTGTAGGTCATGTAGTATAGCGGTAGGTAGCACAGCCTAGTGATTGGGATGGCAGTACATATGAGTGTGTTGAGAACTAAGTGGGTTGTACGATTAAGCGTCTATCCTGAAGAATAACTGAAGAATAGCGTGCAACCACACTAGAAATTGAGAAGCGAGACATGTGACCAGCACAACTACGAGTGACCTGATAGTAAATCCGCCCGGATATCCCAGCAGGATTTAGTGAGTGATATTCGACCGTCCAAAGTTCACCCACCAAAAAGCTCACGAAATGACACGAAGGACTGCATGACTGTGAGGCTCACTGTGGTATAAAAAAGGTATGTGAAGGAATTGATATTCCCTTGGCCAGCCAACGACTCCTTTTCGGATAACATCAAGGATATCTGTCAAGTGCCAGTAGTTCCCATTTTTACTCATTCCTCAGTACCCTAAACGTCACTTCACATATTTAATTAGAGGAGAAGTGTGTGCACAGTTTTAAGGACCGGACAGATAGCCAGTTTGAAGACGTACACTCAAAAATTCGGATCAGGGTATTTGAAACCGAAACGCGTGATTTTATTCACTGGGCTATCTGGGCCTTCAACCTTGAGATCGATTTAGGAATGTGTATATCCTTAAAACTACTATGTTCCGAATTACACTCGAGTTTTCTACCAACTTTCATCCAAACAAAGTTGACAACAACGGTCGTCTTAGAGGATTTATTGTAATTGTTCTGATAGCCGAATTATTCGCGGTGAGGCGAAAATTGTCAGTAAAGTGCCCATTGAACACAGATCAGTTCTTGAGATTTTCAAATGTCCGGAATACCATGTTCCTAGTATTGGAATCCTCATAAGTGTAGACAAGATTCTAGGATTTGGTAATTTCATTTCTAAACTTATCTTTGCATCGCCATTCCAATGTAGTTACATATATCTGTTTATTGATTTCTATTGCTAAGCAATTTGCTCAAACGGACATTTTGTCGTTATCGGGAGGTACGGACATTTTGTCATTATCGGGAGGTAATTACGTTTGTCATCCCAGTGTTAAATCAAAGTCATCTGTCCGCTCAAAAACGCTATACTGCGGTCGAATCGCAGGGCTGCTTCACTCAATAAGGCAGTATCTCCATCATAACCTGTTATCTCATTGCGACAGTAGAGACACATCTCGAATAAACAGGATGTAAAGTGAGTTGCTGAAGAGAGAAGTAGCAGAGTTCAAGACTTCGGTTTGAACGGCAACCAAGCAATGAAACAGGAATATGATTACGAACAAAACATAGTCATGTCACCGAATTCGTTACCTGTAGCTTCTGTAACCAGAACGGTCTTCCCCCGCATATTAGCTTCTGGTCCATCATATTGTGGAATGGATACAAACAAACGATAGCCCAAAAGCCCGGCAGAAGTGAGGGTGGAAACGATGCCGACCGCTCGAAGTGCAGCGTACGTTCTGGAAATCTGACCACCGGGAACCACTGGACGAACCTGCAAAGGGAAAAATCGACATAGAATATCTCTGCTTATACATGCTGTGACAAGAAAATTCGACGAAATCATATTGTTTTCCCTCTAGAAAGTTGTCCTTCGAGGAGTCAGCCAACACCACACCATGTGATGAGTGTGCGCTGCTTGGGATTGGTGATATCACAGTCGAACAAACTCCGTCACAACGAATAAATCTTTGGGTCCCGAAATGCTCCAGAAGGCGATCAAACATTTTCCTAAAAAATTGCTCTGTTATTAGGACGAAGAAGGTTAAACTTACTAGGCCTAAAGGGTTTATCGAAGTGGCGAAACAAGTCGACTAGTGACCTATTGGTTCTGGTAATATAATGATGGACAAAAACTATGGCGACGCCTTCAAAGTGGTCGTGCTAATAAATTCCTGGTCTCATTATTTTTTCGTAATTGTTATTTCCCGCCCCTTAAACCGGATATTTTGTTTTAACTACCATCGTCAATATGCGCTATTATCACGAGAGCAGCTTTCTGAAGCCCTTACGCACCAGCGCTCAGAACAGACATTTAGTAACTTTCTAGGAATTCTGTTCAACAGAATCACTTTCAAGCATCGTGAAAATGGCACAGAACACCGTACAGTTAGTTCAGTGCATTGGGAGATGGCCCAAGTGGTTAGAGCGCGAATTTACTGACCAGAAGTTCCGTGGTTCGAACTCAATTTCTGCCTCTCGACTTCCTTTGTCTAGGCTTGGGCAACCTGGCAGTATCCCTCGTGCAACCTTCGGGTGGCATGGCAGTTAGGCACCGAAAGGGTGCTACAGCTGGACGGCATTCGGATGGCTAAATGTCGATTACATACTGACTCCTTCAATATCGTCTTGCACTTTCTTCAGTGGCCGGAAAGCCTGATGAACCTCTGGTGTTGCTAGATTGTGACAACCGGAGGAAGATTGGAGTCGGATATTGATGGTGACGCTGTCCAGTGGGAAGTCTTATATTTTTAGGAGCAACCGTGTCAGAGACTTGCGTAATCACTCCGTAAGACCTTGGTGTACATCCGCAAAAGTTTCATACGGGTTCAGGCCACAAACAATCCATTGGAGTGTTAAACTTCCACTCGCTTGCCAGTGATAAAGCAAAAATCTCATTCGCCGAAAATATCTTTTCGGGGCATAGGGTTTTTCCATCGTGACTCTTTCTATGGGAAACGATCCTCTGAGAATTGAACCGAACGTTCGGGTGCATTCCAACAGTTGATCTAATTCCCATGAGAAGACCCACTATGTCATTCCAGCAGAGTTGTCAGCGCATTACTACATCAACAGTCTGCCATAGCATAGCTGACACAGCAGCATGTCACATCCGTGAACTCTTCCCGATTGGAGGTAACTTGAGTAAGCTGATAATTTAGCCTTGGATACCCGTGCAGCACGACTTACCGGAGTAACAGGTGAAGACAATAAAGCTAACAGAAGAGGATGGAACAGCGTAAGATAGGTAAACTAGTATTGAGTTCTCAATAATTAGCACACCTTTCCTGGTCGTATTAAGATGCTTTTGCTTGTGACAAATAATCTTGTCCGGTCGAAGATTTTTCGGCTGTCAAGAAAGCCATGTTTAGTAGCTCTTATTCCTGCTTCGCTGGATGAAACAAGCACTAGATGAAGAGAGCTGACGAGTGTTGTGAATGTTGCACTGTCGTGTATCCAACCGCAGATATGCAAGAGTACTGAGTATCCTAGGCACTCACCTAAGATGAAACAGCATCCCAGCCCATTCTAACGAAAACCGGATACATAGGAAAAGCATTACCTCAGTGCAGAAAGTGTGCGATACTACTCTTATTGGCCACTCCCCTTCGAAGACCCACCTCAAGGCCGATGAGGCATTTTGGAACCTTCCGAGGGGAAGGAGCACTTTATTTGTTACTCGCCCAGGTCTTCAAATGAAGAGAGTAAATTGATTGACGGCGTGTTATCCAGCTGTCTAATTTCCATTTTTGACCGTTCCTCATGCATCGCCGAGGATGACTTCACACAATGCCATAACCTTTTTGACTTCCGCAGGCCCACACAACTTCGTTACTTTCCTAACTTGCTGGTATCTTCACGAATAAGTCCGTTGTATTCATCCACAAGCTCGGTCCTTGGTGCATTTGAGCAATGCTTTCCAAAATCTAGGTTGGGAAGAGATACCCGCCTTTCTCATACAGTTACTCCATGGCAGCACACACGAAGTTAAGTTCGTCCAGTAATCCGTGAAACATGACTGCCCCAACCGACTGCTCAATTTTTATTAATCTCGAACAACCTTCTCCATTTTGCAGGCGAGCAGCCAATCCTACTCCCCAGGAGTAACTACCGTCAGTAAAACAGAAGGACTCTCGAAAATCGTCTTCGGCGACACAAGGATGGTAACAGAGACCAAGTTAAGTTTCTGATATACCTCGTTAGCACCGAAGGTGCACGTTTGAACACGCCCCATGCTAGAGCTGTTTTGGAAAATCGTGGTTTTCGTGAGCTGTGGTATCGGCCGAGGTAGGTGGGTTCAAGTAAAACGTTGGCGTTGAAAAATCAAACACGGATTTTCATCCCCTTTGCATCGATACCTATGTTCATCTTCAGTCAACTTTCTTCTCCCCAGAGGTATTCAAAGACGGCTTACATGTTTCTGGTATAACAAGAGGTATAGTTGTCCACTGGATACCGGCGAATTCCTGACTGCAGTATAAGTCAGAGGCACGTTCAAATCAAGCATAAGAAATCCGGGATTCATGCACATTCGTCATTGTTGCCTAAGCACCGACTGACGGTTGGCTGGAGGCTGTGGAAGACGAAATCTAAATGGAACCACCGATAGAGGAAGGAAAGAAGTCGTGATGTAAGCTGGGGATATTAGGGACAGACGAGAACGACCTGTGAAGGAGGTATGATATACTGTCGGAGTCAGGCGCACTGACAACGGCGAACGCTTACTTCAATTTTGCATGGATAACTAACTGTTCAAGTCAAGCAACAACTTCCGCAACGGTTTGACGAAGCGTGATTTGATGCCCTCTTCCTGTTCTGCAAAGCTGGACGGGCGATCAGCTTCAGGTAACGCGGCAGCGTAATGTTCCCTGAGCCACATCATGAAAAGAAATGGATTGTGCTGATTTGACAATTTTCTGAGTATTCCTCGTCTACACGACAGTTTTACTACTGTAGTGTCGCACGAAACAGATACGTGAAAATCAAACTAGCTGCCTCCAGGAGTTTCACACTGGCAAGCGCTGAAACGGCATCATTGCTCTGAATGGCGAACAACGGTGGTCTTGGTTGAAGGATGCTACTGATTCAACTGCTCGTGAGTCACAATGGTAATACCTGTCGAGTGGGTAAGTCCAAGGCAAATTTTTCGCCCCAATAAAAATACTGGATACCAACTCTCGTGATCGAGTTAAGGTCTGAGAAAAGCCTTCGCAACCGGTCACGTAAGGCCAAGCTAAGCCTTCTCATTTCTCGTTAACTTTGTCATGTGGATGCAGCGATCCCTACCTGTCCTTAACTCCCGCGGGGTTGAAATGCCCCCAGGATCACTACGCTGACAGTATAGTCCTGGTTGGATCGGACCCCACAGGGATGCAAACAGTAGTAAGTAAATTAAACAACTCAGTCATCCAGCAACACTGCACTGGGCAGCCAAATGCGATTGCGCGCTATCATACATTCTAGTCTGATAGATTAGCGGCCAGCTTGTGCGACCAACTGGCAAAGTATGGAAAATAAGTGGGAACTGACGCTACGGGCTATTGATAAATTAGAAACGAAAATTGCCCACGTAACTTCGGCATAAATGTGCATGCATCAGCGTACAGCTTCAGTTTTAGAGTGATCATGAAAGACAACTCAAGTGTTGAGTCCCTGAGGAACGCAGTTTTTGAGGGGACCTTGAGGTTCAATGGTTCAGTTCAGCAACGGGGCCAGTCCGAGCTTAGATGCCAGAGCTTAGTTGGTGTGGTTTTTCGGACTATAGAAAACATACATTTCAGGGTGGCTACATTGCATTATGCCGTAAAGGTTCGGTGAACTGCTATGATTGCCTTCAAGGGAAAAGTGCAGTTTTTAAGTAAGACGAGAAAGTGTCCAAGAAACACGCTGATTGAAAAAAATCATGCAGCTCTAGTTACCATGCCACCCGAAGGAAGCACCAGGGCTGAGACAGAGATAGTCGAGATTCAGGGGTTGGGTTCGAATCACAGACCTTCCGATCAGTATGTTCGCGCCTTAGCTATCAAGTGAAGGACACGATAAACCCGTTTTACTGTATCTCCATGTCCATAATTTACAAATGTACTTTGGCTGCTGTGAGATGACAGTGTCTTCACTGAAAGGATAATTATGGCCCATTGCCAGTTTTCGTTCAAATCCTTATAGGAACACACGGCCCACTATCATGTAAGTAGTGGCGGCCGAATGATCTGCGTGCTTTACGGTGGTGAATACGGCAGGCGGAATTAGCCCCGAAGGATGAAATTAGTGGTTTGACAGGTTGATTTCCATAGAAAGGCTGAAGTGATCGTACACTGAAACTTATTGTATGAAACTAAATCAACTGAATGAGCCTCTAAAGCGGTTTGTTGTCTTATTCAATAATCTGTCGAAAAAAAATCGTTCAGCTGTAACACCCTTCCGGTGCCTAGCTGCCATGCTACCCGGAGGAAGCACGAGGGCTGGGATACTGCCAGCTTGCCCAAGCCTAGACAGGGGAAGTCGAGAGGCAGAGGTCGGGTTCGAACCACGGACCTTCCGGTCAGTAAACTCGCGCTCTAACCACTTGAGCCATCTCGCCCCTGTCAGGGATTTGCTGTATCCGGTTAGGAAATCTGTAACAGCAAGAGCACCACAAAACTAGCAGGAACTAAGCGCCAGCTTGTGCACCTGGGAAGCACTATGAACAGTGCCCACAGTCTGTCCTCGGGGTGAGTCATCCAACATCAATAGGAGATTCTATCGTTGGCTATGGCGACCAAAGAGCCCCTAACAAATGTGGACAAACAACAAAAGTAGGTCCACTTTGGAAGAGTAAGGACCTTACCAGAAAAGGTATCAATAAAGCGAGTTGATTCAAGGTTAAACTGATCAGTTCAGTGTGTCAAAATATAGGTAGCTCGGGTGTGTTTATTGGTGGTTGGTCAGATGGCCGTTGATCTGTTCGCCGAGCTTAGCAATAAGTTTGCAATTGTTTCGTCCCCAGTAGAGGAGACATCGTCAGTGCGCAATTGAGTGGGTAATTCCTCCGTGCCTGGTTGCGTTTACATGGTTTCTAAAGAGCATCTTATATCCTGTCATGTGACTGATTAGTTGGCATATACCTTTCTTGTAGCTCGTACAGATGATCAATCTTCAAACAACAAAACGATATCGTCCACATAATCCAAGTCTGTTACTCATTCTCCAGATGTGATTTCGATAACCAGACTCATGACACCTTGGAATGCACATTCCGTGAAAACCTCTCAGAAAGTTGAACACAACTGAAAGACAGAATAACTCCGACTTGCTGCACTGGTAGTAAGGCAGCTTTTAGACAGTTTACTGTACACCCTAGTCTGACCAGAGGTACGGTAATAAAGGATAAGAAGAAGGTTTATGAATCTCGATGACATCCCTTTCTGGCCAAGGAAATTTAGAGGAGTCAATATGTCCACGGTGCCAACGGATCCTTTAAGGCCGCGGAAAGTCACGACTACCGGTCAGCGGTGAGGCCGTTGAAGTACTTGACGTAGTGTAAAGATATGGTCACTGCAAACTCTACCACGTCGAAATCCTTCTTGGTGATCTCCACTAGCCATGTCACAAGTGTGGGAACAGTTGGTTCGGGTTCGTTGATGATCAGGGGTGCAACCAATGATTGGCCCAACTCTCCGAAACAAGTTCATTTTCCCAAGTATGTAAGAACAACATGATCAAGACGGAACTCAATGATTCACCGTAACAAATCTATGCTAAATTTCAATGATAACGTCTTTTGCATGCAATCCCGCTGGAGCTACGGCGTCCCCGAAAGCAGAGCATTCTTTACTGGCCCAGTGGCTGGAGTGTCTAGAATGCAAGCTGGGGTTTTCAGTTTAAGGAACACGCTCTTCATTGGTCGTTGGAATGTAGGCATCGTGCTTGGCGCTTTCAGCCAAAGCACCTGCATGTACAGTTTTTACGACTACAGATCAAATATCAGCCATCCTATCTAACTCTGCAACACAACGAATCCAGGTTCCCGGATCAGACGCTTCTTACTGGCCTTACCACAGTGAAAGAGCGAACGATCTGGGCATCCATGGTGTCGTGATCGCCATAATTAACCGTCATAACAATGCACTCATCGTCTGGAACCCAATGTCCACAAGACCCACAATGGCCCGAGTGTTTACAGTTAACAAGAACCCGGCACAAAACTTGATAACACTCGATTTGATTGACGAGACAACAGAACATGCCTTACACTTGGCCAGTTTAGATTGGGTCGGCGCTGTGAAACGGTTGAGTTTTATGGACTTCGTCAGCTCGGTGGTGCTGTTCAGCATCCCAGAAAACACGTTTGATATAGTATTCCGCCACAAGGCCTCCGAGGTAGATTATATTCTAGTGCGCACAAGATGAACCTCATTAGTGAAAGATAGCAGAACTTATAGAGTTGCGGATTGTAGAGATGTAAGAGATACAGATCACACACTTGTGCAAGCCGGGGTTAAACTCCACCCCACCGCTAGACGAAAGAAGTGTCTTCCAAAGCGTATCAGCAGTGCGTCGCTCAATTGCGCAGGGAAGCAACAATCTCCGATGCAATAATCATTAGAGTGGAGGCCAACAGGTCTAAACTTTCAAGTGAATAGTTAGTTCAGGTAAACGACCAGTGGCTGGCTTTGAATGCCTCTATACCAAAACTCGCTGTCGACCAGTTAGGCTACGTTCAACGGCATCGCGAGGACATGGAATCTGAGGAGTTTCTCATCCAAGAAGGCAGCGGGAGCCCACATTACCAAACCGTTTGACGCTCGTATGCTTCGGCGAATGGCCAGAAGAGATTAAATCTTAGGCTGATCAGATACGGCATCAGACAGGGAATTCACTTCGAGTTGATGATTTCGGTAAGCTGTTTCGTCCTACAGGGTGGCTTCGGGAAACTTCTAACACAATAGTACTTGATATCATTAGCAAACAGAGAGTTTCTCAACAACTATGGTGAGAGGATGAACTGATAAGCGGAACGTTTTAAACGAGTGACAAACCACACTTCAACCGAAACCCTGCACCTCGAGACTAATCCAAGTTCAACATCATATGCCAACTTTGAAAATCCAAGTAAACATGAGTTCAGTTCACGAGCCGTGAAATGATGCACAGTGCAGTGCACCTGCTACAGCTTCGATTACCAGGGATAAGGTGAACAATGTAAGTAGAGCCATGCGTTAGAAGACATGGCCCAGTCTGACAAATGAAACTTTTTGTCCAGGATGGCGGGAAGCTAAAGTTAAGCAGTGAAGGCAATAGTTTAGATGCAAGACCACAACTGGATGCATGACACAGCCATATCCGTCAGGGTTATTAACCACTGGTTTGCCTCATCCGGCGGTCTCCATCCGGGAAAACGGCAGTTATCAACGAGACTCAATTGACTGGTGGGGTCTTTCATGCTTCCTTTCCCATTCATGAAATGATCACACCTTGATCGTTTCAAACCGACACAAGGTAGGTTAAAGAAGGCTCTACGAGGCAAACAGTCCTCTCGAATACGAAGTACGTGGCCTAAACAACGTAGTCTATGGGGTGTGACAAGCTGATCTATAAAGGAAGAGTGAGCTTCCCCTATGACATACTTAAGCATTACTGATCTGACGTTACCAGCGGACTCACACAATGCTTCTGAGACAACGATAGTCAAGCACGACTCTGAAAATCTCCCGCAGTCCCTTGTCCATAAAGCACGACAGACCGGATCGCTGTACTTTACACTCCACCCTTGACAGTCAACCTGATGTCACAAGGCGCCACAAATGTCGGTGTTCAATTCGAGGAGTGATTTCGTCAACTACCAGTCCACCAGGACTCATACAGTTGTCCAGGTAAACGAACTCGCCTATCACATCGAGCGGCTCACCTCTTAGTATGGGTTTAATCTCACCCAATCTTGCATTAGCACTTTACACATCACAGGTGCGAAGCGCATACCGAAATATGCAGCAGAATCATTCAGGCCATTTAAAATGGTTTTCATTTCTAAAGGATCTCATCCAAAGAGCAGAATCGTCGGCGTAGGCAACCCTCGGGTAGCATTTCAGTCCCGAGGTTTTAGCGGCAGGTAAAAAAGACTCCATCAGCATGTCACTTATGAAGTTGAAGACGAAGGGTGACAGACACCACTGGATGCGGTGAACTCAAAAGAGAGTTTGCCGTAGATATGTACGCGTCCACAGAAGAAGGCATACAGCCTTTATAAGAGACAATAAATCAGAAGGGACACCCTACGTCGCCATAAACTGCCGCAGTTTTCGACGAGCAACGGTCAAAAGCAGACAGTAGATCGAGAAATACGACCGCTGTTGGTCGAAAGTGAATATATCGTCGAGAAAACCTCGGCCAGAACGAAACCCAGCTTGGTTCTCGCGAGTCCGATTCTTGCGATGATGGACCAACCTCCGTAAGATAATACCAGAGAGCACCTTGGAAGCTGTAGCCCCTTACATGATACCCTGGTAGTTTTTACACAACGTCCCTGTACTATTTTTGAAGGTATGAATTACCGTCGAGAAGCTCTATTCTGTCTGTATACTTTCCCCCCTGGAGTAAAGTTGACAGGATAGCAATGAGAGACTCACCACCTTCTTTGAGGACTGCAGGATGAACCAGGTGCATTGTTGTACCGAAGCAGTGAAAATGCACGCTGTGCTTCCATTGTCGATGTTGATTACTATCGAGGTTCCACTCGAGTTCATTCGTCCTTTCCAGAGGTTGGGTTGATGGGGTCAAGGTGAGCTGTTCTTCAGTGTTCAGCCCAACGTTCGAGACGATACTTCTGTGAATGGATTAAGGCTTCACTCTTTTTGGCATTAGTTTCATTAACACCCACCCTCTAGGACCATTAGGTCGGATCAGCTGGAACAGGGTTCGAGTGTTTCTCGTTACAAGGGCTTTCTCTATTTCTCGGGCTTTTGCGATTCACTAGGGCCCTCTGCCAATCCTTATACTCTCCGATATTCGACGTTTGAGGGATCTACCCGCGACATCTTAGCCATTTATTGCTGACATAATTTTCCTGGCTTCAATCAGAGCTATAATCGTGACAAGACCCAGTGTTCAGTAGGGTGTGCAAACGACCCCGGGTAGACAGTTTCTTCCGAGATGGCAAGGTTCAGTGATTAGAGCGCGAAGTTACTAATGGGAAGGTCCGTAGTTCGAATCCGACCTCTGCCTCTCGACTTCCTCTGTCTAGGCTTGGGCAACCTGGTAGTACCTCAGCCTTCGTGCTTCCTTCTGGTGGCATAGCACCTAGGAACCGGAAGGGTGATACAACTGAACGATTATCTTTATCCCATTTTTTAGACAGTTTCAAAGGTTGTGAGTATGGTTTCCTGCAATTTCTCCAATCGTGATCCAAAAGACAAGTACTACTATTGCGCCTGTTGAGTCCTGAAAGCTGTTCAGTCAACTCAACTCGACTCTGTTGAGTTACAGAAACACTTTGCAGGTGGTAAAACTAAATGCCTGTATCAACTAGCGCGTTCCAGAACTGAAGTGAATAGATGTGCGTGCCCACACAGTACCGTGATCGGAGTCCAGCGATATGCTCCAAAATGAACAACAACCTAGTATCTAAGCTCTCCAACGATAGCTGATTGTCACATGGTCCAAATGTGTCCACGGCCGGTTTGCAGTTGACGGGCTCCACGTCACACGATACGAACGCTTGTGCTGAAATTTCGGGCTTCTAGAAATAAGTTTTCAGGACATTACTGAAGAAGTCGCTCCCATCATCTGTGCGGTGAGTGCCAACCCAAATCGTCTACCAAGATAGGGATCAACACAACCTGGTCGGCCAACCTGAGCGTCACATCACGTGTCAGAAACATGATCTGTACTTCTCGCTGACAGCAACAACCTTGACAAGTCATGATGGAAGATGTCTTTCTCTAAGTCTCAGAGCTGTAATCTGTCGGATCATGCGCTGACGCAACAAACACACCGTTACAACGTCGAGATGTATTGGTCTTGATTGACCAGTCAACCTAACAGCGTAAAGGGGGCTAGTAACTGGAATCCAGTCCATTAAAGCGAACTTAGTCCCCGGACTAAGCCCCAAGTCATAAATACCACGAGCAACTGCATCAGGATCATCAAACAACCGTAGAGTGAATTGCAATAAATCTGGGTTCGTCCCAAGCAGTTTGAGATGGATGACCCAACTGAAGAGTTGCGATCGTGTTTTGGAGAAAATATATCAATCAAAAGAGAGGACAAGTTCTGAGCAAGTTCTAGTTGCCCAACTTGACACAGTACGGACTCTGAAAGCAGCAATGTGGTACAGACCCCCTGAGTTTAATGAGGGTTTGTTTTAATTTATTTTACCGCAGATAAGCTTAAATACGAATCAACGGTTAGAAGGTTGACAGCTAAATGAATCAGGACTTGGGTGAGGGAGGTGTGAGGAGGAGTTAGGTAACGAACAGCTGAGATGCATGGATGCACTTGTCGAACCGTTTCACAAGCAGTTTTGTTCAGACTGAAAACTGAATCAGTTCCCAAAGATTGGGGTGCCTCGAAATTACAACCGACCTCCAAAAAGGCGACAAAAGGGTGTGATAATGATCGTGGAATCAGTCTTATTGATGTTGCAGTCAAAATCTTTGAGTGCCTTCTGCTAATTCCTTTATCCCAAACACGGGATACACGCACAAGGCCAAACCGAGGCTGTTCGAAGAAGCATCCTTTTTGCGACGAACAACAGAACATCGTTTGAAATTCACGCAGCCTATCGCAGCCTGCTTAATCACTTTCGATCTGCATTTAATTCGCTTACCTGCGAACTACCCTCTTAGCTATCTGTGCCTATGCGAAACTGGGAAACCTCATTAGGGCCTATTCCTCATTGTTGAAAGCTCCGATCTGGGTATACGGCGAGCGGACTAGAGTTCGACATTAAGTATGAAAAGGTTGCCTGCTGTCGCCGGCGTCCTCTAACTTCACACCCGGTCGGTCATTCAAACGGGCATTTGAGGGTTACTCTGTCCAGCTAGGTCGGCAAATCTGGCCAGCTAACTTGGAATGCGCTGAGATATCGATCGGTCGAGTGAGGACTTCGAAGAACTGTAAAGTGTGCTGAATAATCGAACTCACTACGTAGCACTCGTAGGACTGGCAATCAGTAAGCCAAGGAACAAGTTATTGTCCACCTGCATGGACGTGTACAGTAAGCTTCTCAATATAAAAGATAAAATAATCTAGCACGTTGCCGAATTGGCTTCATCAAATCACACAGCGGACAGAATAAACAATAAATTCAAAGCTATATACGCAATGCCCGACAAGCCTCCATATACCTACAATCCGTATTATGGAAAAGAACCTATATCAGAAAATCCGTATCTTCAACGCAGCCATGCACCCAGTTCTTATGTGTCTGAAAAATATGGAATCCACGAACCGATATGTTAGAGCAGGAAGTTTCTGACGACTGATGTTCACTACCTAAGGATGTCCGCAGTTGAGATCTGAAAACGCGGTCAGGGGTACTACGCCTATCTCAACTGTCTCAACGTCTACAATGGTTTGGGTGTCTGCCACGTGGCGATGATGCTGAACTCACCAAACATTGTTGCCACAAATGACAAGTGAGAACCTGGTAGAGTATGGTCAAAACCGATTAAGAGTAATTCGGTCTCCACGTGTTCTACGGATTTCGCCGCTGAAAGGGAAAGGGGAACCCGAAAAGGGAACCCGATTTGCGCACATCTGGCAGCCGATCGAGGTGCCTGGGCAACGTTCATTAGAGACATTTCCGGATTCGACTGATCCTGTCTCAGGAAATGGCCATCCGAAAGTAAAGTAAAATAAGACACTAAGCATCCTTTTGAACACGCGTGGCGATTGATTGGTCCCTACACGTTTCTGCTTTCAAATATGAATGAAAAACCTAGTCCACCCAGAACAACCCAGGAGGCAGCACATCTAGCCCAGCAGGCTAATTGCGTTTCGGGGTGGAAAGTATAAAAACACCAGACACTCACGAAGATCCAAACTCACAGACCACGGCTCAAAATGAACAGGTCCAATCAAAGAAATACTCACAGAGGAAGACGCATGACTAAGCTGTTGTTGAAAATATTCGCCAAAGCGATCTAGACACTAGTCATGGAGTATTAAGTTTCCAACAGTATCCTTGATTAAATCACGGAGAGGTTTTAGGTCCCGTTTTGCGGATTAGGTAGAACGATTTCCAATCTTTCCGAAACATGCTGGCCTCTTATACTTCCTCGACATTCTGGTTCCACCCCCACGCCTTTCTATCCACACACAGACTAAGTTGAAGATGTCACCTAACCGATGGCCTAGCCGAACTGTACACCGAGCGCGAAAAGATAGAGCGTCTGGCATCATAAAGTGATAGTGGCCGTTCTCAGATCCAGAGCTCGAGACAGCCCAGTGATTGAGGCGAGAACTTACCGATAAGAAGGGCTGAGGTTCGAACGCAATCGCGCAGTCTCGATTTCTCCTGTATGGGCTTGAGTAACCTGGCAGTACCTCATACCTCTTACCTTGTTCGGATAGTATGGTCACAAGGCTAAGGGAAATCCAGTGCACGTGCTCCAAAACGCCACAAAAAGAGTTCCAGGCGTCACGTATAGCCATGGTCATCTCACCTCAGTTACGGTCGATGTCTTTCGAGGAGGCCGCTCCTAACGCATCGCATAGTAAGCATTGATAAATTCCTCTGTCTTGGGCTCCACAAAGTCTTACTACTGCTAAATGGCGAGCTCGTTCCGGGGAAATTCGCTGAAAATTCACACCGAACAATGGTGTGCTATAAACGAACCAATGGTTTCCAAACCAATGGGCAACCACGGATTGGATTGCACCATCGGTAACTGGTGACGATGTAGTCAATTTGACTCCAGGATTGTTCAGCGGAAAGGGGCACCAGGTAGAGAACATGCACACTTCGTATAAGCCATATGCTTCTGAGAAACAACTGGTGATCCGTGCAAACTTGCAATGGACGTTCACCATTATCATCGCGTTGTGCGTTCGAGCTAAACAAAACACCGCGTGCCTCTGATGAACTGGGGCGTCCAACCTGTGCAATTACATCTGCTATGTTTCCTATTGACACCGGTTCTTTGTCCACCAAAGTCCTGTTGAGAGAAGCAGTACACTATCTTCGCGATTAAGTAACCGCGATAAAAGTCTCACTGCGCATTGACACTGTATTAGTTGTACGCAGGAAACCTTCGTTCTGAAAATGATATGGAGTTCAATAGTTTTTTTTACCTACTTTTATCGTGCGATTTGCCTATGAATGCTTTGTGTTGGTGAATGAAATGGATTCTCAAGCCGCGTCTTTTGACTTTTCTAGTAAAATGGGTTCAGAGGGTAGAAATCTCTCAAGTTACGGAATGTTATATCATTTCCAAGCTTTGTAACACCGAACGACCATTGTTGACCGGTCTAATGACGACCGGGTTGGTCTGGCTGTTCTAGTGAAAGGAATCAGATAGTTCAGCAGCCATTCCTTATTTTCATTTGTTTTGCGATGCCCAGAATTCAAAATGAAAGTGGGTACATGTGTGCATATATGTGCTGGAAGAACCTTCAATAGCGAGAACAATCTTACAGGTTTCTTTGAAAACGACAAAAGTCATTGCAAATATGCAAAAAATAAATGCAACCCTAACAGAGAATACAAACCACACACAAATCCGCGATGGTCCTGTGAAGCAATGATAACCCAACAATCGATCACGAAATCGAGCAACAACTCACGACGAAAACAATGGGCTTCATCGTTAGCGGAGTTTATTGTGGAGATAAACTTTGTATCACTGGTATACATGTCTAGAAAACTTCAGAAACGGTAAATAAAGAGCAATCAGAACTGCCAAGACACAGTCGTTACTTAGGAAGCCTCAGTATCACCTCCTTCTTCTTGGGTGCCTGAATTCGACATGTCTTCGTTTGCAGGAGCAAGGGAGCTACCACCAACGGGATCAAGGACACTGACCGCCACTCGCGACTCCGCAGAGCTGGCAGTTGCGAATTCACCTAGAAGGTTGGAAAAGGCGTCAACTGAAGCTCCGACTGTATAGCTGTTGCGACGCATTGTTGGGGCTGAAGGGGTGTACGTGGGAAGACGTGTACCACCAACACGACGAGGAAGACGTCCACCGGACGAACGAGAACCGAGGGTGGTCATAGAGGAAAGATCAAGTTCTTGTAATTCACCGTCTAAGTGAAGGCCATCGGTCAAACTGTAAAGAGGCGAGGGTAAAGTTCCACGAGATACGCCATGACGCTGCATATTGTTACTAGTGTTTGAAACCAGGTCGTCGAGACCTGGAGGGACAGCAGTCAAGCGTTTTCCGACAGGAGATATCTGGCGGTGAAGCTGCAGACAAAGCAGAAAAACCCACGATAAGGACATGGCATGAAGACTCTTCGGAGTGCATATAATTGGTTCGTAACAAAAACAATGGTTTCGAATATTCATTCATATCGTGACCTACTTCTTCAATCAGTCAGTATTCTCCAACTCAAGCGAGGCGTTTCAAGTCATCGGAGCTAAAGTCGACACAAAGGTCACAGCTCGATCACCTAAACAGAGGACTGGTCGTCTGACAGCAAACCTGCTCTATTGGATGATCCTGTCTACGTTGGGGGGAACTCAACCTATTTCGGCCTCCACATCTCCCACCGGGTGCACGATAGCTACCCACCGGAAGAACACCAAAGCTGTGTAAGTAAATTTGAAATCGATGGGATTGTGCGAACAGCGGAACAGGAATCATCTGGAAAAAAACTGTGGAATACGACAAACATATAAAATAAACGAGCATTTGGAAAGTCGGGTAGGAAACAAGAAGAAATGGAAACATACTTGAAGAGAGAGCTCATTTTCGAACTCTTCGAAAGCTGCTTCAACTTCCGCTATCTTAAGTCGATCATCACTAGAGTACGTCGTATCATTCAATTCCAAATCGATTCTCGGCGGAGCAATGGAGGGCAGGAAGATAGTTGTTGCGTAGATGGACATTTGTACAGCAGAACAAATTTAGTCCCAGTTTGAGCGTCGTTTTGGAGCAATAGTCGGATTTTGAGCGTCCGTATTTATGGGATTAGTTTTCCAAAGATAAAAGAGATAGCCAATGCATCCACTGAATGTGAGAACACCAAATACCATCACAGGCTTGTTCTAAAAATATAGTTGGAAAACAGAGCAACACTTACCGCTTTGACGAACAATTCGAAATTGAGGACACGGAACAATGAAGTGTGCTTGGGTGTTCTACGGCAGTTGTTCGTGAATCAGAAACACGATGGGACGCACCTGTCGGTCATTTCAGAAAAAGGTGGACGAAATTACCATTTCTGGTGACGCCCAGAGCATTCAGCAGAGGAGAGTTTTCAGAAAAAGCGGGCTAAAATGAGGGAATAACGGTGAGGAATATAAAATGCATTTGGCCGCTTTGCTCAATGATAGGGCTGATGTTGGTTGTATGAATGAAGCGGAAATGTGACGCACAAATTGTAACACGGCGGGAAATAGTGGATTAGCGGTTAAGCTAGACTCGGTTGGTACGAAAAGTGACGAATAGCCACATTTTTAAAGTGACTCGACTCGCAGCCATGTGGTTAACCTGCTGATCACAAGACTGACGCCTTAGGTTCACAAACTGCCGAAGTTGTGAGTCGATCCACGGAATACTTCGAAAATGGTTTTCGCAGCGACTGAAAGCAGTGTTCTGAGATAGAGGGTTTGGCGTGTCTTCGAATAACACCTATATTTCTTCGATGTCCACACGAAACTCCTACGATAAGGAGCGTACCTCGGCTCGTATTCTATGAGCCCCCGAGCCTTCCCTTCCATGAAAGGCATACCGGGCAATAGAAATGGATGGCCACAAAACTGCCACGTCCCAACGGTTTTGTAAGCTCCAGACTGTTGCCATTACAAGCAGCATTTAGTAAAACCATATCGCCTGCGCCACATAGAAGAGCTACGGACACTACGATTCCGCCAGCGTATGAAACCGGAAAACAAAGGTTTCACCGGAAGGTGCGTAGTTGGGAGTGGATTCAAGTGGTAACATCCAGCAAAAGGCTCAAAAGAAATGAGAAGTAACAGAGCGTGCAGCAAGGAGGAAAATATTAAGTTTTGGTGACCAAGTATGTTCGGAGACTACGAAAAAGACAACGCTGTCTACAGCGTCTGTCATGACCAGACTGGATCTTACCGTGGTTGATGGTTCGTTTACCTCCGTAATCCAGTAGGCTATACTTGAGTACGCCCATGTGACAGTCTTCAATGTCATGTTAACTCATGGATACGAATCCGCAAAACAGTTTCCTGGTCCTGGGGGTTTGAGGGTGATCTGTTGCTTAATAGATGAGCTGTGGTATTTTAACGCTGCAACTGCAGATGCGTGGCAACCGACTTCTTCCCTGACTTAAGTCGCCGTGAATCCAAGTGGACAGACTGGTACCATCAAGTCGAAGGCTTAAGTTAAGGACCCTAACTGTTTTGATGTTCATGGCCTGACAACTTCCCAGTTTACGTATAATCTTACACTGCTTGGCCACATACAGCAGCGGTCATTACGCGGTGCTATCAACCGGGTCGCCTTACTTGATCTATATCCCGGAGTGGACAAGTAAAAACAGGTCACCGTCCGCGCCTTTTCATCTTACTCATTTGTACTCCTCCGTATCCTCAAACCACTGATAAAAATCTTTCAACAGGTCCACCCGGCATCACCGAAGGCCACAAGACTTACTAATATTTCAAACATTTAGCTGAAGGTGCTTCAAAATCAATCCATAAATTCAGACTCCAAGTTTGTCTATCCGACGTAAACGTTCACACTCCGAAGTAAATTTAACAACAGACTGCCATAGCGCATAGGTTAGACTCGTCCTCAATATTCTTGTTTTGGCGAAATCAGCGCGTACCGGGGTCGAGTGATACCGTCGAAATAGCCACCCTATTCGTCTGCTCCCTATTCTTTTTGTGCGTCTCTGGTGATCCGTGAACCACATGAGCTGCATGTGCTGGAGTAATTACTGTTTGATCAAGCGAACAAGAATCTCCGCTTGACTGAGTACTGGTCTGTGGACGCCTCTGCGCGGTTCGCTTGGCAGCGTCCGTAAATTTAACCCGCAAATGCGTTGAGGATCGCTAGACTGTCATCTGTAACTGGTCACCTCTTACAATACGACCATTTGAACACTTTATCACAGCGGTCAGATATCGCCGTAGATGCTGGAGCTATTACCGCGCAGGCAGATACTTCTAGTGCTCTTGCAGCTCAGTTGGGTGGTCACCTTGGAATGAAATGGAGACGCATGGACAACAGCCCAGTAGCCAGTGCCAAACATAGATTATTTTTGCAGCACTAACTCTTGCAACGAGTTGCAAACAACTATCTGACCTTCGCGCAGATGGATCACACTGTCATCATCGGTTGTTGGTGCATAAAACCTACTGACTATTACATGTTCTGGAAAAATTCTGGGGAATTTGGCTAAACTTTTATCTTGTTCTTTTCACTCTTTACAAGTAAGTACACTGTATATGTTTCACCTAGCTACTGAAAGTTGAGCATCAATATTACAACTACCTATTACAATCCATCTGAACCGATCCGCCTTCTGATGTAGACTCATGCCTGAACGTGCTTTCCGTCACCCTACAGGCCATTGAGCACTGTTGTTGTTAAAGTGCGACCAGATACATCTAAGCCCGGGGGCATGAACAAGACTAAAGCGTTCTTCGATTCCCGGTCTAATTTAAGCCTGGTCAGAAATACTTCACAATTCAGCGGATTCTCAGTGGTCGGATAGAAGTGAGCCAGTGACAACCGACGGCGTTCGTGGATGCAGAAAGTTGAGTAGAGGAGGGGATGAAGAACTCTCTGAATATCAGAGTTGTTCCAGATAATAAGTGAAAGGGACCTCAAAAACTTTCAGCGACGAACACAACTCCAGGAAAGCAGGACAATTAACTGCCGTGCAAAACCACCAACCACATTTCGACCGGTCGTCTACCGCTGTTCACCTTAGATTTCGGGTATCATAGAATTTGAGAGGGCTCAGTGGTTAGGGCGCGAATTTACTAACCGGAAGGTCCATGCTTCGAGCCCAAGCTCGGAATCACGATTGTCTAGGTCTTATCTTATCTTATCTCCCGCACTTCATTCGAGTGGTGCGGCAGCTATGCACCGAAATGGTGTCACAACCGGACAACGGGCACTGCAACCATGAATGGTGAACTTGAAATGCACCTGCCGACTCAAGAACCGCGTAGATGTTGGTCCCAGTGAGCTCCCACCCGCTCGACCCAAGAATGCAAGCAGAAGCCTTGCTCAGTATTTGTCTTATTTATTGCCTTCCGGATAGGAGAAGGCAGCCATCCCAGAAAACCGAGACGTTCAAATAACACCATTCATTTTCAAAAAGGGCATTCACAAAGGTATTAGCTTCACCTCCGTCGTAACAAGGCTCATAGCCTTGGAATATATGGAAGAAAACCTCACTTTTGAAAGCGTGGACGTTTCTAGAAAGGTTAACAGGAATCACCCCATCCTTCGGCACGTGTTTCTTCACCTCCCCCCACTCAAAAAGCCTATAGGCGTGCTGCAAGGCATACACTTTGGGAACGATTTACAATTTGTAAAGAGACACAGAGTACGCCGAACGCCTTAAAAGTCTCAGAAAATAGATCAGCTCCACAAGAAAACGCCAAAGATAAGGATTCTACACAAATCCCGAAGGCCAGAACTCCGTTGTGAATCTGCACAACTTTTAGCGCAGTAAACCTAAAGACCTCAAGGGTGTATGTGACTTCCGTGATGGCTATGGTGTATGAAAATCAAAATATATGGAAAACGATCCTTCAGTTGTAACACCGTTTCTGTGCCTAGCAGCCGCACCACCCCAAGGACGCACGGTGGCCGAGATACTGACAATTTGCTCAAGCCTAGCTAGGAGCTGAGGTTGGATTCGAACCACGGACCCTCCGGTCAGTAAGTTCGCGGATTAACCACCGGGCTATCTCGAACTCTTAGTTGTATGACTACAATCAGAGGATCTAACATGTCTTCGGGTCTGTGATCACGTCCCATATCATTGAACAAACCGACAACAAGCAATGTATGAGGAGATGACCAGGAAACAGGCATCCGCCGAGATAGCGGGTAGCTTACTTTTGAAAGGCGCCTGGCATTGCAAGATCATCAGTAGGCATTCTTTTCTATAACCTTAGGGAGTGGAACACATCTTTTCTCAGGTTGAGTTGGTTGTGCAAGCTACTGTGCGACAATACAAACCTAGCGGAGTTACGAGAGTCCTGGCGGCTACAGCGCCCTTGACGGCCAGGAATAGTGACGAACCCAATACTAATCTTTGTAGTCATCATATGATCACCGCCAACGACATCAGTACACCAGCATTATACAGTGGCAGCTAACTACCATACAATAATGAGCAAAGAAAGTCCTAGTAAACAGTAGCAAGAATAATGGAAACTTAGTGCGAAGAGTCTCCATGTCCCAAAATAAAACCGTCAAGAATAGGGTGCCCATACCTTCGAATAACAGTAAAACAAACATATTTAAACATAATTTCGAATTAAGGCGCCATCAACAGGATTCACCTATTGTCATTTGTGAACATAAGCAGAGACTGCCCAGTGAACAACAACACACGGACTTTGGCCAGACAGTCCCGCTAAGAAATGACAGCACGAATGCCACTGGGATCGGTGTCATGTCCTTCAGGGTCTCCAGCCACGTGCAAACAGGATCACGTGGACCCAAGTCAAGAAGGTGCGAACATCCCACAAAACTCAGATTCACTGTAGTCACCTTCAGTTCATGTTAACATGTCATGACCAGCCCCACGCAAACTTTCGTCAACAACGCCTTCTCAGGTATACGATGGTTCGGCATACTCACTAGAGACCCAAATCTCTTTAACCTGGTAAATTTACTCTGCTGATCTAACGATCTTGATTCGTTATCAAGTAAGCACTTATGCACCACTCCGTCGCGTACATCATGTAACCAGTCAGCTCTTGCTGAGCTACAGAGACAAAAGCGGCCAAAAGTTTGAAGACGTCTCAGGTCCCTCCTCGGATCGGAGGGGCCAAGCCTCACAACGATATAGTAGGACCGCTCTTACGCCTGAATTGAGTACGCAACCATTTAGCTTCAGCGAAATTCGTTTCGGACGGCATATGAGGCGAACGTTGCTCGCGTTTCCATCATCCATGCATTGCGTCCATCTTTTATAGCAAAATTACGGACTGTGCGGTTGTTAAGCTTCGTGAATCGACCAAGGAAAACAGTTATTCAGAGTTACAAGCAGATGGGAAATCCTAAAGTGAGACTTTGCGCCCTGAAGGTGCAAAACGCATTCCGATATCCTGTTTAGAGTACTCCGCTCGGACAGATGATCAATCTCCAAACAACAAAACGATGTCGTCCACATAATCCAAGTCCGTTAATCATTTTCCAGATGTGATTCCGATAACCAGAGTTATGACACCTTGGAATGCGCATTCCGTGACGTCTACGACAAAGTTGAACACAACAGAAAGACAGAATAATTCCGACTAGCTGCATTGGTAGTAAGTGAGCTTTTAGACAGTTTACTGTACACCGTCTCGACCAGAGACACGGTAATAAAGGACGAGAAGGTTTACGAATCTCGATGGCATCCTTTTCTGGTTAAGGAAATTTAGAAAAGCCAATCTATTTGTTGTATATTTGCGCTGTTTCCTCGTCCATTGGTAAAACACCTTTTGTCGTTTTAGCTCGGGGTATCGGAGTTTTGAATGAATATAATAAATAAAACAAATAAATAAATAATACCATTCAGGGTGACGAATGGTCCCCTACACTTCTTCGACGTTATGGTTCCACCCCCACGCCTTTCTGTCCACACACAGCCTAGGTAGAGGATGTCACCTAACCGATGGCCTAGCCGAACTGTACACCGAGCGCGAAAATATTGAGCGTCTGGCATCAGGAAGTGATAGTGGCCGTTCTCAGATCCAGAGCTCAAGACAGCCCAGTGATTGAGGCGAGAACTTACCGATGAGAAGGTCTGTGGTTCGAACGCAATCGCGCAATCTCGATTGTTCTTGTATGGACTTGGGTAACCTGGCAGTATCTCATACCTCTTACCTTGTTCGGATAGTATGATCACAAGGCTAAGGGAAATCCAGTGGATTCCGCGCACGTGCTCCAAAATGCCACAAAAAGAGTTCTCGGCATCACGTCTAGCCATGGTCATCTCACCTCAGCTACGGTCGAGTTCTTTCGAGAAGGCCGCTCCTAACGCATCGCATAGTAAGCATTGATATATTCCTCTGTCTTCGGCTCCACGAAGTCTTGCTACTGCTAAATGGCGAGCTCGTTCCGGGGAAATTTGCTGAAAATTCACACCGAACAATGGTGTGCTCCAAACGAACCAATGGTTTCCAAAACAATGGACAACCAAGGATTGGATTGCACTGGTGACGATGTGGTCAATTTGACTCCAGGATTGTTTACCGGAAGGGGGCACCAGGTAGCAGAACACTCACACTTTGTCTAAACCATATGCTTCTGAGAAACAACTAGTGATCAGTGCAAACTTGCAGTGGACGTTCACCATTATCATCGCATTGTGTTCGAGCTAAACAAAACACCAAAGCGTGTCTCTGATGAACTGCGGCATCCAACCTGTGTATCAGATGGTATCATGGCACTCTGAGATGAACAGGAGTGTGGTCAGCTCTTGAAAATTATATTCCAGTTGACAGTTGCAGGTGGATAAATGTACATGGGAAGTAACTTTATTTTTCTGACCAGTGTGTTTTTGGGGAATATTAACGAGACAGGTACCCAGTAGAGTAATGGAACCTCAGCTCACAAACTGAGAGCCATGTAACTACCGGCGCAATCGGCTGCAAGAGATGTCGGGTGATGGAGTATAAATAGTACGTGTGAAAGCACCTGGTTGGGCGATGTGTCTAAGGTGCAGTAAGAACAGGGGAACCAGGCCTGAATACTGAACGCGAAGTGGTAGGTGTGATGTAGGAATCAGGTGCGATTAGTCAATTCCCTAGGTGGCTGAATGATAAGAGTCATTCACAAGCGGCATAGGGAGGGGGTTGAGATAATAAAAGAAAGATGGGAGATGTAATCAGGCGCATGTTTTGCTTACGTTGTCTGCTATTTGCAGCGAAGGCGACTGGTGAAGATTAATACGCGACGGTCGGTGTCACTCGAAAACATTTCCATAGCAATGCTTGGGGCGGTACGTGGGATACCGCCAGGGCGCCGAAACCTAGACTATTCAAGTCCACAACCAAAATCTCTAGCGCAAACACAGGGCAACGGCAGACGCAATACATGGCCTAAACAGCGCAGCTTCTGGTGCTGTACACACTCTTCAGTGAAAGTTCCTGTTGCACAATCTAAAAGTCCTTTTCTAATTGCCTCGTTACGGATTCGCCGACACCAACCTGAGACAACGCTTGTCGAACACCTGAAGACGTCTCAGTTCCGCTGCTAGAACAGGCTAAGTCTCACAGCCATATAACAAAACAGCCCGCACTGTAGCTTGATACACACGTCCTTTGAGATTCAGGGATACACCACTTTGACGCCATAGGTGTCTGAAATTAACAAACGCGCCCCGAGCCTTGCAGATTCGCGCATTGATCTCATCTGTCACACTACAATCAGAACTTCTAAGATAAGTAAAACTCTCTTGTAAGTGGCGTGTTCAGTGACTGCATGATGTGTTCCGTCCTCTCCATCATACGGCTGGTCTGCTTTTAGTTTGGATAAGCGGTTTTTCTATAACAGCTGATCACTGTAGCTCGTAATAAGCATAGCCTTGTCCACTATTGATTCGTGAATAACGGAAACTATTTTTCGGGAAATACACTAATTTGCAAATCAATTTGGTTTTGCGAGAAACTCACCTGGAACCCAGCTGAGTATCCCGTTTTTGATGTTTCCAGACAACTGAATGTGCTGCACCAGGCCGCCTCACATTGTGTACGGAAGCCTTTGGAGAGCTCGCTGTATACTCTCACACATCCGGAAGTCTGGGAATACAAAGGGCTTATTATGTTCAGAAACTTCCCGGGAATTCCTTCATGGACAAGCGTGTCAAGAACAGACCGGTCACCCGAGTCGAATGCGCCTTTGAAATCCAGAAACACTAGAATTGTGGGTCGCCTATACGTATTCCGTTGTTCTGGCAAAAAACGAAGTGTGAAGATTTGGTCACCGCAACCCCTACCGGGCCGGAATCCCCCTTGGCTGCTCTCGAGCCAGTGTCTCACGAGCCGCCGCAAGTCGACGAAGTACAAGTGACGCCAGCAGTCTCGTTACCACCGGGATTAAGCTGGTCCCCCTGTGGTTACCACACTCACTACGAGCCCCTTTTTTTCAAAATGGGCACTATCACCGACCATACCCAGTTGTCTAGGACAGGTCCCTTTTCCCAACTGCAAGCAAACAGATCAGACAAGAGCTGATTGAGGACTTTACCCCCATCTTTGAACAACGCGGGTGGGAGGTCATCCGGACCAGAGGCTCGGTGGCGCTTAAGAGAACATATACAGTCATAAACCTCCGAGACCGTAGGCGGTTCCACGTTCAACGTCCAGAGTTCTACGTCACCTGTGGGCTCCAGACAGGTGCTAGCTGGTGGTCATGACAACTGTTGTTCGACGTATTCGACCCATCGGTCGAGGCGCCCTTCTTTACTCAAGATGATCACTCCTTTCCGATCTTTGATGCTTTCGTTCACGGGTGGTTTCTGAGGGCCGGTCCCACGGATCAACTGAAATAATCTTCGGGCATTACCGGCTTTCTGCTCCTCTTCCATTTCTTTGGCTTTCTGTATCCACCACACTTCACGATCGGCTTGCACGCTCAGCTTCACTTGACGCCTGATAATTCTTCGCATCAAGTTATGTTCGGGACCGACTGGGATACTTCTCCGATATTTAAACAGTGCCAACGTTCGGTCTGATATCCAGTGCTTGCGTGCGACTGGTGGTGTCGTACCACAGGCAAAATTCCCGGCACTATGCAAAAAGGTGGCAATCTCGTACCAGTATGCATTCACATCTGATGGTGGAGCATTTGGAGGAGACTCTAGAAATTCGTCTAACATCCAGATCTGTCAGTCTCTCATTTTCCAAACGATTTGTCCGCACCTTAAGCGGTCCAGGGAAACGTAACGAGAAGCGACTCCGGACGAGTGTGTAGTCGGAATCCACAAATGTGTTCCAAAACGACCGGCAGTCAGTTATTGATCCACGCCATCGGTGACTGATGGCAACGTGATCGATTTGAGTTTGTGGCCGGCATGCTGTTGGAGGACACCACGTGGCCAGAAGACTTCGGCTATTTCGGAAGTTAGTACTGCATAAAAGCGGTCTGTGATCAGCAAACAGCTGGAGAAATCGTTCATCCTTGTCCGTACGTACCGAGTCCAATCCATGTCGACCTCCTGAGTCAGATACGTTAAGCCTGCCGACTTGTGCATTCAAATCTCCAGCAACCACCGCGATATATGGGCTTTTAGCTCGCCACAGCAGGGCATTCAGGGCGTCGGTCGTCAACTCTTGCAGTAGGCAAACTCCTTCAGCACGTTGAGACCAGATAAGGTACATCCAAGGATCCTGAAGGACACATCGCTCACAATGGTTAAACACCTCCACCTGATGTTTTGTCAGTCACTTTACGAAGGCAAACTTCTGTCTGAAAGTGACTGTCAAGCAAACCTACAAGTCTGATGACCGCTTACCCCATGACAGCTATGAGCCTATAGGCTTCACTAGCATGCCGTGCAAGGTAATCGAATGCACTCTAGAGTGGGCCACCTTGTCACCTCACCGCAAACAACTTGAGAGCCCCAAAACGACACGGATTCCTCCGAAGTCGACCTTGATTCGGAACGTCTTGTCTTATAAAAGTCTTAACCCACTGCATAAGTTCCCCTTGAAACCTATAAGACTCGAATTTGTGGGGCGGTGGAAAGTGTGGAACGCGATCGATAGATTTTGAGGGGTCGAAAAATACGGTATTCGATGAGTCCTTTGTCTTTGGCTTGAATCAAGCTGTCCATATATATGAGCATGTTGGTCACGCAAGAAAGCCTTCGGAGGAATCAGTGTGGCGCTGGGGACATCAAGTTGTTAGCAGTGAGATTACTTGAGATGGCCCGCTTCAGAATGCGTTCCTTACCTTGCACGGTAGGCTAGTGAGCCTAACCGAACGTATTGCAGGCGCGTTAATTCGGGACTTCCCGGAGCGTACCCTATGGTAGGTGTTTTTGTATGTTTTTAATCCCCAGCTCCTCAGTTAACATGTAACATGCGTTTAGGTCACTATTGACTTGTTTTTTATGCAAAGTAAATCGTGACGCACGGGCTTTTTCCCCGGTTACGAGTAAGTGGCAGGCACTCCCAAGAGCGACAGTAAGAACTAGTGCAGTCATCGGCAGGTCAAGGTACTAAGGAAAACTCATGTTGGCACCTTCGCCTAGCTTCCTTCATTATCAGGTCAGGCTAAGTTCCTGCATGGAATGTCGAGGTAATGGCCTCCGGCGAGGTCCAGCAAGGTGTTCGGAGGCGAGCCGCTCGATGGGTCTCAACTTCACGTCACTTGTAGTATGCACGCTATGGAAGCACCATGGGAGTGATTCTCCGAAGGCAGATGTTCACGACAATATCTGTGGATGGAAAACAGAAAAAGCTCATGAACCGAAGCTCAGTAAGCAAGGTTGTACATCACCAATACTTACAAACAGCAGACACCGTACACTACATACTAGAAAACGCTGTCTGGAGCTGACTGCTGACCAAATCAGGCCAAGCTCTGGATGGTCAGACATTGAGCCAATCAGAATAGATTCACGGATTCACGGATTGATACACAGGAGCGAGGCTTTTGCCCAAGTTTCCCGGGTCGGTTTTGTTCTTGTCGTTCAGCAGCTGTCGTTCACCTGAAAGGCAAAAGTGAAAAAAGGATGTAGCACTGCTCTTTAAGTTCTCAGCGCTGGGCAGTATGTTTGCCAGCGCGAGGACTCGCGTAAATAAGTGTCTAATAGTGTTTTGAACTGAGTTCTAGAGGGAGCGTGGACAACCGTCTGAGGAAGGTTATTCCACGCAGCAACTACCCGAAATGAGAAAAAAGTTTGCCTAATGAAGGTGTGCACTCTGAGCTTAAAAATCTTCTTCTGATTCGGCATTTCCCGGCTCATGGCGAAGATTCTAGCCTGAAGCTTGAAGACATCCCTCGACAACCCTATATGTATATTTTCGCGCACGATAGGAATAAAACGGATCTCTCACAAGAAATACTTAATTAACTGGCTTTACTGGAGTACGCCATTCTCACCACTTTACGGGAAATGAACCCAAATGTCATTGGTTGCTCTTAGGGCGTTTTCGTGCACTTTTTCACGTATTACTAGTAAGGGGGTTTGCTTCAGACCATTTCTCTAGTGCACCAAACGCGCTGTCTACTGAGGAAGAAAAAATAACCTTACCCTCGTTGAGCGCGTCCAACGATCAGCTACAAAGTTGGTTTCCCGCCTCAAATCCGTCCACTGCAAACCAGACCTGGCGGTCCCTGATCCCGTCTTTATAGAATGTCTCTGTCTCCTCGGGCACGACAGTAAACTTTTCAGGCTTGGATCGCACATCTGTTGGATAAGTTTCCTTATTTTGGATAGCTGGCGCTTGGAGTGGCCTTCTCACTCAGTCGTCCACGCGTCAATTAGAACCCATTTTAAGTCACTTTCAGATACCGTTTTATTTGCATCCTTGTCCTGGCAAGCTTACTGCTTAACCCTGGGAAGTTAAAGAGCAGTGCTACATCTTTTTTCGCTAATGGCTTTCAGATGGACCATAGCCACCAAATAGATGGAAGCCTGGTTAAACCCCTCGAACCTGCATATAGTTCCGGGAAACTGCGAATCTCATGTCATCATTAAAGGCCATGCTTATTAATGTACAAACATTGGTCAACATTAAAAGCGATGTCGTGTTGCAAACCATGGATAAGAGAGCCTCGTTACCGGCCCATTAGCGGATCATACTTTTCTCTCACAGGCCAGGAACATTGCCCATGAACAAAGCCTCGCTTGCCATACTAGCATTTTTTCCAGCCTAAAGTAAAAGCCGGGGCGGCTGAAGTGGTCTCCGGGAAGTGTCTCTGCGGACCCTCATCAACAGGCCTTCCCAGCCCCCCCACTCCATAAGAGAGCATCGTCGGGCCAATGACCCTGACCTGACCTTAAGCCAATCCACCCCGAACAAAAACGACAATAGTACATCCAAGCGGTCTATTCAACGTCCGTACCTTGTCAGTCTGGCGTGCACATGGGCTTCCGGCAGACTTCCCGATCTTAAATCCATATACACCGTCTTCAAGTCATGTGCTTAAGAACCGGGTTCAGTCCTGCAACGCCCAGGTCGGTGTCCGTTTGTGCTGAAGTGCTGGCTCGTGCTATGTTACCTGAGAGTTGCACGCGGCTCCAGGGTAAAGAACGCTTTGGCTGAATAAGTTCCGCTGGCATGTCTTTTCGCCTTTCAACCATGCAGTAAAACTAGGCCCAAAAACACAGCGTTGAAACGGTTGCCAAACGGTTGTCAAACAGTTAGTCTGATGCAGAGAGGGAATACCTCAGTAATCATGCAGTGTAAATCAGCACGGGAGAGCCCAGGAAGATCGGGTTGTACCAATCTGGATTCAACCTCCCAGAGAACCCCAGAAATCGTTGTCGACATCTTATCTAAAACTTTCTTCGGAGAGAGTATCGGTGACGGCTTTCAAATGGCCATTGCCCAGGCGAATACCCAAAGGCCCATTCATGTTCGCCCTGACTTGAATGACTTCATGCTGTGCTCAGAATCGCCGATTCATTATTCTATTGTTTTTTTAGTTCCTTTACCAATTTACCTGTCATAATCCAATGGCTACAGGTCGGATCCCCCAGAGCTGTCTGTACTCCGAGAACGAAACTTTGGCCCGTTTCAGGAGGGTTACGGAGGGCAAGCCTTGAATTTAAGGCATATCACAAGACCCCTGCATTAGATGCATCCATGAGTGAATCCTTGTGCTTGGTTAAAGAGAAATCACCGTCCAAGTGTACTTCAGAATCGGTTGACGGGCGCATAAGATGGCGGCTGGAAACCAGGGGACCAATCTAGACACAGACCAGACTTTCACCCAGGAACTCTCACGAGTTATTCACAAACGATAAACACCTTTTGACCCATTCCATTCAGGCCAGCAGCGACAATGTTACTCAACCGTTCTGCTACACGGAGCAACTGACTACTAACTAACAACTAAATTGGCGACGGGCGCAAAAGGTTCTCGAAGGTCACTGGTCAAGGATGTCTGTTTTGGTTTTGGTTATTTGGCGGTTGTCATCCCCTAGACCATTCAGAAAGCTTATTAAGCACCAGACGAAATCCGGCTACATCTTTCAGCTAGAAAAAATTGGTCTACAGTTTCAGGCCATCTGCACGGGCAGGCGTCCAAGTTTGGAGGCCCTGGTGGACTACTACTAAAGGTCTCCAATAGCTCAGATCCCATTTCGATGCCTTAATGTTGGCTGGTTTTCAGAGCCGAAAAATCAAGCAGCGGTACATCAATCCTGACCAGGAAGTGGCCATCTACCGGAAATTCTCGAATTCAGACCCGAAGGTTGTTTTATTCCGAGACTTTGTCATGACACAAATCATACGGAATCCTGAATGATTTCAGGTTCAACTTATGGGTCAGGCTAAACATACACCTGTACCCTTTTCCCAGTTTCAAAAAACCTTGAGTAAACAAAGCGCAACATTCTTGCCTTCCACTTAGTCCGGAAAAGTAGGTCAACGTAAGTCTGAACTCCCCAAAAGGGATGAAAGCTGGGGAGAAACCCGGTCATTATTGCTTCGTCCTGTGACCCTGGAGTAGTCACGAAGAGCACCCCTCTCTCTAGGAAGACGGGTCCTCTGAATTCCAAAAATTTATATTCTGTCGGTGAAATTCATCCTGGACCATCTCCTTTGCCTGTGAAATAATGCCGAGCAACGTGCTAAGGTGAACTTTGGTCATTTCCGCAACTGAATCTCGTCTTCTTTGACTTCTTGGACGTGTCCGTGACTGGCTTGCAGTCGCATAGCCAAAAGGCAATAAAACACGCGCCTCTATCATCTTGATATCAGCCTGCTGATGATAGCCAGGGACCATGTAAAGCGTCAAAATTAGGAGATCCGGAAATGCTAGCCACTAAATGAACGGGACGGTGGTGCCAAGATGGATAATAATGGTGTACTTGGTGTATTCCATGGAGGGCCGAGTGTCGTAGAGCCTTGATAGTTATCAACGAAATGTGGAGTCACATTCACGAAAATAAGCATATAAAGAGGCATAAGCACAAACTGTTTCTATTTATTACTTGTTGCACAGATTAGTGAATGTCCAAAGGAGGCGGTAGAAATCACGAATGCATTGTAGAAACAGTACATCCGGAGAGAACGTTACATCGCGCGCAGGTATTGGAGATGCGATTGAACATTTTGCGGTAATCGGCTTGTCAGGATATAAGTCAGAAGTTTGTGAGGGATTACTGGCGCGTATCGATTTTGCTCAGCTAGATTCAGGACAGATTGCTTGAAGCAGGGGGTGTTTGAATAGCAAAGAGAAAGGACATCGTCTCCCTGAAGTTGGGTCGGCTTCCCTTATTCTATTCCCGGAAACTAGAATCTGTAGGGTGCAAAGGTGGTATGAAATTGTTTAACTAATGTCACCTTCCATAGTTCACTCCGCCCTCTACGTTAACCCGGAACTGATTGTTCGTCTATCCGCTCTAACTCATTTGTCTTTCGCGTGTGGTTAACAAAACACCCGGACTCTTGACCACCTCGCCTTGCAACATCTCTCCGATCCAGGTATGTCAGCGGTTGCAAGGACTTTTGATCAGGCACCGTGTGTGTGTGGCCAGCAATTAACCAATATCAAACCAACCAGTTGCAAGCATCTCATAATAGTAATGTTTATTCCCAACTTGTCTGGGGCACGCCGTCAGGCATGATCATAAGGTTACAGTCAGAATAAAGGCATGACTTGCGGGGACTATTAGTACAGGGGGTTTTGGGTGGGGAACGAGGACAGCGCCATAGGCCGTAAGCTGTATCCAATGTTGACGTGGTTACCAACAAACCGGCAGGAGCAGGGAAGCTCTTTTTCGAAGAGAACATTGAGCAAGGTCAGGTCGTTAGAATTTGAAGGTGGCGGGCAAAAACAAAACGAGGGAGGGCAAAACAAGAGGCTTCCTGCGACATATGACAAGAGAAATGTAAGCTGTGGAAAATCAGAAACCAGAACATCAGATCTGGTGAAGCAGCAAAGTTGGCATCATCTAGCCGATCAAATTGAACTGAAGCCCAAAAGCAACCGCTGAGGCCTCGCGGCCTTAGTTTGTTGGGCTCATGGCCAGGGTCACAAGAAGCATATGTGGGAATGATGAAATGGAGGGACTAACAAAGCGGGTAAATGGTAACATGGATCTCAAAAACATGGTATACAGCGAAACTGTGGTGACCCACTGGTGTCGCTGTTGTGGAGTCGGGCATATTAGTTCCATTGGAAGAGTGAGATGGCGGCAACGCACGAGCCGGAACGAACTGTACAGAAAGTTATTGAATTTAGTGGGAAGCACAGAAACACAAAGATAGTTAAATTCGAATCAACAGTTCAACAGGTTGGACAGAATGTGTCATGGAGTCAGCTGGGGTCAGGTGAGGAGTTTGTCATAGTTGCTGTTAATGGAGCGAGTGGGCGAGAGGGCACGGTCGAGAGGAGGAATGGAATAGTTGCGGGAGTGCTATCGAACTGGGTATGACAGTGCCATGCCATCATTGCACTGACATGCTTCGGTTTACGGACAGCCCGTAACGGTCGTCAAGGATGCCGCGATCGGAGAAGGGATACGCAGTTCTGTGGCAGCTGGATCTGGGTGAGACGGGGATTGACACAGAGAGTCAGACGGATGCAGGGTCATAGATAATTTCCCTTTCGTTGGAGGACCGTGTGAGTGTAGACCGGGGACCAGCCAGTTTGAATGAATAACAGTCCTACAGGGCGTTTGGGCAACTGCAGTAGAAGTTTGAAGCTTGGGAAGAGGACAACGAGGACGAAGAAGTAGAATGAAAGCAGTAGCATGTTGCGAGTGTCAAGAGGCATATAATACAACGGTGTCAACAGGAAAAAAAATAAAGGGAATGACAGCAAACTAAATGGACCCAGGAAGGGTGGATACGTTTGCTGATCTAGCAACCAAGTACTAGTTGGGCCAGAGTAGGTGCATGGTTTTAGGATAGTAAGAACTTTGTCGTCGAGGTAGCTAGCAGGGAGGCTAGACGTTGGGCTAGTTGGGCGGCAGTTTTAACTTACCAAAGAATCATGACATAGGGTCTCTGTTGTGCAAAGAAAGGGGTTAATGGGAGCAGTGACAGTAGACAAGTAAAAAGCGGATAGGCAACAGGCTCCCAGAAAATGGATAAGAACCGTAGCTTAACTGAGATCTACTGCGTCAACCTAACAGGAGATTAGGACTAAGGATCACCAGCCGCCGAGTCACTGCTGTCAACTCCAGAAAACGAATGGTGCATAGCAAAAAGAACAGCCATTAAATGCTAGCTGTGACTGGTTGTAACCAGGAAATAATAATTTATTTGCATTTTGTGCATATGATCGTTATAGATGACAAGAGGATAGAACGTGTGTGCTATGTTTGGATGGTGAAGTGAGCTTGGGATGGTGTGATCCAACTAAGACGAAGGTGGCAACTCCTTGCACGTCGACATTAGCCGTGAGCCTCACACAGTACCCTCAGGCTACCCCATGCATATATATATATATAAAGACAAACGAAAAGACACCTGTCAGTCGCTTGTATTTCTTGGTGTTGCGAGACAGATGACAACCTGGACAAGTCAATCCAGCTACAGACAAACGGCAACAGTGCTCTTTTTTGGTTTTCCTGAATTAAAGGCCATTAGTGCTTTCCTAATGGCCCTTCGTGTAAAAAAGCACACTTAACCGAACGGCAGCTCAGCTTTGAAAGCCCGCATTTGTGGTGCAATCTCATTCATGACGGATGTCTTAAGGTACTTCCCATCCATGGTATCCTTAAACAGTTGAACAGTGTTCATAAAGCCGCAAATTCTCGCTTTCAACGAGGACACGCATGATTGTTGTCCCGACCGCTGTGATATTTGTCGTAATGAATGTGTGTACAGCCTGTGCCGCACAAGCAAGTCAGATGCTGTAAAAGTAGTTTCACAAGACGGATCGTGCTGTGCGTGGCGCCAGCGTTTACGACGTGTGTGCTGGCGGGAAAGACGTACATGGTTAAAGCGGTCGTTGTCGGGTTCCACCCAGTACATGGCGCATTCGCGGAGTTTTCATGAACCGACATGTCATCTATAATAATAATAATAATAATGTTTATTCCCAACTTGTGGGGCATGCCGTCAGGCATGATCATAAGGTTACAGTCAGAATAAAGGTATGACTGGTGGGACTGGAGTACAGGGGTTTTGGGTGGGAATAGAGGACGGCGCCATAGGCGGTGAGCTGTACCCAATGTAAACGTGGTCGTCACTAAACCGGCACGAGCAGGGAGCTCTTTTGTCGAAGAGAACATCAAGCAAGGTCAGATCGTTAGGATTTGAAGGTGGCGGGCGAAAACAAAGCGAGGGAGGGCAAAACAAGAGGCCCTGCCTGAAATATGACAAGAGAAATGTAAGCTGTGGAAAATCAGAAACCAGAACATCAGATCTGGTGAAGCAGCAAAGTTGGCATCATCCAGCCGATCAAATTGGACTGAAGCCAAAAACAACCGCTGGGGCCTCGCGGCCTTGGACTATTGGGCTCGTGGCCAGGGTCACAAAAGCATAAGTGGGGATGATGAAATGGAGGGACCAGCAAAGCGGGTAAATGGTAGCAGGGATCTCAGAAACATGGTATACAGTTAAACTGTAGTGACTCACTGGTGTCGCTGTTGTGGAGTCGGGCATGATAGTTCCTTTGGAAGAGAGAGATGGTGGCAACACACGAGCCGGAACGCGAACTGTATAGAAAGTTATTGGATTTGGTGGGAAGCACAGAAACACAAAGATAGTTAAATTCGAATCAACAGTTCAACAGGTTGGACAGAATGTGTCATGGAGTCAGCTGGGGTGAGGTGTTTGTCATAGTTGCTGTTAATGGAACGAGTGGGCGAGGGGCACGGTCGAGAGGAGGAATGGAATAGTTGCGGGAGTGCTATCGAACTGGGTATGGCAGTGCTGTGCCATCACTGGCCTGACATGCTTCAGTTTTGACAGCCCCGTAACGGACGTCACAGTTAAGGTAATTGGGCTTGGGTGTGCAGTTCTTTGGGCAGCGGGATTCATTTCAGACTGGCCGAGGAAACAAGGTGGAACGAAGCCGATATGGGATGCAGGGTTTTTTGGTCCGTTCGGGGATCCCGTTGTTGTAGATCATCAGCCAGGTGGAGTAGGTAACACCCAACCATGTCGTCCAAAACGGGCATTGCCGAAGTTCAAAGCTTGGGAAAATAAGGGGGTTAGATGATATTAGTAAAGCATAGTGAGTTTGAGGGGACATCAACTGGGATAATGTGCATTAATATACATAGAAATAAAAACTTGACGTCTGCCGCGATTAGGGTGACGACAAGTGATTATATGGGATAGGATATAGATGGATTTGTACTTAATAGACTAGCGACCAGGGGGTTGGGTTTGCTAACATACGATAGTAAATTACAAGGGACCCGGCAAAAGCCGATATAAGCACCCAGAGTGGTGGTGTGGAACTCGGATGTATAAGGGCTGACAGAAGTGAACTTCCGAGATAACTGGTTAATCTGGTATTTATTACATGAGTTGGACATTACCAGGAGAAAGTATGTGCAAGAGAGATAGTCACCAGTCCCCGAAGCGCTGCTTCAGCTTTAATCTGTAAGTGGTGCATTGATGAAGACTTTCGTGTCTATCACTGGGAGCGGCAGGTAGATGTGTTCTTTGTTTGTTTGACGAAATGAGCTTTGGTGTGGTGCACCCCTAATATGGATAAGGCAGCTACAGCTCTGCGCATCGATGAAAGCCGTGGGTACCGTAGTACCTTCAGGCCATCCAATCTTTCTTTTGCAAAGTACTTTTTTATTAGACGAAAGGTCAGTTTTTTATAGCGTTGCCATTCAAATGATACAAACGAGACGAGTCCAACCCAGCAGCAACAAACAGAAAACAACAGTGCTCTCCTATGGACTTGCTGAATTATAGGCCATACTCAGAGCCACCATCGATTGGCGAAGCACCCATGCCACTAGTGGGGTGGCCGGTATACGAACACATTATGGCGCAACGCAACGGGATGACCCTCCATGCAGGATGTACCAACCACCACACGAGGTTTTTAGTCCTCATGCACGCTGCCAGATCTGCAAGGGGGCATGCCGCCAAGCAGTCACAATTTCGGCCCGTTCAATAATAAAGAACTCCAGCTACCGGATATTCTATCCGATTGGGGAGAGGCCAGGCCAGCAAAACAGCTCAGTCATTTCGAATTCAGAGTAAAGACAGCTCAGTCAATTCGAACAGCCAACGCCGGCAAAGGCAAGTCGCGGAGGAGAAGTGCAATAACAACTGTCAATGAGACAGTGGGGACGGAATGATGATATTCACGGCGAGTGCACCATGGTTAAATGGCGTCGGAGCTTTGGTGTGAGCTACCATGTCGAGCAGAAGCTTACCGCGATGTTGTGTGTGAGATTGTTTAGTGGAGTAATTCATCAGAATGCGCTCCAGTAATAGAGAAAAAAGCTGACTTTGGTTTGGTTTTTATCAGTGAGTCATGTACATATGTCACAGTTGGAACAGTGGAACAGACTCGGCCGGCCAGATGTATTGAGAGGTGTCAGGAGGTGTCAGCCGTCAAATGACTTAGCCTCCAATGCCGGATGTACCGGCATTTTATAGCTGGATTGTTATTAGTGCCCAAAATGCACCGGTGATAGTACTGGACGGTTTGGAGTTGGTGAATTGTTGCAGCTAGGATTGACCCACATAAATAGGTCGGCTACCCTCCATTCCTACTCCAACAAACCAGTGCTTCTGCTATTATCGTCCGTACCCGGAGGATTGCACATGAAACGTTTAGGAACTGTCATGTCATGCTAACCTAAAAAGCTCCCCTTTAACTATCAAAAGAGTGCTCCGCCTTTACTTTGCAACTAGATCTGCCATCATCTGACTAGTTAAAAGGGTGACTTCCATCTAGACATTCCACGCCCCCTAATGAAAAGCTTTCTTGCAGGTTGTCGGGAAGTTGGCAAACGCCTTGTATTGTACACATTTGCTTTGAGTGTTTCGGTGGCACTGGGAACTGAATGGTAAGCTTTTAGCTGAACGCATCGCTTTGTAGCTCTTTTTCTCCGTTTAGTTCATCATGCTGCGTAATTAAGACACACCCAATAAACGAACTTGCTGGTCAGGGTACCAAATAGTACAAGAGCAATATGTCTGTCGACTGCATTCACCGCCGTAGCTACTCATAATAACTCCGGGCTTGTGGTCTTAAGGTGGGGTGGTTTGACCTAGGTCAACAATGCACATTAGGTTTCAACAAATTGGGGTCCTGAAACCAAAGCGGGGGCATATCTGCGGTAGGGAGTGCCGGAATTTTGTGGATGAAAGTACGATTTAAACCTTGTCATGGGTTTAAAAGTGTAGCGCATTGCAGTCTCTCCGAATGTAGTGTCTGGCCTATCCACAAGGTTGTGTGTTAGTTTAACCGACAATTCGGTAGTCTGGCGTTCAAGATGTAAGGCAGTGACTGGCCACTAAAGCGCTACCTTTGATTTCTCCATCAAATGACCACAATGCATCTCACACACCTGCTTACATCACGAGTGCGCTACGTTCTCATAACCGACTTCGGATGTGTCGGAGAAAAATGCAAACGGTGATGTTCATATCGGACTACCAGCGGCTGACATATCTAAGCATCGCCAGGCCCAAAACTTCAAACGTCATTTCTCAACTCCTCTTAAGCCTCTTGAGTAAGTTGATTAGCTGTTTCCTTCCGGCTGCAGTTCGGTCGGTGAGGTTTTTGAACTCAATATTTCAGCTGCCCCGATCAGGAATCAACGTAATAACAATGCTTATTCCCAACTGGTGAGTGGCATACCGACAGACACAGTCACCATATAGGCTCAATTGATGTCGTATTCACACAAATAATGTGGATTATCAGACGCAGATGTGGCCGTGCCTTAACTGACAAGACCGAAACGCGTTAGACATTGAAGTAACAGAAGCACAGTTATTGGGATTTTTCGCCTCTTAGAGGACATATCAAACTGAAGCAGGATCATACTGTTAGAATTCCAAAAGATGGTATGGAAGGCTGTTAATGAAGGGTACCTCGCTCGGCCAACGTGCCCCTCAAACCTAGGAGTTTAAACTTGAAAGTGTTGGTCACGATACACTAGCAGTGTCCTAAGGCTGTATGTATGAAAAGACAAACCGAGTTCATGAAACTAAGCATGTCTATGTGGGAGGAAACTGTCTTGCTTCGATAGCCTGAACAGCCGATGAACTAATCTAAGTGACCCCGTACTAGAATCGACCGATAATGGGGAAGCATCGAAGTAATAATAATAATAACAATGTTTATTCTCAACTCGTGGGTGACATACCGTCTGGCATGATCATACGTTTACAGTCAGAATGAAGCATGACTGGGGGATTTGCGGGTAGTGCGGATTGCGCGAAAAGAGGACAATGTCATAAACAGTGGGAAATATCCGATGAAATAATAATAGGTTGCTTTCCCAACTTGTAGGGAACAATGGTCATGAGGTCCGACTAGTTCAAAGACAGCCGCATGGCATGAACTAAAACTGAAAACCATTGCTGGCCATGAGTGACCTTGGGCGCTTGGGCAAATGGCTGGAGTCACAACGAGCAAAAGTGGAGATGGAGGTAGAATAATTCGAATAGGGAGCACATGGCGAGTTTTGTCTAAAAAATGTGGCTAAATCTGAAATTAAGCAAACTCACATGCTTCTCCACGGCCCTCTTTCTACTGAATCTAAGTTGATGGCCTAACAGTCAATCCTTTTGTATACTTACTTCACTTATGGGTTAACTGAGTTACGTCCCTTTGTTCTGTCGCCTCATCCGCACAAAAGGTTTTCTTTGGCACCTTGACCGACCCACCGGATCTGCACCGTCATAGCATTGTGTGGTCGGGTTGCCAATCAGAATCGCGGGGAACTACACCCGCGGTTTGTGCCGTCGGGGAACCAATGCTCCCGTTGAGGTATATTAAGCGGGATTCGACGTTGTGCTGCACCGCTCCGTGGAAGACTTGCGCACTTGCTGACGCCAACAAGTGAAGTTTGATTTCGATCTTCACTTAATTCTTTGCGAACAGTACCCTAGGCTTTTGAACCGAAACCTTCCTTTTAATATCTGGGGTCGTCAAACTTCAGCATGACACAAAGCTCTGTGTTGAAAATCCAGTAGGCAGTAATTTTATCGAAGAAGAGTTGGTTTAAACCCCTTCAAACTTCGCACACATGGACGGGGAGTGAGTCTCCGGGTACATTAGGTACCACGTATCACGAACTCTAGACTCGACACAATGCAAAGCATTAGAACAGATGTACGTTAGGACGCAATCCAGGAAATCCTGATGTCTCGGAGTCAGAAAGCACCCCTTGAAAAGGTAGGGCTGGTTGCTTGAGCGTAGTTTGTCCGGAGCATGTTTCAAATTGTTCTATGACCTGTCTCCCTAGCAATCTTCCTTACAGGCTTCAAGGTAAAGTTTGAAATTTGAATACCGCAAAATAAATAACGTAGTGTAGAACGCTTGAGTGAGTTACGGAATCGGAAGGCAAGATTTGCGAAATCATGGAATTTATCAAGATGCCCTAAAATGCGCGTTTATAAATACAAAACTCAAAGTATAGACTGGCGGAACGTGCTGGTTTGGGTCTAAAGCCTTGGAAATTTTGAAAATTCAGAAACCACAGCATACCCGCAGGAAAATCAGCTTCGGGACTTTGATCGCTTTCTTAAAGAAACGTGAATTAATGGCGATTACACCGAAATTTGCCGATCCATCAAAGCGCACCTGGAAGTGAATACAGTTGCGGAGGTTCCCTGGTACATCCAATTACTCAAACGGATTTATTTGTTTGTGCTCAAATACCGTATGTAGTGTTTAATTAGACTGCTTGATATTTCAATCCTACAGCAGTTCCGAAAAAACAGGCGCTCCTTTTTCAGTGATTTTCATGAGTACATCTGAGGCACTATATACCAAAGGTTTAGGGAAACGGTGAGTGACCGATTCGACTCGGGAAAGTTCAAGACACAACTCAAGAATAGTTGCATTGTGCTGCCTCATTAAATGTGATGAACTGAGCCCCCCGTATTCTCGGTTAGCGGCAAAATATGAAGAAAGCACAAAAATCTAGCGCAAGAACATCGGTTTACTAACCAGGGATCCATTTGTATTTTCAGAGTAATAAGCACCAAAATCCCGTTAGAGGAATGAAAGAAAACCGCAGTAAGAATGTGGAGTAATACTTCATTTTAAGAATGCGCACAAGGAAGTGTTATAAACTAATTTTACGCATATTAGAGGTTTCTAGACGTCGGGAAGTGCTATAGTCATATAAAAAGGTTTTGCGCCCAGTGTTCGTGGTTTCAGAAGCGTTTTTAGCTTTTTCATAAGGATAGCGAAGCGAATTAATCATGGAAAACGGCACTTCATCTGAAAGTCGGAGGGTGGTATTCTACGAAATACTCAAGGGACACACAACCAATGTCTGCATTCTTTCACGAATGCTTAGTCACACCCAACCCTGGCTACAGAAAGCAGTATACAAATTTGGTCATCACAGAGGACGACAATCAGACTGCTATCGCCGGCTGAAGCTAGATGAAAGTGACTAAGCTTCTCAAACGAAACACTGCACAGTCTTACTGAATGTTCCTTCCTGAATTTTCGCCAGTCACCAGACAAGGTCAACATTTGTTTTGCTTGAAAACTAACTACTATCATGCCAATTTATAGAACCAGCAACGGCGTATCTTCCGACCACTTATGAGCTGTGAACCGCCCAGCGTACTAGACAGCGTGGTAGGAAAAACCCTGAAGCGGATAATTCTGAGTTACTCCATCCTCATTCTTCAAAATATTTTTTGCCTGGTGAGTATTACTGTGCTACAGGCAGCCTGTCACAGTGGTAAAATTCACATTAAAGGCCCCCACCGATCTCCACAAGGCAGGTGCCTCACAAACCCTATGGCCTCTGGGTTTCAAGATATGCTATGAAGGAAAGTTACTTTTCGTCGAATAGCGTGAAAGTTGGACCCGTCTGGTGTTCTGAACCAAATTCCGCCTGAGGTCCTCAACTCTCTGACTGACCCGCTTCCTTATGATCCATTTCGACGAGCGTCCCGAAACGCCATCAGTCAGATTTTACCTTTCAGTCGGCAGCCTAGCGTGTTTCGATCCCAACGTCAGCATATTTTAGGTGGATAATAACTCCGGAAAGGGGTAGTTACTTGACTGGTACCCGTCTCTGACAAAGGAGTCCTGTCCATATTATTAGAAGGCAGTTGGCCGAAGATTTAATCATGCAAGATGAAAACGGACAAGGAGATACTGTGAAGCTCAAGGTGATTTTAAGAGAGACTCACTGTAACCGGCGAAAGGCATCTCCGAGTGACGCGTAATACCAGAACCTCCGGGCAGGCAAAACAAAGTCGGAGCTGGGTTTCTATACGGTACTATTAATATAAGACAAATTCACAAATTATACAAACCTCGACAGCAGATACTCGTCCAAGACAAATGGTCCACTTGGACTACAAAGGTACAAACCAAAGGAGCAAACAGGCTCCCACGTGGGACAGTCACACGTGCACAAAGTCGGTCACAAATGGCTGGATGACCTCAAGGCCAAAATGGGTGAAGTGGTAAGGACAAACGAACGCTAGTTCATGTACACGCACTAAACACAAAAGTGGGGCGGGGGTTACAAATAGGGACAGAATAAACGTGGGGAATTTCAAGTGTCAACGTGATGAACGATACACTCACCTTGAACCCAGCTGAATCTGCCGTTTGTGATGTTTCCAAGCAACTGAATGCGCTGCACCAGGCCGCCTCGTGTTCCGGTTGCTACGATATTCGAGAGATCGCGATACATGATTACGTAATACACTACTCATAGGGTTGAAGAAATTCTTCGACAGCACACGACCGGTTTCGCCATTCTTAGGGCTCATCAGTTAGGCGCAGTCCCCGAGTTTCTGGTAATCTTTTGTTCTACTTGAAATCAAATTGGACTGATTGCGATAGATACTCTCATTTGCAAACTTACTTGAAAACTAACCTATTACAACGCGTTCCCAACTATTCTGCTGACCTATGCATAGCATGGCACCTTTGTTTACTTCCCCTAGTAGAACATAAGGTTGTTTAATCACACTGAAGGTATACTTTGGGCGTGAAGTTCGCACTTTTATGGTTGCCATGACTCAAGGCGATCTATCTGCAAGCCTGTGAAAGATGCTGTGGGAAGCTTACTCTCTTCACCTCTTTCTATGTCATTGCATTCCAAAATACCCCGCAAGAGTATTAAATTTTCATAATAATAATAATAATAATGTTTATTCCCATCTTTTGTGTGCATGCCGTCAGGCATGATCATAAGGTTACAGTCAGAATAAAGGTATGACTGGTGGGACTGGGTACGGGGGGTTTTGGGTGGGAATAGAGGACAGCGCCATAGGCGGTGAGCTGTATCCAATGTAGACGTGGTCGTCACTAAACCGGCACGAGCAGGGAAGCTCTTTTGTCGAAGAGAACATCAAGCAAGGTCAGATCGTTAGGATTTGAAGGTGGCGGGCAAAAACAAAGCGAGGGAGGGCAAAACAAGAGGCTTCCTGCCTGAAATATGACAAGAGAAATGTAAGCTGTGGAAAATCAGAAACCAGAACATCAGATCTGGTGAAGCAGCAAAGTTGGCATCATCCAGCCGATCAAATTGGACTGAAGCCAAAAACAACCGCTGGGGCCTCGCGGCCTTGGACTATTGGGCTCGTGGCCAGGGTCACAAAAGCATAAGTGGGGATGATGAAATGGAGGGACCAGCAAAGCGGGTAAATGGTAGCAGGGATCTCAGAAACATGGTATACAGTTAAACTGTAGTGACTCACTGGTGTCGCTGTTGTGGAGTCGGGCATGATAGTTCCTTTGGAAGAGAGAGATGGTGGCAACACACGAGCCGGAACGCGAACTGTATAGAAAGTTATTGGATTTGGTGGGAAGCACAGTAATACAGAGATGGTTAAATTTCAACCAACAGTTCGTCGTCCACGTAATCCCAAAAACAATCCGCAGTTCCAAACGTTTGTTCGAAAAAATATTCTACGGTGGCATCAGTCGACCAGTCAGGTCAGTCAGTCAGACAAAGCTAATGCCGCGGAACTCGCCGCTGCTATTACCTGTGGTGATCATTTTGAAAACGACAGCGCACAATGTACTGATTTCCTGGCGAGATCCTATCTTTGCCGTCATGATGACACCCTAATGGTGACAGGGGCATCACATGGAGCACAGCCAACCAGTAGGCAAGCATCTCTTTACAGGTTATCCGCCAACCAATGCCTGAAGTGGAGGGAGTGTGATACTGTTCTGAAGTACGGGTCTCGGTCATCAAATATGTGGCAGTACGTTGCAGGCGAATTTATGAATGTGTTGACCATCCAAGGTATCTGAAGCTACCGCGTCAGTTGCCGAACTCCATTGTTAAGTAGGTTGATGCTCACGGGTTTCTTATTACCTATATGGTTCTCTGCCGTGTATATTAGTGCATGCTTCGAACTTCGGCAATGCCTGGTTTGGAGGACATGGTTGGCTGTTACCCACTCCACCTGACCGGTGATCTTCAACCACAGGATCCCAAAAAGGACCAAAAGAACCCTGCGATTCCATATCGGCTTCGCTCCACCTTGTTTCCTCGACCAGCCTGAAATGAATCCCGCTGCCCAAAGAACTGCACACCCCAGCCCACTCACCTTAAATGTGAAGTCCGTTACGGGGCTGTCCAAAAACTGAAGCATGTCAGGCCAATGATGGCACGGCACTGCCATACCCAGTTCGATAGCACACCCGCAACAATTCCATTCCTTCTCTCGACCGTGCCCTCGCCCAATCGTTCCATTAACTGCAAATACGACGAACTCCCCAATCGACCCCAGCTGACTCCATGACACATTCATTCCAACCTGCTGAACTGTTGGTTGAAATTTAACCATCTCTGTATTACTGTGCTTCCCACCAAATCCAATAACTTTCTATACAGTTCGCGTTCCGGCTCGTGTGTTGCCACCATCTCTCTCTTCCAAAGGAACTATTATGCCCGCCTCCACAACAGCGACACCAGTGAGTCACTACAGTTTAACTGTATACCATGTCTCTGAGATCCCTGCTACCATTTACCCGCTTTGCTAGTCCCTCCATTTCATCATCCCCACTTATGCTTTTGTGACCCTGGCCACGAGGCCAATAGTCCAAGGCCGCGAGGCCTCAGCGGTTGTTTTTGGCTTCAGTTCAATTTGATCGGCTGGATGATGCCAACTTTGCTGCTTCACCAGATCTGATGTTCTGGTTTCTGATTTTCCACAGCTTACATTTCTCTTGTCATATTTCAGGCAAGAAGCCTCTTGTTTTGCCCTCCCTCGCTTTGTTTTTGCCCGCCACCTTCAAATCCTAACGATCTGACCTTGCTTGATGTTCTCTTCGACAAAAGAGCTTCCCTGCTCGTGCCGGTTTAGTGACGACCACGTTTACATTGGATACAGCTCACCGCCTATGGCGCTGTCCTCTTTTCCCACCCAAAACCCCCCGTACCCAGTCCCACCAGTCATACCTTTATTCTGACTGTAACCTTATGATCATGCCTGACGGCATGCCCCCACAAGTTGGGAATAAACATTATTATTATTATTATAGATGACATGTCGGTTCATGCAAAACTCCGCGAATGCGGCCATGTACTGGGGTGGAACCCGACAACGACCGCTTTAACCATGTACGTCTTTCCCGCACACACACGTCGTAAACGCTGGCGCCACGCACAGCACGATCCGTCTTGTGGAACTACTTTTACAGCATCTGACTTGCTTTGTGCGGGCACAGGCTGTACACATTCATTACGACAAATATCACAGCGGTCGGGACAACAATCATGCGTGTCCTCGTTGAAAGCGAGAATTTTGCGGCTTTATGAACACTGTTCAACTTGTTTAAGGATACCATGGATGGGAAGTACTCCATTAAGACATCCGTCATGAATGAGATTGCACCACAAATGCGGGCTTTCAAAGCTGAGCTGCCGTTCGACATAAGGTTGTGCTTTTTTTACACACGAAGGGCCATTAGGAAAGCACATAATGGCCTTTAATTCAGGAAAACCAAAAAAGAGCACTGTTGCCGTTTGTCTGTAGCTGGATTGGACTTGTCCAGGTTGTCATCTGTCTCGCAACACCAAGAAATACAAGCGACTGACAGGTGTCTTTTCGTTTGTCTTTATATATATATATATGCATGGGGTAGCCTGAGGGTACTGTGTGAGGCTCACGGCTAATGTCGACGTGCAAGGAGTTGCCACCTTCGTCTTAGTTGGATCACACCATCCCAAGCTCACTTCACCATCCAAACATAGCACACACGTTCTATCCTCTTGTCATCTATAACGATCATATGCACAAAATGCAAATAAATTAGTATTTCCTGATTACAACCAGTCACAGCTAGCATTTAATGACTGTTCTTTTTGCTATGCACCATTCGTTTTCTGGAGTTGACAGCAGTGACTCGGCGACTGGTGATCCTTAATCCTAATCTCCTGTTAGGTTGACGCAGTAGATCTCAGTTAAGCCACGGTTCTTATCCATTATCTGGGACCTGTTGCCTATCCGCTTTTGCCTTGTCCTACTGTCACTGCTCACATTAACCTTTCTTTGCACAACGAGACCCTATGTCATGATTCTTTGGTAAGCTAAAAACTGCCGCCCGTTCCAACTAGCCCAACGTCTAGCCTCCCTGCTAGCTACCTCGACGACAAAGTTCTTACTATCCTAAAACCATGCACCTACTCTGGCCCAACTAGTACTTGGTTGCTAGATCAGCAAACGTATCCACCCTTCCTGGGTCCATTTAGTTTGCTGTCATTCCTTTTAGATTTTTTCCTGTTGACACCGTTGTATTATATGCCTCTTGACACTCGCACACACTACCGCTTTCATTCTACTTCGTCCTCGTTGTCCCTCTTCCCAAGCTTCAAACTTCTACTGCAGTTGCCCAAACGCCCTGTAGGACTGTTATTCATTCAAACTGGGCTGGTCCCGGTCTACACTCACACGGTCCTCCAACGAAAGGGAAATTATCCAGACCCTGCATCCGTCTGACTCTCTGTGTCAATCCCCGTCTCACCCAGATCCAGCTGCCACAGAACTGCGTATCCCTTCTCCGATCGCGGCACCCCTTGACGACCGTTACGGGGCTGTCCATAAACCGAAGCATGTCAGTGCAATGATGGCATGGCACTGTCATACCCAGTGTGATGGCACTCCCGCAACTATTCTCTTCAAAATCTCGACCGCAAAACCTATTATTATTTCATCGGATGTTTCCCATTGTTTATGACATTGTCCTCTTTTCGCGCAATCCGCACTACCCGCAAATCCCCCAGTCATGCTTCATTCTGACTGTAAACGTATGATCATGCCAGAAGGTATGTCACCCAAAATTTGGGAATAAACATTATTATTATTATTATTATTATTATTATTATTATTATTATTATTATTATTATTATTATTATTATTATTATTATTATTATTATTATTATTATTATTATTATTATTATTATTATTATTATTATTATTATTATTATTATTATTATTATTATTATTATTATTATTATTATTATTATTATTATTATTATTATTATTATTATTATTATTATTATTATTATTATTATTATTATTATTATTATTATTATTATTATTATTATTATTATTATTATTATTATTATTATTATTATTATTATTATTATTATTATTATTATTATTATTATTATTATTATTATTATTATTATTATTATTATTATTATTATTATTATTATTATTATTATTATTATTATTATTATTATTATTATTATTATTATTATTATTATTATTATTATTATTATTATTATTATTATTATTATTATTATTATTATTATTATTATTATTATTATTATTATTATTATTATTATCATTACCACGGTTTCACCTCTTCGCGGACTATTTCCGACTGTAGCCGACATTATCCACCAGATGGCCTGTTCGCCAGCGCGGCCGAATATGTAACTATCCACCGTATAGTAATAACTTAGATTTCGCCATGATTTAAAAATGCTGCGGGTAGCAGATTCCAGATTCCTCTCGTACCTTGGTACTCACTGACTCAACGTCACTTGCAAGTGGGCCATCCATGCGCAGCGCAGGTTGGCACATGTTGGAATGGTGACAGATAGCAGTTTGAGAGTCCAAGCGCACTAAGCTCCTGGTCTGAAACAGGTCATCCAGAACGTTGCTCAGCTCAGCGAGTGGCACGGGGTGCATACCACCTAGCACTTGGACCAGCGAGAAATTGGAGAGGGAGAGAGTGATACTCTGCATGCGATTCAAGTGAAAAAGTATTCTCCAGCAGCAGTTTTATAATTTTCAGGCTCGAAAGGAAAACACATAGATTTAGTGTTATGATTGTAAAATTTCGCCGTTGTCCAGTAAATAAGGTTATTGCACATAGTTAAGGCCCCATAATCAGCCATGAGCCTAGCGATGAGCGGCCATGATTATGGCTATAGAGGGACGTCTTTGCTTTTATTGCCTATATTTTATGGCAATTTTGTTGCTTTCTCTGATGCAGTCGAGATTACCTATGTTATGCCCTCTGCTGCAAAATATCTCCCACCAGGGTGGTTGAAGTTAACACGCAGAATGTCAAAGAACGCCGTATTATCTCCTTACTGGCTGGGCGTATCTGTGAGTGTGGATCTTTCACATAGACGCATGGTTGCATCAGTATTACATGATCCACCAAGCCATCTTGAGGTAGCCTGCCTGACGCAAGGTAAGCTTTCCAGACAACAGCGCTGTTCCGAACTTCGGTAAACCAATGCATATGATCTGGTACGTTGGGTGACTGGGAAGAATTCAAAATTTATTCGAGTACCCACCCGGGTGGAGTTAACATTGGAACTTATGTAAAAGTTCTCTCCAAGTTTACGAAAACCGTGGACTGTTAAAATATGCTACGAGTTGGATTGTGCTTTATTTGGCAGACCGGTGGTTACTTGTGGATCGACGGTGCTTAAAGACCTTGAAATTTTGTTCATTCAAACAGGCAGCTATGAGCAACATGTAGCTGAATCGATCAGTCGAAGTAGGCGAACCGCCCCTAAAGTTCTCAACTTCTAAAACCCTATAGTTTCGGCGAAGTTAGTTTCAGTTTACTTCTAAGAGATAGATTCACGGATTCATGGACTGTTATACGGGATCGAAGCTTTCGCCTAAGTTCTTCGGGTGGGTTTTTTCTTGTCGTTCAGCAGCTGTCGTTCACCTGAATGTCATAGGTGAAAAAAGAGTGTAGCACTGCTTTTTATGTTCTCAGCGCGGGAAAGTATGTTTGCCAGCGCGAGGACTCGCGTAAATAAGTGTCTAATAGTGTTTTGAACTGAGTTCTAGAGGGAGCGTGGACAACCGTCTGAGGAAGGTTATTCCACGCAGCAACTACCCGAAATGAGAAAAAAGTTTGCCTAATGAAGGTGTGCGCTCTGAGCTTAAAAATCGTCTCACCATGTCCCCGCCGTGTATTTGCCGAGTCAAGGGTGGAAAACCTGTTGACCACACATCCTTCAACCAGGGCATAAGTAAGTAATAGGTCTCCCCGGACGCCAATATACTCCATGGAAAAGAGGTGAAGCATCACGAGACGCGTTTCATAATCCACTGATTTAAGGCCATGACCACTTTTGTAGCAGCTCGCTGGACACGCTCAATGAGGATTACGTCTTTCGTGCGTCCTGAATAGACAACCGGGTTGGCATACTCAAGGAGCGGTCTGACACAGGCCCCATAGAGTATTTGGAAGTCCGTGCGAGCAATACGAGAGAAGGTACGCCGAATCATCCGTAGAACAGCGAATGCCTTCTGAGCCGATTTCTCAAGGTGCAGTGAGAAGGACAGGTTTGGAGAGAGCCAGACACCCAAATCTTTTTTGGCATCTATCCTCGTAATGTCTTCTGGTCCTTTCGCACCATGCATGACAAAGGAGTTCGCTGACTCTCCTCCAAATGACACATGGACACATATGGACGCACTTTTCGTCATTCAGAGGTAGCTGCCAGTCCAAAGACGACTGCTTTGCGGCGTCTACATCCATTTGGAGGGCACTGGCATTGGAACTCCACGATTTCAAGCCGTCAGCAAAAAGTAGACATGGACTTGAAAGAACATCTCAAAGGTCGTTGACGTATGGCATAAAAAGCTGTGGTCTCAAAACGGAGCCTTCAGGAACTCCAATGGAGACCGGCGGCGCAGAAGGTCTGTCTAATAGGAATACCTTGATCCAGTGAAGGATTTTCCCTTGAAGCCCGCAAGAATAGAGTTTGTGGAGCAGCGGGACGTACGGGACTTGATCAAATGCTTTTGAGAAGTCGAAAAATATGGCATCCGATATTAGTCCCTCATCCTTGGATTGGGTTAAGCTGCCCATAAATACGAGCATGTTCGTCAAGCAAGAACGGTTTGCAAGAAATCCGTGTTGAACTGGATATATCAAGATGTTGGAAGTCAGGTGATCTGGGATGCGTTTCAGAATGCCTTCCATCACCTTGCACGGCACGCTTGTGAGGATTATAGGTCTGTAGCTGCCAGGTGGTAGTCGGTTACCAGTTTAGTAGATTGGCGAGACAAGTGATCCCTTCCAAGCAGAGGGAAGGTGGCCTCCGTCAAGCGACTGGCAAACTACCAGATAGAAATCTTTTGCCACTGTAAACGACGTTTCCTTCAGGATCCTTGGGTGGACTTCGTTGGGTCAGAACGCGCAGAATGGGTTGATCTTGCGTGGAAGTTGGCAAATGCTCTCCACGGTGAAGCCCAAGTCGATTATAGGTCGTTCGTAGTTACGCCTTGACAAGCTTGGATGCGATGAGGGCGCTGGGGCTGAATATAGACCTGTACAGTGTTCTCTGTAGACCTCTCTCGTGGGTTCCCCGTTCCTGTCCCTCACAGGGAAACGCGGATGGCTCGTTCCTGCGGCAATGTCTCAAACATTTGAACGGCACGTTTCTGTTTTTCCGGGCGAGTTCCAGACTGGTGGCTTATTGTCCTATGTTCCCTTGGCGGATTTCTGATTTACAGCGGTTCCGCATTTTACGAAATGCAGCTCATCCTGTAGTCAACTTTTTGAAAAGTCGTTGCGGCCTTTTTTCCAGAAGACACCGAATCTTTTTAGGTATCTTGCGGCTCATTCGACTGCGTGCTGGTGTTTTTGGGACGAACATCGCGTGAGCCTCGTGAACTTTCTGGACAATGGTCCTATATAAGTCTTCCACTGAGGTTGGTCCCACTTTAACTTGTTCAAGAGAGATGTTCATTCCTGAGCTGTCTGCACGGCATAAGTTTCGAATCCATGTTTAAGGTGTGGGTTTTCTGGTTCAAAAGCAGATGAAATCAAAAGTCACCGCACAGTGGTCGCTATGTCCCAGTGGAGCGTTACTTATCACCTGATCAACGAAGTGTCTTTCGTTGGTGATGACCAAATCCATGAGGGATGATAATTGGCCTGCGCGGTAGTTGGTGGGTGCAACGACATGTTGAGTCCAGGCGCTCTGTTGAACGACTTCGGTCAGCGCTGCTGCAAAGAGTTTACTTGATCCGACGCGCTGGAGCTCCATCCAGGTGGTCTTTGGAGCGCTTAAGTCCCCTACCTGCAGGAGATGAGTGAAGTGGTAGCTAGAGTAGATTTCCTCAAGGGTTTGTATGAGACATTGGTCATCTTCTGGAGGACTCGAGTGGCTACGGTAGACCACACCGAGAAGGAGAGAATCGGACCCGCGCAGCGGGACTTGGAGCCACAGTGCATCGCAAAAAGGTGCAGGAGTGGTATCAGAGAGGACAATCGGGATTAGCAGGGCCGCATGTAAGTACAAAGCAACCCCACCAGCCCTCCCTCGCTTTGAGTCAGCTCGAAAAACAGAGTAGCCGTCTATCGAGATCTCCACGTCCGAGACATCTGCTGTGAACCAGATCTCTGTGAGTGTGATTATAGACAGCTGTTTAAGGCAAACTGACTTTTTAATACCGCAAAGTTTGTTCAAATGGCAGAAACAGTTTTTGGATAAGCACCTCGGCACTGCCTCTGCTGTCTACGAAGTCCGAGAGTTGCATAACCAGACAGGTTGACAGGCTTAATGTCTGCATGTCGGGTTTGAGTCGAGGGCTCCGAAGGAGCTCTGAGGCATATTTGTCTGCTCCCTCGATTGGTGGTTTCGTGGGTTGCTTTTCACTTGCAGGGTTTTTCGCCCTGTGGGAGCCCGGTTTGCGCGGGCCTATTAGTTTTGGTGGACGAAGTTTTTTTCCCCGTGGGCGAAAATTTCCTACTTGTAGCCCTTTCAATAACGCCTTTTGGACGACCAGATTTACTGTTGTTCAAGGAGTTGAGGCAAATTTGCGTCTGTTCGGTTTCTTGAGCATTTTGGCGCAGTTTGATCGGAAAGGTGTCACTCTGAGGCTTTGAGCGCTGGGTGGCAGCACCGGGTAGTTCTTTTGGTGGTGCTCCCATGAGGCTGGTTTTCTCAGAGGACTGCACCTTGAAGCCAGCCAGCAGTTTTCTGATTTGGCGAGTTGTATATGGCTTGTTTGGTCGCAGTCGCCTTTCATTCGCGCCTGTGTGGTCATCCGAGTCACCTGCGATCAGCGTAGCCAACGGGATGTACGGGGGATTTTCCGGTTCGCTGTGGTCAGGTTTGTGGCCTTGGCTGTCGGGGTACTGGGCGACGACTGTGTCCAAAATCAAAGGGGCAACTTTTGGCGGAGTGGAGCTGGAGGTTAGCAGGTTCGCCTTCTTAGTGGGTGTACGGTTCCCGCGGCATTCCCCGAGGTAAAGGTCAATGCATATGGTTGATTTGTCGGTAGGCTTAGCCGCTTGTCTCCGCAAGTCTGACTCAGTCCAGCCCAGAAATTGTGACCTGGGTATGAGTTCACTGCTGCACCCTTGTCTGTTACGGAAAGAAGCGCTGATAGCTCTACTTACTTTGGACGCTTCGTCCACGTGAGGCTTGCCTCCTCCAGAGCATCGCTGCCTTTGGAAGTCGGAAGGTCTGTGGTGGTTGATTACAAACTGCTATCCGGAGTCGTGGCCGGTTGCGTCGGCGTGCTTTCCGTAGCACAAGGGGCTATAACTATAATCGGTTTGGCCATAAGTTTGGGGTCGGTTGAACTGGCGCCAAGCGGAAGCCTGTTTCGCACCCCTCCCATAGAACTGCTGTGACCCAGCTTTCACGCCTCTAGGGAACGATCCTCAGATATACGCTTGACCGTTGTGTAGGCCTTTTGAATGCTGACAGCATTTCACCTTTAAGGTAAAGGCAGCTGGCTCGGACAAACGGGTCAAGAGAGGTAGCTAGTTGGCTTACCTGGTCGTCGTGTAAACCCGTGCATTCAAAGTGCCATCAGGCCTTGCAGGTGTGGCATTGCATAACACGCCTTACATTCGAGGGACACCCATTTCGCCCACATCTTTTGTGGTCCATCGTTGGCTGCAGAGAACAGCCCGTATTGATTGATGTCATGACTGAGACTTGGTGCGAAACAGGAATTGAGTGCAAACTGATAGAGTTTATCACCCTAGGGAAAAATTCAACAAATGACGCGAGTGAACTCCGTAAATAGATTGAACAGTGAGAAAATTTCTTCACAAATTTACACGAGGGGAAAACGAAATCAAGTTTGGACGAATCGCGCTGAGAAGTTTCAACACCCTGTATTCCCAGCCGGTCACCCATACAAGTACTAGCCGGGCCCAGCGGTGTTTAACTTCGGTGATCAGACGTGAACCGGTGTTTCCAACATGGTACGGTTGTGGCCACGGGGCAGTTAGTGAATGGAATGGCGTCTATCCTGCAGTTTTTCACGGCATATGCAAGATCCATTTTAGTTACCTCGATTGGTTTTATACGCTACTCATGATTTGTTATAGCTACATGCGTGAATCAACTTTTCACTCATTTGATGTGGTGGTAACAATGGCATTCTGGAATAGATGGCCAACTGGTTTAATCACCATGTCAAGCTCAATGATTGTAAATCATTCGGAACACTTGGAAACATTTAAGAAGCTCACTTTTCGGTATACAGTCTGCTGTAAGTGATTGGGCATTGATCCCATTCCAACTACACTTGACACCACTAGGACTTTTTCTCCTGAACTTCAATAGCCATTCTGCGCATTGACATAATACACCACTCATAAGGTTGCTAAAAGCTCTCCGATAGCCCACGACCGGCTTCCCTCTTCTTAGGGCCCATCAGGTAGCCGCACATCCCGAATTCCCGTCAACCTTCTGTTCTAATTGAGCCCCAAATGCATGAAATTACCGAAGTAGACTCATTTGCACTCCAATTTGGTTTTGACAGGAGACTCACCTGGAACCCAGCTAGAGTGGTGGCTCAACGAAACATAGAAATGTGGAATTTCCTTTTTTGAACCGTGAGTCAAGATTTCCTTGGACTATTTTTTCTGCGACTTAACTTATTAAGTTTTTCTGTTCATTAGACACTCCTAAGACCGTTGACGTCTATAAACTACCTTATCCGTAGTGCGTCACGTGTATGCAGTGTATCGCGACATCCCGAATATCATGCCAGCTAAAAACGAGGTGGTCTGGTTCAGCGTATTCAGTTGCTTCAAAACATCATAAAACAGAGATTCAGCTGGGTTCCAAGTGAGTTTTCCGTCAAAACCAAATTGGTATGCAAATAAGTGTATTCCACTCTATTTATTCATCTTCTCACTCTCCGGGTATCACATTTGGCATGTTGGTCAAATTTATTAAAACTGTTCTTGGCAGACTCCAGTGGAAATGGATTGTTACACTTTTTAGGGCCCTGGACCCCAAAACATTTGAGACAGCATCCTTGACTTAATTCTTCTACCTGCGAGGCCAAAAGAGCTATTTACCTTGCATTCTGCTGTACTAAAATAGGTGAAAAACTATTGGTTACGTAAAAACCGAAGTATATAAAATATAAGACTTCATGAGACTGCATATAAGACTTCGTGAGGTGCACACAGCTGATGACTTCCAATAAGGGTAAAGCAGGTGTACAGTGCTTCTAGGCTTTCGGCATAGATTGGCTTCACTTAGAGGACGAAATTCCCAAATATTTTTACACTACCAACAATAACGAATACTGTCCTGTCCACCTTGTAAGCAGCAACCGAACACTGTTGTGCTCTACAGCAATGTACTCAGATCCTTTTCACCAGTGATATACAAATCAGCAGAATACACACAACACGGCTGATATGTGGGTGGCACTAATGATGTGGGTCCCTTTCTCCACACGTTGCCTAGTTTTCCCCATTATACGTGGTCGTCTAATTTGCGTTTTCTCTGATGGCCTACTGTGACCTTTACTCAGGCATCTTGTACTTTGAAGCTGTGGGAATTTTACATAGCAAAATATGCACACCATATGCCCCCTCCATCGCTCCCACCTATATCAATGTTTGAGCTCGTATCATACTGCCTGGCTGTACGCTTCCATTTTGGGTTCGTATAGCAGTAAGTCATTCATCAGTCACATATAAGGTAAACTGTATTGCTTGTTTTGCCGAGTGTCAGAACCGTGTTCGCAGATTCTTTTAGCAGTGCTAGGAGCTGAGCTTTGTTGTCTATATGCCTTGGCTATTTATGCTGCTGAACTGAGCCACTGAAGCTTGACGTAGCAACCAACTATCCATCACTTTCAGTGTTACCGCTTTAAAGCCTCAACGTGCCGGAATATATTTTGTTTACTGAAACGTTCACTGAAGCGCGCGCAGCTCTTGACTTGCTAACTGTGACAAATATATAGCCACTGTACTACATCATCATCGATTCATTTCCTCAGCTGTTTTAACATTTGGAACAACAATGTGATGATACGGTTTAAAGGTTTGACAATGAAACAGGCCGTATTTAGTTGTACATCGTAGCGGCTTGGTGCCAAGCTGTGTCATGGCGTGAATCGGTAAAGTTCAGTCAGGTGGCTCCATACAGAGAAAAGCGTACGGTTGACCGAAATACATGGCGGGCATATGGTGTCGTGTCTCATTGACCGTAATTAAAAGCTGTACGGTGCAACAAGATCACAACGGGCACTCAGCGAATTGGTCAAACAAGGTCAGCGACAGTAATAAAGTGCATTTCATCAGGTGGGTGTAGCCTCATGTGTTCCTACCTTTTGCCGCTTTGTTTTTAAGTAGACTTTTGCGCACAGCGAACAAAAGTCGGAATGTTAGGCGCAGTCCCCGAGTTTCTGTCAACATTATTTTCTACCTGAACCCACATTACACGAAATTCGACACACATAAGGTTGAACTAAACGCTTGGGCTGCGTTTGCCTGTGAGCCCCAAAGAGAACGAGACCAATCGCGGGTTGTCAAAGAGTTTTTGGTAATCGTATGAGCAGCGTCTCACTTTTATATAGTGTACCGCGATACCAAGAAGCATTGTACCAACTAAAGCATAAGGCGGCGTTTATGCAGCATATAACCGAGAGGTTCAGGTGCGATTCATATGAGTCTCCCGTGAAAGTCAAATTGGTAAGCAACTGAATGTAGTTGTCAGAAATCGAAATGGTCTATTGGACTAACCCATGTGGTAAAATTTGGCGGGAAAATTCCATTCTCACCCTTGTTAGTTATGCGCTCAAGTGCTCGCATAGCGCTGCAACAAAAGGTGAAAACATTGTAAAAAGGTCACTTGACCGGTCGTAATCAAGAGCAGGCATCTGGAGGTTGGTTTTTAGGACTATGCACCAAACTCAACAACTTCTCAGCACAATACTTTGTTACTTAGATGTATTGTTATTTTCCCTATACGAATACAGATCGTAAAATGCACATTTCTTACAAGCATGCCAGGTAGGGCAGAAAATTTTCCGGAAGAGTTCTGTTTTACGTAGCAGCATAAATACTGAACCCCTGGATCGAGCACAACACACTTGCTTCAATGAGCCTTGGACTTAAGTCCACGCAGCAGTGGTCTAAATACTTTGCGTATTGATGAGCATCCGTCATCAAAGACAAACGCTTGTCAGTGTTCAAGACCTCTTTGAAATGCTGCAATTAAAAGACCCATGAAAGTCTCACAACAGGTACCAACGTAGTTGTTCTTTTGGGGCTTATCACGTAGGTGCAATCTTTACCGTTCAAAGTCTTGAACACCGGCATATGGAATGCGTGGCACCTTTTGCTTGAAGAATAGCAGAACTGGGAATTTCATATAATTCTTATTTGGGTCTCATTTTTATTTGATACGCTCGTTCACCCTTCATGTGTCTAAATGGAGTCCCAGTAAGAAATAATTTCGAAGACTGTGCTTGCTTAATGAACCCCAAAAAAAGCAGGGTAGATAAAGGGGTTCCAAAGAGTTTCATAAGTCTTTTAAGTAGGATCGTACCATTTTGCATCTTTTACTCTAAATATTCTTTGACTAGACACTGGAAAAGGATCAGTCTGTGATATGACAGAGCTAAATAACAAACCAACTGTACACTGCTGAGTTTCATCTGGTTTGTGCCCACGTGATTCACCTTGCAGTTGATTAGAACTCCACAGCACCAGAATGCGGGAGTGGATGTATACTAACCAGTCCTACCCAGTCAATCTGACCAGACTGATCATAGGTCCTGAAAGACATGATTTCTGTACAGAGTGGGCTGTTTTTGAAAGCGCCAAAACGGTTCAAACTGCTTACTTGAATGCTTTTTCCCACACTCTTCAAACTCCATAATAATATAGCTTCTAAACTGTTCTCGGGGGCATGATGATTCGGCCAGACTTTTGTAGTTTTCTTCTGCATGTGTTTTCATGTCTTTGAACAAAATTTAGTTTTACACCTGTACTTCAAAGTTTCATCTCAACCGGTTGAGTGGTTTATGTTTTGCATGAAACAGCTTCATCGTTATATCATGCCTTGGGGGACACGCCACTGAGGTTGCAAAAGCAGAGTAAGGATGGCTCAGTGGCTTGATAAAACCTAGACGCAGCCTATTCACCAAGGTACCATCACCTTGCTTGACCAGCCTCATCGTACATTCATCCTTCAGAGAAGAGGGTATCGACTGGCTGATACGGTGCTTGACTTACCTCCCAGCGTGTCTTCCTATGATAAGCTATCGATAGCGCGCTTGTGAATCAAGTGCCACGGATATGTTTATACGTCAGATTTGTAACATTTGAGCCAACTTCTCGGACGGGATATTTGGACAAGACGGCGCACCTGACACTCAGAAGACCGACGTGTGTGCTCATTTACCAACAATAGGCGAAAATATTTCACGAATTGATCCAAAGGATGGTTCTTTCACGATCACCAAATTATAAGCCTGTGATATTTTTCCTTCAGCATTTCAGATAGTAGGCTCGAAACACATTTTACTTTTAGGTGACCGAAGAAGAACCAGTGTGTTATTCAGCACTTTAGGGGATTTGACATAATCAGCAAACCCTATGCTTTGTCTGAACACCAAATTGTTCGTAAATGATGAGATACACTCATTCGCGCAGTATATTAGTGTTAACGACAGACGCAACCGAAATACTGTCTTCTAAGTCTCTCGCCAACACCAGTGTAATTTGCACATGAGTTTATTCCGTCAAGTGGGTGTCAGTTCGTTGGGGAACAGATCACTCAGTCTTTTTTTCGAGAAATACACTAATTTGCAAACAAATTTGGTTTTGCAAGAGACTCACCTGGAACCCAGCTGAACCTCCCGTTTGTGATGTTTCCAGGCAACTGAATGTGCCGCACCAGGCCTCCTCATGTTCCAGTTGCTACGATATTCGAGATATCGCGATACATGTATATACGCCTACCTGATGAGCCCCAAGAACGGCGAAACTGGTCGTGGGCTGTCGAAGATCACTCAGTCGTTTATTGATGCGCAGAAATAGCAATTCTGTTAAAAGAAACCTGCTGCAAGATCCGCTTGGCTTACTGGCTTAGGACCCGGAATGAGCGAATTTAACAGCTAGCAGCGGCCGGTTAGGAAATTTCAGCGAACTCGCAACACAGTTGAACGGGACTGTAGTCGGTATTACTGAAGGGAGTACTGACGTCTGGCTAGACTGTGAAGTCGATCTATGTTCCGGGTTGCGCTCACAGTACATAGTATGCCTGAATCTGAACGGGTTTCCTTTTTTCTGTCGGACAGCATTCTTGTATCCCACAATCAAAAATGCTTAAGAATGGAAAAGTTGAGGGAAAGCCAGTGATAGTTTGTTTCACCATTCTCAAGTCCAACAACAAGATACACCAGTGAATCCAACCGAACCAAAAGATTTGGACAGCCAAACATCTTCGGTCTCCGGCTAAGGCGGTGGAACTAGGCACTTGAAACGAGAGAGACAAAAGTTTTTTTGCTATTGGCCAACTGCATCTAAATCAACTACACCCGCAGTTTATCCCAAATAAGACAACACTTATATTCCAACTGCTTGGCGCAGGTGTCATCCTTACTCTCAAAATGCAGGACGGGAAAACTGCACCTTCACATCTGCTGCTGCCCATGGATGATAAAGATGTACGTTTTTGTGACCTTTTCACTGCAGTAAATGTTACTTGGCTCTAGAATTAGGCCCATGATAAACTGGGGTTGAGTGTCAATGTTCCTTGTTTAGACGTCGTAGAAGAGGACTTCGTAAAGGAGTATCTTCCGGCAAATGGGTATGCTGAATGACTACAATGAACTATGTTGCAATATAATCAAGTACTACATTACTGGCTGAAAGGTGATGAACATGAAGAATCGGCATTTCTCAAATTTTACGGTGCATTAAGAATATGGGGGTGTTGTTTTTTCTTTGACGTGTGATATTCAGTGGAAAGTGCTCCAAACAGGTTATGTCCTTGTCTAATTATCATAGCAGGCTGTTTCTTCCGAAGGAAGCATTGCATTACATTCTAAACTCACACTGGTAAACCACACTTTCTAACCTTAAAACGGTGATGGAATATATATCCGCATATAAGGCGGTGTATGGAAAGAGATAAACGTGCCAGTCACCTTGGTTGCTTCTGTTCCACTTTTATCTCGCTACTTACTTTCTCTCACAGCCTTCGAATTGCAACCTGTGTCCATTAGCTGATTAGTTCATGCTTGACTTACGGTGTTGTCTTATTTAGAGACTCCATAGTGGACGGATCTAGTAAATACCAGTAATCGACAACAGCTTTACACATCCATTGTAGACATGCTATCCAGCGGACTAGTCTTACTTTGCGGAACGACCAGCTGTAGAAGATCAGTATTCTTATCAATAATCTGGCTGTGGATCTTCAATCTGACTACTACTTGATATACATTCGCTACTTCTTTGCAAGGAACGTTGTCATAATTCCGACCTCATTATGTCCACGCCCAGGGCCACCGGAAAAACAAATTCTCGAGCATGCAAATTTCAGTTATCTGGATTGTTGCCGTGTGTGTAAGGACACGAATGTATCGTGTATATGAGGTCAAACAGATCCGCTTTGTGATATGTACGTACATATACACTGTTTACTCTTAACCTCAAAACCCGGCCTTAGCAAACGTGTTCGAATTCTCCGTCCCATTAGCAATTCACTGGGCGAATGGCCTGTAGTAGTAGGGTGAGTAACCCTGTATTGAAGTAAAACTTGTCCAGTCTTGTTTGTTAGTGGACCCGGGTTTTGTTTGACCGACCAGTTCTTCACCGTTGCCACCCAGCGTCCAACTAGACCGTTAGAAGCTACTGTAAAACATGTTCTACCCTGTTACTTTTCAAAACAGTGGAAATTCCGTACTAATGAATGCCATGCCAGTATTTGAAACAATCGTTCCAGGTATACCGTGCGAAGCAAAAATGCTGCGTAGAGTAGATGTGGTAGGTGCACTGGATGCGATACCAGTGGGAGCAGCTTCTATCTACGTGGACACTTCTTTTTGCATCCGTACTCCACACTCCTTCAAACCATGAAGCACTGACTTCAACGGCTTCAAATGCTCCTCCTCTGTTAGCAGAACATCAGACGAATGTTTTCCTTCCTCCTCCCAAATAGTGCTTTCAATTGTGCGTTGAAATATCGGTGAAACGCGGTGGATTCTAAAAGGAAGGCGATTAAACCTAAATAATCCTTTATGGGTACTGATGGTTGCCATGAGTTTGGCTTCCTCCGTCAATTCCAAATGTTCGTAAGCATGTGCTAAATCCAGTTTTCAAAACAAAAACCTAGCAGTCGGTTGGAATGATGCGACTTCTCAGGACAACAAACCGATAGAAACGAATATACTCGCCTGGGAGGAATGTCGGACCATACTAAAAGTTACAGCATTATGAAGTACGAACTGTGTAAGAAAAAATGCATGGGAACGGCTTGGACAAAATGTGGAGTGGAAACTTTGTGAGAGAAGTGAATTGCTGAGGATGCGGCTCCCCGCATATTTGACTGTTGTCATGTAACTAGTACACAGCCTGATGACGCCTTCATTAGTTGTTTGGGGTTAAGGCCAGTTGGTGACATGACAAGATTCCAGTGGCACAAATGTCACTGCTGGCGAGACATGAGGAATTACACTTCTGCCAGCGTTAAGGCTAACTTATTTGGCTTGGTTTTCAGCAAGTCGTATGCTGCACTTCTTGACTCACTTAGCTCTAGATCAAGTGTATTCCACTGGTAAACATGTTCTTCCCTGATTATAAGATTTAGATGCTTTCCTTGAAAATCCTTTAACTCGGCAACTTTTCTTTTTCAACTTCAGTTTATTGCTTCATAGTTTCACGGACACATTGAAAGGGCTCAGACGAGGATCTAATTCCTTCCTCCGGACTCTGGTTCATCACATTTAACAAAAAGCCGTTTGACAGACTGGATACCTTGTTCAGTTAAGTCCAGTAGCGTTTTAGTCCCTTTAATGCTTGCTTTAATCCTTACGTCTCATGATGTACCGTTAAGTTGATAACCGGTTATGTATTAACTGTACGTGGTAATGAACAATAGCTTTTCACTTGCATTGAAATATTAGCGTGTTGTTTATCTGACTGGCAAAACGCACGATTCAGCCACTGCGACTATGACGAAAGTCAGTGAGCCTAGGCCGGAGCTAGCTGTTGTCATACAAGTGGCTGTGAGGGAGTTGAAAATTTCAAGTGAAAAAGAATTCCCGGCCTTACATGCCTTGCTGAAAATGAACTGTTTCGCCTCCGTGGTGGTATTGTTGAGCTCTACAGGGGTCTCAGTACTCTTAGAATGCAATCTAATAAACAGGACCAGTATAACAGATTTCAGCTAGTAAAAAGTGTAGGTACCTCAACATGCTGCCTTTTCAGGATTGTTCACAGGCCGCATCCATGAAGCTTTGTGGGAATTGGGGAACATTGTTAGAGTAATCAATTGGCACCCAAAAGATGCACGCGAGCCCGTCGGTTTAATATTATATTATCAGCTTGAAAGCGTGGAGGAGGCTAAGCAAATGAAACCCACTATATCATATGTGGTGTGAAAATAAACTAAATATGAGCGGACAAGTCGCGTTAAAAACATGCCACAATAAACTTCGGTCGGAATGCCACTCACATCCAAAAGATAATGATGATAACAATAACAACAGTCCAGCTGTGATACTTCTTCGGTGCCTAGCTGCCATGTCATCCGAAGGAATTAGGAGAGCTGAGATACTGCCAGGTTGCTAAAGCCTAGACAGGAACACCCAATAGAAATAGTCAAACATGCAAACCGGAATATAGTTTCGCCAAACTGATGGTGATGCTTTAGCTTCCACGTCAAAAGCAGCCTCCCACATAGGAGTACGAAAGAAAGCTGTCATGAGTAAATGGGTACTCAAAAGTGTCTCAGGACACCCAACATGGACTTCACAAGAGCGGCCCGAAATACCGTTTTCCCGAAGCTGAAGAGGTGCGAACGGTGTAGTGCAATTCAATAGTGCCAAAATCACTCAATCAATACATCGGTATGCTTCCGTAGTTAGCGCGTGTCCAAATCCATTCAAGGCGTATCAAGGGAAGCGCCCCAATCCGTTTCGTGGATACACTGTCCTAACAGATGGGCATAGCTCAGGACCAGCTGATATGGGAAGATGAATTGTAAGGCGACGTGCAGAGAAGGATTAATTGGTATGACTGTGGTCCCGCACTGCCAGTGGATACGTTACTCACAACTTCGCCAATCGGTCAACAGCGCCACATACAGAAACGTAAAAGCTGCTGTTATTCTGGACTTAAGGGGAGTTTCTGACGTAGTTCTCGTTGGCCTATGACTATACCATATTTTCGAAAATATTTCGAAAGTGGCCCTCGCAGCTCGATGGTTAACATCCCGGACTTTCATTTCGGCTGTTTGCGTTTAAACCCTCTAGGGACACTTTCAGATCTGCTTCCGTCTCCCGTCTTGAAGCCGCGCAAACATTCTTTTTCATCAGTAAAGAGGGAAAACGGTGTTCTTTTGACAACTACGCCAGTCTGGTTTTAACGCCCGACTCAACTAATTGTAAGCTGGGCCTCTTGTTAATGGTATTCTTCAGCTGAATATGCTGCATAAAGGTCACACCATGTTTCAGTTGGTACGATATTCGAAATATCACGTTATATTATCTTGAATGAAGTTAGTCACAAGTTTGCTCAGAACCCTTCGAAGACTCACCACCAGCTCTGCCATTTTCAGGACCCACCAGGTAGGCGTACTCCCAAACTTTTTTAAAATATTCTTTGCAGTCTAACCACCTATCCTGATGGTTTTTGACTAATGGATTGAGTTTTGGAAGTTTGGACGTTTGAACGCTCGTCCCGCTGTCTTAATGTGGGTATATTAATTGGACCTCACCAAGGCGAGCGAAATTACAGGTTCCCTCTTATTGAAGTCCCTTACCACAGCTTATCTCTGGCCATCTCTGAAAACCAACTTGAGAGGCAAACGCACTAGTACTAGAACACCAGTGGAGGTCGGACGCACTCGAAGTATCCAAAACTATATGCTACAAAACTGTGTTGCATTCTGACCCTCCGTTAGGGGGCTAGAATTGTAGCAAATGCGTCTACTGTCCCTCAGTGTCATTCTAGTGTTAACTGAGATGCTAATGTCATCCTGTGAGCAAAACTGTGAATTCCGACTATTCATTGAGAAGAAACAGAACTGTCAGCTGTGTGTGTACATTTTTTCTGATGGACCAGCGTAGCAGAATTTTTTAGGAAGTATTCTGTGGACCCTAAGTCTTACAATACTTGGGGAGCATCGAATAAAAGAGCTCCGTCAACTTTTGCGGTACAACCAAATTCATAATAAAGTAGTCTATTTGACTACTTTAGTAAAGAGCAGCTTCAGTCAAGCACCAGTGTAGATATTTTATCAGGATATACTGACATAAACTTGACAAGATATAAGCTGGAGGAGATTTTTTAGATCAGTGGCAATGCTAAATATCTTGGCTAACACGTCTTTTCCACTGTGTTTCGTTACTCGTCCTCATGTGGCTTCTTTGATAACCAAGGTCTTCAGCGTCACATCTGTGCCCATTATAGGCACACTCCAAAATAGCGGAAAACGTGGTCATCTGTACGTTTCACGTATTTCATATCAGCTTCTTGGCCATGAGATTCAGCAATTCCCACAACTAGCCAATAAAAAGTTTTAGCGAACTTCCCATTAATCGACATTATTTTCAAAAGCAAGGAGGGATTTCGTGTTTGTATAACCTAGTTTATCTGGCATGCGTTTGTTTCCGCACACGCAATAACGAAATCTGCTAACTCATTCTACCATTTGTGCTTAGTATTAGCATGGCTTGGAATTAGTTGATTTGAGCAGCACAAGTTTGAGGGGCTATTATTTCACACTGAAAAGGACAAGTGGTGTGAAATAAGTCCTGATTCTGATTCCCACAACTGGGAACTCGGTTGACGAACCGGAATAATCGGAAACACGATCATATCAACAACAACGGACCAGCCAACTTTCATTTTGTAGGATTCACTGCGTTCTAAGCGCCTTCGTACTTCACTGCACAGAAGCAGACGAAACAGTGCGAAACGTCGACCAGTACACCCTTTAAGCCCAGGGCACCCTACTTGATTTCATGAAAGACACAATTAAACGTACTTCTGCGCTACGCACAAAAGGAGGCCTCAGTTATGTAGTACTCGAATTCGCAACACCGACTCAATGGCTAGAGTACCGGTCCATCGTTCTTGGACAATGATCTACCCATTCGTTTGCGAATGTTCAACAAACAAACTGGAAGGAAGGCAAAAGTTCCTTTTCAACTAATTGTTTAGTATGTGCCATCCTATAGGAGATGCAATTTACCCGATCAGTTCGACTAAATTGTTTCTCTGGTTTGTTTATTGCAGCAAATTTGCTTAAAAGTCGTCCGACCAAATGTCATTACATTCGCTACAGCTGTCGGAACTTTATCACCAGAAACGTCATATGCACGATATGACCCTACCGTCGTCTTTTAGGTACTCCTGTAGCAGTTGCTGCCCTAAGTCGATATAATTCCTGCTGAATGACTCCTCTGGATTCCCTTGTCTGACCACAATATCGTTCTTTCTTAGTATTCTAGTTCTAAAGTACCAATTCGAAATTATGCTAATAGCATTGCCGACGAAGTTGATGAAACTAGGCACTATTTAGGGAATAAAATACTTGAAACGAGACAGAAACACTAAAAATTGATAATATACCTAGAAGCAGGGGCCTACTCATGTTCTTCGGTCATTACATTACTCCTGGTGAATGAATTTTGATTAGCAGGTGACAGATTACATTGAGCATTAGGCTCGGAATTAGCAGACGTACTATTCTGATCAGCTGTGATAGTAACGCAAAAAAATGGGAGCGACATATTTATAGAACTAACCCATAGCCCTCTCTCGTAGCAAATCTCTCGACCCAAACTCCCCATAGGCTACATCGCTGTACTTTTGCTGAGTTTTGGAATTCAGATTCAAGTGTTTGTGCACCTTTGTACAGTCGCTGTGGTAGCACGCTACAAGGGCCTCGAGGGCATGGACTACAAGTTAAATAGCTTAACATCCTTACGAGAAAGGATAAAAGCAAGTCTCGGTGATGGAAGCTTTATTTTGTCTTTTTCGATCATGCAAATCCGAAGTGGTTGCCAGCATTCCAGTGACAGGAAATTTCGGAAGGAAAAACCACAGCTTCAAACTTGTTTGGTTTGGTGCACACAATCAGTGTTTATGGAGCAAGTGGTAGTGACTATTGATCAGCAGACAAGTGGTAGAATGTTAAGCAACGGAATCCTTTTTCTGCTGTGTGCAGCGTGACAACAGGTGTTTTTCTCGAGAACAAAAGGGTGTTAAGAGAGTGTGGCAAGTGCTTGAATCAAAGTCAACGGGTTGAAGCGAATCCGTGAAGCGATCAACAATGCTGCTTTGCATATGAATGTGTCATACGCCCGAACAAGCTTGAAACGATTTTTGCTGATGTACATTCCTTGACCCTTTCGACAATGGCCTATTGTGAAATTATGACCCGATTGCGGTTATTGGCAAGTACCGAATCCGTTCCACCGGATGTCTTAGTCGATCGTTTAAACCCGAATTGGTCCGCGCCCATACCATTCGTCGACTGCATCTAAACGCTGTCGGTGTTAGGCCGTTAAAACGTGAGCTGACCGCTTGGGTGTAAAGGTGGTTAAGTTCATCTGTTCTTCAAGATGGTGTACATTTTGTTGGGGCAATACGATAATTTTTGCTATGATTGGCGCATCGCTGAAATACTTCAAAAGAACCAGCTACGAAAGACATCACGCTGAGCTGGCTAGGGGAACATGATAGAAAGGCAGTCGGAAATCAAGGGTTTGCCTGCGCTTCGCTCGGAAAGGCTCATTCAGACAAACCAGCATCGTTAACTTATGGAGGGCACAGACCTGTAGCTTAATGCCTATTTTATGCATAGAAGGTTGGTCAGTTGGTTATTTAGTTACTGAATACGTTTAGCTTTACGGGAACTGTCTTTAAGACGGCTTTAGCTTTATCTGAGAACCAGATGACAGCCTAAGTCCATTTGTAACGTGTGTGGCAAAGAAGACCATGACAATGGTTTGCACTTCAGTTACGTACTAGCAAAAAGTGCAACCGGATGACGCGTCCAAGGTGTCGATGGCCGAATGGAGCATCGGTGGACCGTAACTTAAAAGTACGCTTTATCTGGTCTGACAAAGCGTGAAGAGGTCCAATACCGTGTCTAATCGCGAAAGTCCTATTCACCTAAATGTGCACTGATGCTTACAGTCTTGTGGACATCTGCTGAGGAGTAGAATGAAACGCAGTCGTCTTTATTCAGTATTAATTGCTGAGTCGAGCCCACCATAGGCTTTGAACTACCTGTTTATCTGACTGCATGAACAGTAGGCTTGTTGTGCCTACTGCGGAAAGGCATGTCATATGTGGGCAAGTTACGAATGCGAGTGCCCAAATGTAAGGCATGCCAAATGCAGTGTACAGTGTCTGCAGTTTTGATTGATTTATATGTGAGTACTGGTGGTGTACAACCTTGTTTACTGGGCTTCGGCTCATGAGCTTTCCGTCTGTTTCCCTTCCACAGAAATTGTCGTGAACCCCTGCCTTCGGATAATCACTGTCTCGTAGTGCTTCCACAGCGCTCATGCTACACAAAGGTCGATTTGCGCTTGGCTTCAGAAAGGCTAAGGTAAACAATCGGTAGTCTCCCAATCACTTATCAGTCAGGCCCGAACCACAGATGACACGTTAGATAAATCGCACTTTATCTTGTTAGTTGTGACTTAGTTGGGCCAAAATCGGGTTTGAATATTCCGGTGGGTTTGTCTGACAAATTGTCAATTTGAAAATGCTTATGGTCACTCTAGCTCTAAAATGAAAGGAACTGGCAATTTCACGCTTTTGTCAAAGAACAAATGTTTCATGACCCCAAGAATTGCGGATTCACTTCTTCCGTACAAAATCTTGAAGTTGCCCCTAAACTGCAGTAGCCTCGTGAATAGATGAGTGTCACATTCGCTGCTCCTCCTTTATGGTGAAAAGTGTTAAATCATGATGCTTAAAGACAAAAGACAATGTAGAATTGTTTTCATCAAGTGAAACGACATTGCCATTATGGTCTAGTGAGGAGTATAAATCGGTGCAAAACAAGCAAGAGTAATAATCAGCCAACTGCGTTAGGCTTAATACTAATGGGATTATGTTGCGCTCCATGTGTCCTGCAGCTATTGAAAGAAGTTCCTACCACCCTAGTGAAGCTGAAGTACCGATCAAATGGTGTTTCAACATCTAGCATATTTCACAACTTCTTCGGCCTTGAGAATATCCCGTTTCACGATGCAGCTCGTCTTCTACAACCCACAGATGCGGGCATTTTTATGTTAAAATAGTTTTCGCACGATATAAATATGACATAACTAGAAGTGCACCAATTTGCAAATCAATTTGGTTTTTGCGAGAGACTCACCTGGAACCCAGCTGAATCTCCCGTATGAGTAGTGCATTACATATATGCATGTATCGCGATATATCGAATATCGTAGCGACTGGAACATGAGGCGGCCTGGTGCAGCACATTCAGTTGCCTGGAAACATCAAAAACGGGAGATTCAGCTGGGTTCCAGGTGAGTCTCTCGCAAAAACCAAATTGATTTGCAAATTAGTGTATTTCTCGAAAGAAGAATCAACCTTGGCTTAACCGAGAGGAGAGTTGGTGTTAAGTCAAGCAGTGTCATGTTCATAGGTATTTAGAAGTGAGGCGATGCCAGCTAAACATCAATTCAATGGATCAAAACTAGCTTACGAAAGGTCAACTTAAGGTAAGTATAAATGACAGTGTCGTCATTCACTGGAATCTCCGAGCATTCTACCATTCGTACAACAACCCCATGGCTAACAGTTGTGTGGGGAGTTTTCGTCCAAACACAGGAAAGTTGCGCTGAAAATTGTTGCGAAAGAGCCATTTCTCTTAGGGCTTGTTAACTTTTAGGGCCCCTGAACTTTAACCACTCTGTATGAGTTTAGTTTCTTTCGCTGAAGTTCTTTATTCGGCACACCAATATATGGCGCAATCAGCAGTGTGATGAATTTTTATTTCCCAATCGAGATTTTTTCCTGTAAGTAAAGACAAACTACATTCAAAGGCCTAGAAGCACTGTACAGCTGTCCCATCCTTATTGAGACTCACCAACCGTGTGCGTCTCACGAGTTTACAGGATAATTCTAAACCTCGACTAGTAGTTGAACATGAAAGCTTTCGGTCACTAGTGGCTGATGAACAGTGAGATTAACTCACACTCAAATAAATAGCGCCGCTTTTGTCCAACTGCGACGTTCAGATAACATGAGGAACGCGTCGACTGGCCCCCCGAATGGCGAATTCGTAGACGGAAGGCCTATTTCTTCTGGGTTTTGGGAATTGAAGTACGTTACGTTTTCAGATTTGCAGCCAACAAAGAAAGCGTTATTAGTTGTTGGCTTGATCGCCGAACTTGTCAGCTGATTTACGTTATTGACCACCATTCGGGTGGACACCGTCAGTGTGCCGCTGGATAGGTTTACCTTCCTCCGTTGAACAGGTCTATACAGTTTAGCCAAGAACACCTCATATCTCTGGCATGGTTGGCTAATGGCGATTCCAGCTCCAATGCTAGTTCCAGCAACAGTTCCGATACCAGTGAAAAGGAAGAAGACCCTCGCTGCGGAGATGTTTATTGAATAAACACCAACTTAACAGCTACAGACTATTGGACAGGGGAGCAAAACTCTCATATGCATCTCGTTTACAAAACTGAATATCCATCTTCTCCTTGAACGCGTCTTCATGAATTTTTCCTGGATATTCATTGACCGTTACTCAAATGCAAGCAAATGCTACAAAGCAATTTTTCCTGGATATTCATTGACCGTTACTCAAATGCAAGCAAATGCTATAAAGAAACTCCACAAATTCCGTAATAGATCTCACTTTTCAAGAGATGCGAAGCGAATTTACGAGATGACATACTACTCGCATGCCTCATCAGTAGTATCCACCGTTACACCAGTATTCCACAAGAAAACATTATCTTTAACACTGTATTCAAGCTCTGTTTATGTGGGAGCACATGAAAGTCCTATTGTTGCTGGCCTCAAAGGAGAAATCCTTGGTTATCTCCACTGTATTGTAGCATTGAGGCCTACAACTTAAATGTAAGTTATGCAACTTTTTTCCCGCTTGAAGACCGCTCTCTACATTTCTGGCACAAACCTTGCGAGAACAGCGACCGATTCAAACAAAGGATTTTTTAACAGTTGTCAGCTTCCATCATGCAAATTATCCATGGTATGAGTCACTGTACCTGAGCCGAATCTTCAAAGCTGCATATATCCTCAGTTTCGGGAGCATCCACTTTGGTGTGATTGCCCATCCAATTGGATTAGCGAAATAGCAAAAGTTTTAAGATACATCCTACATGAATTTTTACGTTTCTCTTTATGCTAGCTTTAAGAAACAGTTGGCTACACTTCGAAATTTCCAATAATTTTGAATGCATAGTGCTTTTGATCGAAGGAGCTTGCGTCGCTCCATGGAAAGTTTCACCGTACTTCTGGATGGCAACGCCGCGTTAGGTTAATCCTTTATTCTTAAAACTCAAAGATCAGTTCACTCGAAAATGTGTGAAATAGTTCGAAACTATCATTAGACATTCATTATAAGAGAAACCTGTGAACTTCGGTACACTCAGTCGTTACACTGTATCCTTCGTTTCAAAGTCACCCAACGGACTTCCATACACTTTTGAATCTGTAACTTGCCTTTTGTCGTTATCAGTGATAATTTTGAAGAAAAAAACTGCATTTACCAAACTTCTGATCATTCGTTGGGATTTGTGTTCTTTGCCACTCTTTGTTGAGTTGAGTTTTGATGTGTTGGTTTGCGGAACATTCTCTATAAAGGGGATCGAATAGTTAGAGCGAACAGAGAAAAACGAAAATCTTTCGTGTTATAATTTTAATCTTAATAGGATGGTCAATATACAGTAAAACTGGGATAAAATTGCCCACCGACCGCTAAGCAACGGGTTCATGCTTGCTGTTTAGCATGCGGTGCCTGTGACCATGGCTGGCTATGCGCTTCCGTGTCAAGTGATCATGTTAAAACCGTACCGCTAGGTTTTGTTCCATTACGTGGACAGCACACACCTTGTAAAATCAAAGCCAACAGAGTAACGCAAAAATCCGAAGGTATTTGAGAATGGACTTAAGTGTGAATATCGAGTGACATCGAAGTTCTCGAATAGTTAATTCATCTCTACATCTAACCAAAAAACTGAGAGGGCAAAAAAATAGCCATATTAGTTTACACCCTGGGCTAATCTATTTTAGCCCGGTTCACATACAAGAAGCATGGCAGATGAGAGGACAAAAATCACCCTTTCCGTGAATCGCTGTCCCCTGTCAAGAACTTCAGTTCTGAACGTATCTACGTTTGTTTTCTATAGTTTGCTATTGAGAACGTGATGGTTCACGTGGTACGCCGCCTGACACCAAACCAGTTCGAAATTATCGATCGGAAGCAAGCCGGCAGGGCCTGTGTTTTCCTTGAAGAGTTGAACATGTAAAGTCTGTTACTGCCTGTTAAGTTGCTTTGGCTATGGCTCACCTGGATTCGAGTACAACACAGTCTATCGCACGCAGTGAGTCATTTAAATTTGACCGTAACTTTCATGGATCGGACCCATTTTCCGATTGCCCGTCACCACCAAAAACGGGAAATCACGTTCCACTAACTAGGACTTATACAGCGGAACCATGTGTATGTTGTCCATGTAGGCCAGTTTCAGACAGTCCTGGTGTTTCGCCAAAAATGAAAACCCACATGCATCAAACTGATTCTGGCCACGTGCCACAGGACAAACCTCCCATGGAATGTCACCGTGGATCCGTATATGAACGCCAATTTCACTTCGAACGCTACTTCCCCGCACAGCCATTTCCGAATGATCAGGAGAAAGCAGATTGCAGTCCGCTAGGCCGTCAGAGACAAAGTCTTTCACCAACTGGAACGTTTGGTGACCAAAAGTCTTGTGACCGTGAACGCCCAAATCTCAGGTCTATTCAAAAGCGTCTTGATAACCCTACTAATTTGGAGTGTGGTTACGGAAGCCCCAAGGGGCCAAGTTCTCCAAACTCACCACAACTAGGAATGTACGTGCGGGAATCGCTAGATTATGAAGCGGAACCACAGGCTGGCAGAGAATCTGTTTGTTCACTTACAGTTTCACCTGACCGGTCAGCACCAGTGTGTTGCAACTATCGTTCGGGAGACAGGATCTCAGACCTCCCAGTTATGGAGACGTGTGTTCCAGTAGTTATGCACCGGCGTTGTCGTGCAACAAGTTCGTGTGGCAGGGAAAACAGATCACGTGAGCCAAGTCCCTGTAGACCACGTTTTGAGACATCCGTTTGTCGACCGGCATCTTTCAAACAATCACGCCCATCGCGCTCTCTGAGTGTGCCAGGTCACCATAGTCCTCCACAATTTAGGTCGAGTTCAAGCCCTTACGCAGTGACATATATTTATCATCCGGATAAAAGTAGACCACAGCCGAGGCACGCGTGTCTAGGTAAAGATGATCACGTTGAAAAATTCGGAAGTTACTGTTATAACTATGAGGCATTTTATCCTTATGAATCAAGCTGGGAACTTAATAAACTGCGTGAGTCCTCCGGATCACAAGAGGCAAACCCGCCCAGCTGTACTCAGTTTGCGAGACCAGAAACTCCCAATACTGATTCCCCACTCCGGCTTTCAGGCCAAGCCAAACACAAATACTCAATTGAAATAGATAAAAGATGCACTTCTAAAGCAGCCCAACTAAATACAACTCCGAAGAAGTCGTCCACTAAATCTCCCCATACGGTGTCAAAAACGACCCCACGCTTATCTTTATTGCCCACCAGAACTTCCTTTACGTATACACAAATAACTGAAAGATCAGTCCCACCAAAACCCGGTCTTACTGCCACCCACAGTGCATCAAGTGGAAGAACGCCAAAACTACCAAAGGCCCTGAGTCCGACCATTCAAGTAGTAAAAGCTAGCAGTGATTTTCGTTCCAGTGCAGATGTTACTACTTTCGAAACGTCTCCAGTCCAAAGTGATCTTAAACCAGGGTTTATCCAAAAAACTCTAGTGTCACAGTCTGAAACTAGGTCTAGGAAAAGTACACATCTGCTCTCTAGGACGACATCTGAACAGTCGAGTTTGCCACCTTCTGAAAGCAGATCCACAACAAATCCTCCAAGAAACTACGCATCCACACGATCGACACCTTCTGGTCAATCAACACATTTATCTGAGGTTTCGACTGTACTAACAAAGAGTACCATGAAGTCGTCTAGAGTTATTTCTCAGGTGTCATCTGAGGTGTGGGAACTCCCAGTGATACCAAAGCAAGAGGTTCCTATTTACGATTCCGTTGCAGCCGTAATAACCTCAACACCATTGTACCATTGGGGGTCGGTTGCTCAACCAGGATTACCTGGGTTCCCAGTCAAAAGCATGCCACCAAAGCAACTAATGTCGAAAATATCCACAAAAACACCTGGTTCATCCTCAGTTTTGAGTGAACCGAGTAGAGGTAATACATTTCCGTCGACAAAAGCATCGAGCTTCCGTTCAGAACAAGGAACTTCGGTAAGTTCAATACGAGAAGCAGAACCCCTCGTTCCAAAAGGAATCCACGGTCCTCGTTCACCTTATTCCGGACCAGTCGAAGAGGACGAGGAGGATCATAAATATCCCGGTATTGCATCGGTTGATACGCTCCGTACACAAGGGGCTAGCTCTCCTATCTGGGATAGACATCCTTCAAATTTGCCCAAACAAGTGACGAAATCTCCCTCGGAAGCGGATGCCCCAATAATGGTCCCCGTAAAGTCCAGACCGACAACAGATACATTCTCATCCTGGGATAAGGAAACACGCAAACCATTTCCAGGTATTGCTTCTGACGACCAGAATAGAACACAAGGTACCAGCGCACCGAAGCCATTGTCAGGGAAGGTTAAAACTACTCACCCAACAGATAACCGTACTACAGCTATGGCTCCACTGGACCCTGGACAGGAAAGCAGTTACAGTCGTCCAACAACTCAACCAAAGCATGACCAGTCGGAGTTACGAAGTCCATTTGGGAGGCCAACTCTTTCCACTCGGTTGATTAGGAAATCCTCTCGAGAGGAAGTCGTAAGTTCAGTTAGAACCACGCAGTCAATGAAGCGGCCAATGCATGGGGGTCCAGCTGCATCTGTAACAGACGTCCCACCGGAACACCTCAAGTCACAGGTTTCAGCGCCTAAACCCATACTTGGTGCTGACCATCGAGCACCGGTCAGAAGAACAACAAGACATCTCGTGAATAGCCCAGAAATGCATTCTACAGACTCATCAGAGCTAAGCTCTTTCGAACGCGGGTTGTCCAGCAGTAAAACTATGAAGAACAGAAGCAGTCCAAAAAGCAACTCATTCGGCTGTTGTCCGAAAAGCAAAAAATCTAGCAAAACCGAGAACTCTGGGTCCCGCTCCAGCTCAACGAAAAAAACACTTCGCTCAAGTACATTGGGTGATAGCAGATCAGCTGGACGCGGACCACATTCTCCGCTGTCCGGGGCATCTCACTCGCTCAGAACAAGCACTTTGGATAGCCGGAGTGGTCCATCCACAAGAGACGGTGGAGATCGTGGTCAAACACCAATCATCTTCAAAAGACACTCCCATGAAACTCATAGGCCCGAAAGAGCGCAACAGGATACTCCAGGTAAACAGTTGGAAACTAAGTCATTATCAGCACTGGATTTGAGGCTTTCTCCTACCAAAAGTCCCCGGTACTCTCGATCTCAGTTTCGACGACACTCATCAAAATCCAATATTCGAGATCATTCAACTGAGTCCAATGACTCACATGCCTCCAGCAATCGCACAAGGACAAAATCGTTCACATCCCTCTCACTGGTTCGTACAGTGACCACCTCTTCTGATCCAGCGGATTTACCCTCGGGCCTTCCTGTAGCTCGTGAGCCGATTAGTAGTTCGCCGACTGACCCAGATGATAGTCTTTTGTCCAGTGGCCTCTCGATTGAACAAGAAGTCAAAAAGAAACAACGCAGTTCCATGGATTCAGCTAGGTTGTTTAAAAAAAGACGACTCATTCCCCGAATATCTGTGGAATTTCCGAATGAAGAATTGGGGTCGTCAACATTGGCTTCAGTTAAGATGGGTAATTTAGAACAACGTACCGTCATACCGTCGGAGTCACCGGACGAAGTTGTCTACCGTACCAGTGCAAAAGATCGCTTGGAGCGGTTGATCGAAAATAAACTAAGGCGATATCCGGGACAAGTTTTATCCTCCACATCATCAGACGCAACTCAAAACATGTCACTGACCCATGTGACTGATGATTCGACCATAGTAACTGAGGAGAAGACAGTAACTACGCGTTTAATGGATGTTAGTGGACTTCCTTGGGATCAGATAATGCGGATGGTTTCAGGAAATGACATTAAGCCTGATTTAACCGATGAACAGGGCCCGCCGGAGGAACTGGAACAGCGGTGGAGCAGACTAAGAACGTCAAAACCTAAGTTAATGACCACTTCCCCTAACCGAAAGCAAACGTCACACCAGCCTCTGTCAGGAAAGCCTGAACGACGAGTGACTCGGTCCTCTTTCAATCACTCGACACAATACAAATCCATAGAACACGGTCCTGAACACATCTCTGAAAAACGGAGGAGATTTCGTGATTTTACAACAAGTCCAACTCCGTTGGGTGAGAAGTCATCTCCAGAAAGGGAATCTCCCAGTTCCTTAAGAAAAGATAATTTGGCCGGTCTTGTTTCGAACCAGAGAGCTATGGGCGAGGCTGCTAAAAAGACTGGCGGGCTATCTGCACAAGATCGGAATGTCGGGTCCCCAACACATTCAGTGTCCGACGTCTGTAATTGTGACACATGTTTCTCCACCGTGCAGCATGACATATACATAATAACTCCAGGTTCTGTGTGTTGCAGCTGTTGCGACTGTGCATCCGCGAATCCAAAAGATACGTCGGCATGTGCAATGACTGGTAACCCTAGCTCTAGGTTTGTACCATGTGAACATCACTATCCAGGTTGTCCCCATGGAGGATGGACAAATTCCCCATGTCTACTCCATGCTCCATGTAAATCAGCTGTGACTACTGTTCTTATTGATAACAAAGGAATACATCGATGTCCGAATGACTCCGAAGACCTGGTCTACGATCACTCTGGAAGCAACGGTCTCACGGCAAGCCAACAGCAGAAAAGCTTAACCCGAGTTCTTGAACTGGAAGAATTAGCAAGTTCAGGGAAGCTGGTTGATAGTGTTGCATCACGTGCTGTTCGTAGTACGATTTCAGAACCAATGGATGCCGTAAACATGGATACGAGCAATGAGGTAGAATGGGAGTTTTTCGAGAGGAAACAAAGCTTCTGCGACAGCGGTGAGTACTATAGTGAATGCTCACCAGTTGGAACACCAGTCAACGGTGACGGGGAATCATTTTATTGGCCCCTGTCAAACACAAATGTCAACAACTTTGTGGGGCAAGAATTGCTATTTAGCAGCTCAAAGTGTAACAATTATTACAGACCCGAAAGTGCTTTCCGAAAACGATACACAGGTCTACTAAATCCACCGTTTTTGATGCAGCAGAATAACCAACACTTAAACACTTCAGGTTCATGCTGCAGTCACCATCGGACTCAGTCCCGTATGTCTTCGCGGAAGTGTTCATTTCTTACGCTCGATAGAGCTCTTTTAGACATACTTAGCGACACATCTCGAATTAAATCTCAGTCAATTTCGCGGAGTAGAAGCCGGTGTACTACGCACGATTTTACGAGAACCAACCCCCAATATGTAGCTCCAAAAATTAGTTTATCTCCCGTTCACTATAAACAGCGAGAAAGAAGCAGTGCATTAAACACATTGCTAGCATTCAATGATAAAGTTTTATGCAAAAACGAGGGTGATCTCTGTGAATCCCATTGCTGCTCCAAGCTGAGCAGTAGGCAAATTCAACTTCAGGCTACTGAACATGATCCAGCCGACTGTGGTCATTCGCAATCGATTGCAACGCAGTCTCTCGAAAAAACACATTCATCTGGTCTTTCATTCCATTCTGACTATAAGAACTTCAGCAACCCTTATCCGTCATTGATGAGGCGAAACTCTGGGTTGGAGGATAAAACCATCTTAGATCCCTTTTACTTCAACAAACAGGCGACATTTGTGCGGAAACCAGTTGTATGTTGTTCAATAAATCAGCCTCTCAGCGAACAGCCGCCCACATATAAAGCGGATCTATTTCCTAGGCATCGAAACTATGATCCAGACCGTCACGGTACGGTTGATTCATTAGTTTTCAACTCGAACAAGTTAACCCCTCATTCAGAAGAGATATTGCAGCGTATCCGGGAACTGGTTCAGTTACTTATACAGGACTTGATCGTACTGGAAGAAGAAATTGGGGATCGCGACCTCCGGGCATGTGAAACCATTGGTAAACATTTGAGTTGTTTGCCAAGTCTGTTGGTTCAATTATTAGACAGCTTGCATTATAGTCCAACTGAAACGAAACTGCTCCAGCAAGCTTCCGGCTTGAATGCTCTTGTCGGTGAGATAGTCGAGGACCCAATCACAGTTTTGTTTCATTTGCTCGAATTAGGATACCGGTTGGGCGAATTTGCAGCTCTGTTCGGCGAGCATCTCATTCCCCAATACCTTCCCAGATTGATACACTCAATCCAGACAAAATTATACGTAAGTCCACAGTTTTTGCTGCATATTCCTGTTTCAGTCGTCAGTACCTTTTCATTGTATCGATTTTTCAATATTGTTTTCAGTCGTTCAACCGGGTCTATCTCCAGTGCACTGAAATTCGTTGATTTGATGGTGATGAGTAGGTTGGTATCCAGTTGGTATCCAGACAGTGAGGGCATCCCTAGGTACAGCTTCCCTGGAAGTTCTTTTGAGGCGTCCGTTTCAGTGGTTAGACTTCTACTCATTAGTAATCGCTACTCCGTACTTTCAGTATTATCTACTCATTCAAATTCGGTTAATGATAGGAACACGCGAACTTTCACGACAAAGGTATCAGAAAGTTGCCGCGTGTCACCATTTTCATACCTTTTCTGGATTATATCTCCTTGTTACTTCAAGGCTGAAATGTCCAGCGGTTTATTTTAATTAAGAAGAGTTAGTTCAAATCTATTCAATTTTCACACACGATGCATCGAATCAAGGGATTAAGTTAAGCCGAATGCTTGAAAGTCGGTCTTATATTTCAGCATTTAATAGAACAACAATTGTAATGACGGAGGAATTCCACTGTCAAATAAACAACAAACATAGAATATCACTTATCGACCTAGATTTGCCTTCAGTCAACTTCTTTCAGACGAACCATTACTACTTGATATCACGCTGCACCGACTGGAATCTGAGACGAAATAATTTACATCGCTTTGCCCACTGCGATGCAGTGTTACGCTCACAGGTATTTTTAAGTAAATAGCATGACATTATAGAACAACTGTAACCGTCTTCGAGCGTCTCATCAGTCCTTTCGATTATTTGACGGAAAGGTGGCATAGGGATAATTTCCAAAATCAGCGCACCTGAATTCCTTGAAGAAGAGGACCATTGTGAATTTTGAATACGTGTTACTTATACGCGGGTAGACTCCGTTTTTATGAAAGTCCCATGATTCTGGTTTTTCAGGGCTGAACAATGCTGTTCATTTGACATAGTACTACTGCCGAAACAAGGTGATTCCTATTGGGAACAAGTAAAGCCAGCAATTTCGCAACTTTCTGGTTCACTGAAGGAGAGGTTATTCGCCTTGCTCACTAGTCTGAGGATGAAATCTACACAACTAGGATGAGGTGGACGAGAATGACCACTGTTTTCTACTTAATTGCCGGCTTCAACCTTGTTTCCGTGGAGAACATACTGGTCAAGAGCTGACCACGTCTCGTTGCGTTATATCAGAAGCCCATGCCTCGTTTTTCTAGGACAGTAATGATTTTGTCTTATCCAGTAGGGTAAAATTTACCCAATTTATTGTTTACATGCATCCCATTCATCGGTAGATTTAGTTATGTTGCTAAGCTTTCGTAAAATTGTTGGTCTTGGGCACGTATTCAGTAAACGATCGCGCGAGGCGAAAATTAAGCGGACAATTTTGCGGGGCCTATATTTCACCCTGGACCCATAAATAGTTGTGCATCTTGGAATATTTGTTTAAATTACACCTCCTCGAACCAAAAAGTAGCATACTAGTACAAACCATTCTAAGCAAAGGACACCTCTAATCGGAGCCACTAACTCAACAAGAAAGTTCAAAATGACTTATTTGGTATTAGTGAATAGCACTGCCAACCAAACACAGTCATTTGACAAGATTTCAGAGAATGTGAGAAACCTCAAACTACTCTGCGCTTTCTGTTGAGAGGGCGGTGACGTATTAAAATTTGGCAATTCTAATGATGAGATTTGTCCTCAGTGGTGGATATATAGAGATCATTAAGATGACCTGAAGCAGTTTAACCGTAACGAATATCTGGATAAAATCCTTTTCCGTTCAGTGGGCTCTGCTTCCTATAAATAGTTAGCCCTCAATTTAAAACAGTATTTAAAGACGGGAAGGTCTTGCCAGTTATTTACATGAATTGGAACTAACGGGTGAAAAATTTCAGAACCAATAAAGATGTTTCTTATCATAAGAAACGCTAGCCTATTCAGCTTCCGTTGAGATCATACCTCTAAATAACCTGTTTCGCGCACCATACCATGACATCACTGAGCGCATGTCTTTCGGTTCACTTTCCCAGAACAAGCTGCACTGTTCCACGCGCTCATTCGTCGTGGACACAACCGGTTTGAATTTCCAGTGTTCTAGTTTTTTGGTTGTCAGTTTAATACATGTTACTGCTCAAAACGTCCTCACCATGATTGTAAGGCAAAAAACAAATCGAATAGTTTGATCAAGGCTGTGTGATCTAACCTTCAAGATGTGAGAGTGGTTTCGTTCGACTATATCGTAGGCTGACCCCACAGTGCCAGTTCGTATTCAGAGGTCAGCGCAATAAATTCTGTTTATTAAATAAACTTCAGCTTGAATGTGCAGTGGGCCTACTTAACAACTACCTGTTGTCCTACCCCATGAATCGGTTGTAAAATATGGGTATTTCCTCCATTCATTTTGGCTAGTTCATGGTGTGATGATTTTTGCTGGTTTACCGCAGCATCTTTGCAATTGCGCTCCAGCTTGACGTTTGATGGATCTTCAGCTGCTGATGCCAAGATTCTAAAAATCTTAACGCCTATACATGCACTTTCCTACTTACTGCGTCCGCCTTCGCCTATGTCTTTTAACAAGGCGACCGAGATTGAGAATGAACCTAGCACCCGGAGATGGGACACAGATTTGGTCTCCGGGACGACAATCCTTTTTAAAAGCCCTCATATCGCGTGTTAACTGATATTCTAGTTTTGAACTAGTTTAATGGTGCAGATGATTTGCTTCCCCTGCACGTTCCCTTTCTTCACGGTCTCCGTAAGTCCGTAGGTGTGCTGAGCTCACTTGAGGTCCACCTTTCCAAATCATCTCCGTCTTCGTTCTCATCCTCAAACTAATACTCCGAAAGTACTGACTGTTTTTTCTAACACTTTACCCTCTGTACTTTGCCCAGTTAACGTGTCAGATAGTCTGTACCCACGAATTTGTGCACCAGGTACTTACTCATTATCGGCCTCCAGAATTCCCTACTGCTTCATTTCTCCTATTTTTGTTCCTATCGAAGTGCTCCAATTTTGCTCGCATGTTATTTCCACTATTTATTTTCTGGGGGCTGCCGCACCATTTTGTACGCTCGTTCCGCAATTTGATCCACTGAAACTGAATCCCACACACTATCTCTGATGTGATTGTATCCGTTAGAATGGGCCAAAAAGATACTATCTTCGTGAAGACCTCTTCTCGAGGGATTATTTCACAAAAGTTGCCACCAAACTAACATGTTCCCTCAGGCTGCACGTACAACGCGTAATGGAGTTGTTAGCACCTGATAGGCTTCGCTATTTAGCGTGCCCGGAATATGCAACGTCGCATACATATATACATTGCTTAAGAGATCACTACAGTTCCACACCGATTCACTCTTGCTGGTCTCTCAGATGAAAACTTGATAGCGTCGATTATCACCCACGTGGATGTGTGCACTTGATTGTGATTTTCGCACTACGGATCAAAATACCGCGTGGTGGGCACAGTCGGGATGTTATGCGATCCCAATGCTACACTTTTGCTCGCATGTTATTTCCACTATTTATAAATCGTTTCGTTCATAGAACTGATTTTATCTGTTGCTGTCTTGCTTCTGTTTCTACTACCCAATACCGGTTGAATAACATCTGCCTGTAATCAAATAACTCCCAGCGTCCTACAAGACCCCAGACCGTCTATATATTACACTTTGTAATCCAGAGTCGGTTTTGCTTATTAATGCAAGAACGCCAATTCAGCTGTCAGTGACTCTAACCAAGACTTTGCCATATTCCGAAAGGATCACTGTTAGCTGTCCCATTGATGAGCGCTTAAACTAGTAGATTCCCACTCACAGGATGCCATTCGCAAGAGGGACTACCTCAAGCTATATAGAAGGTGTTAACCTCAATCAGATGGGTCAGACATTCTCAGTATTTTTCAATGGTAGCCAACCACATCAATCACGATCATCTTACAGCGCCTATTCAGTACTTTCGGGGCGGCCATCTCCTGAGGAGGGATTATTTGGCTTCAGAAACAGTTCCCATGGTATAGAAACATTTGGTCATCCATGCTTCCTCACATTTCTCACACCCGCGATTCCAACAAACCAACTGTTGGGGCAAACTTTTGTTTCCTTGAGGGGACGACTTTTGACATATGGTTGCATGATGGTAAAGAAATCATCTGAAATGACTGAACATGAATCCTCCATCTTGCATGAACCCAATTGCGTCCAACTAAGAACGCTTTAGTTGTATCCACTTCAATCAGGGAATACCTGCGTTATTCCGGAACAAGTACCGTCAGCGGAAAACAGTCTCTTACAGTAGTCTACCGAAGACATCGACAATGTTCATGAAGCATTCAGAGGGAAGTAATCTTCTAGATCCTGAACATAATCCTTAGTGAGCAGCAACTGCATTATTCATGTAATATACGGATGCATGTTATTTATAAGACCTTCGGTTACTTCGGTAATAAATTTTTCTATCAGATGGACAGTCAGATATGCAATTTTGCTGGAATATGAGGAAACCAGGTTCCAAAGTTGAGAAAGGAATCGGCATCCTGGGTAGTTTCTTTGCTAAGAGTTGCGTGGTGGCCAAAGCCAAGTCAGACTAAATCGCATCCAATCCTATCAAATCTAATTCATTTAGTTTGGACTGACTCTTACTCAATCCATAGTGACTGTGTGCTCCGTGGTGATGCGTCGGCTGCTATAAATCCACTGACCATTGTTCCTCATCGATGATCCGTGGTGAAAAGTTTGGATGGTTTTTTCGCAATTTGAATTAGGTCGTCAGTAATGGTTCTCTGCGATAATGTCCGTCTGCAGATGAAAAATGTCTGATGACGAATTTGCCTATTACTATTTGGCTACGGTAAATCGGTTTGCCACCATTACTTATTGGTTAAATCACGTTTCAAAGACACGTTTAGCACCGTCCTTTGAGCAGCCCTACAAAACACGAGGCGTTTACACTAATCGGTTTGTGAGGGTACTATAAGGCAAAAAGACATGCAGTTGCGTAACAGTTGACATCCGCTGTATGCCACATGGGTTGATGTCAACTGTGGATACCCCTTCTGCTTTCAAATCCGTTGTGATGTTTGAGTTAGTCTAACTTTAGTCTCAGGCTTTTCTACACGATGAACACTGCGCGATTTTCGACTGGCAGGCTAGTCCAGTAAACCCTGATCAGGAGCTCTAAAATGAACAGCTAACCGGTTTCACTCTTTCTTCCAGCCCAATCGATTGTTGAGCACGTCACCTCAGAAATTCGTTTCATGTTTTTGTCATACAACGGAATTCTGAGGTATATCAACCCAAGCAAGTGTACCTTCATGTCCACGTTAGGTTTGGATGACGCAAAACGATGAAACGTTGATTTTAACGAAGCAAAAGAATAAGCACATAGTTTGGAATACCCCTTCTCTATCTCTCTCCCTTTCCCTCTTCGTGGGTTGATTAGGTCTCCAATGTCACTTTTGTCCGTTGTTCCTTTTCTGCTTTTCTGTTCACGGTATGCTGGTTACTGATTATCCATGATCTCTGAGCTGCTCCTGCACTCGAGTCCCACATCTTTGCTCATAAGATTTGTCAGCTGACGTCTGTCAGCGCTAGTAAGGAATGCTTGTGTTCAATCCTCAGTGGGCGCCTACATATCCAGAAGGGATCAAACAGAGATAGAAGAAACCGAGAGTCGTGTCATTGTGATTGAGGAAAAAATATGAAACAAACGAAAAGATAAGTGCCTTTGGACAAGATTCCAGTCTGCAACCTCTAGCTTACCGCATAAGTGCTGTATAGGTTTAGCCACCATTTGGACTCAAAATAATGAGAAACAGTTACTAAGCTACACCTAAGAGCATTGATCCTCCTAGCTATAAGCTTTCGCCAGTAAAGCCTAGCCAACTACGGCCAACAGAGCAGACTTTTATGGTCCGAATTTTCTACGCTGTATTGGACCCTGTTAACCCGCTAAACCCCAGTCGGGAACTGAACACAGACAGTACGTTGAACCCCTAATGTTTTCCATGATCCGTAAACTTGTTTTCATATTCAGCTACTGTAATTTTATGTATTCCTATAGTAATTTTGAAAGTTGCATCATTTTTTCAATAGACGCCAAACACCAAACATTTTCAAGACAAGCAGACGGTCTTCGAGGAGTTCTGGAGTCTAAAGACCATTCTATCCAATGCAGTGTATCCCTAGTGGGTGAAAATCTTAGAGAACCAGACGACAAATACTAAGAAGTCAGCACCTACTTCTCGATATTAAGTGCTATTCGACAGATGCCCGGGAAATTCACACGACCTGGGCGACAGACTGCTCCGTTTGCTTGGGTGACTTGCCAATCACACAAAAGCTTACAATCGTGTCCCCAATGTGAACAGCGACCAGCCACCTGGGCTTGTGGTAAAACGACTCGGTTGTAAGTGAACTTACACCCAATCACAAGCTGAATATGACAACAACGGGCAAGGCGAATAAACTGTAATTCTCAGGGTTTTTCGCCTCCATAAAGGGAAGTTTTTATGTTCATACTAAGTCGGGTTTACGAGGAAGTCTGCCCGTGGGGTGGGGTGATCTCCTGATGTTGAATGTTATTGGGTTTCCCGAAGGAAAATAAATACTTCAAGATGGATTTGCCTAAACTGGTTTTAGTAATAAGCACATAATCATTTCACTCCAATTTATTTCTCTTTCTAGCGAATGAAAATTGGTTACATATCGAGACAGTATTTGTACGTTCCACAGTCCGGTGATCACCTGTTCACTTCATACAGTAGACCACGGCAACTGCTGCGACTGGAAGCAAGTTGTGGCTGCCAGGTCAATCTGCTCCATCCAGGACATCCCCGTGCAATGTATTGTCCAATTGAGTACAGAACAATTGAAGTAGTGTATGAACAAGAATCCGGGAAACCAGGTTTGTTCGTCCAGAAGTTGAATTCGCTGCTTGACTCACGGCGTCCAACGGCACGACTTGTGGCGACAGTGGTTAGACAAATCAATGGGGATGAATACACAATGACGGTGGAAGATGCAAAAGAGTTGTTGAACTGTTCCGTGCGACCAAGATACCGGGACATACTGGGAATCATTCTCTCGGCTGGAAAACATTCCACCGGATTTCGCTAACATGCGCATTCTCTCATTTTGTCCAGATATTCGGTCTCCTGTTTTATCTTACTTTCGTACTTTCTATCAGTTTTTCTCATGCTTATTAACCACCAACATTTGTTGCTGCAAGAACTAGATTCCAAACGCTCGTCTCAAAACCTATTCTCCATTGCCCTGTTCATTTTCCATTTCTTTGTGTCCCATTATATCTAAGTTTTTGCAGTCTGAATGAAATAATTGGATATACTCAAAATGGTTTCAGCGAAGCCAATATTCTTGACACTAGTACTATGCAAGAAAAGTAATCATGCTTGGACTAGGGGAAGGGGAGATTTTGCGGTCCATAGTAAAGACATTGTAATCCGGGCAAACGCCTCAGCCATTGCCATTTTATCCGTGTAAATTTTAACCGTGTGAGAGATACATACTAGCCTAGAATGAGTCCCTCGTCCAAGTAATTCGACTGGATGTGCAGCGAAATTCTGCTTCATAGATCGGCTGAGCCGATATTCGGGATTTTCAACTAGCTATTCCGTAAGCAGTGAAACTGGATGGATCTAACTTTACCGGCAGTTCATTATCGGTTCGTCCTTGTTTAGTCTGCACCACAACTTCAATGCATCATTTTGGTTCTACTTGAACCTAACCCGTTAATGAATGGATCTCAAAATGATGGCTTCATCCATACCACTGTTACCAGGCGTCAAAGCTCAGGCAGCTTTGCTTTCTTCCACAAAACAATTCGGATAAGGCGTCACCAAATCTGAATGTAGAATTAGTTAGTTTACAATGAGCGAGTAACCTTATAAATAAGATTGCGAACGGATAGCGGATTGACCGGGAAGTCAGAAGAGCACGTTGGTGTGATGCGTTCTGGATTCCATAAATTTCCATATGACGTTATTCTGGTCCTCTAAGTCCAGTTTAGCTTGCGTCCATGTGCTGTGTACATTCGAATATGACGAGGAACTACTGAGATTTTTACGCATCCTACAGCATAGCATGGATAGTACTGTTTTGGAGAGCCATCTTGTTAAGTATGAACCTGGGACAGTAACTGATCTGAAATTTGTTGAATCAGAAAACGAACTTGAACATACTAGCATGCAATGGCATTCTATGGCATTGGTCTCTCTGCATCAGATCTCGAAAACGGAAGAAAGAAAACCGTTCAAAGAACAATTTCTCCGATATCTGAGGCCTTGTGATACCAAAGCGCGCAAAAATTTCAGCTTATAGTATTCCGAGGATGATCAAAACAGATCCACCGCCGCCTTCTCATTAAATTAAATTTCAGCTGTATTATCGAAGTCATGAGGCACATTACTGATTTTGGGAGATTTTGGAACCACCCCATTCCAAGTGGACTATAATCTGTGGTATGGATCGGCTTCTACAGAAATGGACCAAGCAGACCATAGTTTTTCAAAAAAAAAACGTTACACGTAACTGGTGCACGTCAGTTCTACCATTATATCACGGTCACGTCACGTTCCAAGACACACTGAGAAGATTTATCGGTATCAGTTATTCATGAAATGTTCGAATATGTGATCCCAACGGAATGGCGTACTGGCCGATGTGGTCCAGTCAGCTGGTAAGTGGAATCACCGGATTTGACATGCCTAGAATGTCTGTTGTGGTATCGGAAGCTTGGAGTTTATAGTCTGATGCCGAACGCAACTTCGATAGAAAATTGGGGAATAGCACCAACTAGCAATCGTGTACAGTAGTCAAGAAATTTAAGTTTACAATCAGGTGCATTAGAAGGAAATTTCCACATCTGGTTTAGAGTTAAACGGTATAAGATGGAGAAATGGCTGTTGACTTCAGTAAGATCCAAGAGAAACTTCAGTGGATGTGATGAATGCTACTAATCTGAAAGCCCATCGTTCGTATCTGCTTCTGGCTCGTTGATTCGTTCCCATGGGGGGTTGGACAACCTGGTAGTGCTCAACCTTCATGTTGCTGTCAAGTTGCGCACTTAAAGGGTGCCACACCTGAATAGCAGTGATAATGCGCGGTCAATGAGACCGATATGTACGTGAGCAATAAGAGAGTGGGGCATTTGAATGTGAAGACGCAGTGTTGCAGGCTTCTCAGTTCGCGTGATATATTCGTACAGTATACATATGATCTCAAAACCAGGTTAAAATATGGCAAATCTGTAATTTCCCATATCATTTCCTTATTCAGTGAAATCAGAACAATGTCTTATAAGGGGATGTAGCAAAAATCGCACAAAATTCTCTGGACGAGCGAGAAGGCCCCGCTGGAATGTAGCTCCTTAGGTCTGTCACACCCGTTTTCACTTGATGCTTTTATGTCATCTGATCTATTACTATTTTTGCATATCCTGAGTTAATTTTTGGCTGGAAATGGTGCCCTGTTGGCCCGAGGTCATTTAGTTCTATCACTGGGAGTGGAGTTACGGTGAACTAATAAGTGGTTTCCTAATTCCGCTGCGATTTGTATGACCATGAGTCGACGATGAATGCAAGTTGAAAATACTGTTTGTCCGCTACTAGAAAATGAATGGTAGAGTTCAACTTTCATCCGAAAGATTGCAGGACCACGCCCTCTCTAAAAGTCAGCGGTATTCGCTATCGATGGTTCCTAAAAGAACGGAAGGGAACATCACCTCATCACTGGAAAGATTTGACTGGTTGAATGAGATCCACGGTTGAAAATTCAGTGTTCTCACACCAGTCAGAGAATATATCTGGGAGATTACGAGTTCAGGTGAAAACGCAATCACTATTCATTCGCAAATGACTGGTGGAACGTTAATTAGGAACCTAACATCAGAGCGGCAGCAAACAAGGCTGCACACAGTATACATGCATATATATATATATAAAGCATAAGTAGAGCGACTGATATGTCAAAACTCCCGCATATTTATAGATGGCAAAACAGTAAGTTCGAATGGGTGCAATCGACTGACCTGATTTGTGGATGTTGTGCTATCTCGTCCCAGTCGAGCAACCAGAAGAGGCTAGTAAGTTGAGCACACACCTTAACGAAAAACGCTACAGGAAGCACAGAATGTACGGTACGGTTTTGCCTAAGACGGCACGGAGACTGTCTATCCGTCACCTCTTCCGATCTCGTTCACAATCCTAAGGTGACCAAGTCTCTCTACGATCTCCAAGGTATCGTGGACCGCGAGCCGCATGTTGGTCGTAAAAGTGAGCTTGGTTATTTCGGTTAAATCGTATAGGCAACAGCAGCCTAGTTGAGTGATTTAAACATACAGGTCTAGATGTACTCTTGAATAATGGTGCGTTTTAGTAGTTGGTATTATATTTAACAACGATGTTGATCTATAACATCAAACAATATGACCAGTCCCCGGTGCCGACTGCGGACAACCCAATAATCTTCGCTGTATGTACTGCAAGACTCTGCTGCCAGTATACTTGACAGAAATTCTTCCAGGACGGTATCAAGCAGTTCGCCGGGCATTGAGCATGTGCAATTTGCGGTTTTTACACATTCAATGAACTATTGACACTTCAACTTATGTGCTGAGGGTACCACGTTTTCTAACCGCGTACAAATTGTCATGGGTTAATGAGTGTTTCTATCCCGACGATTAGCCCCAAGAACACCTCTCGAGGTACGACGAAACAGTCTTCCGCATCCGTCTACTCGTCCAGAAGGTACCAGATGCGAATTTAGGTACAGAAGTGATTTTCCTGCATAGTGTTCCTCAACAGGTGTATCGTAGTTCGCAACAACTTTCACAAATTATTATGGCTGCAGAACTGCCTGCAGAATTCATCCATTTACAGTGAATCACGTTTTCTGCCAAACTGAGATGGTAGGTATTTGTCGGATGCAAGCAAACAGTTCAAACGAGCGCTGAACGGGGATTTCATCCCCGTCTTTGAACAATGCGGATGAGAGGTCATCCGGACAAGAAGCTCGGTGGCGCTTGAGAGAGGATATGCAGTCAGAATGATCCGAGGCCGTAGGGGTTCACCATCCTGAGTTCTACGTCAACTGTGGGCCTCGTATACTCTCACAGGTCCGAAAGTCTGATCGTAGCCATATACTAATTAAACTTATACATAAAGTGATTCACAGCGATGTAGAGGTAAGGCTACATCAGTTAGAGATCAATCAAGGAGACGGTACCTTGAAAGAATCGTACAATTTCGACTTGCTCATTTGCAACTGTGTGATGATTTCCTTTGAGAGATTGGGGTACTTGACGAGCTTGCGTTCCTCGACCGCAAGTAATATCCTATCAAACCGCCCATCCATAGGTCTGCTCTCAAAAATGGTATTCCTTACAGATGGTGAGACAGTGGAGAATAGGGCAGTCATCTCGATCAGTATCTACATTGAATAAGGACTCCAGGTGACTTACAACAACCGTCGAGTAAGTTGGCCAGATCAAAGTCCCACCCGCAACTAGGTCCACAGCATTGTGGACCCATATGAATCTCTATCCATCTAGATTTTCTTTGACTCGGGTACTAAGTATCATTCTGTCTGCTGGTATTACGGTCAACGTTTTTACTTGGAATAGTTAGGGGTGATGAATAGGTGATTACCATCCGTATTTCACGTAAATACTACGCGAATAGAACTTGACAAGTCACTGACGTGAAGTCATATTCAGTGCTCTCTTTTGAGAAGAAAACCATTGGAAGAAGGGGAGACCACTCACGGAAGAGCCAAACTAACCTGAAATTCTTTCGCACTTCCAGGTTCCGCGTCGGTCACTTACCAAACTTTCAATACGATTTACTTAGCACCCACAACTTTGGCTCAATCTCGATGTAGGGATGGATGTTATGTGTACTTCTTGTGTTGTTTTTTTCTAATACCACATGACGACGCGGTGACCTTCACGACAAACTATGTAACTCTTCAACCGAGTTACTACACAAGCTTCCCACGACCTTGTATTAACCGGATATTGGTGAAAGTCCCTGGTTCGCTAGTTCATTTTCCGTTCACTGATGAGAGAAATTTCGTCAGCTAGTTTGACACGCTCATACCCGTCCAACTCTTCCAGCGTCGTCTTTGTACTGTTCTGTTTACATATTGTTAAAATATCCGGATTTCACGCCCGTGTCCCAAAATGAACCGGACCACCGTCATCACGTTTGGAGTTACGTTGGTGGTCCCAAAGAGAGAGAGAGAGGGAGAGGGAGAGAGAAACTAACCGGGGGGCACGATACAGATGAAATGAGACTTTCCATCATGAGAGGGATACTTTCTATCGACAGCTATCCAGGCAAAAAGCACTGACATTGTGATCCTTGCAGGCGATATGAATGCTCAATTAGGTCGTGTTAGCTCCTTGGAATCATATTCGGTTGTGTGCTGACCGGCAACTGTTTCTGGCAAGTACGAACTTTCAACAAAAGCGTTCGCATCGTGTAACCTGGCGGCCACCAACTGCAAATCAACCGTGAACCCAGTTGGACCACGTGGCCATCAGTGGCCGGTGGAGAGCCACAATTCAACACTGCCGTTCCTTCTGGGGCACACCACTTGATTCCGATCACGCAATGGTGCGTGCACGCCTGACAGTTCGCTTCCCTCCAGGCCCTCGCAAATTAGCATGAAGCATGCAATCCACTATCTTCGAAGATCGACCATAGCTCAACAGTACCGATCTAAACTAGCCCAACAACTCTCCACAGTAAACCAATACGTCACTGGCAGTGAGCATGTGGATGAAGCGTGGCAAAATGTGAAAGGAGCTATGTCAGCGGCGTTTAGTGCTGTCTGTCCTACCTATCCGATCCGACCATAAGACCACTGGATGTCGTCGAGGTAGCTATCCATGTTTGATGCCAGGAAATCCATACCAGCAGGCAGTGAGTAAGACGGCGCACGCAAATCCCTTAAACATCAAACAGTGAAGAGTCTGAGGAAAGACCGAGAGCTCTGGTGGACATCGAAATATCCGGAGATGGAGAAGGCTTTTGCTACAGGAAACAGCCGTGTCCTATATCAATGGATACGATCGACTGGTCACTGCCGTCTTCCTGGATGGGGACCCAGAGACGGGACACTTCAACGGTAAGAGACATTGTCTCACATGGCCCAGTCGCGCCCTCAATGGCGCCCATTCACCCAAGCTATTGCCTTCAATGCGTAGATCCCTACGCAATTCCCCCCTTAACAGTCCACTGACAGTGCTGTATTTACGCATCAATTTATCTGCTCCCGCGTCCAATGCGCAGCTACCTACTCCACCTCCGGAAATCATTGTTGAAGGAAATTGTGACACCTACAACCACCGTTGGGAACAGATCTGCTGAGCTGGGAGGCTGCTAAATTTGCTGTAACATACCCGTCATTGATTGTCCAATAAGATCCCTAAGATCCAATTGAGTGATGTAACAAAAGGTCAACACGATGAACACCACCGTACTATGTTAGTGTCCCTAGTGTTTCATTTGAAAATTATCTGAAGTCACGGTCAGTCTGATATTTAATCGTATGGTCAAGCGCAGCGGTCCTCCTTTTAGTAGCAGACAACTTTCGCCAACTGAGCACGCAACAGCCATCCTCGCCATGAGTGTTGTGGATGAAAAATACCATTATAATTAATCTTGACTCAAGGCTATGGAAATAATCGTCACTTCAGACTACTGAGATTCAGCAACACAGACCAAACCAACGGACGTCGGCTACGACCCAAGCCACCAATATCCTTCTTACGCGAAGTAGGAGCTGCCACTTCCTGGTCGTCCTCAAGGAATATATATATGTATGTATACGTATAAATATGTATTTAATTATGTATCTGGGTGCTACTATCTGGACAAACGTCCCCGTGGAGGGCACTCTTCCGAGAATAAAGCTGGATCACTCACGTAGCAAAATTGTTTTGCGTATAAATCTTCCCATAATCTGATCACTTTTCTAGGGTTGAATTAGAACGCGTCCACTTGGACGTAAGCAACCTAACCAGTATGACTGAACCAATAAAATGGTTAACGGCAAGAGCAAACCAGCTCAGTCAAGGGACATAGTAGGATGCCTATAGATGCAGAGAGGTTGGCACTCAAAGCGCGTACTCTCCGACGGAAAGTGTGTTTCTATAAAGAGTGTGATTTCGACCAACTCTGTGGATGGACGCTCGTCGGATGAGCAATATATATGTTCACATACACATAGGTGGCAAGAAAGTGACTAATAATTCCTTGAAATGAAAACTACGCTCCCTATGTTTATCGAAGTATCTCCATTCAGACCAATGCTGTGGATGACAAGTCCCGTTGGATGAGAGAAGCTGCCGCCGATCATGAGAATAAATTCCACAAACTTCACTGAGTGAACGGTAAACAGCGAAACACAGTCCCGCGTTAATTCCAGTAAAGTCGTGAAGTTCACAAAAGCAAGAGCGTTTATAATCCCCACCCGACCGAATTTAATCTCCCAACACGAAAAGATTACAGCACGGTCGAATTCACTAAGAAATCTTCAAAATACAAACAGATTCACGAAGACATACACGGTTTTGCTAACTAGATGACGGTACAACAGACTATCTCTTGCGAGTGATTTGTAACGTGGGGAAAGTCTATCTGAAATACAAACACTTAAGCTCAAGACGGATTTTGCTGCCACACAATGCGGGTGAAATACTCTTAATAGGGTCATGAAGAGACAGTCTCCTCTGAGTAGTTCTCAGTGGGATGATAATCCCATCGCACGGAGTGGAATTGTTGATCTAAAATCTTTTAACGCCAGCACTTCTGATCCCCACCATAACTCGCGACATTCGACTGTTTGGCTGACTACGCTGCGTTCACGAACACCACATCCGCGGGTCGAGACCTCGTTCTCACTACTTCAGTCCGAAAGATCCTCACGCCTCCATGTTGTCTTTGTACTTGATCAAGCATGATTTGTGGTGTGTACAAAATGGGCTAGAATACATTAATGTGTGAAAATTTCGCATGCGGGCGGGTTCGCGGAACTCGGTAAGCCACCATCAATAAATCAGGCCCCATGAAAGCGCCAAATTAGGTCATTTAGCTTACCATCGATATTCATATGGAAGTATTGACGTGCGAATCAATTTCCACAAAAATATATATGCCCTAGTACATTTCTGTAGGTTGTAACTGTTTGAGTGAGTTTCCCATGTTTATCGCAGTGATCAGTAGTAGATGACGAATGGTGCCTTAACAAACTGCTTAGTAGTGACTCTTATTTATATATGTATGAACTACAAGAACAGGAGGCGTTTGCAGTTTAATCATAGCTTCACTTTTCCACGTAAATTCAGCTTACTCGTGGAAAAGCTAGGGAATTCTGCGCAGCTGAATTTATAATTTCATTCGCAGAAGAAGATTGTTACAGAATCTCGGCTGTCTCCCGTTTACGCTTTCCCTTAACTGAACATCCGGTAAATAGGTTGCCTCAAGTTTCGGTTGGTACGACATCTAACAGATTAAAGACTTCTGTTGATGCAACATTACTCATATGGTTGCCAAAACTCTCCGATTGTCAGAGGTTTTCACCAACCCTGCAATTAGTATTGTAGAATCGTTCCTTCCTTATAGAGAATTATCAGTAATGTGTGTCCAGTATCCCGGTAGAAGATTTCAATATGCGACCCACTAAACCGTACAATTCGGCTAAGTATCTTTCGCCAACAGAGAGTTCAAATAGTCCCCAGTAAGTAGCAGAATTGTTTCACCCAGTTTGATGCTCACTTGCTCGTCGAGCATCAACTTAATCGGGAATGACTCCCGTGGACTTGTGTGGTACCTCCGGTTCCAAGCATTATTCTTATTTTGTGAGCTCAACACGTGTGGATTACAACTTTAGTTTTCTGCTTCGCTCGACCGAAATTGTAGCGTGAAACCGGGGATTAGAATTAAAAACCTCCCCCCCCCTCTTATCAAAAACTGACGATTATTTCATTTTCACAGTTTTTTTCCACTTTTACAGCAGAACCGAGAACAATGACAAAAGCAATGCTTGCTTTGTGTAAGTGAAACTTATACAGTTGCAGAATTTGAAAACATTTGATGAGGACATCCTCCCCATCACCGTGGTGGGTTTCTTGTTTATTTTCATGCCTAAAAGCCTGACATAGTAGTACGCTCTTCGTGGTTGCTTCCATCGGAATAAATTCACACATCCGTAACTTATTGTTTTCCAAGACATGCCGATAGCACGCCTAGTAATTTTTTAAAACTTGTTTTCCAGCGTTGATTATCCCATTTCTCCATTCTCAGTTTCACATGGTGGTGTGCAGCCTTTATTTCTACTGCATTGAGCTCATCCAAGGAACCTTTTTCAAGCTTGTGATGGCAGTTTTGATGGTCGTTGAACCAGTGGGATTCTTTCAACATTCCTTGTCTGATTAGATGTGATACTCAGCAGCATTGTTTCCACTGTTCCAGGTTAATTCCTTCTGAGTCCGCTTGTTCCTGGGCGAACGTATGCCGATGGATTTTGTCTAGGTTTTTCTGTCTGTTTTGGTTGAAATCTGCCTCATTCCCATATGTTTGTACGCCACAAGCGGGTCTCAGTCACAGATGGACAGTGATGGACTGACTCATTGCAGGCATTACGACTACCGATATCGGGAACCCATGAAGCACAGTCGAAGAGGTCATCTGTTGGACTGAAAGCAGTCGTGTACTATCATCAGGGCAGCTAACCTGACTGGGCACACGTTGCTGATGCACGGCTCTTAAACCCCGTTTGTCTGCTCATGTCAGTGTGCATCTAGCCTTCCAAGTCAGGCTTTATGTTCACGAATGTTTATTCGTAAAAGTCCCTGAAGAATATCCAGCGTTTTATCATCAATCGAGGAGACGTTATCAGTGCACTAAACTTTTGTATGTGTGATAATAATAGCCTGTGTGCAAGCTGTTTGCGGCATCCTCTATAGAACGACATCGTCAACAACCATGTGTTCTAAAGTGTCACAGATAACTCTATTATGTGAAACGAGTGCCACTGAGCAAGATGAAGTGAAAATCATATGGTTGAAATTTCAACACTCAATTCCAGGATTTCTCCATTTCTTTGATACACCTCTTGTTTGCCGCTCTCCATTGTCATAATGCTCAGTTTTACGTTGAGCCGGTTCTTCTTACTGTCAGTGTGTGTTGGATTTGCTGTGCTTTTCAGGTTGATATGATCTGCTTCGTTGGTCAGAACATATTTTGTATACCTATTTACGAATAACTCAATTTTGAAGTGGTTATGCTGAATTGTTGAGCGTTGGATTTTTTGAGACGCCAGAGTAATATTCACCCGGTGGTCCATCTTTATCCTTTGTTGTCAAAATAAAACAACATACCAGAGCGTTAGAACTGAAATCATCGCTTGCATATAGAAGAGTGGGAGGGCATGGCGAAGATTCATGAGGTGAATGAATTGTGCCGCAAATCACAGTCCCTTTGACAGATGTCTTTTGGTCCCACATGACTTTGTTCCCGTTTCCTTCATCCGGTCCAGTGGGACGTTCTTCATTTCCATGTGCGTCTAAATTGTGAGCCACTGTGAAATTCGACGTCTAGAGATGACATTTGTTCTTACAGGGTGTTCCTCATTTTCCTGTGCACTCTAAGTTAGTCTAAATTTGTCATCCCTCAGCATAGGATTTTTGTGGCTATTGCATACTATTGAGTACTAAGGCGCGACTGTATGCTTGTCCCAGTAGTCCACTGATTTGTATTGGAGGATATCCAATCAACATTCACGGTCTCTCCTACCAGGTTAGTCAAGAGGTAGAGTTCCGACAAACACAGTCTCCTGGCCACCAGGCTGTAGGTTTGGACAAGTGCGTCAATCTACTCCTTAGAATAAGGGCAACTTAATTAGCCGCAAGCCGACTTCTTATTGCTTTTTCTAGATTACTAATACATGACTGTTCTTCTCTCCCGCAAAACAGTTTCGCTGGTCTGTTGGATCCTACCTCTGTCTTGTGGTCAAGCTTCTGAGGCAAAGACTTTGGTTGGAAACTCTAGTCGTCCCCCTGTCTAGGGCTTGACGTTCTGGCAGTCTTCTAGCTCACCCAGAACCACTACGTTTATAGTCTAGGACACCTAAGCGCCAGTACGTAATATTGATGCATTGGTTTCAGTCGTAATTGATGATTATGTCGATGATGGTGACGGTGTTAATGCTGTATCTGGCGTCGTGTGTTGAGATCGCGTTCACCCTGACAAGGTTCACACGATTTTACTCGCAACTGTCACGAAACTCGTGGCCGACACCATTGACAAGTAAGCAAGGTTTACGTTGCTTAAGATATGTGAGGGGTTCCGCTGATCTCGGTTTGCCAACTTGTAAAGATCAGATGTATTGTACAGCACTAATATCAGAGATGTGGTCACTTGACTTTTTACAGTCCTATCCAGGGATGTGTCTTTGGCAATGAGTTTCCATTCCCTCTATCTTCCAAATACATACACCGATAATATGATCACAGAAAATACGAATGAAAGTGGTCAGTAGTGGCGTCAGGTAGATTGGTGTCACTTACAGTTCTGATTGCTATTGGTAGATTACTAATACATGAGTGTTTTTCTCTCCCACAAAACAGTTTCGCTGGTCTGTTGGATCCTTATCTTGTCCAATAATATTCTTACGGTTCGCGCGGCGTGTGTATGTCTCCCATCGCTTCAACCCTGTACCGTCAATGCAGATTGCGGAGGTGGTACTGCTGTATGCGCTCTCCCCTGTACATCAAGTGCGTGTATATGCTTTACAAGCAATTCAGCGTGTAATGCTTCTATCCCTTGTATCGCGACGAATTTGTGCTATTCACCCTGCCCAGCGGTGACGACAACCGTCACCACCACCACCGCGACCACCACAATCGCGACCACCACAGGATTCCCAGATTTCTTACTGGCTAAACTTCTCTTAATTCTGGACTTATTGTACGTTGCCACTTGGCTGTTGGCAATTTTCGTACTGCTTGCTGTGGCAATAGTAGCTGCTTTTTACCTCCTTAATTTCACCTAAATCTCGTTACCCCAACTACTTGATGACAAATTTGTCGGTGCCAGTTTGCCAGAACAGTACTCAAAACATTTCGGTCAATGTACCTTTTTCAGCGTGCACCAGAATTTGTCAACTTTCCAGTGTTATTTGATTGAGATTGCATGAACAAAGTGATACGCAGAAGTATTGTCGTTCTTCTCTCTTGCCACATCGGCATTTTGAAACTTACTTGGACTATTACTCAAACCCGCATGCAGAGTCCAGTCACTGATGCAGCTTGATCACACTCACCACAGCCTATCATTTGCAGCTGGTTCTTCACGAGAGACTACGCCAAGGGACCTACCGAACGTGATCTGTGCTGAGAGGGGGCTGTCAAGTGAAAGATTGCCTTGGTGACCAAAAGCAATCAATCTGACCTGAGGGTGGTTCCGGTGGAATAGTGAGGGTCTGACAAATTTGGTAGCAAGCAACACGTCTCCAGAACCGAAACTTTTCTATTTCTTGCAGGAAGTAGAATCCGGCTTGGGAAACACGAACGCATTGAAAGAGCCCGTATTAGGCAAACACACGTGATTCAAGTCATATGCGGTCATTTAGAGGACGAGACTGATCGTATTGCCTGAATGTATCTCTTGCAAGTACATACAGTTGGGTTGAGCAATCGGTCGATTGTTGCCAAGTGGAACTCTTCAACTCCCTTTCACATGGTTCGTGTATTCATCAGATAGGTTGGAAACCGACTGGAGCTTTGTAATTACAGCCCTATTTATAAAATGGGGAACACAGCCATCCACTCCGTACTGGATAGTTTTACTTTGCGCGTTTGAAGATGCGTCCAGTCGTGCAGCCTGTATTTACGTCGTTTCGCAGAAATAAACGAGATTTCAGAACAGAAAAACCAGGCAGTTGTGCAGTATGCTGGAGGCACAGAACTGGCTCGATGAAGTTTAGCTGAGGTGTAGTTGGTGAGTCGTGGACGTTCAGTTCTTCCTGGACAACTCGAAACATTTTTGTGTGTTTAGACGAAGCACACTACACTGCTGATTTATTCCATGTTCTCAGTTGAGTTTGTTGTATACTAAGGTCAATGCAATAAGCAATGTAGCAAACGCACTATTCTGCTCCCAACAGAAAACCTGAAAATGGCTACTTCGAATTGGAATTCTCGAGGACGTTCTACGTCAAATTTACCCAGAATTTCTTATCAATGCAGGGAATAGAACCCGCTTTCACAGAGATTTTTCGGTTCCCTTCTAAAAATGTTACTCGTTCCCGTCTAGAGGCCAAGCAATCCATGATGTGAAGCAGATGGGTTTCTCAGTGACAGTTTTGAAAGACGTAAGCAGATGAAAATAAAGTGCATGACTGGGTTTCTCAGTGACAGTTTTGAATGACGTAAATTTTGGAGGTAGTTTAACGCCAAACTGGCCTCTGAGCTGCTCAGAAGCTGGTTACACTATACGAAAAGACATATAAGCTGCTCAGAAGACATACAAATCAAGAACCCCGTCTATACTAACCGATGGTCATTTGAACACCTTGTCTAGTATGACCATCTACAGAAGTTTCAGTGAAGTGACTAGAGTCAGTAGTCCGGTTGCTGAGGTGGACACGAGCATCTCGACTGCACACTTAGATGCGCCATTAAAGCTAACTTCATCTCATGATAATTCCCCCTTCATTTGCTTACTCCCCCCATGCACTTTCAATCTCCACTCATTTTGCTCATTTGTATCCGCCACTCATCTTGCCACAAAGGCCTGCCCGTCCGACACTCGTGTGTCAAGATGTGTCTGTGTATGAATGTGCGCAGCTGACCTACTTAACCATGCACGTTCGTGTCTCGTTGGCTGAGTCTACCTCGAATTTTCCAACTGCCTGTACCTGTTCCGTGTGATCGCGCCGCCAATGAGAATTACGAGACTGTCGTCGGAATGGGCGACCGCAACCGGCGCCAGTGAGCCAACATTCCGCTCGGCGTTGTTTGGTGTGCGGTCGTTGACACGGCACTTTGTCGGTCAGTGACAGACTCGTGCACTTGTTCACGCTACGAACGTGGCCAATTGAGGTTTGTTGTATGCACATTTGCTTACCCTTGTGTAAATGCTGCCGTAGAACTATGAACCCAATTCTTCCTTTTGATATTCGGAACTGTCCAACCTACGTGTCACTCAAAGTTCCGTGTTGGGAACCCCAACAACCACGTTTATTTGGATTGACGCCTAGGGACTGTGCGGCTGTCAGTAGGCATTTATCTAATGGTGACTATTTAATTTCCCTGGATCAGTCCGGAGAAGGCGGAACAACGGACTGGGAATCGATGGAAATGGGCCGGTCATAAGGTTGAGTGCAGCAATGGACTACACTTCTACGGTTCGAAAATGTGCAAAACGATCACACTTGAACATGCTTCCAGACTTAGAAAATGTTTAGAAAATATTCACATGAAACAAAGCGAAGAAAGGCAGGTTGATGTGAACTTTTTCGGGCAAATGACCTGTTTCAAGTCTCTGTGAAACTTAGAACTGTTGATTAGTCTACCTCCCCCGAACATGCTATCCCCCTCAAAGCAAACGATTATCCAAACTATTTCCAATGTGTTCACTTCTTGAGGTACCACCGCATTTTGTTTGACTAATAACCGGTAAAATAATAATTAAAAAATAAAGAATTAAATTAAAATTAAATTTAAAAAATTAAAAAAAATTAAAAATAATTTAAAAGTCATTTCTGGGGGCTGCCGCACCATTTTGTACGCTCGTTCCGCAATTTGATCCACTGAAACTGAATCCCACACACTATCTCTGATGTGATTGTATCCGTTAGAATGGGCCAAAAAGATACTATCTTCGTGAAGACCTCTTCTCGAGGGATTATTTCACAAAAGTTGCCACCAAACTAACATGTTCCCTCAGGCTGCACGTACAACGCGTAATGGAGTTGTTAGCACCTGATAGGCTTCGCTATTTAGCATGTTCAGAATATGTAAAGTTGATGGCATCGATTATCCCCCACCTGGATGTGCGCATTTGATTGTTGTTTTTGCGCTGTGGGCCAAAATACCGCGTGGTGTAGCCCACTACTGTGGGAACAGTCGAGCTGTTATACGCTCCCAGTACACAAAGCAGTCAACTAGTGCAACGAACCGCGTTTCGAAGCCCCTTTATGGATGATCAGGTAGTGGATGTTGCGGCGTTACGACGGTGGGCGCCGGCAAGTCGTTCACCAACCTATCGTGCAAAAGCTTTTCGTGTTTGAGTCGCCGCAGCGGAGGTTCAGCTTACATCTTTCCGGTCCAACATGCAGCCAGAGGAACTAATCGGATGTTCAAGTCTGAAGTTAGCCCAGAGCCGTTTTTGCAAACATTTAATAATATCAGTTAACCAATTGTCTTACTAGCGGCTCCTAATAGAATTTTGATGTCCCACGAATGCTCTGTTTTTGTGAAAATTCTTCCGGCCAAGCAAGACTGATCCATCAAATGGAAAAATTCCTGCTATCTGGGATTCGAAAGTCGTTAAATGCTTACTTGGCACCTTAATCATCGTTAATGTGAAAATCTGTAGGACAGCTAGTTAGTAAGTGTAACGTTATTGGTTTGTTCATTTATTTACTTCTTTTATGTTTTATTTAGTTATTTGCAAAACTTACATAATGGATACATTTGTCGGGTTGTGAACCGAGCCAGACACATGTCATTTCGATGCTCCGTAGCAAAACAAGACGGGTTTTTTCCGCGCTTGCTGTCATCTTAGTTGCGAAATATCCACCGATTCCTTGTGCCCTTGTGGCTTCCAGTGACACTGCATTTTATGAGGCTCTTTACTCCCGCTGAGGAAATGGAACGGATAGACGAATTCCTCTGATAGCTGAGACCGAAACATTGACTAACACACTGGGAAGGGCAGCTGCTTGTTCACATGATACCCAAATGGGAAATGCAATCCACAAACCACAAACTCCTACTCCAGCTTACTGAAAACGTGGAATTTTTCGGCACCTCAGATATGGCAACACCGAAGCCATATACTATCTACTTAGTGTGTAAAGCAACATGGCTGCAACGAGTCGGTGTGAAATACTTACAGCTCTGTGCCAGTACCACTGCACCTCAAACAACCAATGGTCACGAAACGAGCAAAAATTACGGACAAGTATGCTCAAAAACTCGCTGTTGGTTGTAGGTTTTAAATGAACCTGGTGCACGAATCGCCTGATCCGTTTTCGATATTCACGGATCTTTTGCTTAAGCGAACCCTAGTAATAAGCATACAATTGCAACAAAAATGAGAGCTTGTCACCACTCTCTGTTTAAAATCCAAGCAGAGTATTATCTAATAAATGTACGCTCACTCTCTGATTCTGTGGACCGTATTGTCATCGAGGTGCTCAGAGGACGTCAGACGGAGATAGAGCGGGGGGCATTTTACTCTCTAGACCCGCAGACGTGATACATCATACAGTAGAATCTGCGTATTGTGTTAGTCCTCCTCTTTGTAATGACTACAGCATGCCTGTGTGTGTGGTGTGCATTAACTCATAACCGAAGTCGCTATTTCTGTTTCCACTATGCTGCTGTGTTGAATTAACGTTTTTTGGCCAATTTGCTACATAAAAGATATAAGCTTCGCTTTGGGTTTCCTTATGATCTTTTTACTCGGTTGTGAAAATACGGATGCAAATTTCCCACTCTTTGCTTGTAATGTACTTTCAAACACAGTGTATAATATTTTGGTGGGTCCGTGCACTTGACATTGTTGACCCACTTCACGAAATAAATCACTTAGACGTGGGGTTCACCTTTCAGTGTTCTCACTTTAAGTTTCGACGCAGTCTGACATGCATAATGATGATATACTTGGAACACTGGCTGAAAGCCACATTTCGAAGACTGTTGTTAGCGAGCGCCCGTAATGGTGCATGTGCAGGTTAATTTGTGGTGCTAATTCTTTGTGACTGAGAATCCCATTTGTATGGTTTTAAGATTCACACATTTAAAGTCGTTTTAATGGGTTGAGCATCAGCCGAACACTTATGCGAGTGCAGTCATCAAGTGCAGGATTTGGTGAGGCTGGCCATATCTGGTTACGTGGCTAAGCCGCATGTACAAAGAGATGTCTACAGGATAAAACACTTTTCTGTGACGTGAGTGAGTTAAGTCGGTGGCCCAAGTTAGGTCTGACATCATGAGCACAAACATAAACTGAGTACCCGATATGAACCTGTGTTTTCAATGTGAGATCAGAAGGATCGTGGTTTGTTGACTGTGTAGTTTTTGTGTTCCAACATGGCCCCATGTTGGGCTCCGATTGTTCACCACCCATTTGTGAAGTGTGATACAACAGGCATGTAAGAAGCCTTACAGTAATTCGTCCGATTTCTCTCCCACTTTGACGTGACCACTGCTGTGCCTGACCACTTGCTTGTGTATGATGTGGAGGAGAATGCTCACCAAGTATCACATTTTCGTATATTAAAATAAACTACATCAGGTATGTCGACCAGGGGTGACCATGCTGACTAAACTGACGTCGACAGGTACAATTTATGGTGGTACATGATAGTAAGTTGGCTGGAGAAAATGCCAGATCACACTGAGGAAGCGGTATAAATGATCAACTAACTGGTATCATCGGTGTGGAAAGCATGTTCTGCGGAAAACCTAGACAGCACCCACCTTGAGGTTGGCCGTGTTTCGACGGGTCGTCATCACTAACACCATTCTGTGATATCTTTTTTCGGGTAGACCGGATTGCATCAAAGCCGTTTGGTTTTCTTCTAACCAGGCTGTGCCTACAGGTCATGCACATTCCTTGATCCTGCTCCAAAAAGACGACCGTTCAGTCGTTCATAATAAGGGCTTTGTAAAACTCTGGAAGTTCAGTATAAATCCTTCAGAGTAGAAGAGCTACCTCTTAGACACCGACAAAAGCTGCTTTTATCGAATAACTCAAGTAACAAACATTTCCATAAACTCACTCGAATCCACGCATTTTTCTTATTTGCTTAGTTTGGCGGCTTGTGTTAATATGGAAATAGAGATCATATAGTGCATTGTTTTTTATCGGCACCTGCCTCAATGAATAATCGAGTCGGCCGATTCTTCGCAATTACTCGAGTGATTCACAGTCACTTGTTCATCAACAGCTGATAGTAAAAAGCCTGGGATTGCAACTTAATCGTTTTGCCTAGTAAAACGGAATTTGTAAATAAGAATGATTGCTGTATTAATTAGAATGTAGAACGTTACCATTATTCTCGTGTCGGACGAATTTGCCCGATCTATATTCTTTTTCACATGACTGCTAACTTCACAATGACTGGCACACTGAGCAGCCGAGTTAATGGGTTCGTTGGGTCTTGACTTTTTCAATACCTAGACCGAAACTGATGGATCCAAGAAGACGTAGTGATGGTCTAGATGAAAGGTGAATTAAGGCACGATCATCTGAAGTCGCCGGAGGAAATAACAAACTGCGAGCGAGTGATAGTCACAGCTTCACTGTAGTGTTGACTGCCTCAACCATCGGGGGATTATTCGACCGTGACTAGCACCTTTTGAGCACGCCTTCAGCACTATAGTAACAAAATCTCATTTGTATTCTGAGGTTCACCGTATTAATGTAACCACGATTAAGACTGTTTTCGCAGACAGATAAGTATCGGGTAATGCATCGGTGCGTTAAATACCAGGGTTGATATTAGTGTTAAATTATATTGTGCGGCAGTTATTGAAGTTAATCAAATGAAGAAAACCACCAATTCGTAACGGCCTGGGCAACAAGATGTTACGACCAATGCTAGGATACATTTTACAACTGGATGCATCTAACATGGTTTTCATGTTCACAAGGTAATTTTCCCATCTTGTGAATCACCAAAATGCAGTTGGAAATATTGGTCGCCGTCTAGTGACCCACAAACGCATTTTTTGTCTCCACCAGTCACTGATGTCCGCACCCGGCTAAGGGCAATTGTTCCGACATTCTTTTGGGCGTTTGACAGGGTTACTCACCAGTGTTGATGCGTGTGTGCATACTTTTATCGGATTGCACTTAATTGCCAAAGTACTGGATAAGCCTGTTATTTTGAAAGACGTTTTCCCTGAAGAATTTGTACACTACACGTTACAATGTGCACTTCGGATGCCCAACGTGTCCAAAGCTAGGTTTTTCTGAGTGATTTAGCGCTTTTCAGAAATTTGAGGGGCAACATCAGGCTTATTTTACTGCTTCCATGTACAAGAATGTGCTTTCACCGTTGACAGCAGGCTTGAATTTCGTTAGCTCAGTGCAGACGGCAATGTTTTCAGAGATTTCTACCACAAACTGGCGTTCCTCAACTATTCGTCTAGTGCCAAACGAGCATGCCGTTTTCCTTACAATACTCCTTGCAGAATGATTCTAAGGAGGCCAGATTTAGGCAATTGCAACATGTATGATATGAGGTCCCTTAACAGCTTCCCCGACGCAACGTGATATCTTCGGATAGATAAACAGAATAAGCACCTATTCTCCCGGTCTCCTACGGTAGATCATGGACTATGGAGTTGCCCATGGTTGTTTTAAATATTTTCCGCGATATTTTTCAAACATTTGGTCAAAGGTGCTCTGACCCGAACGTTAGCCATTCAGCCATCATGTTTGTCGGGCATCCATCCAGAGCGCAAGGAAAACAATTCTCCTTCACCGAATCCCCGGAATATCGGACCACATCTGTTTGTCCTGACTGAATTTCCTATATCATTGCCTTCAGTACGTAGTAAATGAGTGCTGTGCTGCAGCACACGCATCTAGGACTTAGGAGACAAACCAAGCTAGAGTGGACACATCAGTCGGAATATCAACGTTTTACCGCCATGGTTAACGGGTCAGTACGTGCAAATGGCCAGATTCTTTCTACTGTTTACTACTGGAAATTCGCATCGACTGCGCTATTTGAAGCTCTCTTGTATGGTTGTATGGTTCCCTGAAGCAAAACTAGGGCGAATTCTGAAGTCTCATTGACCACACGAACTTGGTTATCCGAAGACTGTTATCAGTTCTTTGAGATTAACTTGTAGAAGTTAGCATGTTTTAAAATTTTCAAATCATCCGTATTACTAGCCACATTATACATGATAAGTCAATCACATTGGTCCAAGAATTCACTGTTAATAATTCAAACCAATAGCATTTCTTACCCCCGTTATATATGGGTGGTTGCTCTAAACTGTGCCAATAAAGTTACATTTGTTGCTGATATTCCATAGTAGAATAGGTTGCAGTTCAAAAACTGTGTGCTGGTTCTCAGGAATCGGCAGACCATCATACATAAATCAGGTTAATCGACTCTACCCACTCGAGCTAGTTGTTCAAATGTCGATAACCATATAAAAATCCAGCGGAAAATAGATACATATATATATAAGCATGTACTATGCAGACTTTCGTTGTCTTTAGCTCTGCTAGTGAGTCTTCTATTATCGTCACACTACTTAATTGTAAATCACCAGTAATTACAATTTCCTAATGGCTTAGCTCGAATCCCATGCTCATCTATTGATTACGGTGACTCCACTTATTCTGTCCTTCTTGATATACTTTATCTAAATGTGCTACGCTCAGGCCCGTGCATGCCTCACTTCAGAAGTTATTCAGTGTATTAAAATATGGCACTACATTCCAGTGAGGTCCTCCTCTTCAGTTTTGCCTCATGCGATTTGGCCTTTACGAGGACACACTAGGAGATCCGGGGGGGGGCAATCCTTCAGCACAAGAGCACAGATGAAAACTCGTTTTTTCCTGTTAGGCGTAGGACCAACTGTAATATACACAAGCTTGTTTTCAAAGCTTCTGAGATCTCGAAACATGTGAATGGCTATTATTGAAAAGCACCCTCTCAAAAATAGGTTACTGCTCTAGGGAGAACGAAACGGAGCCCTCTGTCATTCACAGTTATACATCTTAGCCAGAGTACATGTGGGTGCTTTACTTGGACTTGAAAATCAGTGAGTTTAAATGCCAACCAAAAGTCCAGCTTAACACGAGAATCGAAGTAAAGTTCAAAGACCAGTTATGTGATACGTCTATTTTGTTCACATGAAAATTTGTCGATTGTTGGATGGGTCAGTGCTTTTCAAACCTTTCAGCTCATCACACCTTGTCGCGCAGTGTACGACATCACGTATTCTGTATCCAGTTCGTAAACAACAGAACAATGGTTGGAAAAAACTAGATTGTCTAGCCATATGATCTGCCTCAGAATACTATTCTTCAGGTAGACCCTTCCGAATACAGGCTACTTCTCTGAAAACTGTGACCGTATTTCGCAAGAGACGCCACTTAGGGTGCAATCTCTCTGTCAGAAGAACAGTGTATCAATAATTGTATTACTTTTTCTAGAATAGCACATATATTGACTTATGTTGACTGCTCCGGTGGGGCATTAATTCATACTTCGAATAGTACACACACTACAGAATGACATATTTCCGCGTGGCGCTGATACTGACGTGCATTCCAATGATCATGTATGAAGAAATTTGGAATCCTGGGCCTTTAATTTCTGGAAATCCCACAGAGATTGACTTGAGGGCGTAAACCGCTCAGTCAACTCTTCAATACAAGGCACGAATAGAACAGTTTTTTACAAGAGATCAGCACCTTGTCAAGTGAGGGTCTAACTACAAATCAGCGGCTGTGTTTAGGCAGTCAAATGCAGAAATACAAGAAATACAAGGAAAAACGTTCACTATCAGACACAGGAATAAAGGTATTGCCAACAAACCACGTATTCGGTCGACTAATTTTCATCAATTTTCCCCATACTTGGGAACTTTGAAATACTAAGAATATTGTCACGGCCCACCGCGGGAAAACAGACTAGTACCAGCCGCGGAAATACGACCGTATACACGAAAACGCCTGCTCACAAATGAGTGCGTTCTGTTAACAACACAGGTCCGTTCACAGTAGACGGTTTGTTCATGCACACTCAGGAACTACGCTCTGCTAAATCATTGCAATAAGCAAAAACCCATGTGAACACGATCTTGCATGATAATGCAGTACCGTCTCTCTTTAAATTATAAGCGTGATAACATAAATCAGCACTTTGATAAACAAACACTAGGTAATTACGGATATCCACAGTAGTCCATTCTGAGAATTACCACCCCCCCCCAAACTAAAGCCATTCACTCCTTCCCCGTTTGATTAACTTTAAAATGTTATGCTTTCAAAGATTACTTCTCATCCCTCAAAAAAGCACCTTGTGTCATCGTAACACAAAAAGACCAGGTTGGAAGACTCGTGCACTGGGTTTGTAGGTATTCCCAGGTGTCTGAACAATGACACCAAGGAAATACAGTCCTGTTTGAGTCCTTTGATATAATTTTAATCTGTGTGGCACAAAACTCTTACGAATCTTCCTTCATATGGGGCCACTTTTGATTGGTTGGTCGGGAGTATATTCAGTGGTTTGGTCCCTCCTGGATTAGACCGGGTGTCCAAAGAGACCACCGCTGGTAAGTCCCTGAAAGTGATCTTTTTCGAAGTAGCAGCCTTGTCGCACTTCACCTCTCTAGGACGATCATCCTAAAAGACCGATCTGCTGTTGTTCGGAGTTTTGTCCTCTTTCGAGTGCCTATCTGAAACAGCCCACCGAAGATGATCCCTTTTTCAAACTGGTCTCTTCTTGGGGTTAGTGTATTAGTAAAACTCGCTTCATGGGCCAAGTAAACTGGTGTTATTTTGGCGGTTCGTCTCTCCGAAGGATGGTCTCTTCACAGAAGAACAGTCGTGGCTTCAGCCCTTGGAGATCTCTAGAAAACGGAATCTAAACATCCGCTGCTGTTTGATGAAGCCACGCCATGCACTCTAGTGTTATGACCCTTCAAACTTTGAACACAATCAAGCAGAATCAACGCAACTATAGACTTTCTACACTATGCAGACCGTTTACAGCAGCGAGAATATTTAGAATGAGATGGCGCACAAGTTCACACCCAAAGGAGAGAAAGAATGATGAGATTTTATTAGATGTCTGTGTAATGGTGGCTTCATATCAAGCTTCAATCTTCACAATAAATGTGGCCTTAATACAGTTATCACATCAAAGGTGTTATGAAACGGGTTCAAACTCTGTCTTGCTCCGAGGGACAACCCAACTTTTCTCGGAGATAACCTAACAGGTACCATCGTAGCGACGCGAGTACGTTTTGATGTACAGATCATGAATACTATGAGAACATTTTTGTAGTGTCAGTCGCAGGTTTTCTCCTGTAAGTAGGAGATTACCAGCGCTGAAGCATCCGTTTCATCTCTTGAGTAGTCTGAGACTTTGCTGCTTATTCCTCAAAGAAACAGCTGTGTTTTTGGGTTCAGCATTTGATGTAAAACTTGAAATTCATTCTCGATTGATTCTTCATCATTTGTACAAAATGACCAAAATAATAATTCATGGCCAGTAGTGAAACTCAGTCCACTCCACTCGTTTTCAGATTGGAATCCAGAAAAATGAACAAACAAGTTCCGGTCATGTGTAAGTTAACCTTATATTTCAGCAAGCTTCAAATTTGCTTGCCTCCCTGCTATGCCCTATTGACAGAATGATTAATCCCGTCTGGGTTTCGGGGTTTTGTGACACCACGATGGGTTGCCGATGGATGATTGTTCTTCCACCCTGAAATTTTCAGTGAAAAAGCTCTTAGTAATGATGTAGGGCAATTTGATCCTGTTTACATTTGTCTTATCGGTGCATTGACCGGATGAACACAGTAAGCACTGATCACAAGCAAACAACTGGATGCAGTGGTAGGGTCCAAGCTGACAGTCCATAATTCCAAATCAGTGTTTTTAGAGCAGTGCTCAAGCTTTAATCGACTGCTCAATAGACTATGGCAGTGGTTCTCAACCCAACTGTCTATATGCATCCTTCTTGGACCATGGCCGAATTTCTTGTCAATAATTAACTGAAAAGGCCTGTTTTGTGCTCAGAAATTTTGCTGGCACATTCATGGCACATCCCATAACGGACTCACTAGAGTGAATGTAGTTTCCTTCAAACGCAAGAGCGGCTGGCGCTTTCGAGTGAGAAATTCTTGTCTCTGTTCTCACCTTGTAGCCGTGATATTGGATTTAGCGGGAAACTTAGAGAAAGAAAACACCAGTTTGGTGAAAAATTAAAAGGAATTCCCCAAGAAAAGTGCAATACGAAAGCTAAAAAAATACACTCGTGTGTTACAAACACACATCGGCAGAATAAAAAAAGAACTTTGGGCAATGTTGAATACTTTGAAACCAGACCGAGCAGTGACAAAGTCCCTTAATGACTCCCACCGCGAATTTTTATAACATCAAAGCAGCAAATAAATTCTTTTATTCCAGTTCATATAGGTAGGTATATTCACCACATAACATCGATCTAGTCAACAGTGGCATTTTGCAACAATACTCTTATTCGTGCAATTCGGTTAGTTCCCCCTTCTCAGATAAAACCAATTGTCCACGCTTGACTGTCGTTTTAGCTATCATCCCGACCAGCTGGTTAGTTGGGTCTGAACTATGCGTTCGGAGAGATACGGTTGGCTACTTGATAAAAAACACACGAGCCAATGAGCCAAGGCAAACAATAAGCGCCAATCACAAGGCCGCAATCGTTTTTCCTCTTGTAGTAGGGTAACGATTAGTATGGCTGTGTAGGTCTCTTCTCGCTCCAGTAACGTTGGGTGATCAGGCCATGTTATCATGTCTTACCTCCATGTTACCACCACATTCTTATCAGTTGCTCGAAACCAGTGAACACTTTCCAACAAGCATGAACAAACCAGTATGTGTTGAGGCAGCTCATGTTTATAGTTCTCCAGTAAGCGGCAAGAGCCACAACAAAGTCAGCATGGGAGTGGCACATGAAAGCCGACATGTGGTCTAGGCTATTCTTCTATTTGTCAACTAAATTTTGCTATTCTCAAAACGAAGTTGTAAAGTTATGTGACCATGTACACCATAGTCAGTGACGAATTGCTGAGAACAGTTGTTTGCGAATTAGTTCACCTGGGATGGGCCTCGATAAAACTTTTATGGCCTATCTCTCATCAGGGCAGAGGCTTATTAACAACAGCCGACCAAGTCAATGGTGTGCTCATAACATACTAACGTTAAGAGGACACTGATCTATAACCCATATCGGAAATTTCGCTTCAAAAACTTTAAGTGCAGAGAAAAACAAATGAAAGACCCGCTGCATTATAAAAACGCAGTGGTGAGAATTACAGTTTACTCAAAAAATTTCTCTGAGATTCCTCCTCTCTGAACTTTCTGAACCTGAGTTTTGAGCGTTTTTCAAGTGGTCCCAAGTCTGTTATTCACAAATAACCAACAATCCACACCGGTTATTTTCGTGCACACCGATCCTCTCAAGAACGTGGGAAAATGGAGTTGGCCCTTTTTTGAGAAGCATTATTCATGGATGTTGGTGAATAGAAGCATAATCCTTTACTTAGGCTTTTATTTTGTATTTATCATATATATGTAGATAGATAGATAGATAGATAGATAGATAGATAGATAGATAGATAGATAGATAGATAGATAGATAGATAGATAGATAGATAGATAGATAGATAGATAGATAGATAGATAGATAGATAGATAGATAGATAGATAGATAGATAGATAGATAGATAGATAGATAGATAGATAGATAGATAGATAGATAGATAGATAGATAGAAGTTGAGCACCATTATGCATTGCTGGTGTTTTGCTGTTAATGATGAAAATGAGGATCAGTATATACATAAATGTTCCGTCGGTTAGCCTCTGCACACAGAACCAAGAGATCGATGAAATACTGAGTCTGTGAACAGCTACCTTGGGCGGCGTGAAGAATTTTCGTCCGTTCGTGATATTGTGGGTCTATTTAAGCCTCCAAAAAGTGTTGGATAAGCCGGTCACACTGCTCAGGCATTAACACGTTCGTCAGTCCGGACGGGATAAATCGGACCATGGGAGTACAAATAAATGGCCAAGGTGAACTTTATCATCATTTGACAAACCAGCCTTTTTCCAATACTTTTTTGGGCACGCGGCACAGGAAGACAACACTAATGCGGCAAATGCCACAGTGAATATTGTTATACTGTCACGCTCTTCTGCTATCGACATAATTCTCATTAGTATCATCATAAATATTCGCGCATGTGAATGCACATTTCCCTTTGTAACAGTTTCTCTTATCGTCTGGGCTATCCTCCTGTTAAATAATCTTCCTACGGCCCGCGCACAATGCATCTGTTTGCCATCTCTTCTACCCTGTTCCGTGGATGCGGACTGCGGGACCGGCTCGGTGGTATGTGCAAGCAACTGTTCAGTCGGACCCTGTTCATGCTTTGGTGGCACTGGAGTTTGCTCCGCGGTCGACCCTTGCGTCCAGGGTTTGTGTTTTGCCACCTGTCCACCGACGACAATTGCAACTACCACAGCTTACCCAGACTATTTGCTTGCTAAGCTGCGCCTGATTCTGACACTGCTGTATGCCGCCTCTTTGCTTTTTGCTACTTTCATTGTCCTTTCCTTGTTACACTTAGTTTCGTTTGCTTGTAGTGAATGCAATCGCTCGCCAGCGAGAAATCATCATAAAGACCATTGCTGAATGTTCCAACAGAGCCCGTGGTTTTCAACCACTTTGTTTGTTGGGCCTAATTTGGCGTATCTTAGAATGTAAGTTCTGCTTCAGGCTGCTTTCATCCCTAATTATATGCGAACCATGAAAATCACTTTGATTTTTTTCCGTAAAAAAGAGTGAAATCTAGTCGAATAACTATTTCAAACCGAATCGAAGAAGCTCTAGGCGGGGAATTTTCAGCGGGAGCTCGAGTGAACCTAACACCGTTGGTAGCATCTGCTGCGCGGTAGTGACCACATTTTGAGCAGGAAATTGAGGTTGCAACACCTTTTGGAACTATCATTTTAGAACTATTTTCGTCGGTGCATTCAATCCACTAGATACCAGGCTGTAGCATCTATCAATATTTGGAGTGGCGAACAGCCTCCCAGTATGCTGATTTTCAGGCATTTGTGGCGGTCTGCCTAGCAAAGTTTGTATATTGTTAACTGAACGGTCACGCCAATCCTGTCAAGTAAAGGCAGCCAAACTAAAACAAATTCCAAGACTTTGGAAGTAAATGACTGATTTTTAATTGAAAACACTATCTCTCCCTGAATAGCTTAAGTATGCGGCATCTGTATAGGCGCTTCAGTGTTCCTTTTTCCTCAGAAATACAGTAATGCCGTCCACGAACAGTGCTGTCAGAACTAAACATTTCTGAAAAGTCAAAACAAAACAACAAAATTGGCTAAAACTGCTGTTCAGCTCTGAGTGCTGGGGTGCATCTAGGAAACTGTATTTGAGATTAACAACTGGTCTACCAACTCGAAACTTAAAATGGTGTCTGCCAATGAGCCCTCAAAAAAACCCTCTGGGAGAGACAGTGAAAATATTTGTGCTTTTTTGCAGCATTCAGTGTATTAGTGTGTTGCTCTGATCAAACTTGGTCAAGTGGTATGGAGTTGACCGTTGCTGCACACAGGACAATTACATAAGGATCGGTCGTCCATCGGTTGCATCACTATTCCTCTCTGCTGTGTTACTTCCCCAGCGTTGTTAGTTGGATAGAGAGCACTCCAACCCAGGACAGTCAGTGTGGCTTCAACCAGCTCAACGATGGTGAAAATGGACATTGGATCGAATGAGGGCAACTACCACTGAACAAAAACAAAACTTCGAAAAACCTGAAAAATTTAGCTAAGTCGGTGAAGTGGAGATGGTTAAGATAGCACACGGAAGTGAAAAATGATATATGCGCATCTGGAAAAACAACAACGATAAAGGAAGAGACAAAAAACATTGCCGTCCATTTTTCATCTACTGAAGGCAAAGTGAGTAGAATGCGAAAAAACGAAAGAACTTAGTCCATGCACAAGCATCTGTCTGTTTCCCCTAAGAAAAGCTTAAGAAAGGTCATGTAAAACACGCCTAACTGTCATATAGCCCCTGCCCAGAGAAGTAGCAGGGAGTTGAGCGAGAGAACTCACATTACCTAATTTACTTGGTTTTTCTCATAAGGGGAGGTACTAGAAAAAGAAGTTAAGTCAATGGGAAATCACTTATGGCCATGTTTGCTGTAACCGCTGAGGAAGATAGAGCAGGAGCGATGAGGCGATCTTTTCGCCCGTTTCGAGAACGGGTTTCGTAAGGATGGCCCTTCGGATTTCGGGGAGACATGCTGGTAATAATTCCACCCAAATCGGATACATTCTTTATCTCTGAAGACTTGGCTGATGATTCCAGGTGCCATGAATCTCTGCCTAAGATACGCTAGGTTGAATCTGGGGCAATGTGATTCTAGTACATTTCTTCATTTTTTTGTACCTCATTAATGGTATTGCCATAATTGTACTGCGGTCCTCAGTCTATTCGACTCCTGCTTAACGCATTTCGAAATGTGGCTAGTCCGTACTCTGGAGATGCTTACCTGTTCGGCCACAAAGCTTCCTAAGCGAATGAACGTTAGGTAGACCGAAGGTCTTTGTGTGGTTTCCTGCTAATGATGGTGTTTATCTGACATAGCTAGACTAACACTACGGCGTATATTGATGGGATTTGAATCTACACACCACTTTCTGACCTAAATGTGGACATTTTTAAAACGCTGTCTTTTTGTTGCCCGGTTATAGGTGTGAATGGTTGTGGGTTGTGTTTGCCGAGGATTCTGCACTGCGGGCTACGCTTCTATTCCAGACCGAACGAATAACTAGGAGTTGAAACAAAAACTGAAGACTAGCGTCGTTTTAGGCTCTGAAGACAATATCTGTGACCGGGTACAAAAATCGCCATGTGGCTTGTCTTCTTATCATACAAACTTCTGTATGGTTGCATGAAGTGAAGGGAATAAAGATGACTCATCCGACTTTTCTACTGACTGATATAGTGGTGTGAAACAGACGACACTAGATTGAATCTTCAACCAACCGAATTAAAGGGTATGATAATTCGAAGGATCGAAACTACGTTTTAGAGGGAACTTCATGTAAGTGTGGCGGAAAAACAGGAAGTTCCGTTTCAGATGTTCGGTGAAAGATGCTTGAAAGACAGCCACATCTTCAGGCATTACGCTTAGTAAGACTGTCTCGGTTGTTCAGCACAAAAGCTTCAATCGTGAGTGACTTCCGACGGAACTGCCAACACTGCAGATTTAGACCGTGAACCGTGAAAACGAATGAATAGGAAAGGTTATACTTCCTGGAAGTCGACGATCCCAGGCCGCCGTTTGTGTAGTGCTGACGGGAAAGCCGGTGAAGATCTTATTAATTTCCTAACGAAAAATCGTACTCTTGTCACCCTGACGGAATGACAAATTTTGTCTACATGACCCATCAACGCATGGGATAGTTTGTTAGATAAATCCTCAGTACCTGTCCATTAGAATATTCTGCGTAACTGGATGAGGCCCACGCTTGGCGACCATCGGCCCCAGACAGCGACTCACTTCCGAAGCACAAGGTTAACTAGCGGACGGACAAACGATGGCTTGAACTGTCCAATACGAAATACCTGAATCGAATTCCAGATGTTTTTTTCCTGCCTATGTCCGGTTAACACCACTCAGACTCAGCTCAGAAACAGCTTAGGCATAGCCACAAAACTTCTGCGTTAGTGGGTCAGTTGGATTGTCTGTCACCTCTGTTCTAAGCTTAGCTGTGTGTTTAGCGCCAACCCAGGATCTGAGACCGAAAAGCGTTTGTTTAACTTAATAAGTAGGAACTTATAATAGAAAATTCAAACGTTCTGCGATCTTTTTGGCGTGGACAGAATTCGTATACTAAATCAAAAGTATCACTAAAATGGGTTACTAAAGTTTTTCCGCCGTAAATTCCTGACTTTGATATCATCTGGTGAAGAAGCCGGTTGTTGCCGCTGATCCACCATCTTTACCGAACCGGACTGGATAGATTTGAAGAGAGAATGATCTCCAATTGACGCGCTTCCATGAGACTTCCGGATTCGGCTTGGATCAGGTCTAGTACTGCAGTTCTCGGACAGATAAAATCTGATGTCTGATGGTAGGTGTAGTTGAGTTATTCCGTCCCCAAAAGTAGATCCGCCTGTTGCATATTCCATGAAATCTCGATTTTCCATTACGGTTTTCGATAATTCTTGTAGCTGAATGCGACGCCGTAACATATTTTCTGAGTGCTGTACGTTCGTGCGCCAAAAACTGGTGCTTTTGAATACGTCAGCAATCAATCGCTGTCACGTGCAGCACTCCAGCTCAGGTGTGCAAAAGCCCAAAATGGCTATAGCTATGTGAAATAAGTTATATTCCGCCATGTGGTTCGGTGTCTGGACTTACCATGTCACAGACTGTAATTATATTTCAAACCATGCCAAGTTCTTCCAAGGAGTATTTGATAACTTATTGTCATATCTCTGTTAGGTCAATCGATTTCCTTTCTCTCCTCTACACACATAAGCTGTCTATGCTCTAAAATTACTCAAAAGTTGTCTACAGGAAGCTATAACTTCTCTGTAAGAAAAAGCTTCCATTATGTTTGTCGTCCGCGTGAACAAATCTAAATATCCATGGGAAATTATTATATTATATTGCACTAGTTACACTGAAACACATTGAATGAGGTTTTTTTAAATCGTCGAACCAAGGTGAGTTACATATTCGAATCCGAATGTGGAAATAGCCATGGTACCTGCATAACTGATGTTCATTGAGTGAAACACCAAAATGAGGTCTCCACCTGATCCACAATCGCTCAGCTACTTATTTCAGTATATTGTTCCTCCATCATCGTCTCTCTGTGGTGGGAAGAGTCATCCACTAATAAAATTTCAGTCAGGATAACCTTTCAGTACATTACTGAAATGATGCTCGAAAGAAGCATGAGAGTTTAGCTAATGCCTAGTTAGTTAAATCTAGTCAGAGCCAATCAGAATAATAAAAAAACTATGGTTGACAAAATCCCAACTCAACCGCAAAGTTATCTCGAAATTCGTCTCCCGGATACATGCACACAGTGATGTAGAAATATTAGGATAGATTGAAATTTTCACGGAATATACGTGCGTCATCTGTTGGCTGCGGTATTTTTGTTCCCAAAAGACTAACTTGATCTTTAAAGGCTGAACTGTTTTTGTTGACTGGTGTACATACGCCCAATCAGTAAGAAGAACCGGCTACTTACAGTGTGACCAGCGGTAAAAGTGACTACCAAGTCAGTGGGTCTCGTACATCGTTTGCTCGGCCTGGAGCTCCGGTTGCAGCGCATTGTAATGCTACTTTGTACCGCAGTCCATTGAGACTTTCTGTATTGCCCCAAAGTATAATTCTACTGAAGCACTTGATAAAATATAGACTGAATCATCTGGTCACATAAAAGGAGGACGCAGTGTTAAAGCATTCAACACACCGCTCTAAAGCCAACTAGTGGCCCGTTATCATCGGCTTAAGTGGATAGAGCTGAATATTTGAGTCTCAGTCTCAAAAAGAGTGACTTCCACCGCTCAGAAGAGGCATCCTAGGCAGACATATGTTCAGCTAGAGCTGGGAATCTCTCAGTCCTTTCTATAAAAGAATGGTCATGGGGAGTTACTTCTGGCACCACTGTAAACATAACATTTCTGGAGTTACAGATTGTCCGTTTAGAATGCAAAAGGATACGTTCACTCACAACTTAGAACAGTAAATTACAGTAGAATATCGAGTAAATTCAAGATAGAAATAAAAATAACGAGCAGCACTAACAATTGCTGAGCCCGACCTGACTATTAATTCACGAACCCAAGTGTTAGTGCTCTTATGTGAATGTGATTAAATTGATTACCAGGTTACAAGCGTTAAAAAATGTCTGTTTTACCAGAAGGATGACGATTACAATGGTTAGGTGCAGTTGATAGAAAATAAATACAATGCAAGAAGAGAATAAGCCAAAAAGTGACATCGTTTGAGGACAACTGTTGAGATTTCCTGAGTGAAGTCCTGGACGCGCGACGTGTCTTCTCTGCAGGATAGCCGCCACACGTGTTACGTAGTTGCCCGTGGAGACTTGTGGAGCTCGGTTGACTTCCTGTCCTGTGCGCACGTGTGTGTGCGTTTTGGGCGGAGTTACATGCCTACTTATTGTGTGCAGTGTGAAAATAGGGGTGTCCATTCGTGTTTGATAATTGCACGAACATCAATACAACTTGACCTGATGTGGTTGAAGTCCGTAAGTCTGGCGCGTGACGAGGTGGTAGCCGCGTATACAAAAGTGGATGGGAAATTGCATTGTACATGTTATCGATTAAGGTTGCAGATGGCACAGGAAGTGTTACATGATTTGAGTGCCTGTGATCTAGTGAGTGACCGCTACAGCTATCTCCATGTAGCTGAGGCTCACTGTTCTGAATGGGTCATCAAAGCAATAAGCGAAGGGACACACAATATCTCAACTCAAATGGACCCATTCAAATGCACTGGGATATGGTCAACATCCAAAGAGTACCATATCTACTATTCTTACCTTTCGACTACCTCAATTTGATTGCACAAACGAGCTTAGTGTTACGACCTACTTGACACTTCGGCAAGGTTTCTCGCGAAATTCATTGATTTAAACGATGGTTTTCTTCACTAAGCACATTCGATCATCCCAAAATTTTATCCTTTTCTTTGCTTTGTCGCCCATCCTATCCTGCTCACCTCCTATTTTCAAAGAGTTGCTGACGACAAAACCTCATTATCAGAAAACGGCGTATTCGTCTTTTTAGTTTTCTCTTAACATTCCGTCTACCTTCTTAATAAGCACCTTGCTTGTGAGAGAGCCTAATGCTTGGACCAATTTCCTTTAGACAGTCCATCCGTTTTGCTCAGATATAATCCGATGCATCCAGAAACACTGCTTGCACCACACTCGCGTGAAACTACACACAAGACCACATGTGTATGAGAGCCTCGTGGATCCCCATCTTGCCAGTTCCTCAGCTAAGCTATCTCTTCTGAAGATAACCACCAAAACACAATATAAACGTGACCTATTATCCCTCACGAAAATCCACCGTCCGCCAAGCTTGTTGTGTTTTTCAACTGTATCAGTTGCCCACAAGGCTAAGTTTACTGGATAGTGTTTTCGCACTTCGTTGCCAGGTTATACACTGTCCACCTCTCAGTCGCTTCCACTCAGCACATGACTGGGAGAAAAGAGCTCTGTGAGGCAGACGGTCTTCTGGCATGCGGAGTACATGTCCCAACAAGCGCAAATTGCGAGGCGTGTGCATTTCATCTATCACGGGAGAATTCCTTCTTCCTAAGAACATCTGGCGTACCCCAGCATTACTAGTCCGATGTTCCCACCAGACCTGAACAATGCTGCAGAGACACCGATGGTCGAACACTAACATCTTCCGTATGTCCTCCCAGCGTAGGGGCCACGTCTATGATCCATAAAGCAGTATGGATCGCACCACCGCAGTTTAAACTCTGCCCCTGACAGACAAACCGACCTCACGTCGGCACCATAGGTGTCGGACGATGGCAAAACCCGCCCTGGTCTTTCCGATTCGAGAAATGATCTCATCTCCAGCCAGTCCACCGGAACTTATACAACTGCCCAGGTAAACAAATTTATACACCACATCGATTGGCTCATCTGCAAACATAAAGTGTGGGTTCGATCCCACCCAGTCTTGTAGCAGCACTTTATACTTCACTTTGCAGGTGTGGAGCACATGCCAAACCGTGCGGCAGAGTTATTTAGGTTATTTAAAATCGTTTGCATTTGGGAAGGATCTGAACCAACGAGAGCAATATTGTCCGCGTATTCAACGTCTGTGCGGGAACGTCCCGGGAGCATTTCGACTCCCGAGGTTTCAGAGGCGGGCGGGGAAATTTCAGGCAGCATATCAATAACAAAGTTAAAGAGGGAAGGGGATAGAGGACAGCCTTGTCTTACACCACTGGATGTGGTGAACTAAGGCGAGCTCTTCTCGTATACTCGGACGCGCCCACAGGAGTTCGCGTACAGTGCCCTCATAAGGGATAGAAATTTGGAAGGGACACCTCTGATTGCCAGACACTGCCAAAGTAGCTGACGATCAACAGAACCAAAAGCAGCTTTCAAATCCAGAAAAACGACCAACATGGGACGTCTGAAGGAGTGGTGCTGTTCAAGAATTTGTCTCAAGGTAAAGATATGGTCGATGCATCCTCGACCAGGGCGAAACCCAGCTTGATTCTCACGAACCTGTCTATCGCGATAATCCATCAACCTGCGTAAACTACTGCCAGAGAGCACCTTAGATGCGACGGATACAAGGCTGATATCACAGAGGTTTTCACATGACGTTCTTGCTCCCTTTTTGAAAACTGTGGTGACGGTCGAGGCGCTCCATTCGGCTGGTATTGTTTTCGTTCCAAGTCTTCTGCAGTATGGTTGTCAGAATGTTCACCAGGACCTCGCCACCTTCTTTGAAGAGCGCGGGGTGTAGACCATTCGGGCCAGGTGCCTTGTCGCGTTTCAGGGTTGAAATCTCACGCTGGATTTCGGTTGCTGATGGTGGGTTGGTGTCAATGTTCCATTCGGGACCGCTTGGTTCTTCCAGTGGTTGTATTGAGGGGGACCAGGTGAACTGTTCTTGGAAGTGCTCAGCCCACCGCTCAAGACGGCGATTGAGAAAGTGAATTGTTGTTCCGTCTTTTTCGCATATTGTCTCAGTGACACCTGCCTTCTTCTGACCCGTTGATCGAATCAGTTGAAACAGGGCACGGCTGTTGCCTGCAGCAAAAGCCTTCTCCATTTCCTGGGCCTTCGAAATCCACCAGCGTTCTCTGTCATTCTCCAAGCTCCTGATTATCCGGCGTTTGAGGGATCTGCGTGCGCCATCATAGTCGCTAGTTGCTGGTATGGACTTTCTGGCAGCAATAAGATCTGCTGATCTCGAAGATATCCAGTGGTCATTGAGTCGAGTCAGATGGGCTGGACAAGCAGTTCTGAAAGCCTAAAGCATTGCTTCTTTAACTCGCCTCCATCTATCCTCCAAGCAATCTTCGTCGTCCACATGACTGTGCGTTTCCAGAAGCTTTCTAGCCAGATCAGCTCAATACTCTTCAGCTACTGAAACTTGTCAAAATTGATGAACGCAGTTGCTCTCTTTCGGCACGCGTAGTGCTGGCGGAAAGCGAAGGCGTGATCAGAGTCAAGTTGCGTACCCCCAGAAGAAACGTCAATCCTTAACTGAGGCAAACCATCGGTAACTGACAGCCATATGGTCCAACTGAGTCCACGACTTTATTGTGTTAGGTGACCTCCAAGTAACTCAGTGTGTGCGTTTGTGTAGGAAGTTCGTACTGGCCAGGAACAGACGGTGATCTGCACACAACTGAAGAAGCTGCTGTCCATTATCCGTACGCACACCATCGACTCCAAATCGAACACCTAGCTGCAATTCTCCCGGACTTAGCCGTCCAAATTGGGCATTCATATCACCCGCCAGAATTACTATATCCGTCCTTCGTGCCGATCGTCCACAGCGTAGATACCACGAGCCACTGCGTCAGGACCACCGGATGCCCGAAGAGTGAAATGTGGGACATCTGGGTTCGCCCTAAGCGGCCAGAGGAGCACGACCGAAGTGGAGTGGGCAAATAACCCATAGGCTGGATGATTTTAGCTTGCCCGTTATCGAGCAGCTGTAAGCCTAATGATGATCAGGGAGCAACGTTCCCCACTCTCGAGTATCTAGCAGTTGGCAGAACAGCCAGAGGCATGAAGCTTGGATCAGTGACATGCGAGTTTAAGCAAGGTATAAAACAATTCAGAACTGGATATCCTCAGGTTTTCCAGAAAATTATCTAGATCAGCAACTGTCATCCTAGTTGGCTCACCTATCCACTGCAATGTACACTGATGGAGTATTGAATAGGAAATGTTCACTATTAAGCGTGAAGATTTCCATCCGCACGTTTTCGGAGAAGTTTGGAAACAATTGGTGGATTTATTTCTGGGCAACGTTTTATTTTTCGACACCAGAGCTTCGTCAGGCCATGTGATCAGGCTACGATATTCGTCGAGATTTAAGGCGGAAAGGAAACTGATCAGCTAAGTCAGACTAAATTGGTGTCAGGTGTTGGTTAAGAGATATTGTTTGTTAGGGTGGATTTGGGTCCAGCTTAAGGTTTAGTTCTTCGCGTTTATTGGCTCCGGAATCAAGACCCAGTAAGGAATGGATTGACTCAGCACCCGTTCAGTATGAGGCAGGAACATCGGAGGTTTTTGAAGGCTGCTGAACATAGCCAACTTTCGAATAGCGTTCTAGAAGGGGAAACCGATACGCTCAATTTCGGCGCAGTTGAAGGATCGCCTCCCACTTGAAAGGACTATGGACTGTGTATAAATCTAAATGCAACGATTACGTAGAGGTCTGTGTAGGACAGACGACTAGGGAACTTCACACCAGGATCGGAGAGCACAGAAGATAAATAAACAAGCCACCGAGAAAAGCAACTAAGTACCGAGCATCGATGGCGTACCACGCACTAGTCGCAGGGCATAGAATAGATCTGGAGAATGTAGAGGTCTTAAGACGGGGAGTACGATTCACCCGACAGCTGCTGATGGCCGAGGAGTCGGAAATCACTAAGCGTCACAGTGTGAATAGAATCGAGGGTGTGGAACTGACGAGCCTATTGGAGAGCGGTCTTAGCTAAGCCGAGTTGACACGTGACAATGTGTGGTTGCCTAAATCTTACGGTTGGTGGTTTGGGGAATTTTCAACTTACCTTTTTGGTCAATTTTATTTCTCCAGTCTTTAAGATGATGGTTCAGCTTGGCTAGCACTGGTAGATTTCGTTGGTCTACGTGAGCTTGTAAGTGCTACAATTTATTTGGGGGTGGAGGTGGCTACTTGTGTGGTCAAAACGAAATGTTACCAAGTTGAGAACTACTGGTTTTTACCAAGCCCTTATGAAACGGTTACTTCTCAATCGGTTCCAAACTTTTTCCAATTGATTGCAAGTTGTGGGGCGTTTGTACGTATGCGTTTTGCTAGCTCATGACGGTGTGTGACGATTTAGTCAACGGGATTTCTACCAGACCGGAATCCCGCTTGTTGCTCTCGAGTCAGTGATTCGCGAGCCACCGTTTTGCTCCGAAGCACAAGTGACGTCAACAATCTCGTTACAACTGGGGTTAAGCTGATCCATATGTGATTACGACACTCACTACCGCCCCCTTTTTGGAAATGAATATCGTCACCGATTCTCTGCAGTTGTCGGGAACACTCATTTCCCCAAATGCAGGCAAACAGATAAGGCAGTCCTTGACTGAGGACTTCACCCTCATCTTTGAACAATGTGGATGTGAGGTCGTGCGGATCAGGAGGTTGGTAGTGCTTAATAGAGGTGGCCAACGCATGACTCGGCAGAAGGGCGTGAAAGGGATCACTTAGAGTTTGGGTGTTGTTGGTGTTGTACGCCTTCCAGGATGTGGTACCCGTGACCCTACCTGTGCTTGGCTGGAGACGTTGCAAGAAATGGCGGCTAATCGATGTCAGTGGCGTTCGTGCTGTCAGTTTCTTTCCAGATTGTCTGATTGAGCGGTTGGAGGTGTAGGCACCTCAGAATGCTTGACATAGGCCAGCACTAGTACACCCCCCCTTAACCCACCCTTTTTCCCTTCTTTTCACTCTAGGGCTTTAAAGACAGCGAAACGGACCTTATGGTTGTACGGCAGTGAAGCATCAGTGTCAACACTGATGTTGCTGTCTTTGATGATGATGATGATGATGAGGAGGAGGAGGAGGAGGAGAAGAATATGCAGTCGATGGTTCCAGGTAGCCGTCCAGGGACCTCTTACAGTTCCAGGATCCAAATGTGTGACAGAATGTGTCCACAAGAATTGTTGTTCAAATTGCTCGGCCCAGAGGACGAGGCCTCCTTCACTGGAGATGGTCGCGTCACTCACTGTTTTCGCTCACAAGTGGTTTTTGGAGACCAGACAGATGGATCAACTGAGATAATCGTCCGGTATTCTTGGCTTTCTGGTCCCCTTCCTTCTGCTCGATTTTCCACTTCCTCTCGTCGTCTTCAACGCTTTTAGTTGATGGTGAGCCCTACGACATATTCAGCACCCTACGCACCTTTAAGTTCGCTGAGCAAAAAATCGAAAGCATACTTTTAGGAATGGAGAAGCGGATCATAAAATAGACAGTTATTTCGACGATCTAGATGCTGCTAGGCTTCGTCCTGCCAATCACTACACATATTTCAAAGAAAGAGTAACGGAAGCATAGATTTTAACCACAAAAAACATCTACGGTGACTACACATTGCTCGTATAAATAGTGCTCTCGTTTGGAAAATTAGCTTATTGCTCTCGAAACTATTATTGCTCCTGAGTACTTCAGCAGGCACAGAAAATCACACAGACCAAGTTGACGAAATGTCACTCTCAGCATTCTCAAGCATTTCATCATCATCGCACACGTTAGCAGCGCAGTCTGCATTAGACTGAACCATAATAGAAAACTGAGCGAGTAGTCGACCCACTGTATTTCAAAAGTCGTTCCGTCCTCGATCCCTGAGCTGAATGAATGCAGTTGTCACAGAAAAGCAGCGTGGCAAAACCTGGATGCTAAAGAGCCCCTCATCCCCATAGTTGTGGATTACACCGTTTATTCTGATACGCGGCTGAACAACATAATCCCAGGATTATTAGTAAACCACACCTTTACTTTTTTGTAATGGAGAGTTTTTAGATTGCTTCCCGATTTCAACTGCGGTTATGATGACGATGCTGCTGCTGATGACGATAGTAATATTACTAGTAGTAGTTAAGAGAAGCAGCTATTTTGGTGATAGAGGTAGTGTTTGATTTCCGGACTCAAACAAACCTGCATTATGCATGCCTAAATAATAGTAATAATAATAACAATAGTGATAATAATAATAAATAGGTCAGCTCTAACACTTTTGGTTCATAGCTGCCGTACCACCCGAAGTAAGCAGGAGGGCTGATATGCTGCTAGGTTAGCCACCTCTCACAAGAGCAATCCGGATGCAGAGGTTGGGTTCAAACCATGGACCTTCCACAAATATCCCTGGAGGTAGATTAGGTGCGGTGACAACACACAGGTAACATTTCCTCCTTAAAGGAAAAAGTGCAGCAAATCCAACTGCGACACAATCCACAGACTAACCAACAAAACGACCGGCTAAGGCCTGTTTTACTCAATCTGATTATAACGTTCACTAAACACGACTTGTCAGGCCTTTTGGGGGGAAGTTTGGTAACAATCGGTAGATTTATTTCTAGGAGACGTTTCGCTTTTGACACAAAAGTTTCGTCAGGCCAAGTGACTAGGTTACGAAGTTGGTCGAGATTTAAGGCGGAAGGAGAACCAATAAGCCAAGTCAAGCTTAATCTCTGTTAGGTGTCGACCGAGGGATTTTGTGTGTTAGAATGGGTGACCAGGTGTTAGGCCGATTGGGAAACCTACTTGAATTTGAGTCCGTCTAAGGTCTAGTTCTTCTGGTTCGGTTCACGTGATGATCCCTCTTGAACGTCGTTTGCACTTTCCGTCAGTCTGTGTGGATGAGCAAGTGCTACGATAGTTGTGTAAGAGGGATTCTGTGAACTTTGGTCGGGTTGGAATTTCCACCCCCTGATTGACCAGGCCTTGTTGTTTAAGCTCTTATACAGTCGGGTTATCAAGTGAACGTTCTGTTGTATATATATATATATATATACATGAGTGTCATCAGTTGTTCACTAAATGTTTCATAGCTGACTGGTGCAGTTAGCCTAAAAACTCCCTTTACTTCATTTTTTAGAAAGTGTGGCATTGGTTGGTAGATCTCTTGTTGGGCTTTGTTCCTCTTTTGACGCGAAGCTTTGCTGCAATGATGAGTTATCGATCGGCCGCAAACTTTTCGAATGCCTTAATCTATTTCATGGCAGCTGCATTCTGGAGAATGCCAAGCCAGCTCTACTGATTGCTGTGACCAAGGCCGATGCCCGGACAAGCTTTTAGCCGGTTGTTCCTCTTTCCTTGCATGAAGCTCGTTGGTATTTCTAAACCCCTCCCGTCTACAGATATCACTTCATGCTTATGGCCAATATAATTGACTGAATGGAAGGCTACCCGAACAAACAAAGGTAAGGTTAGTGGCCGACAAACTCAAAATTTGCATTCATTCCATTCAAACAAGAAGAAGAAATGAAAGTTCATGCAAAAATGTGTCCAGCTTTGCAAATCATGCTATTGGAAATTTAAGCTTGCGATAAGTAAGCGAAGGTTAGACGAAAGCAGATTTGGATAATACTTCAGATTCTGTTGTACTTTTCATTCCGGCCAAATGTTGCCGTGGCCCAGCACAAATATCTGCTCTGACTTCTAGCAGGCGAGGTCTAGGTTGGCTAGCTTGCATTAGTTCGTGACCTCGTATCTCCGATTCCGTACCATTTGCTCGGCGCAAAATTGTGGTTGCAATACGTGCAACACAGCGCTTTGGATGCACGCATCGATTTAGCAAATCTAGAAACCCCACATGTTTACCACGCACGGGATCAAAATTGACTTCAAGTGTTCGGCAGTCAGGTGGACAGAATTCACTTCGTGGATGGGTTGGCTCCAACAGTCGAATCTGGCAGTTGCAAAAATTCTCGATTCGTTCCAGCCGTCTGTCCTTGCAATAAGTTGAAACCAGAGGATCGAATGATTTTGGCACATGGAGGATTTGGCGTACCACACGACCCGCCGAAAGACGCTGTGGGAAAGACATGGAAAGTGATTATTGACTAGGTAACTTTGGGGAAATGCACTCTAGCTTCTCATGTCAAATCCACTACTTGCCTTTATCATCCGGAATAAATCTAGCTATTGTGTGACACGATACAGAAAACCTCAGCTAAATTGTTAATTTTGTCCTTTGTGAGTTTTATTAGGTGAAGGTGACCTTTCAGTTAGTGGTTTCAGGCTCTAGGGATAGGGAGCTCTTCGAGACCGTTGTCCATACTTTGGAATTAATTGAGGAACCTGAGGACCCATTGCAACAAATGTGATGGCACAAACAAGTTTTTTCCGACATATTCGCAGCTCCTCCTGCCCATAATCAGTACCACTATTTGAGGTGTCACCAGGAAAACCGGTCATAAACCTGGGTAGATAAAGCCAAGTTTGATCCTACGCCACTGGGACGAACATTAGATCAACATCCATGGGTACCTTTTAAAGGATCATCGTGCTTGGACACTTGAGCTCCGATAAGCCTAAGAAGCTCGAACACATGTCCGAGACGATTTCGGCAGTAGAACATAGAAACACGAGAAAGTGGGCCCTATTAGGAAAAGAGTTGTTACACTGCAGTTCTTCCAAGAAGCGAGCACTGCATTCTATCCACGCAGCTCGAGTAGCGGAATTAATACAGCGGGTGACAGAAATATACAGATACGCCGTTGGGCTCGTAATCCTGATACCATTGCTACTTATACAAAAGTTTATTTACTTTCTGTGGAGAATTAATCAGCGCGGAACGAGCAAGTTCCATGGTGCTTGTGTTAAAATAAAACAACCTGAGAAAGACGCAAAATATGATGCGAAAAATGTGTAGCCATAGAAGGGTGACGACTTTAACATGAGTGTTTCCTTTTGAAAGAGTCCACAAGTCCCACTACATCACTAACACCGTCACCGGAATCGTGATCATCATCGGCTGCAGCAAACCAGTAGCAACAACGAGAGCACAACTATTACACAACCAAGAGGAAAGGTTATACCAATAAACAGTTGAAATAAAAGGAAACGTTGATGACTTGGTGAAAAACCCATATCCTTAGAGGGGACGACCAAGTATAAGGCGCCTAGACCTTAGGTCACCAATGAGATAAATACATTTGAGTAAGATATCAGAGTAGTATGACAAGCGCAACGGACCCGACGTACACATTGTGGTTTAGTATGATGCAGTAGTGATCGGTGCTATAGTATCGCATCTCATCATGCAAGTCTTGCACATGGGCAGTCACCAGTGAACCAAAGAACTCAAGGCTGTTAACAGTGCGTGATTATTGGTACTTTGCCCCTTCACTAGAATAGAAATTGACCTCACTGAAATGCATCTAGCCGGAAGAAATAAGTTTACACGAAACGTATTACGAATAATTGTCAATATCATTTATTCGTTCAAGAAAGTGACACTGCCTGTCAGTGTTCTTTGTTATTGAGATGATAACTTCTGCACTGTTAGTAATACCACGATAACTTGAATGCCAACCTTCTGGTACTCTTTTGCTAAATTGTGTGACGCTTCTAGACTATCGTCCTATAACGGCCCAACACTGTCTTACCTAGGCAAAACAGGTGTGAATACTTATCTAGTTGGGCCATGATAACACTTGTAAGAGGCCTCGTAACAATCAACGTTAAAAGACCATTTGGGACACCCGTGAAAATAGATATGCCATTAAAACATGGCCTATCTATTCCATCTTGACGAACTAGCTAAAATGCATATTTCACATCATCACAAGAAAGTCATTAAGCTAAACAATAGCGTGTTTAGCGATAGTTCTCCCATACTGCGAAGTCTGAAACGGTTAGTCAATACCCCAGATTTTTACACAGAACGATAAATATCCAAGGACCAATGAAATCCTTCAGAAATACCTGGGAACCCGAGCGTCCGCTTCGCGAAAACGGTTTGTTAATCCAGGAGGTTACTTTTGATGTTAATTTGGTCAAAACTGCACTCCTAAGAGGATTCTACCGACGCGGCGAGAATAAAATTCGAGCAATGAGACTATCGAGAAAGTTGAACTTCGGGAACAGCGGTTTCTACCCCATAGCTTTTTTCTGCTAAATCAGCAGAAACCGCGAAACTTACATGAACGCGTGAGAGAATTGCATGTACCAAGTGTGCGAACCTCGGTGGAAGTATATTTTCACACAGCAGTGCACCAACTTCGAATATGTAGAATCCCAATTCAAGTAAACGTAGGATAATCAGTGCTGGTTTTTCTCGGGTCACATCGAGTGTGCGTATGATGTCGTCACGTGCTTTCCAAAGATCCTTCTCGTAAGGACTGTATTCGAGTGTGGGTATGAGCTCCTTCAGTATATGTGGAACCTGATCGACACGTTCTATAAACGGTTTACACGGTCTGAAATCCCGCTGGGCAATGCCCGACTGTATATCTTCGAGGTCTTTGCAGGCATCTTTCAGCAGTGCTCGTAGCTTTCCAATATAACTTCTGGATGCATTGGTAATTTTTGAAGAATGGTACACACTTCGCTTGGTATCCTCTATGCTGTACACCTTCAGCGTTGTATCGTTTTGGTTCACATCGCGCAAAGGTGATTTGACGCTTCCAGACGGGTGGTGACGCTGCCCGGAATCATGCGAATGCCTTTGTCTTTCCTTTTTACTTGGATATCCCACACTTTTTCTACTTGCTTCCTGTTTACGGTCTGCGTCTTTTGAACTTTGCTCTAGAGTTTGCATTGCTCCCTGTGATTCTTGTCTTTCTGAGTTAGGCTCTAATTCAAGATGTATTACTTCATTCAGGATTTGTGAACTCTCCCTTTCGGGTTTTCCTGTATCTTGCTCCAGTTGTTTTTGCATCCCTTGTGACAATTCATTTCGCGGAAGTTCGAACGCTTCTTCTGCTGAGGCTTGCTGCACTCCTAGTTTGTTCGTCACTTCCAGGCCTTGTTCTACTTTTTGCAGTTCTTCCTGAGGTTCTCGTTCGGAGTGTGGCTCTCGTAGATCTCGTTCGGGTTTCTGTAATAATTCGTCAGACATTTTGGGACGTTCTTGTGTCATCAGTATAATGTTCTTGGATTCTTCTGTTCCTTCATCATTTTGCGGTTGCAGTGTTTGAAACACCTGTTGAAATTCCTCCACTGACTTCTGCCGCTGCTCTTGCATACTTATCTCTCTTGGACCTTTTTCAAGGTCTTGCATTCCTTCTTGTAACATTCCCAGCTTTGTTTGCGGCTTTCCCATTTCTTGCCTAGAATTTTCTGAAGCTTGCTTCGATAACTGTGAAGAATTCTGTCCTAGTAATAGAACATCTGTTGACTGCTGCGTACTCTGCTCTGGTTCTCCTTGTAGTTGTTGTGATGAGTGATGTCTCAGAACCTTCATAACTTCTTGCGGCGATTCTTGATGTGTTGGTTGGTTTTCCGCCTGTTTCGCAATCTCCTCTTTCAGCTCATCTTGTTGCTCGTTCACACCTACTACTGACATTTGAAGTTCCTCTTCAGGTTCCTCCAATCCTTGTTGTGACGCTTTTGAACTATTCTGCGGCAAAAGTTTACTATGTGGCATCTCCTGTATTCCGGTTTGCTGCTGTTCCTCTAGTGTCGTCGACAACTGTTGACTTATGTCCTCCAGTAGCCCACGAGGAGATTTCGGTTCATTTGTATCGTTTGAATTTTGTTCCAGATCTGGCAAAGGATGCTGCGTTTCTTGCAGTCCGGGGTGTGGACCTGGCTGTCCATAGTTTGGCTCATGTGACGCTTCCTCTGAAAGCTGTGTGCTTTTCTTTTGCTTTATTAAAACACGCTTTGGCTCTCCTGTTTCTTGCTTAGGTTCTTCTTGTGTTCTCGTTGACAACTCATCTAGTAAATCCTCCGACTTTCCTTGCTGCGTATTTTGTTGCTTTCTTTGTGGTGCTTTTTGTGGAGAGTATCGTGTTGGGTCATTGTGTGTGGCCTGGTCACTCTGTTGTAAGTAGCTAACTTTGGTTCGATCGTCGATCCCTAACGGGTCACTTCTAGGGGACAATAAGGTATCCGCCTGAAATGATATCTCATTCGTCAACGGTGAAATCGCAGGACCTGTAGGATAAAGTTCTTGCGCTGGACTGCCTACTGTCATACCAGAATTTTCTGCCGCCTTTAGAATCTTGAGACGAGTAAGGAAATTGATACACGGTACATAGTCCTTGTCTTTTTGATCTGGCAAACCCTCGAAGCACAGTTCGTGTTCGTCTGTTTCATCAACGAGGCACTGATTTACTCCTGAAAAAGTATTGCTAAGCATCCCGTAACTACGTACTACTTCAGATTCGACAATATTTCCATCCGGAGAAAGAGCTCGGAGTCTGGTGGTATACTTCACAGTACCTTTGTGAGCTGTTGCCTCAGGGTTCATAAGGTCCGCGGTAGGAACTAACGGTCTGGTTTCTTCGCTTAAGGGTGATAAATTATCGTTTTGAAGAAGAGCATGACCATTGTAGGCAGTGCCATTTCGGTCGGCACTCATGCTCTCCTGGCCATTCAGATTATTTTCTTGTTTGATATCGATCGCATTCGAATTTTCCTCTATTTCAAGCCATGTGTGCACACAAGATCTTTCGGGAGTATCGAAATCTTCTTCCATTGACAGAATAGAATAACGACGTTTTGTCAGATATCTGCTAATTTGCAATGACATGGGAATCTTGATAGTCAAATGCAACGTTTTACTTTTTTAAACCGACCTGTCGTAAAATTTTTAGCTCTTAAGTTCTGGTCAGCGTATTCAAAGCACCTATTGTTTATAGTCTGGGCTATACAGCCCGCTGAAGTTTTTCGGATGCCTGCATTTGGTATTGATTTTACGGCCCTTTCAAACCAAATGGGTGAAGCGCGTTGTCACGTGATGAATGACAAATAAAACTAGCACGCGAAGGTAAAGTTTCCTATGAGGATTTGTCCTGCAAAACGATGAATGGATCACTGGACATTCCCAATCCATAGGTGGTCGAACCAATGTGGCACTCGCACCTCCCAAAATGGGAAAGAGTATCGGACGCTGCCTTCACATCATTCTTTAGCAACCCTTCTGCCATGGTACGATTTTTCTGCCTGACTGCACTGGGAGAAGAAACTGCTGGAATCAAGTTTCGGTCTCATCAGAGCTCAGCGGCAAGGCTATGGTCTGAACTCCGAACCGCGGTCATGTGAAGAGAAAGTATTACCATAGCAATACCAGATTGAATTATATATATATATATATCGATCTATGCACCCCGCCCTATGTACACACTTAAAGGAGTTTTGTATATTGTGTCGCAACCAACTTTTTACCATTCTACTTGGGCTGAAAGCATATTCACGCGTTGTGTTCTAATTGATAAGCAGTATCCATTCCTGTGATGTTTTTTACGCACTTTCGTTTTGCTGCCTAACCTAACTGTTTCAAATACCCGTGTGTTCCTGTTCGCCCAAAACTTCGTCCTAGATACTGCAAACAACATACACACGACCACGTGTGTACTACCGAACTCTCTTCGTATGCGTTGCATGCTCATTATCAACCACCTTCGATGTCTTCCCTACCCATCTTATCACAACAATCTGACGTCATTCGAATATCCCTTAGCTGGGTCACATAGGTTTTTTGTAAGTGCGTAGTTCCACAGCATAATATAGGATGTGTGCTTACAAGATTATGTAGCAGTGTGCATGTGCCGCAAAATCGAGGTTTTTGAGAACCACGTCGTAAGTATGCTCATAACTTTAGAGGATTGTCTAACTTCACTTACGTATACATTGAGCTGCTGAATGGGACTGTCAGATATCCTGTACGCAACTCTCCCGTTGATATTATAATAGAAATTTACGTAGCTGAATACATAATCCGACTTGGTTTTGAGTTTAGACACCACGGACAGCAATTCCAGCATGTTCACTGGTAGTGACACATGAAATGACTTGAAGTGAACTGAACGGATCACCTCTGTTTTCACCTCCTTGCGCACACCATTTTTCTTCCTCTTTTGCACTACTTGCTTGCAAGCACATTCCGTAGTTCTTTTTCACACTTTTATTGGATAATGTACTTCTTACTGCAGTCTCACACTACTCTTCCACTTTCGAACCACCAGTCTGGTCGTAAAATAGGAAACTGCGTTGAGTTGGCTGGTTAATCACCGTGTGCTAGGGTAAGTAAACGGTGTGCCTGTGACAGCTGGTAGGACCATAACGCTGTAGACCATGCACGTGTAATGTAGTGGGTGAGACAAATCCCACTTAGGATTTCGCACAAGATACGCGGAAGTGATATGATTTCACCAGATGAATTTAATATTCCAGCATGGACATAAGTTTATTTCTCAAAAAGGGTTTCCCTGTAAAAGGGACTGCGTTTAAACCTTCATCTGAGGCATTTTTTTGTCATTAGGGACACAGATCATGTTCTCTCCTAGCGAATCACCTGTAGGATGAGTGCAGAGTCTCACAAGCGGTCTTGCCCTATTGGCATTCTCTGTTACGGCTACGCAAACACTCAAACCAGTACCATAACACAGAGATGAATTGGAGAAAGTGCCTAATCGTGTCAGAAGGATGAAGTTACCTGCGGTCGTTCTTGGTATATAGATATTGTGAGCTGTCCCGTACAAGACCTAAATGGTTAAGCTTTTTACTGGTAGCTCAATTCCAAACACTATGCACTCGTCACGTCCATTAGATATTTAATGAAGCATGCCACCAAACTGAGAAGGCAATAGATATTTATTTTTGGAGCCGAAATGACCGCGTGCATGAAAGAGCTTAGAAGTCGGGGTTATATCTCCATATAGGTGTTTGACAGCAGGAAACCCAGAGGTCCAGTTGTGCCATGTCTACTGAGATTTTCTAGACAAAATAAAGCAGGACCTTCGCTACGCCGGATCGTTGCAATGGACAATTGCGTTAGGATTCTGCAACTTCTAAGCCTACCTTAAAACAAATAGCCTTCCACAGCCTGCATGATACATTTCAGTTCATGGACGTCACAGGACAAAGTGACATCAACCATAGAAACACACTTTACCGGTGCAACCCTGTGTTCACAAGTGAACCTCTGCGAGGCACTATTGCTTACCTCTTTGCACGGTCCTATTTTCTGACTTCAGAAGGATAATTAGTCACAGAATGGTTGCTGGGCCCACTAATCACTGATATCCATATAACTAAGCTCAAGAACCAAAATGAATGATATACCAGAATCTGTCAAGTAGCACAGATATATTGACGACATATTTTGCGATACTGACGAAGGATGTGATCCGAATAAGTTCTAAATCAATGCAAAAGCTTTAGTATGGCTGTCGATTTTACCACAGAAAGGAGAGTGGTTGATCGAATCTTTTTGTGAATAGATTAGTGGCTGAATGGACCGGTGACTTTATTCGGAAAAGCGTGTATCACAAAGCCACATATAGTGCACGATTTTTCATAGATTTCTCCATCTACAACAGGAAAAAAACCTTGTTCACCGTTTGGCTTCAAGATCACGATTCTATTCAGAACGCCCTAAAACAAAACGGCTAACCTGATAGGTTCGTCTCACTCAATACGATAAACAGAATCGACAGCTGACATATTAGTCAAAAGTACTTTTACTAATAAAATCCACTAAAATCACCAATAAATCCACTGAACTTCAGTGCCTCTCTTCAATTTAACCTGCTCTGCCGAAAAAATAGGGCAAACCAACAGTGCCGATTTCTTCAGTGGCTGTCTATGAATCAAAGTGCACATGCACTCGTCTAAACGGACTGGAGAAGACTGCACAAAGTGGCTTGCTCTGGAAGGTAGAGACAGAATCCAGTGTTCTACTTTTGCTCAGCTGTTCGACAAGGATAGCATTGCTGATCGGGTCATCACATTTCGAGCGCAGAACCAAATACCACAAACCCGGTCCAAAGCGGTCGTATTACATAAACTCAAGATTACTGAAGCTATCGCCATCCTACTCTTCACATTCAAACTTTGTACAGAAAAGAAATTCGCCCCATTCCTCTAGTTGAAATTACCTAGTGTTTGTCTCTCGTCGGACGATAGCACGTATCAGGTCATATCTCTCGCATAACCCAGAAAGTATCGGTGGTAAATGACCTTTGCCGGAGATAAAAGGCAGGTATTCCCACCCCTATGCCTGCACTACTCTGGTTTCTTCACTCTCTTACGATTAATACACTATAATTGGCGGATAGTTTGGTGTGATCTTTTCAAATCGTCGTTCTTAGTTCGCGAAACAGAAACAGCTGTTGCTTTCAACAACATCGTGCTCAAAACCACCGGTAAGATGTCAGTCCTGAGAATCGAGGACGTCGTAAAAAGTAGAGTGTTACTCGACTGTCCCCAAGAAGTCAAACTGCCCGAAAAACTTCATCGTATAAACTGACTTAAGAAAGCATCAGGCCATTAAACTAGACGTCTGTTTGAAGGGACTCAACTAGTGTCTCAAGTTTCTACACATATACATTAGGGGTATGAGGAAGGAAAAGTCTAGCAAGAAAATACAGGTACTACTACAGACACTACTGTTAAAAAGTTCGGTCGAATTTATCCGGTTTTCTCACACAGTAGACCGTAGCTGTCTGTACTTTGTTCTGAAATCCTTGGATTCACCCAAGACATGTGACAATTAAGTCCCTTATTCGTTGGAAGACGTCGAAGGGAGTGGAGCTTGTTTAAAACTGTCACGAACCGGAAAACAGGACAGACGCTGAGGGGAAAAGCTAACAAGCTAATCCACGACAAATATAGGGCAGTTTCAAGAATGAGATGTAATGGATGTGGTAAATACAGCCGGTTCGAGCAGCGGAACTGAGACGTCTTCAAGCGTTCGACTATCGTTGTCTCAGAACCATAGCTCGTGTGGGATGGTGTCGGCGAATCCGTAAAGTTAGAAAGCGGGTTTTGGGTTGTGCAACGGGTACTTCCATTGAAGAATGTGTCCAGCATCAGAAGCTGCGTTGGTTGGGACATGTGTTGCGCATGCCTAATCATCGTTTGCCGAGGAGAGTGCTGTTTTCCGTGCCCAATTCCGAGTGGCGTAAGGAGAGAGGTGGTCAACCCTTGACCTGGCAGAAGGGTATGAAAGGAATCACGAAACGCTTGGGTGTTGTCGGTACTACTCGCCTTCCAGGATGATGATGATGATGATGATACGGTTACCACACTGTAGCTCGTTTTCAAAATGGACTCAGCAACACGGATAGGTCACGCCCGCCTGTGCAGACCTGATAATTCTGGTGCGTCTAGCGTGCACTATTCTAGTATGACACTCACCTCGCATATCAGATATCTGGGGTTCAAATTCCGGTCTGGCTGTCTGATACACTTCTGACGCATCCTAATAAGAGCGCAACTCGAGTCTAGTGTTCCCCTTCTTTGGTGTGGGTTAATCAGAGTGAGGAGAACGAGTGCTGTAAATTCAACTGTCGTATTTGTTCCTGCTTGTACCTTGAGGGAGCGCGACGGTTGGGATGTACGGGCGTACGACTGTCTGTCAGAATATACCTCTTATGGGTCACATGTTGAACATCATTTGCCATCCATATCCTCACTATATTAAGCGCAACTGCCGCTAATTTAATACCCATCGATCCGACTGTCACAGGGTTAGTACTGGATAAACGTGGTTAGTGCCATCTGGTTGCTTTTTACACTGATGAGCCAGACTATGGAGTATTTTGGCAAACAAATTTGTCTTTTTGGGATCCCAGTTTGTTTTGAATCAGCCTGGGAAATAACTCTGACATGCTTGCGTCCGTGACCCAGTGTAGCACTGATAATATAATCCAAATTGCATGTGCTTGTTAAGAGGCACGGGCAATATCATGATCAAGACCACGGAGATTCCAATGTTGTAGCCCGAGCCTCGGGTTGTTTTCAGTCAAACAGGACTCATGGCTTCCCAAAAAGACTACTGTCGAATCACGTTTCTTTGGATTGTCCTCCGGTGGCAGGGCCTGGACCAAAAGTGTAACCTATGTGAAGAGTGCGGAATATCACAAGCCGGACTTGTCCCATTCACAACCTGGTGATAGACTGGTGTGGGTGAACAGTAGATGTGGCAAGGGTTATCCATGGTCGCTCTACGAGTGCATAGGATACTGACAAGAGTATGCAGATGGCTAGAGGCTTCCATGGAAATCGATGGACCACATGATCGTATCTGGCTCGGCTTTCCTCAATAATACTTAATGGCTGATGCTCTCTATTACCAACTGAATGCGAAAACTGATGAGCCCATAAGGCCCAACAAATTGTTTTCAAGTGTGTCGTCAGAAGGCTTGAACAGCCTCGTGTGAACAGAGGTGGTCATGGGACTCATTTTTGGATAGTTACATTGAGACTTCTAACTCCATTCATTCATGAGAACGAATAAGTCCTTCTATGGCTTCAAGTGCAACTCAATCAACGGAACCAAGTTTTTCAGATGATATTACTTACAAGGTTGATAGAAACTCCTGAAAAACCCACTATCAGCGGGCTATATTGCATACCTATTATGATGACCTAGTCCCCGAATTTCTATAAACATTACCTCTTATCTGAATAGCGAATTGGATGTATGTGGAGTCAGACATTCATTCGCAAAGTATGATGTTGTTAACGCGAGACCAGCCAGAATCTCGTGTTTGTGCTAGTAGTAGCGATAATTAGGATACTACGAACCACAGCATCATTTAAGCCCCATCGTAAATTGCACCATCTTGAATAACGGTTGTGTGTATTTTGCAAAAGACGAATAACTTTTCATGATGATGTCAATGTGCGAACGCGTGATAGTATGATTAGAAGCGCTCCGATGGGATTCAGGAATTTTTACTCCCGAGATTCTTGAAGTAGGCTGCAGCATGCAAATGCTTCGAAAAGCAGAGTAACACGAGTTAGGGCAGAGGGTAGTTGGGAAAAATGTCAAATGATCATATGGAGTTTTTGAAGAGAGTTTCTGTATCCAGCTTATCTTGTATTTTCACTCATAAGATTGAGGGAAACGGAAATTTTATTATACTTGCATTGATATACTGCAATGCAGAAACAACACTTAAGGGGAGAACAGCATAATCAAGATCCAAGTTACTACCAGGACCGAACGAAAGCAGTGTGTAAGACGGACGATGGCGTCATCCTTGCAAGATTACCGCAGCATATGAAACACATAGTTGATGATGAATGCAACAAGATTTTTAGCAGGGTTTTGAAGTAATATACTAAACCATTACTGATGCTTACGATAAGGTGGATCTTTTCGTATCTTAAGCATATTTAGGAGGACTTACTCCAGGTTATGTCACTTTTGCATATGAATGATTATACTGGTGAAGGAACTCCACTCGAGTAAGCGTTTACACTTGCGGGAAAATTTCAGCAGATTAACGACTGAGAAGAGCATTATGTATCCAAGACTCTTATACCACTTCGGTGATGACAAAAATTGCCCACACAAAAGTGTTGAAATTAGGGAAAGAATTTTGCAGAAGGGGCGGACAGAAGAATATCTTGATGAATACTGCTATATTCGGCGTCTGAACAAATCCACTCTAAATTTATATGCTTTCTACTTTAAACGGATAGCTGCTTAAATGCGACTTCCTGAAAACTATGGATAGCATGTCTATCAGACAACAATAAAGATTTAATGCTGTACAATTTACACTTGTCTTCTATGGTTCAATAAAGTGGCGATTGTTCCACTCAGCTAAAAGCCTATCATCTAGGTCCAGTGGAAGCCGAACTCGAATATAAGTGGAACAGTCTGCTTGCCCTGCTTTTGAAAGTCAGTATTGGACTGAATTAAACAGTCCACAAACAAACCACAAAATCCGGCACTCGCGTCAGGTTGGAGGATCTTAAATAAAAAAGCTACTGACTGTATTGTGGAAAAAACCTGAACTCTTGTTCTTTTCAAAACCTCAGCATCACCTAGTTGTACGATCATCTAATCAGCAGACTGCATTTTCGCAAGAAGGCGCACCTCGGTTTGTCACACGCATCGTTGCACGGAACAATGACGTTATCATTCTCCCTTCAGATTTATAGGTATGACAGACGGGACCCAGCCAGGAGCTCAATACTTCTGTCGTTCTGGCATGATAATATTGCAACACAGGCGACAGAGATTGTGATATCAATCTGCTCTTCTTAGGTTGGTAAGCTGGATAAAGCACCTAAGCTGCAAAAAATGGTATGCTGATTTGGTAATGGGTGCGTACAACCAGGTGCAAATGAGGAAACTGGTTCAACTTAACAGTCACTAGCTTTCGGCGGTTTCAGTGTGGTTAAAAAGATAGCACAGAGGTAACATACAGCAGGAACCAATGTAATTGGATTCGATGTGCGTTGCACAGCGAAACTGTGGAAGTCAAACTGCTTCTAGTTTTATCCCTCTCCTAGCTTGCACATTAAATCTCGCCGCAGAACATGGTACTTTTTGGAAATGTTATCCTCGATTTGTGAATTCGAATGGCCCTTACCATTTTTTTGCTTTGTAGAATCCAAACTACACCACCGTCAAAGCATCAGTGTCCCGTTTCGTTAATTTAAGTTCCCCTTTCCACTAAACTCGCCTGTTTTACTGCGATGCTCGCATTTCGTTTTCCTAATCGAGCAAAAGCAAATCGCTTGCGACCCACCACATATTTCTAGTTACTTGCATATATGGCCCTTATACCGGGCACTATTTCGAGCGTGCTTCCTTATTCAGAACCATTGACCCCCTTTCGGATCCACGAATATTAGGCCAAGCGAGCGATTGTGATTTATTACGCGAACTGGCAAGTGATTCTGTTATTCAGATTGTGGCAAGGTCCTGGTGAACATTCTGACAACCATACTGCAGAAGACTTGGAACGAAAACAATACCAGCCGAATGGAGCGCCTCGACCGTCACCACAGTTTTCAAAAAGGGAGCAAGAACGTCATGTGAAAACCTCTGTGATATCAGCCTTGTATCCGTCGCATCTAAGGTGCTCTCTGGCAGTAGTTTACGCAGGTTGATGGATTATCGCGATAGACAGGTTCGTGAGAATCAAGCTGGGTTTCGCCCTGGTCGAGGATGCATCGACCATATCTTTACCTTGAGACAAATTCTTGAACAGCACCACTCCTTCAGACGTCCCATGTTGGTCGTTTTTCTGGATTTGAAAGCTGCTTTTGGTTCTGTTGATCGTCAGCTACTTTGGCAGTGTCTGGCAATCAGAGGTGTCCCTTCCAAATTTCTATCCCTTATGAGGGCACTGTACGCGAACTCCTGTGGGCGCGTCCGAGTATACGAGAAGAGCTCGCCTTAGTTCACCACATCCAGTGGTGTAAGACAAGGCTGTCCTCTATCCCCTTCCCTCTTTAACTTTGTTATTGATATGCTGCCTGAAATTTCCCCGCCCGCCTCTGAAACCTCGGGAGTCGAAATGCTCCCGGGACGTTCCCGCACAGACGTTGAATACGCGGACAATATTGCTCTCGTTGGTTCAGATCCTTCCCAAATGCAAACGATTTTAAATAACCTAAATAACTCTGCCGCACGGTTTGGCATGTGCTCCACACCTGCAAAGTGAAGTATAAAGTGCTGCTACAAGACTGGGTGGGATCGAACCCACACTTTATGTTTGCAGATGAGCCAATCGATGTGGTGTATAAATTTGTTTACCTGGGCAGTTGTATAAGTTCCGGTGGACTGGCTGGAGATGAGATCATTTCTCGAATCGGAAAGACCAGGGCGGGTTTTGCCATCGTCCGACACCTATGGTGCCGACGTGAGGTCGGTTTGTCTGTCAGGGGCAGAGTTTAAACTGCGGTGGTGCGATCCATACTGCTTTATGGATCATAGACGTGGCCCCTACGCTGGGAGGACATACGGAAGATGTTAGTGTTCGACCATCGGTGTCTCTGCAGCATTGTTCAGGTCTGGTGGGAACATCGGACTAGTAATGCTGGGGTACGCCAGATGTTCTTAGGAAGAAGGAATTCTCCCGTGATAGATGAAATGCACACGCCTCGCAATTTGCGCTTGTTGGGACATGTACTCCGCATGCCAGAAGACCGTCTGCCTCACGGAGCTCTTTTCTCCCAGCCATGTGCTGAGTGGAAGTGACCGAGAAGTGGCAACGAAGTACAAAAACACTATCCAGTAAACTTAGTCGGGTGGGCAACTGCCGACTCCCTGAATGGTGACCTCGGGACTCAAATCGCCAGTGGCTCTCAAAAAATCAAGATCCAGAGTTGCCCATTGGTCGCCTGCTTCAGGTAAACCCTTGGCTAACGCACATACGCATGGAATTGGTTGGCCCTTCACCATTCTCCAACGGCATTTACTAACCACTGTTGACCGCTTTACTTGATCGTCTGATGTCATCCACATAGACGTACGGGAGAGTTTGTTTCACATTTTATTGATGAAACAACACATTTCAAGAGGGTGTTGGCAGTAAATTTAAAGATCCTCATGCGGATATGCTAACCCGGATGGTCGAAACCGAGGTCCATGGTGTTTTCCACCGAAGTAAGAAATGTAAGCGCCGGGGCAATAGTCCGAGCCTTTGTAGAACGTTGGGTAGCTTTTCACTGCGTCTCTGGGAGAGACAGCACCAGCAGAGGATACTAATTGGGGAGTGGCCTCTCAGGGAGGTTGCCAGCATATGCGTATTACCACTTACAGTCTCCGACATCACCCACCGAACCGACATCGTTACTATTCTAGCGCTAACGACTATATATATATATGTATATTGTGCCACAAAAACAATTACACAGTCCTGGAGAGAAATTGCCAGGATTTTGCAGAATTCCCGCTCACAGAATTATCGCGCTGATCTTGTAAGGACATATGAAACGGACTAGTCAAAGTAATGAACGGCCTGCGGCGAAGAAATCATCTGATTGGATTGCAACAGGGGCCTATGGTTCAGAAACACTCAACGAAAGATATCAATCCTGCTAACAGATAACAGTCGCCTGCTGATTATGTAGTGTGATATTGTGACGTAGGAATTCTGGTGAAGACCCTGAAGAAACGAGGTGAGCAGTCGATTTTACCGGCATTTAGGCGTCTAACTGACAAGCCAATGAGAGGAGCCAATAATACTATAAGATTTTGCTAATTTCCAGCACGTTTCAGGGCTGCTATGATTGTCTAGCGGATCACTGTGTGACACTTCACCGATAGTCAGTCATTGCTTTTATTCAGTAGTATATATATGGGTATTGAACTGTGAATAGTATTCATTTACTGTACAAAATGACGTTAAGCTGTTGTCTGATTCGTGTGCCAAAAGTATGGCATGACTGTCAATTTAACTACGTTGTGAATTCCACCCACCAAAGTTTGTGTGAACGGAACTTATCTATCCTTTCACCTTTTTGACAAGGGACGTTTTCTTCGAGGAAACTTGTTATGAGCTTATGAGTTTATTACTGCTTTGTTCTTACCTGCTAAACTATAACTTTCAGGAATTGCACATTGTTGCTGGCTGAGTGAGCTACTTTTCACCAAACGTATGTGCCACCTCGCTGAAGAGCGGAACTTTTCCTATTGTGGGCCCACTACCTTCGTATTCATTCACTAACCAATGAAGAAATTTGTTCGTTGGTTGTCCGCTCAGAAGCCCAAAACGCTGCTACTCCTATTTCTAGCAGCAGACGCGACCATGTCGAGCTTGACCGCCCTATTACAAACGTTTCGTCACCCTCTCAGGAAATGTCAGTCGGCTTTTGTGTGACTGACCTAAACGACAAGTAACAATAAACACTAACACAAAAACTCCACGAGAAGTGATACTCCTGCGAGACACTTATGGCTTTCTAGTACTTCGAGTTGCTGACTGTCCATGAAGAAAGACTTTCGTGAAAATGTCCTTCGCTACTGGCTTGGATTTATTACCAGACTATCATTCTACCGAGCACTTTATTAGTCCCGCTGATACGGTTCGCTTCGGCCTTGACATGCCCATCTGTCGTTGAAATACTTCACTGAAGAAATATTCGCTGGATGAACGCAAGACGCGGCAACGCAACATATTTTGGATTGTTGTTGTTTCCCATTAGATTAGAACTAATATTTCCGACGAGCTGTCTTGCAAATCGTCATTCTCTTAGTCACTTAAGTCAGCTATTCGTGGTAGCCTACACGACTGCATGGCTACTTTGTTGGTCCATCTTAGTGGTTTCAGTCATAGACAAGTGGAAAATTCGCACCAAAGCATCTGAAACACTTGAATTTAAAAAAATTCCATAGCCACAACCCAAGACGAGTGTGACCACCTCTTCTACGAGGAAATACTCCACTGAAGGGTTACTGAGGGATACCTGAGCGTGTTTGTTCGAACCGACCCACATTTTTGTGAGTTTTGATTGCATTCATTCGTTTTTAGGTCAGTTAAACAACCGAAACCGCACGCTCGAGCGTTAAATCCCAGGAAGCAGTCACGTTTCAACGCTGAAAAGTTTGATAACCGTAAAATTCGTTCGCAACCTCTGCGACTGTGAAGTAAAATGAATTCCATTAAAGAGCGGCTTCTGTCGAGTTGCGCCACGTGTAAGAAAACAAATGAACTTATAATGTGTGATATCCCAACTATCAGGTACTCCTTACTGGAGCCAAAACACCGGAAACTTCGAAACTTACATGTACTCGTGACAGAATTGCATGCACCAAGGGTGCAAAACATGACGGAAGCAAATCTTCACACAGCAGTGTGCCAACTTCGAATATGTAGAATCCAAGTTCAAGTAGGTGTAGGATAATCAGTGCTGGCTTTTGCTTGGTCTCTTCTAATACGCGTACAATACCTTCATGCGCTTTCCAAAGATCTTCTTCGTAAGGGCTATATTCTAGTGTGGGTATCAAATTGCTCAGTGTATTTGGGATCTGGTCGACATGTTCAATGAACGGCTTGCATGGTCTGAAATCCCTCTGAGAAATGCCCGATTGTATTTCTTCGAGGTCTTTGCACGTGTCTTTCAAAAGCACGTGTAATTTTTCAATGTAGCTTCGTGATGCGTCGGTGATCTTTGAAGACGTACACGTTCCTTGCGCATTGTCGTCAACAACTTTAAGCCTCCGAACTTTATCTTGCGGTGGTAGTCCGGAGCTCTCAAGTAGGTCGCCATGCTCTTCAGGAGCATTCGGCTCACTCTGATAATCCTGTGAATAGGGACGTTCAAATTGCTGTATTTCATCATCTTTTTTGTCCCAAGCGATTTGACCTTCTAGGTTTCCTTTATTCGTTTCTTGTTCGTGGTTGATGGCTTTTTGACTTGATTTTTCTAGATTTTGCTCTAGAGCATACAATCCATCCTGCGTCTGTTCTCCGTCTGGTTCTTGTCCCACTTCCTCTTTTGCAATGTTGTCTTGTTCCTTTTTAGACCCTGTTTCTTCCTGCCTCTGTTCCAGGCGATCTTTTTGATTGGCCTCAGCCAGATCATCTACTATCCCTGACAGGTCTTGCTTAGAGTTTGATGTTGCATCAGGTGACTCAAATGGCGTCACCGCACTTGCTCCAAGTGGTATTGTAGAACTGGCGGGACGATTTTCTTTCTCTGAAATATCTGATCCTATACCGGACCCTTCTGTATTTTTAGAAATTTTGAGGTGGGTAGTGAGATTAATACTTGGAGCAGATTCATTGTCTTGGCGCCCTTTCAAACCATTTAACCATATTCCATGCTCATCTGTTTCGTCAACAATTGGTATATCTGACCCTTCCGCCAGAATGTCAGTTGGTATGTCATAACTGCGTATTATTTCTGATTGGACAATATTCCCATCTGGAGAAAGGGCTCGAAGATTTGTAGTGTACTTCACTGTACCTGAATGGCTTGAAGGCCTCGCTTCTCGTTTCAGAGGTGCTATGGGAGTTCCCAGTGATGTGGGGTTATATTCTGGGCTGGTAAGTTCAATATCTGTAGGACTAGTGCGGGCACTTTCGATCCGTTTGACATTCACGTCTTCTAGCTCACTTGGTTTCTTTTCGTGGCCGTCTTCGAGTGCATTCAAGTTTCGATCCATTTCAAGCCATATACCTATACTCGATGTTTCAGAATCATCTGTCGAACGAAAGTGATCATCTAGTTGATAATTAAGACAGTCGCTAGCCTGAAGAAACATTGGGCTTATAGATTGTAAGTCCAAAGATGAACTTTTCCTGAGCCGATCCATGTTCAGTCTTTAGCTCTGGTGCATGTATTTGGTGGGTCTATCACTCGCAGTTGAATATTAGCGTTTCAGTGGTTGTCGAATGTATCTGATTCTAATATTGATTTCTAGAATTTTTCAAACGAGATTCCGGTTAGTCATATGATCTAACACAGAGCAAATACCGCCCGCGACAGAAAAACTCACCAACAGGGATCTGAATGGGAAGTTCGTGTAAACAGGACATAGAAAATTTCCCCTGGTAAACAAATGGACTACTAATGTTGTCCAGAAGTGCAGTGCAGACGTACATTCACTGCAGAGGTTACCCCAGACTTTTCATTGTTCTGTATTCAGTGGATAAAGGTTGGTAGGAAATCCGTTTGAGCTCCTTCTTTACATTCGTTGGTATTGGCCGTGTAAAGGTGGAATTCAGGCTAATGTCATTCCGTGTGCTGCATCAGACCTTCTGAAACGATTTGTTTGAAAATAGCAAAAGTAAAGCAACAATGGACTGTGCGGTATATTCACAGGGAAAAACAACTAATTTTAACCACCTAAATGATCGCTTCGGAATATCGGCATGATAAACTGAGGACTACCAGGCCTGCGTAACTTGAACGCTTTTATGTTAACTGATTTTTGTACCAAAATTTTGCATTGTGACAATAAGGCTTCCACCTCTTCAAGTCACCATATGGGTCACATTGAAGTAACCAAGTGAAAAAGGCTGTCACTAAGCTAGTTGCACACCGATTGCTTATTAAACTCGAGTGCGCATTCTTGTGACGGAAAGCGGACGTTCTCGGCAGTTCAGTCGGTGAGGAAAAGTCCGTAGTCGGTGGTTCCATCCCTACCCCAAAACGTGTCTTTTCGTTCGTTCTACGTGTAGTTGGACATCCCATTTTGAGATGAACGGACGCGACCGATAAAGCAAAAAGAAACGATATGAAAATGGCTTTATACTATAACCCGTCTTGGGTATGGGGATCATCTAATTTACAACCGGTGACCACCTGTTTTCTGAGTGGACACCTGCATGAAAAACGCTGACCTTGAAAATACACGACATATTGTCTCCCGCAAATAGTAGACAGATTTCAAAGTGCGTCCAAAATGTGGCCGTTCTGGACCAGAATAAAGTCCCTTCCTAAGAAGGAACCTTAAGGAACTCCAGTGGACTTTATAGAAGAAGAAGCGTACGTTGAGCAAGCAGTTATTCTGAGTGTACTACTGGAATCGAAAGTTTTAATAGAGCGCAGAAGTTTCTGTTGCTACCCGTAGGCCTCAGGCACATGCAGTACAGTGCGATGTGTGGAACTTGGTCGAATGCGTTTGAAAACTCGAAGATGAAAAGTCCAAAATGAAGTCGGATGTGAGTCCTTCATCTTTGACGATCCGCTCCACAGTAGCTGGTACGTCATAACTTCCTAGTTATGAAATATGCCCAAGTTGCACGAGTGGGTGAATAAGAAGGATATGCGGCTAAATAGATGATAAGTTCACCCTTAAGGATAGCACATTCGGACAGTTGAACTTACTGTCGGAAATTGTGGTTGAAAAAAGCTTGCAATAAATTGTTCCTGTTCACAACATGGCAAACCTGTTTATGAAGAACAACCTTACATTTCCGGTCAAGAACCGGTCAGAAATACGAAACGAGCAGTGCCAGTGCTGCGTTACGTTCATTTTAGTAAACCATAAAATCTAACCACTTCTTCAGTAGTAAGTGGAAAAACACGAATTATTCGGCTTGTTGCCTTACAGATTTTGGCTTACTTGTTCCCCCGCCAAAAAGACTGCTGTTACCTTATATAACGGAACCTTAAAGGCGCATTTATAAGTAAATTACCATTCTAAGTGTATTAGTTAAATGATAGTGTTTTCATCTTTCGCAACTTTCCATTTTGTCGACCGACTCAAAACCTCTCAAGTACTTTGAAGTTAGTTGTCTTATGTTGAACACATTACTAATGAAGCCTGGGCTCCCCTTTTTCTATTACTATCTGAAGTAAACGTAGAATCACTCCACTAATAAGTGGAAGGTAACGTCTGTGATGAGCCTGCTTGCCACCAGAAATTTCATCAACAGCGACTTGTCGCATTACATACTGCATGACTACATTTTACTGTCTTTTGGTAACACAAATCACTGCGTATATTGGCACATACATAAAAAAATTATCAACCAAGACATTCAGGCGCGCAGTGTCAGACGAAGGACACTTGCGCATAAGTCTTCTATCATATCACAACATATATCATACCATATCTTATCCCTTGCAAGGAGTGCGACAAACGATATACAGGACAAACAGGAAGGAGGCTTTCCACCAGAATACATGAACATAAGCTCACTACAAAAAGACACGATCGATTTTCTCTCATCTCCGTGCACAAAGATCAGGAAGGACACGAGTTCGACTGGAGCGGCGTTCGCATATTGGCTCAAGCATGCACGAAGAAAGAACGCGAATTTATGGAAGCGTGGTACTCCACCGAAAAAGCTATCAACAAACGTATTGAAACTGACCCCATTTATCAACCGCTAAAGGTAACAGAACGCAAGAACCACGTAGCTCTGAATCAAGCAAACAACCAGACAAGGAACTCCTGAAAGAAGCAGTGGGTCGGATCCAAACGGACGCGTCACTTGGATTGGTGGAGGCGCCCAAGCAATAAACCAAAGTACCAAATAAACCAATGGACGCAAGGACGCCAGGTAATGGAGAACATGGAGCGGTGCAGCCAGCCAGTCACTCCCACAACACAATACAAATCGAGAAAGAAGCCAATCAGAACGGGGGCGGAAACTACTAAAAATAGAAGGCCTTGGGATGACCAATCTACTTGAAGGAACGCAAACAACAACGCAGCAAAGATCACGAACGGACCCATAAATTCACGGAAAGCGCTGTCAGCTAACTGGCCAATCACGTTAGGAGATAACAGATAGCCTTTAAATGCTATATAAACGCACGCAGGCAAACAGGAGGTACCCGCTCAACTGCGCACTGCTGTCTCCTCGTATGGTGACGAAAGGTTTGCAAGTCAACTACCAAGCTCGGCGAACAGATCAACAGCCACTTGATCAACAACCAATCTTCTATCCTACCAGTACTTATCCACATAGGGTTGTCAGAATGATTATGAATGGCCGGGGTATCATGCGTCGTCGTCTTTAAGTGTGTAAACTTTTTATCATAGCAAATACACTGATGTTTACAATAACAATATTTTCAAAACCAAAGGCCAGCACAGGCCAACGGAAAAATAACCATACATACTATAGTGCAACCATTACGGCCAGCAAAGATTATCAGATAGCAACTCTGGTGAACTGAAACTACTAGGGCATGGGACATGATTGATTGTAGAACTTGGAGAGGAAAGGCAAGGCTGTCACAAATTCCACTTGTTTACAAAAGTAGGGTTCAAAGCGTTCACTCGTCACCGTTTCAGCAAAGTGCTGTGAAACGATGGTCCACCCAGTGAAATCAAGACTATAGTGTTGGCAGTCAATACTGATCTAGTTTCATATATTTCCTTCCTGAATCCTCTAGGGTGGGGCTGTCTGTTTTTGCGACTGTTAAAACGGGTTGGATCGTCATCCAGTATCAGCTAGGCAGACGCAACCGCACGCCGTAAATATATTAAGGCATATACCTCCGTTCGTTAAAATTAACTTATACATTGGTTTGATGGTTCCAGATAGCATCAGGTGATCGGCTGCGTTGATCTTTGAGACATGCTACTCATGATTTTGTCAGTAGCATAAGTGCAATCTGAATTCCTATTTCAGACCGATTGTCACTGGCAGCAGTCAAACATTCTAACTCGGCGTCCAAAAGAATCGACCAATAATGCCTAAGTTGGTGCTTCCCGTCAACCGATGAACACAAGTTAGGGATGCAGTAAAAATCGACTCATGTCTCCGTGACACCTTTGGGTGAATGCAACCAGTCAAAACGTCCAGCGATGAGTGACAGATTTTTATCTCTGAGCTCGAACCGATTTACAACAGTAATGACAAAAAACAAAGGGAGTCCACGGGGAATAAACATTGTGTAGCAACGCCGGATGTTAGACCAGCAGTCCGAAAAGTCCGGAGGAGACACCCGGGTTCGAACCGGGGACCTCTCGATCTGCAGTCGAATGCTCTACCACTGAGCTATGCCTCCATGATGGTGGTCTGTTCTATTTCATTTTATCACGTTATGCAATTATGATTGCTTTCGACTGGCCAGAGAAACAAACAAGAGAGTTGAAAGTCAGAAGAAAAAGGTCAGCAGGTTTCATTCATCCGCCTGTGTAAATGGGCACATGCACATTGCCTTCATGCTCGTAGTAATGGTAATCGTAGACCGCAGTGATTCACAGAACTACCGAACACCGTTTTGAGCAGGAAAGTTTGCAACCATTGGGGAAGGTGGGGGTGAAGCAGTACACGGAGTAGGCGATAGATAGAAACTCTCTGTCATGGTCTGAAGAACGGACAGAAGAAATTACAAACAAATAATGGTAAGCGGACGCACACCACACAACTCCGCAGTTCAAAGTGAATGCGACCTGCGCTGCCGCCAAACCCAAATAGATTCGTTTCAGCGGAGATTCCCCCACTGAGCAGGACGTTACTGGAAACCTGTTGAGTGGGGAAATCTTGATTACATGGGCTGTGGCTGAGTTCGTGGCGCACTAGGATTCTGTCCTGATCTCCCAAGCTTAGACTCTAAACCAGACCAACTTTTCCCATGCGGGAACATTCATTCAGAAAGAGAGAAAGGTAGAAATAAGGCTCTACAGGATCACACGAATTTTTGACTTTGTAAGGCTTTCATATAATTCGGTAGTATCTCCTTTATTTCAAGTATCCATCATAAGTGATGCAGAAGAGAATGGCGCTCGAAAAATTTTGAATAGCGACCCAGACGCGGGAGGTCGTTGGTCAAGTCCCGTCCAAGAAAGTAAACAAATCCCAAACCTTGTACTTTTAGGTGGGTCAGTGGATATGGTTGATAGATTCATTTACCTGGTAAGCTGCTTATAATCCGGTCAAGGATGAAATTAACGTACGAATAAGGAAGGCCAGGGCGACTTTAGCTAGTTCACTACGTATTTGGAGTCGATGCCATACTTGTCCACGGTAGAGTTTACAAACTTGCAGCCATATGGTAATTGTAAACAATTCCTGAAAACCTTTCGAGTTTGACCACCGATGTCTCCGAAGTTTCTTCTAAATACCGTGGGAACAACGGATCAACTATGTTGAGGTGCGTCAAATGATTTTCGGAGGGGATAAGTTGCACTCGACAGACGAACTGGTGACACTGAACACATTGATCACGCACTGCGAATGCCAGAAGACCGACCCCCATGAAGTGCACTTCAGCTAGAGCGTGACAAAGATCGACTAATAACTTGGCAAAGAAGCATGAGTATCATAACAAGCCATCTCAGTAGCCTTATCAGCTGCTTGATGGGTGGATCGAGACGAGGTATGCCACCCGTTGGACTTGTTGACAGGTATGGCAGTCATGCACTTATACCTCCACCTATTACCTGCAATGCATAGCTATCCAACTAACAAAAACATCACAATATTCCTGTAAGAACAGTCAGATTCATTCATAATGATGTCAGTGCAAAGCCTCGCTCGCACTCCAACATAACTGACGCATGAAACGGTGGCAGCTGGAACCAGTGCAAAACCCTACATGACTTATTGATCATTATGACTCATTGATGTTAGTAATATTAGTATGACTCTCAGGTATGCAAACCGGATGTAAAGTGATGCTCAGCTGTGCGGCATCGATCAACTTCAAGGTCAAACGTGAAAAGTAAAGAAGATTCCACAGTGCTCCCTGTTCTCACGGACATCAGACGCAGATCACTGTCCTATGTTTAACTCCATTCTAACACAAAGGATTGGTACTCAAAGTTGGAAACAGAAAATGTTCGAGGTTCGTTACAATCTGCGGCAGAGGCATTTTGACAGAACAGGGATTGACTGGCTTCGTACTGATAACCTGCAGCTTGCCTGTCCCCTTTTAAAATCATTCTGAATAATACAATAAGATATTCGGTTTATCCGCACAAATTTCATTATGTTGCCATCTGCCCTGTCCACTGGTGACGTCAGTCTCTTACGCAGCACTCACTCCAGTGCCAATTGGACTGAGCGGAGGAACATATACTATATAAAACCGTTTGTTAGGCGCGGTTTATTTCATTTCAATCGCCGATCAAAGACAGACAGGTGGGACCAGACAGATACTTTCTGGCTTCAGAGACTGAATTTATCCCATAAAATGAAACAACACAATAAGAATATTACTTGCTCGGGGTCGACTGGCACAAAAATAACCGATGTCTTTCGTGCCATCCCCACACTGTCTATTGATGCCACTGGCTATTACGAGGGCTATATTTAACCCGATCAATAGTTTGACAAACTAGTGTTATTGAACATACAACACAGCTGTACTGTGTAGTAATGTCGCAGAAGCTAGACAATATGATAAAGCACACACGATAGCAGCCTTTTTCCACATTCTAGTTTGCTGGCATTGTTAAAATAGGACCCTCATTTTCGATTTTGCTTCCTATTGGGGTATAGTTAGCTGGGACAAAAACGCATCTGACCCGGGTGGCCGTTCCAACCACTGATATTTGAGCACATCTTGTTGCTTCGCTAGCACACGTTTCGGTTCAAGATTCGGCCGATTCTACTGGCGAAAATTACCAAACTCCTGACATGTGGCCATCGGTGATTTACCACTGAATTTTTGCCAAGTAGACGCATGTGTAAATGACTGTCCTGTCACCTGTCTCAAGGCACTACATCCCGTCGCGACATTTTGGTACGCTCTGTAAGTAGCTCCTCGTGGATGGAACAATTGGTTTGCATAAGGGAAGACTGGATGTCAGTATTAAGTGAGAAACATTCCTGATGGCAACTGAATGTCCATTGTGAAAGTTCGCGCCTCTGCTGGAACCACCAGACAGGCCATTTTTTTTACCTTGGTAGCCTGCGCCTTGCGAACTTTCCTGCAGATGGTTACTAATGAGGAGTTTCGGTGTAGTCGAAACTGGAGTATATAAAACCATAGTCCACGAGCTGTCCACCTGGTCTTGATTGGCAAGTGAATCTGTGATTCAGGAATACAGTGTCTTTAGTTGGGATGTTCTCATCCAATAGATTCTTTTTGGAAACCAACACCTGCGGGACTGGAGTGATCCCTGCCTAAAAGCGGACAATCATATTTTGAGCGCGGCGAATTCAGTGAACACGTGCCTTACGGTATCACTCACTTCCAAACAATGAATGGAAATAAACCATTAGGCTAGGCCTTGATTTAAATACCTCTTAGCTAGAGACTTCTAAGGAATTCTGTTCATGGCACACGAAAAATTAGAATGTTCCGTTTCATCTGCCGGTGGCCACACACATCCATTCCCGTTTAGGTGAATACCAATGATGCACTAACAATCCAAAATCCAAACAGTTGCCTCAAGAAATAAGGGTCTGCTCTATCGTCAGTCCTAATTTGGCATAGAAAGATTATTCGTGTGTTGATGTTTGAACGAGGTTATACCCTCGCATAGAAGGCCAGGCCAATGCTGTTTTGTACCCGTTTGTGTTCTACCAGCAGCTTTCGACTAGTGCTGTTGTATTAACAGGAGTTGTCATCGGTAGAACTCGTGACTGCTTCACAATCACAGCGCAAACACACAAACGAAAAAATAGTGGTAGTGGTCATTATGTTGTCTAAACCTTATGACCTGCAAACACAGAATGAAATGACTTCACGTCCAATACACCACCAGGATTTGAGTCGAATTGCGAGGACTGCGTCGTCATCAGTCTCAAATTTGCATGCTGTCCCGTCGGTATTTCCTGGACCTACAATGTACTAAATGTGCAGAAAACCAGTTCACGTCCGGCATCTGAATGTGTTGAGCTTCGAACATTGAAAGCCGTTGACCCTGGATGAGAAGAATGTGATCCCAGTCGAACTGACCGCAGTTTAGCTCGGTGAATTCACAGGTACGCACGTTAGAGTGGGTGTCAATGAAGATTGTAGGAAATTGGAAAATTACTTGTAGACCCAACCAGATGACTTGAAATGTAATCTGCTGTCAGAAATGAAGGCATAGCTATCCAAAATCTAATCTGGTAAAATGTTGTGGAAGAATATTTGTTGCAGAAGTAAGTTAGCCTTGGTACGCAGCGACGGGAGGCAGTTTGTCAAATTAGCTCAAACAACAGTATCCAACTCGGAAGAAGGTTAATCGTGAAGAACCAAATACGGGAGCAATAATGTCCAAGTGCCAACACAGACAAAACAGAAACATGCACACTTATGCCATGAGATATACAAAAAACAACGGTCAAGGAAACTGCATTGTTTCCTCATGGTAAGGGCTTTCTGTGAAACGAATACCCGTGCTGTGACCGACTTCCGACGTGCTTTATTATGAAAGTAATTTTTGAAAAACGGTTCGTGTTCCATGTGGTAGGCGGTTCACGCTCTTCCAGAGGGACATCGTTGCCAAACCTGTAGGAAACTTATAGGGTTCGTTATTCGAAGCCCATCAGAGAACTAACGTACCTTGAAACACGGACCAATGAAGATAACTTGTTTTTCGGCTTTGGAATATTTTCTGACAGTAGGAGCCACGCTTAAACTTATTTTCTTATTCGTGCAACAGATCTTGTCATTTCTTCATTGGGTAGTTGGATTTTTACTCTACGGGTATTAACATTCCCCTAAAAATCAACACTTCTTCAGGCTGCAACCAAGCAAACGACGGACTGGTTCAGTTGAACGGTGTATATCACTCACCAAGTGTGACCGACGTAGCCACGAAAAGAGCCAGAAGGGTTCGTTGTGAACGGAACAACAACGCAGATAATGTATTCTTCCACGAAAATTACTAATGGTGACACAGAATGATGAGGAATCCTGCCAGCAGACCTGTGATTTCAACCTCAAGTTTTGGGAGTTCCAGAAAGTCAAAGATGAGTGCTTGAAAGTGAGTCCTTCCGAATTACGATCAGATTTGATCAGCATTCCCACATGCTAAGGTAGAGCAAGTTAATAAAGGCGCTATCAAAAGGCAGGTTGTGCAACTTTGATTGGTCATCCAGCCCCGAAGCCGGCTGAGATATACAATCCGGTTGCGATAAACTAGGTGATGAGGTTCGTATTTTACCCGTTAACGGCTCACAGTTGCAACCATATTACCCAGCTCAGAGAACAAACCAAAGCCCATGTTAATTGTTGTGGTGAACATCTATGAACATCCTGCTCCATAACACGTGTAGTAAGTACTTGTGCTTGACTACCATTCAACCGCAAGACGTGAGGAGAGAGAGATATGAAGATTTAAATTCTTGGGGAGAAAGGAAGCCTAAATCTTCAAAGAGCAAACACCCGAGAATCTTGTTCGGAAAAATCATGTCAATAGGACGTACTCTGCATCTTTACAAAGCCGACTCGACAAAATCCCTACATATGACGACAGACAAACTTAAGCTAGAAAGTTTGGCTAAGGAATGACAGCATGCTCGCTACCAGGGCAAGTTACGCTCCCTATTGTTTCAGCGAACAGCGAGTATGCGGTACACTTGCATACACTTCCTTTTTGAAGCAAAACGTCGAAAACCACGGCTTTTGGTCGACCTAGTGCGCGATCAGTTATCGACAAAAACACCAGTTTCTCGTAAAATAGGATTTGAAGACGACGGGGGATAGTGTTTATTTTTTTTCAACAATGCAGTTTGTCCCACACGCCACAAATGCTTGCGATTGACGGAATACGAAAAGGGTTTGACAGCACGTGGATTCGATCTGTTTCTTAGAAAAGGCAATAAAACAGGGTAAGTTCATGAAATGCAATACAGTAAATACAAATTAAGATATATACAGTTTTTAATAAACATTCAGCGGGGCAGGGTATCGAAACCGATGTCACTGGTCACGTCAGCTAGGTACTGACAAACACGTCATGCACTTGGTTTGCCGTGTAAGTGTAGCAATGGGGCACGCATCTGACAATTTTGGCAGCAGTGCTCAGAGCATGAATGCACATTGGGATCAGAAGGATGAAGGTGGGGTAGGGCAGGACACCAGCACTCCGGTGAGACTCCTATGAAGAAAGGAAACACAGGAGAAGCAATAGACAGCACTTGATACTATGAGAGGAATCTATCAACAGATGAAGCAATTCTCCATAAAATAGTGGTGCTAAGAAAGGGTGAGACTGGGAAGCGAAAACAGGATGGGAGGGATGTCAGGAAGGTGCAAGAGTATGACGTATGTAATGCTCGAATCCTACCGGCATGGCACTAGAGTGTCTTTGGTCTAATGAAAACTCGAAAAATAGGCCTCAAAAGGGAAAAATCGATACGACTGCCCCCCCCCCCAACCGGAGGAAATCCATTCGAGGTATTTCTAAACGTTTCGACGAAAATGTTCTCCCGTAGAGGGGTAGCCAATAGGAACGGGATTGTAAGCATTATGCACTGATACGATTAAGTTTTATCTGCACCAGAGATTCTTTCGACAACTTTCGTAAGGTTGGGATGAGATTTTCCGTATCCATTGAAGTGAATGCTCCACATATCGGATACTCCTGAACATTCGTAATCCACACACACACACACACACACACACACACACACACACACACACACACATAAGCATCCTGAAGTTGCGCAATCATAGTCAATCTCTATTATCCAGGTCATCGGGAACTACGGGCTATCTAGCTAAACTTGAATAAGAACCACCAAGTACGGCAAGTTATTAAGAAAGTATTTTTGCATAAAAAGGTAAACTATTACTTTTACTATGATGAGTATTACGATTATCACTATTATTGGGGATTCGTAAACTAGTGAGTTATCGTACGTCGTCTCATTGTGTCCTTCAGTCGTATTCAAATGTCGTATGTCAAATGTTCCAATAAATGGGGCTATGTGTATCCAAGGCTAGATTATCGGCTACATCAAGTACAGTTCAGTCCAGATGCGTGGCAAACGTACACATAATATAAACTGTTTCAAATGATAAAGAACTGACAAATCCAGGCCAATGGTATGGGGCATTTTCCTTTGGAGAGCAAATCGGTCATATGGGGAGCTAGAGAGTGTCTCCACTTCGATTTTTGCAGACTGTTTCCTCGAAGCTGAACTGCAATGGAAAAAATTTCACGCTTTCAAAATTGTCCCTCGACGGAGGCGTTCTGGTGAATGGTGTACCGGAGCGGATTGTCGGGGAGTTTGCAACAACCCTACACGTTGTATCTCGTCAGGAATCAGATTTTCAACGTAAACCATTGACACGCTAGATATATTTTCGTTCAGAAATCATAGTAACATGGTGCTTCCCAGTGGTATCCAAATGTGTAAAGGCAGTAGCAATCAATTTCCGCTGGATGAGACCACACTTTCAGCGAAGACCAATGCAATACAATGTGGCTTGGGACTAATGACCCTTGAGAGACCAAAATCCAAAATCCCAAGAAAAAGCACTCCGAGCTCCCTAGAGGCACGATGCGAAACCTGTACACTGAACTATTAACAGAGATGCTCAAGATTAACTCCTACAGCCACTAGCATTTTTTCCGAGATGTACTCAGTGCATGCAATTGGTTGGTTAAGTAATTCGCGAACTGGTGAAGGAGCCTAGATAATGATCACAATGAGTGTGATTTACTTAGCCACAGAGGATTTTGCCTGGAAACCCGAGGATTCGCGATACGTCGATATTGCAGTTGCGTGTGAGGGAGATAAGTGGCTACGGTGAATACTCAGGTTTAGTGCTACTCCAGAAATGGAAGGATAAGACCAGGTTACTTTTGAGGAACAACAGTCCTCCAGGATAAAGAGAGACCAGTGCTGAATCGACCATCCGACATCTCTGAAACACAACTCTTGAGACATACTTGGAATTGAGGGATGGTGATACGCGTCATTATCGCGCTCTAGCACAGTTCGGTTTTGACCCAGTTCATCCATAAATGGGTCGCATGTCATTTCATTGGTTGACAAATCTTCCATATTGGGTTCTGACTGCTCCCAGACGAGCTGATTCGGTTGCGTCGGTTGCTGAGCCTCAGAAGATTCGTTCTCATGTAGACCGATGCAAAGCTGATCCAACGCTACGTAAGCGCTAGAAGTTCCAGGTACTTGTCCAGTGCCACACCCCCCACCAGTTGATGCCCCGTCTGAAGCACCGGCAGGGTCAAGGCGTAGGTCACTAAAAACGTTAAATAAAAGGTAGTGAAAAAGTTGGTCGACGGAAAGCTTAAAACCACAGTCAGCTTAATCTTGATCTAATACACTAAACAATGCATACAAAGTTTTTACGGTCGTCTGAGCCCTAGTGACGTGCATAGAACAAGCGTCTAATACAAGCTTCGACGGGGCACTTTTAAATCCGGTTGCTGTGCTTCGTCTCACCTTGCTAATGACCACTAAATACGGTTTGCAAGATCGAGACACGCGGTTCACTTTATTTTTAGCAAAAATTCTATTATTTAATCCGCATTTGCTCATAGTGACATTAATTTTTCTAACAAAAAAACGGAACAGGAACACTTGACGACCATAGTCGAACGTTAACAGAGAGTGGCAGAAATACAGAACCCGTATGTGGTTGCGGTGTAGAGTGGATCACACGAAACTTGCCAGACAGTACGCTTCTGTACCATTTTCACCGTGCCACACAGAAAGTATGCTTTTGCGTACCAGTTGGTAAGCCCCATGGATAGAACGACAATCGCACGAACCACTAGTGATAGTTCCAAACATAACAACAGTCAACACTTACTTCGAATTGGCTTGGTTTCGTAGAATGGGACTATATAGTTCACTCGACTTTAGTTCTCCGGGTGAGCGGGTGACCTGTAGACAAGCCCACGTATCACAAAGTTGCTTGGAAAATTGTGCCTGGAGCAAAGCAAATCGGGCTCGTTCTTCTTGTAATCTACAAGACAGATAGCCTCTCTGAACAGAATTCAAGCGAAGATGCCCTGCTTGAAATGCCTCTGCAGTCGGCCCATCATTCAACAGTTCTTCACATTGTCGCTGTGGCTGTGGCGGTGCCGCAAGATGTCCTGGAGCTCCTGGAAATGACTCACCTGGCCACAGATGACTGCCAGTCCCTGTTAGTTGACGGCTGCCGATGTCATTTGTCTCAGAAAGAATGCCCGGGAGGATTGACAGACCTGGTGAGATCAACATACCATGAATATAAATTGGAACCAACGACATGAAAAACGCCCACAGCAACAGCAGTGCCAGCAAACATACAACACAGCACATTTAAAATTTAAGCCAACTGTGGTTTACAACAAACAGCGGCACTGGAATTACACCGCACACCGAGCAAATCACGAGAAGTTTACAGAGAGAAAGCGGAATGAGAATTAAGGCGGGTGGGTTGTACAATGGAATGTTAGTGACCACCATTATGGCAAGAAAAAAGTTGAGTAAGGAAATGTGAAGCCCTAAGCAAAAGCGAACCTTATGTTTTCCAAGATAAAGAAATTACTATCCAAGGTCCGCAATGTGGGTCATAACAACGCTACAGCACACACTACATGAAACAATGATAAGACCACCGATTTTACACACGCTTGGTCAGTCTTTAAAATAAGCATCCAAAAAGAGTAAAAGCCGAGAAAATCTGGATCAAGTGTTCATTGAAGCTATTTCCGAACATGTGGGGACGAAATGGATCAGGATTGGCTAGTTTCTCCGATGATATCTTCTGACGCATACCTCACACACGGTAGCTGTTGGCTCGCCACAAGTAACGAACGTTCCGCTGATTAGCGATGCACTGACACAGCTTGGGAGAGGTGTAAACATCCCACATAAAGCAGACAGGCCCGGCCTGTTCAATTCGAGCCACGATCAAGGAAGATGGTGGAACAAAAGATTCTGACTCTCAATGAAACGAAACGCAGAGGATTGTGTAAAGAGTTAACAAATCAAAAGGAGTATGGATTCCTTGGTCATACTACGAAGAAAGAAATATACTGAAAGGACGTGATGGGCGAAGTTTCGGGCGATTGCCAATCACTGAATTGGTGAAAATGGTGATGAAAATCAAAGTTTCTGTGAGCACAGCCCAGCGAATTATTAAATGTCTTATAATCCATTTGGCGAGCAAACGACAGGTATGTGCTTAACACAATATCATTTTCCGCGCAGCATTTAGGTGACAGCCCTAACTTTTATCAGTAAGAATTTTTCAGTGATTTGAACAACTTCCAGTTAGATGCTCCTGATTTTTGACGATCTCACTGCCGAGGTTTGTGTAGCAATCAAAAGCAGGTATCAACATAGCGAGATAGCATGGTAACTCGTCAAAGACTATAAGCGGTTAGTTTATCGCCATACAACTCGGTCAGTTGCTCTGGATAAAACAGCTGACGTTGCTTTCGCACGATCACGATCGTCCAATTCATAAAAACGTTGGTTCGGTGGACCCCCTGGTGCAGAGTGGTTCTCATTCACGATCATTCCGTTAGTAGATGTTTTCGAATCTACTCCATAAGGGTTCATTTGTTTTCGTACACTTATGTCCGTAAAATCACAAATCTACTGGGGTATCTAGAATCTCCAATAGCTTTGCATTTATTCTGCACAATGTACAACAGACGAGTCCTTGCTCCGGGGAAACTGCTCCAACACGCTAACAAGTCTCAATTTAGAAAAACTAGAGACATCAAAACCAGATACAAATAAGTTGAATTACGTGGTGACCGAGACAGAGTGAAAAGTATCAAACCAACGAAGAAAACACATATGAACTGGGTAAACATAGGAAAGTCCTCAGCGAATCGCAAATAAATGAGCACAGAAACAAAACTGGATAAACAATGAACTAAGGCAATTGAGGTGGCCAGAGACAACACAACAAACAACAACATATACAAACAAACAGCATATAGTCACCAAGGTTGGAGAATGATAATCAAGCACCGTAAATGAAGGGCTATAACCAGTGTCCAGTGCAGACCATAGAGGTGACAGTAGTGACTGAAGTGAGTGTGCACCGAAGTGGCTGTGTTGATGAGATGGCTAAACAGCACAGGAACAAACAAAAAACAAACCTGTCAAGTCAGGCGCCCATACGACTGCAGCGAATTTTATCTGTGGTTGGGTACAAGTATGAATCAAGAAAAACGGAATGACATGCAAAAGTAAGGAATGGATTCAAAGGACTATGGAAGTGAGGCAGTCACGCTTCAGTCAAACTTGGACACTCGGGTCTGAGCACTCAAATGAACTAACACAACTCTGTTGTGAGCATTTTTAAAGTTGTGAGCTAGCTTCAGGCTGGTCACAGAAACTTCTAGTGCCATCGTATGATACGCACAACCAGTTCATCTGCAGATCCATCTGGGAAGAACCTAACACCTGAATCCAATGGCATCTCTGCTTGCCAACAGCCTGTTTCATTCGTACAGTTGTGGCCACAAAAAGTTTCTCCTGGAACCAGTAAGTTAACTTTAACATTACAGGATTTCCAGAGAATTTGGGCAGAGCACCCAGACAGGTCAACGCATAAGACAAGAATACACTAAAATACGACATAGCACAATAAAACATACTAAGGATAAAACTAGAAAAGTTTACCGACAACATAAATTAGAGTATTACTAGACTTACTACTTACATTCCACAATGCGCCCAAACCTTCCCATGGAATCCAGATCATTCTCGGTCTATCTTACCAAAATTCACGCAAAAAAGTATCTATGTTGTCTCAAAATTAGAAGAATATAAAGACAGAGGACGGCCGGAAATTCATAGATACACAAAGGGCAGAACCCAGATCACCCGGATATCAATCCATATGCACTACATCGAGTACATTTTTCGCCTTTGGAGAGATTATCTCTTAGAAGAGACTCTTGATTTATCCCCTGGTGCTGTCTTAAACCGTTACACATCTCTCTAGTTTCGATCGGTCCCTTCTGGTGATTTCTCAAGAGGTAGACGGTAGTATCGAACCTCGAGCAAATGTGACCAAAAACAACACCACAGACCAAAGCGCACACGCTTATAAAAGAACGAAGGTTGAATTGGTAGACGATTGGTGTTGAGGTATGGTGAAATAGTCGGAAAATTTGGGAACTACGAAGGCAACCTGTAAATTTGGCGTACGCATAAGGACACACCAAGCTGCACTTCCGCCAAACAGTTGATGATCTAGGTTTCGAAATTTGTCCTGGATACTTGATGCGTACGCACTGTACTTCCACACTGCACAATGGTGGATTAATGTACTTCCTTGTGATGATTTGCAGCCTAAGTGCTCACCTCGGCAAACAAACCAACGACTAAGCTATCAGCGTTCACCTGTGTAACGCATCCCAATTATTGCTGAGCTTGTGAACGGTGAAATGACCAACAATTAGCGGTCCCCCTTTATGCGTAAGAACCACAAGGCCAATCGACAGAGAAGGTCAGCAAACTGAAAGATATACGCGTTGCAACGGTGAAATGACCAACAACCAGCGGTCCATCTTTGTGCGTAAGAACCACAAGGCCAATCGATAGAGGTCAGCAAACTGAAAGATATACGCGTTGGTAGTCAGGATGAATTAACAACCTACAGGAGAATAAAAGACAAGAGTGACTTGCCTTCGTTCGAATTTGTCTGCAACCTACAGGAGAATAAAAGACAAGAGAGTGACTTGCCTTCGTTCGAATTTGTCTCCAATCCTGCAGAAGGGTCGGACAAACGCTGCAAAGAATATCCGAGAGAGGGGTTTGTGCTTAACTGTTGCCAGTCCAGAGGTATTTGAGCCGTAGAGTTATTCTGTTGATGTTGGACCAGGTACGGATCAAACCCAAGCGGTGCAGCACAATGAAGTTGACTGACCGAACGGTCCAGTAACGGAACTGAGCGATGGTATATGCTCGCGTGTTTGTGCTGTGCTGGATCATCCAAACCGAGGGAATCTGGGAAAAATTTGACTTCTTGATCATCAACGGAGGGATTCTTCAATTGGGGATGATGCCAACGCTGGCCAGCAATCGGAGACAAAATGGCTGACAAAGAGGTACTAATGTGAGTTATAGAGCTTTGTGGATGCCGATGCACAGAGACTGGTGGAAACTGCGAGGAGTACCATTCGTCCCGATGTTGTACGAACGGGAAACCAGGTTGTTGTATAAATGGCGGCGGTCTTGAGGAACTTTGCGCGACCGAGTAGTACGGTGGGTTAGCCATGGATGAAGAAGATGAGGAGTACAGGGGTTTCGGTGGATAACTCCATCTATCACCGTCAGGATAGGTAGGGATAGGAGGGTAAGTGAACCCATAGTAACCACCGTTAAGGACAGGAAGGCTGCCTGGCGAATGTGTGCAGAGGTGAGGAGGCAGAAATCGCAAACCGTAAGGTTGATGGGGATCAGCTGGATAGCATCCTGGTTTCATTGCACCCAGCATGTGACCAAGAGCCATGCCACTGCCGTGGAAACAATGCGGCTGGGAACCAATCTAACAAATTTGAAAGAGCAACAGGGACCAGACCAAGACATTGAGAAATCGATTGGGATGGCACATCAGCAGTGCGTAGTGCCGCAAAGGTGAATTCATAAACAACTCTACGTTACGCTTTAGATTAACAGCAACCCACAAGCCAAAGAAAAGTATCAAAACACTCGGAATAGTGCCAACAAATGATGTGAAAATTTCATTGCCAGGATGTTACCAAGTTAACTGTCACGCAACGACAAGAGAGAATTTTTCAGGCTTGTGGTGCTGAAACCTTGAGAATGCCTACATCACGTTAAGGTACGTGCTCCAGTTGACTGGTAACGTGTCGCGCGAATTCGCTTTTCGATGTCAATGGGAGCCACTGCTTAAAGGTGATGGGCTTCAACCGAAAATGAACAGAATTGGATGCGACATGACCACAAGACACTGTTCTGTTCGACAGAATTCGCAAACACTACGCTCAATGTTCATTCCTTATGCCGGTTCACTACAATGAGGAGAACGCATCACAGCCGTCCGCTTACTTGTTGTTGTTCCATCAGATTCTGATTTGAGTGTATTTAAGCCTCGAATTTGGCTGGCTTGCAACCAAACCTGATTCACCTTTTTGTTATGCTTTATTAGCCTTTGCAGTGAAACGGAAATCTGGGTTATACCCGAGTTGTCAGACAACTGAAATCCCCAAATTAACTCGCCATGCGTACCGCGAGACAATCGTGCGGCGGAGTCTGGACAGACCGATGTTACACCAACAGGGTCGCTAAACATTCGAACTCTATTTGTACCCAAAGTTATACCCCTAAAAGGTTCTCTTCGTCAGCAAGCCCAGGTAGGGCCATAGTCTGCCGACTTCCAACAAGGGCTCATCTATTTTTTTCCAGAGATATTCAGTGTTGAAAGAGGTAGTGACAAAAGGGTGAGGATATCCGATCGCTCTTGAAACTTACGCTTAGGTGGTCATGATAGGCGTGAACATACATAGCATATAGTATCAAGACGTCGTCAGCTGTTTATACACGTTGTACTCTAAAAAAAAAACAGTTTCTCAAACTGCCTTTCCATTCACCAATGTGCGGCCCTAATCAATAGATGAAGCAGTTTCAACTAAACCGTTTGTTCCCTTCCCTTGTCTGCACTCCACAACTCCGTACCAAACACTAATGAACTCTCTGTCCCACAAGCGAAATCGGTGCAGCTAATATCGTATCGGGTATGGGTATGTTCGACCGATCATCGCATTCATGGTGTGCAGTTGAGGAACTTCCGATAGCTACTGCAAGACTACTTAGATTCCATCCTAAAAATACAGTTATAGCATACACGTATTAAAAGCTGGAAATAAGCAAGGGACAAATTGTTAGTGCACACAAAAAGCCTTTCCGTAGGGTGAACTGAGAAGAGTGAAATTTATGAATGATCAGTTAGATACACTGTTTTGTTGGAAAAAGGGCGCAAGTTGGACAGTCTTTATTCAGAGACTGTATGAGGATTCTATCCGCATCCACTTCAGTGGAAGTTTTTGGGACTGGAAATCGGTTTTTATGAAGAGTAGATGGAACCTCGTGGTGCGTAAGCGGGTACTTGGTAAAAAATCCGATTCGTTGGAGCAGCGGATTATACTTACCAGATTGCGGTCTGTGCTACGCATGCCCAGCCTTGTTTTCTGTTCCGGACGATTATTCGCGAAACGCTCGCGGGGAACAGGCCATGGCAGTATGAAATGAAAGCCGCTGCTGTCAAACTCAGAACTGTGAGATCTCGGTGGCAGGGGCCCACGTTATCTCGCCTGTAGGTGGCTGGAAACCCTGCAAGACATGGCACGCAACTGATCACGTGCATGATGTCATTTCCTAGGTAAAGTTCACCTGTCAATGTGCGCTGGACTTATGACAAGGAGGTCCATAAAGGACGATGGGTTAATCCCGTTGATAGCGCCTCACTTCAGCATGATGTTCAGATGTGTTCATTTCAATACTGTCCTTAGGAGTGGACACCTTAGTCGTGGTCATTTTCCTTAAGGACATTGGGTTTTCTCTCACCAAATCTCAACGCTTCCACTTTCTTTCTACACTTTACTGTTTCCTGTCCTCGTGTTTTACGGCTCTTAAGCAGCACTATGTATTACTGGTGTGTTATTGTCAATGATGATGATGATGACATGGAACCTCACGGGGGGACGACTGCAGCTCCCGTTCAAAGGCAGACGCCCCTAACACCGTTTTCCTGGACGATAATGGTGTTCCTGACCTGAGGAGAGCACGCTCAGGCGTCTCAAATAGTTGTACCACAGAAGTAAACGCAGTCGAATACGCACTGTACGATACCAGATTTGAGTACATCTGGGATAAAATAATAGGGATCAGAAGGTACTCATTGATATTGCAGTTGGGTTTGCAGGTTCCATGGAGGAGTCCATTGGAGCAACGGAGTAATGCGACTGTGATGGTTTGACGTCCAACAAGGTGGTTGTTCGCTATTCACCTTTAAACAGCGTGCATCCAAACAGATGTTCTACGTACATCGTGTAGTTGGATTAAATTACGACTGGTCTAGAAAATGGCATGTATTCACAGACAAGAAACATAACAGCCTCAAGCAACGACAGTGGGAAGGGTGCTTCAATGTGTTACTAGATGCGAGAAAGTTTTGGGAGTATGCATCAGTTGTTGTTGCGTTGGCAGTTTTTTCTCCACCCATGGGAGAATTGCACATACAACAAATAAATGGCCAATTCAGATTGAACACATTGTGCCCAACAGCGGACCTGTTTCCAACAGAACGGCTTTTTGCGGCTAACAGAAGAGGGAGTAACGTGTGTATCGATCGCGGCTGACTGGCGCATCACACCGAGATAGAACGAAAGCGCACCAAACAGGCTGACAGCCAAGGCCACTTCAATGCTACATCTGACGCACAGCAATATGGATTTGATTGTCGAGAGAGAGAGAGAGAGGGAGAAACGCAAGATATGATGCACAACTTCTTCGCTTCATTCTCTAGTTGGCCGGGAGTTATTGAGAGGATGTAACATCGAATCCTGCGTGGTAGAACAATTAAAAGTGGCCACTAACGAAATTAGCTTCATTCTCAAACTGGATAGCTGAAGCTGCACACAACATACAAGGTGCACTTCGTCGGTATTGTGGTAGTACTCTTCGCCTTGGTTGTCGTTGATCTCTGGAGCAAGTCAGCTAGACCGCAGGCCGTCTACATGCAGCTCAGGGTTGCAGTGCTGGTATACTATAATATCAGGATTCTTATAAGTCCGAATCCACCAAACAGCTGCTTGATTCCGGTAAAGAAAGACACAACCGTTTTAAGAAGAAGTCAACCATTCAGATGTGATGTTGGTTCGGCACATAGACACCACAGTCCACAGAAAGCAGAGAAGCTGAAATATCACCAGGCCTTTCAGGCCTTCATAGAAGTAATTCATTTCATGGCTGGACTAGAATTGTACACATCGAGTGTAAATTGAAATTCCGATAAAACTCACTTTAAACTAAGAGTACTACATGACTTAACCATTTGTAATATCAGAAGGCGTAGACAGTAGTAGTCTCTGCCTCAAAAACGTACGGTTCGGATTAACGTCCAACTCTGAATGTGGGCCTATTAATACACAGCTACAGTAGTCCATCCATACAAGAAAAACACTTCACGCGCCACAGACTCATCTCACCCAAAGGTCGTGGTTTCCGAACTCTTATCCAACTTACGAGTTCAGTTTGGTCGTTGCACAAACGATAGTGAAATACGCATTATGTCCATGAGCAAGGCAACCGAAAGACAATCGAACACAGAAAAAGACATTCGCACGAGTAAGTTGTCGGATAGTGTATTGGCCAAAGGACATTTGCTTTTTTGTAACCTCATGAAATTGGCGATTCTTTCTAATGATTCTCTTGCCCCTATAAAGCGGTGTGTCAGTTCGAATCTGCCTTGAAGCTGGAAGACCTTGGTTTGCGACGACCTGTTCACATTGTGTGCGGTGTAGCCGTCAAAAATTTACCAGCAAACATTGGATTTTTTAAAATTGTCACCATCTGCCTATCCTGACATACACAGTTGATGGACGGTTGACACGATTGATGTACCAACCAAATCATTACTTGTATCCTTTGCTATCTCAGTGATATCATTTTTCCCTATCATGCAACAACAGAAACACTCTACTAGTTGTATCTGAAAAAAAGCCGACGCCATACTAGACCAATCTTGCCAGATGTAACGTTTGATAAAGCAAGTAACCTTTATGGAATGTTCATTAGCAGATAATTGCGTGGATGAATAGGAAAATTATTCCACTAATTTATCTTAGCATTCTCGATGATCCCCACATCCAGTGGTTGAAGTTTGACAGTTCTTTTTGGACGGAGGAGGTTTATGCTACGCAGATGCAGACCAGTGTAAGTGTGGCAGTCAAGAATGGACAATACCTCCTTGTTCCGAATTGCTAATACATTGGCCCAGTTCTTCCACCAGGCACCGAGAATCTTCCGCGAAACTCACGAAGCTAGGCTCGCTCCATAATCAACATCCTCCTAAGCGTTCTCACCGAACATTTGGGATTAGTGCTCTGTCTGATTATCACCACCACCTAAACGACACACAAGACGTGTAATGAGAAAACACAAACAAACCACCAGAGGCACTCATCCCCATTCTTTTAAGCCTCTCCATCACGATTATTCCAGCTGGATGCAAGGTTAGTGCTCACGGTGAAGATTTTTTGTTGCATTATACTGAAATGGTTGCGTTTAGATGGACACTGACTATGCTATAAAACAACCCCAACGCTGCTGGTGCTCGTTACACCAGATGAGTGCAACCTGAGGCTGACGCTACCCAGGACGATTTTGAAGACCCAATATTGGCCAAAAACTCTGGCATGACAAGCGATCTCAGTAACTTGTCAGTAGGCACCTGAACTAACGTTTGGACGGTAGGGTGGTATACCCGTGTACAAGCTAGTACAACGCCACTCACTGATTGGTAGGGTGGTATACCCATGTACAAGCTAGTACAACGCCACTCACTGAAAAACCATTTGGGAATTTCCTCAAATGGTGTAGAGAGAGCAGGTGAATATCAGCGTTACTATCAACCAACTGTTTGTACGGTATTTAGAACCAACTAACAAGGAAGAGCACAGGCGGAGTAAATAAAGTACACTGTACGAGACTTTGCACATCCCAATATTGCTGAGCATTTCGAAGGGTAACGGTAATTTTTACGAATAGACTTACCTGTCTGTATTTGTACCTCTAACAGTGGTACTTCGTTTTCGTTAAACAGCTGGTCGACGATTGGTGGCGACGAGCGGCAACTATTCTGACACCAATTAATCGTCATGAGATGCGTGATGCAAATTTTGGTCGAACTGGGTTCATGGATGCAGCTTGAACTAACCTATAAGTTTTCAGTGTTGTCTAATGGCCGAACTGGTGGTCTGGAACGAAGAACTTGTGAGAAAATACTGTGTGACATCCATTTGGTTGCTGCCACCACACTGGTATGAGTCAGTTAGATGACTCTTACTAGCACTGAGTTCATGGTTGGGCCATGTTCACTTGTACACTCGAAATAACCCCATAAGAATGGTGTACTGCATGCAAGCGCCTCAGAACTCCGTAGAATTCGTTATTTAATCGCTTTGTATTAAAGGTAGTGTTGCATTTTTCACACGTGCAAGCCAAAACACTCATGTGAAACTTTTATCAGCAACCAGCGCTTCAGAATGGATTTCAATCCAGCAGTTACTGAAATACGAATATCTAGCTAACGACTCAAACATCCTGGCGAACAACAGAAATGACACTACATCCCAAAACCAATAGCGATTAGGAAAAAAGTAAGATCACAATACTCACGTGTCCGGCACGATGATTGGTTTCTGCTGGTGGATAGTGTATAGGATCCAACATGCCAGAGGAGAAGAAAGAGGCATTTTCCGTGGGGTTCCGTCGAGATAGCTGAGGTGTATAATTGGGAGGTCTCATTTCTCGTTCGGCCACAGCCGCAGCACGTCGAGCAAAAGGAGTAGCTGGTGTTGAGGCTGACCCATTAGTATACATTTTGAGTGGTTGTCGATGGTGCATCAACGGTTGTGGATGCTGCCCATATGTCTGACAAGTGTAAGCATGTCCTTGTCCGTTGGGTAGACAAACCTGTTCGCGGGGAAGTTGATCCCAAGAGTACTCTTCGAAGTCACCTAGATCCCCACCGTTTTGAGCTACACGTTCGTCGGACCGATAAAAAACACACCGACCAAAATGAATGTCGCTCTGATGGCGCTCGTCAACTGGTTGTTCACCAGATAGTCCATCAACACCATCAGAAGTTGGGTCGGTAACGCGCCTGTGTGGCTGTTCGGTGGACGGACAGATTTGAGTGCGGAAACGTTCGTCATCTGATGGTTCTCGAAGCACTTTTCGTCCGGTAGATGGAAAGCGCAGCGAAGAGTTTGTCGACCGTGGTCTCACGATATTATTCTTTTCACGCACCGACTCAGTATGATCGCCTGTGGGTATGGCACCAGATAGAAACATTTGTTGCAGTTCTTGTTGCTGTCGCAAGGCACGCTCTAACTGAGCGCACTTCGACTCCAAGGCCAATTTAGCTTCAACTGCCTCTGCTTTCTCCGCGCGTGCACGAGCGAGTCTGCTACGCTCCACCTGGATAAAAATAAATAAGTACCAAGTCAAGATGAGTGACTCGGAATTTGCTAGTCAGTTCTGAAAACTAGACTGGGAAACCGTACAGCACAGGGCACACTCTTCTCGGTGGCATAAGTTGCTATAAAAAGGCAAACGAAACGGAGCACAGGTCTGGTGCGCATATTTTGTATCACTAGATTGCGAAAGACTCTAAGCGATCAATGTGGAGAAATGAAGCGTGATAGATTTGGCCACGGAATACCATGGACGTGTCAGAAAAATGCGCCGCCCTTACCTTGTACTTCGCCGTGAACACTACGTGGTAGGCAAATACCGTTTTCTTCCAGGTAGATACCTACCTACATTAAAACGGATCGCACACCGAGCTCTATGGGACGGTTGCGCATTTACTTCATAAAGACAAGAGCTTCGATATGCAAGGTTAAAAGTGTTTGTTTAACACTCAGTTTCGTAGCGAACACCAGTCACTTAAATGACCTTAGTTATCCGAGAAATACACTCATCTGCAAATCAATTTGGTTTCGCGACAGACTCACCTGGAACCCAGCTGAATCTCTCGTTTTGTGATGATTTCAGGCAACTGAATGTGCTGCACCAGGCCACCTCATGTTCCAGTTGCTACGATATTCGAGATATCGCGATACATGTATATTCGTAATGGACTACTCATAAGGTTGCTGAAAACTCTTCGACAGCCCACGACCGGTTTTATCCTTAGTCCTCTCTCTACTCAGATTAGATTGTCTATGCGTTATTTCCGATTTCACTGCACATAATTACTTACTATTCCCTTACATCCCTCTCACCAACTTTCGTCACTAAAGCTACGCAAACCGTACGGTACCCCCCAAATAATTATCCGTATTTCAGTGCTCCCCCCGAACCTGCACATCTTTATTGGCCCAGAATTCCGATCTTCCTCCGTATCTGATAGGTTTCTTTGAACTATTCACGTCAAACTGATCGCTAAAAACGTCTCCAGGACGGTGAACCTCCGCAAAATGTAATCACTTTCAAACTAATTCGATTCTAACGGGAGACTCAATTGAGTTCCAACCGAACCCATCGTTTACGACATCATTCAACTGAACGCACAAAGACCCTCTCATGTTTCAGTTGGTACGACATTCAAGATATCGTAGTATATCTCCTTGATGGAACATCACTCATAAGGTTGCTGTCAAGGAGTAATGTTCTACCGAGGTGAACATTCTTTTCTGCTGTTGCACTTACCCTAAGCCACCTCCAACTTGTGCTCCATGAACTTTCTTCTACTCCCGGGTACCACTTCCAAGTATAGAGTCGGACCCCATCCGCCTACTTCTCAATCTTGAACTGTAGTCAAGGAAAGATCATTTGCCCTATTGCCATCTCATCACTCACGGACAGTTTTCAAACCTTCTGCCTCATGCTGTACAGCCTTACGTATCTCAAATTTACTAGCATAGCAAGTGTCTGCCCGAACTTGTGCCAATTGTGCCTCCCGCACAAGCTTTCGAACGTTCCGCTTACCTGTTTTTCCAGCTGCATCCACCTTTTTTCATGTCCAGAACCGGCCTCTTCACATCTCATTTCCCGAATGGCTACACCCCGTAGCTCAGTACTATCAACTAGGGACTCGAATTAATACGTCTGTGTAGAAAGCGTCCTGATCGCAAGTGACTGCAACTATGTATTTTACTTACCGGGGTTTCTGATCATCGGGCTATCCGTCGTTTTTAGACCAATGACTGCGGATTACTAAAAAAACATCACATGTGCAGAATTCTTAACAATTAATTTATCCGGATAGGTCACAATGAGCACTGGGAAGGAGGAGATAAACGCCAGCTTCGAATCGATCACTAAACAGAAAATGAGTATAAATGCGTTCGACCAAAGTGAGCGAAGATAGTTCGAAATTCAGACTGCGAGTAGACATTTTCAGCGACGATTTCACAGATTTCACTCAGTTCCGGACAGATCATGAGTTGACCTTTGGGCCCATAACCGGAAGATTGAAATCATGTCCCCATTTTTCCTGTCCAACCTAGCTAGCATTCCCTCAGTCCGCTTTCTTCATTCAGGTTGCATAGTTGGCAGTTGATTGGCCGTGTATATGTATAGAGAACATCAGCTCAAAGGTCCTTTTTCCTATCAAAACTTTACAGCCCTTTAAGAAAAAACAGGTTAAGTGAACCTAACGATTCACAAATGTTCGTCAATATTCACATTCTCGTTAAATAATTTCAGTATTAAGAATTAAGACGCGAGTGTTTCCGTTGGTTGGGTGGAGTAAGTAAATCAAGAAACCCGCTTAGGAAGGGACGAAAACTTTGCGTCCACAGAAAAACGATAAGGTAAACCATGTTTTGGACTGCTTTGCTCACTTCACGTCGAGCCCTTTCCTCTCGGGCCTGTGCTCGCATTTGCTGCACTTCTACACTGTCCGGTTGGCGCCGACGCATGAACAGAGCATGATTGCCAGCGCACATGGACATCACGGTTTTGGCTTGACTCGGATCTGCTAACCACACTTCCACCACGCTGATCAGTGGATTTGAATTCGAACGATGGTGGGCTGCAAATGAACTTTTCGAAGACGCTGAAGAACCAGCTCCACTACTATCCGTGGTCTGGACACGCGGAGCAGTCAGACAAGTCCCGCTGCTGACGATCAGTAAGTCGTTGGTAGAACAACGTGAAGCGATTGGGGTTAGACCCGGGATGCAACCCGATTCAAATTTAAACACTGAAAATGAGGGCAGACAATAGTATAGCGGAATGCACTCACTACAGTATTCGATGAACGGTAGATATTGGTTGCACTAGATGTTGCAAACTAGAATCCGAATTCATGCCACTCACAACAGACCTTTCACATGTTGCCCTAACCAAGGGGAAAGCAGCTAGACATCAAGCCGTTAGTCCACGAATATGAACAGCTTATATATCTAACAAATACACCAAAAGGCGTTTGTTCCTCTGAGGTCAAATGAGAGTTGGTTGCAGTGTCTGGAATGAAACAAATCCATTACGAAATCTTTTTTATCCCATCCAGGTGCGATTTCAGCAGACGACAGCAGTGGTCAGCCCACCAAATCGCGTTGACATTTTGTGCTCGTGGCTATTCACGGATTTTTAGTTCCTGCAGATTTTTCAGGTATTTAGCGACAGTCGCAAAATCTACGGTGAACAGCGATAAACATCTATCTGCGCATTAACCTGGTGTTGCCAACACATTGAAAACCCATATGAATCTCTCGTTCATGATATTCTCCGACTGAATGTGTTGCACAAAGGCTATCTCATTTGGAATGATATATTGAAGTTCTTTTTATTGTTAACCATAAGGTCAACGGAAAGTCACAGAAATAAGTCACAGACAACCACCAGTAGGTAGCGTAAGGTCTTGCATGAGTAGCGCGAAATGACGGACAGGTAACGCCGGATGGTTAGTGAAAACCTGGCTATTTCTGTGGTTTCGTCAACCCTCCTGCAAAATGCCGCGATAAGAAGTAGTGTTTAACGCTGAAACAAAATACTGACTTAATTCCCCACAAGTTGGCATTTACTGACACCTAAGTGGCACTCGACTGCATAAGAATTCCTTGCCTAGGTACTACTGATTGCATTCCGCGAACCTACAGAAATTTACAACACTGCGAGTACATTAATTGCAGTACTTATGTGGAAACGGAGTAGAATGTACAAATGAATGTGAGATGGGCTGTAATACAATTTCGTTCAGAAAACGATAAACTCCCTGCAGTTGGACAGTTCTGAATCACAGGCGAGAAAAGGTCATATTGAGTGAAATTGGGTGAAATAAAGCAAACAGACCGATAGGCCAACATGATCAAGAGACATACATGGTACCTGCCTTTCCTAATTGGACCAACGATCAACGAAAATGGCTCGATAAAACGCAACCAACTGAGATAAATGGAAAAAGACATCTCTGTGGGTTAGAAATAAATAGCACATAAAGTAGGTGTGGTTTCACTATGAAAACCTGAAGCAGAATCTAACCACAGTCAACAACTCTGGCCGTTTGAGTGAAAACTGTTGGAGAGCTAGGTGCCTTGACCGCATGAGAACTTAGCCACTGAACATGCACTGGAATCACTCATTGATCAGGTTGTCAGCAGAAGTGACCTATCAAGTGCGAGGCGATAGAAGGTCTCGAAATGTAAAAGGGACTTTAGCTCTTCGCATACAGGTCCAAGCATGCAGCACTGTCCAAATGAGTGGCATCCAAGTCTTCATATCAAAAAGCACCAAACTTACATGCTTTGTTCGACCTCGTAGTGTCAGTGATTCAAACGAATAGCACAGTACCAACCAGATGATGCATCTCGATAGCAAACATACAACAGCTCAAAGATTGAATACGTAACAAATTAGCTATTGAGCCCATCTATGTAGGTCGAACCTTTGCTGTACTAGTTGGACGCACAACTAGTGCATGTAAAAAGAAACATTATCTACATTACGAACTTGAAGAGAATAAAGAAACATTCAAGCTTGTCACTCACTCCGACTGGAATTCTTAACAACGGTGGGCGAGTGGCCACCATGACGACTGGGACGCTCATAACTGATATCTCGATGGATTCGAGCGTTCGTCGGAAGCCCCAAGCCACTCCCCGAGCACGTAGAAGACACGGCCGGTAACATCAGGCGAGCAGACAAAGGGGTACTTGGTAAACTCGCAGCTGACGCACCGCTACCACAGGCGCCCGAACTGACATTCAGGTTAGTTAAGGTCGGCCCACCAGAACCCATTAGGGGACTACGTCCACCGGTGCTTCGACTGGACTGACGTGGACGCTGGCCGCCAGTCTGTTGGTTTAATGCATCAGTTAGACCGGCTGCAGGAGCGGATGACGTGCCACCAGCGCTTGAACTGTGACTCGTGCTGGTTTTCTTTGAGCATTGCCAGTTATCAACCAACTTCACAGTGAACTGAAGAAAACGTTTACAAGATTATACATTGAGGTACCGCATACAGTAACAGTGTGGGCCATACCCGAGGCCCAGACTAGAAAAAAAGGTAGCGCAAACAAGAGGACACGGTTGGTTCAGGATCCTGGTGAAAAGCAGTCTGAATGAATGGGGCAGTGGATAAAAGTAGGCATCGCGTCGACAAATAATGTTCAGTTTGAGGATGATAAGGTTAAACGCAGCCATAGTTGAAAAACACCCCTGATTCTATAAGGTCAAATAAGTTACAACGCAACTTAGCTTGACGCAGGAGACTAGAGGTTTGAAGTCTAAATGAAGAAAAGTCATTAAATTGAATAGGAACTGGATTGACACACTAAAGCGCAGAATGGGGACGTGAAGAGTTTCCAAGAAAATAAATTTGATTCGAACACTGGCAAAACCAAAGCATAACTGGTGGATGTGAGCGAAAAAATTACTGAGACTGGCAACCGAAATGGATAAAAGATAAACTAATAAGATAATCGTTCAGCTGTAACACCCTTTCGGTGTCTAGCTGCCATGTCACCCCAAGGGAGCACGAGGGTTGGGATACTGCCAGGTTGACCAACTCTATACAGAGGAAGTCGAGATGCAGAGGTCAGGTTCGAATCACGGACCTTCCGGTTAGTAAGTTCGCGTTCTAACCACTAAGTCATCTCGCCCCGAAATGGGAATCAATTAGATGAGACAGTAGGCGATTCAATCGACAATTAGTCAACACGAAGCTCCAGACTTGGAGTCTGAACCAATGGGTACCCCTAAAGTAAGTTTATATGCGCAGTCAAACAGACGCCCAAATGCATATGCCATTCCATTCACTACTCGATGATTCTCAAACAAGAGAGAACAAGTAGCGCTCTGTCTGCGAGTTTGTTTTCACAAAAGTAACAGGACACTCCTCATAAATCTTTCCACATTACAAATTCAGTTGAACTAGAGACTCGTTCTGGTCGCACAGTAACGCCGGGTCCGTTGGAGGTTAGGTGTTTCCTCGATATCAACTAGAAACGACTACAGCGGAGGGACAGTGGTGACGCAAGGTTTACCAAGAACAACAGGGAAACTTACTTTTCGCTCACGATATGAAACGTTCTTTATGATATTCCATTGAAATGTATAGCGTGGACGCTCACGTTGATTTTTTCCATACAGTTGTATTCCAGCGGCCGTCACACCCAACCAGGCGTTTGTATGATGCTTGTCCTGTAAATGAAGTGAGGAAGACCGAAGGTTATATTCTGCTTTTAACTTCAGTGGAAGCACATGAGGCTCGAACTGTAGCACGTATAGTGGAACAAAACACGAAGCTTTTGTGCATTAGTTTTGTTGAATCCATAGAGGAATCGGAATGCTCGAACTGTACGTCATGCCAGGTTACTGTCAGGTAGTTTGAATTCCCCGTGTTTTTAGTACAGTGTAGTTGCTGTTGGTGATTTATTCGATGCAGAGCGAGCTGTTTGATTCGCATTCACCGCTATTGGGCCTGTTCACCACTGTTTGTGTTTGTTGCCGTTGTGGCTGAGTGCCCCTAGAGGGGGAAGCTGATCTTACCTGGAGCCGAATATGGATGACTAGGACGGATTTCAGGTCTATATCAACCTGGCTACAAGTTGGGTGACCAAAGTCACTTCATGCAGCACGTGTTTCGGGTCATTCTATCCATGGTCGTTCCACTCTGCGTGTTATTCCCTACTGGTCCGTGTCTCTTTGTGCCTGAATTTAGTGCAGCTCCCACGAAGTTATGCGGCACGGTACGCGTCTGCTGCTGCGTTAGAAGGGTTGACGAAGCCGAGATCGAAGAAGCACTGTCATGGCTTGGATAGCGCTCCACGTTTAGCGTCCATCATGGTCTGAGGCTTTATGAGCCCCAACAATAACTATAAGTGTTTGGACGTAAAGTCTATAGCACTGAAAAGATTGTGCCTTGTAACTGAAAACATGAACTCCACATATAACAAAGTGAAAAACAACTAGGGCTTGTACAGACGCAGATCACTGAATACTCTTCAAAAGCCCACGACCGGTTTCGCTATTCTTGGGGCTTGTGTTGGTTATTGATGTCCTTTTCCCAAAGCGGATATGTTGAGTGAATTATGAGGAAGTCGGGCAAAAACAGCTGAACTAATGAAACCAGTGCAACCGGAACCGTCTTCGCAATTTGGGCCGGTGGAGTAAAGGAGTGGAAGCTGAGATAACGCTTGTAAAGTGGCGTCCACATAATAAGGACCATTAGTTCCAAGGGCACTGCGTCCATTACCAAACACGGATTACTTACCGTAGGCGGATATTTACAAAGGACAAAAGGGTGCATGGACTGCATAATCATGCGTGGTAGCGTATCTTATGACGGCGTTTGATGGAGGGCGAGTGAAATTGTGCGGGTCGAGGCGTTAATCACTTATGCTCAATCGCACTGATATAACATTTAAAGCTGTCCAGTCTCGCGCAAAAAAATTGCATCCAATCCATGAGCTACTGCTGAAGGGAGATCCAGACCAAGTCCCTACATGAAGGGATTGGTACATATACAGAAACGCGTTGCGCAGAAGCCTCAGATATGCAAGATGCAGACACCATGCCCCCGAGAAACAGATGATTCCATTTTGCTAGGTGAGAATAGGTGACCAAGCAAGCCTTCGTAAACTACCTACTTCAATCTTTTCATGAGCTCCGATTACTATGGCTGCACATCACGTATATGGTCTCATAACTCAGAACGCATCGCGGATTGCTGAATGTTGCTTGAATGGGAAACAGCTAACGATGGTGTCGAAGCTGCCGGTCAGATCGTACTTTCTGTGGTTATAGCGGGTGACAACGACTCGTGACAAGTGTCCATCGGATGGATGCTCTGTCTAGTCATTCGCTGACAAATCTCATATTCACAAGTGAGTCTACTTGGGATGTACTACGGCTTTTACTTGTTTTGGGGTATCAGTGCTCCAGGCATTTTTTTCTGTTCCGAACAAGGGGTTCCTTTTATTCGAGGATTTTACACAGCGAGTCGTATGGGGACAAGAACTATTTCTTGTGGCATTTTCTCGCGTTTGGAGGTTTCTCTAGGACTGTGTCTTTTTAGTGAATTTGATATACAGATGACACAGGCTGTAACAAGATTGCTCACGGCGAACTCGAGTCTGTTTTCGGTTAAACTTGATGTCTGACAAGCAAAGCATAGTTAACGAAACTGTCAGAAGAGGAACTCTTCCGGTTAGGAAATGCAGTTTGCAACGCAAATAACCAAATGGCTGTTAAACGGAATAATCTTCCGCAGTCTTCTTGTGCGTGGTCGAAAGTGTGTGCCAATTTAGTGACGCACTGCGGTGTTCATGCGCCTGACGCCCGCTTCACAGTCTGGGTAATCGATTAACATAAAATATTACACCAAACCAATGGGAAATTTTGTTGAAATACCTTGTTTATCCTACTTGCAGTGGAAAGGAGATGTTTATATAATGGCAAGATGCACCTTGCACGCGAGACATACACACAGAAAGTGCCCGTCGAGATCGAGTTATTTGGCATGATGCGAATCGATCTGAAGGTCAGGCAGTAAAGGCCAGCAAAAAGCGGCAAAATGAATAATTACTCTCGAAACAAACCACCAGGTTAACATCAGAAACTCTGGAGAAAAAGCGCACACCTAATACTGAACGTTGATGGTGCGGAAAGCGTATATTCGGAAGGCAGAGCTATTATGATGCAACCTTATGGAGCTACGTAATCTGTGGACGAAACTGCCTGACCAGCCTCAAACTTGCGGGACACCAGCGTTCCCCTCCTATAACAGTCGCGCGGCACTGACAAATAAACTGAAGTCTTCTTTCATTCGAAATAATAGAAGCGTAGTCCTTCAGCACCCGAATAGCGTATTCATCCACTGTAACCGAAATATTTAGCTTTTGGTGATACCAGGTGCGTTTTTTGTATTATTATATTATACCATACGGTGTGTTCAAACAAAAAAGAAACTGGCGGACGACACTAGTACTTAATTGTTTGCTGAGGTCCTGGTGTTCATTCCAATGCAGTCATGCTTCCGCCAACGGATGGCTCTGTGCGCGTTTCACTGAAGATCGCATTCCTTCAGCTTATATAGGAATCGCAGGCGCACGCGCAGCAGCAGGTTCGACTCCTGGTAAACCGTTATCAAAACTATCTTCAGGCGTTCGGTGGTTCAACTAGTGTTGACAGGCAAATCCGTATCGAATGCCAGACAATAAGTGAAGAAAACGAATTGCAACGTATCTTAAGAAATATCTCATGTAATTCGATGTGTGGATTTGAAGATTCAAAAAATATTCATGTGGAAAACGCTACTCACGTGCAAGAGTAACACTTGAGGAGGGTGCTTATAGCATATTGGTATTTGAAGCATTGGTTGTGTTTCGGACAAAAGTTAGTGATTTAGATGTAGGACGTAAATAGTTTTGGTTGCGCAGTTCATTCTGTAGAGGAATCTCGGCTGAAAACGTCTGTGTTCACACGGTCTCTCAAGACAACACGTTTTTAGGATCTCTGGCAAGGAATGGAAAACAAGGAACGCAAAAAGTACCTACTTACCCAGCTATGCCATGGAGTAAGTTCATTTCGGGTGAGATAACGCGTCAAGCTCAGCGTTCGAGGGCACTTCATTCGTACACACTGAAAGAAAACAAAATTACAGGGAGGCGAGCTACTGATACCACGAGGTGACTAGAATTCTCTTATCGAAGCTTATACAAAGCCTAAAAAGTGAATCGTTACTATTAAAACGTAATAATATCCAGTGCTTCATCGCAAAGGCGAATAAACCGGGAAAACATACAAGTATGTGAAATTCGGTTAGCGCATTGGAATGTCAGAGTACTTGTCGGATACACGGTGGAACATGCGAGTTTCACGTGGAGGATGTGAAATCACAACAGCAAATCAACACATCAGCCAACAATTACGAAGGAGAATCATGCAATCAGAAGACGTTAAACACCAATTCGTGTTTCAACTTAAACGTTTATCAACCAAAGACTGTGAATACCAGTTGCTCTCGCCTAGAGAGATTACCCTTCAAGGCAGACCACCCTGTAGTGGTGTATCGAATCGCCTCTCAACAGTACGATTTGTGTCGAAGAAAATCATTTTTGGTCGTTCGTTTTAACTGATCTCTCCAGGAAGCAGTTAAGATGTGTTTCCGAGTGGCTTTCGCCTCAGTCACCTAAGAAAGTTAAGCAGGTTTTGGACACTTTGAATCAGCAGACACCTTCAGGTGTTTCGGCATGTCTTCTATGTTCCCATTCAATCGGCATTCTACAAAAGTTAGGCGTCAAAAGCCGTCGTTAAATCCGCGAAACAAACGGTGACAGTTTGACAACTGACAAAGAGTGAATTTTGGGTTCGTGTAGATCCCAACTAACTTTTGAAAAACTCACAATGAACCTGTGATTTACGCTACAGTCAGCGTCACAAACAACATGCTAAGGCTACTTGAATTGGGAGGATAATTCGGCTCGGTTAACAGGCAAGTACTTAAACAGTAACCGCATTAAATTCAGAAAATTGTCACGACATTTGAGTCAGACACCCAGGTACGTAGTGAATATCACAATCCATTTTAGTTATTCTTCGAAAGCAGACAGTTTGACTACTAGAGGAAGCTAGGTAACTCACGACCGTAAACTTCAAAGATGCAGGTGAGGTTATAAGATGCTGAAGTGGGTGTCTTTCATAAGACAGCAAAGCGGATTGGGAAAAACCGTTCTCGGGAGTTATGAGCACCCGTAGCTGTTCACAAGCCGTTCACAGGTACTGTTACTATCAGAGTGTATGGACAATCCAATATCTTACTCGAAGTTTCCCATAATGGAAATAGATCATCCGCCACTGCAATTATGTGGTGTTGCAAAGTGCTATGCAGTCGCGGTAAACATACAGATACTCGGAAGGGTTTTGTTCCGATCAAGTCTCAAATGTCCGATGATCCATACCATCGTACAGGCAGCTGCAATCCGGTTCAGTTAGGAAACTAGGATTGGTCGTTAGAGTCCGTTTAATCTCGCTGTGGTTTCGGTTAAAATGAAAACTACTTACAATCTGCTCAAAGTAACACATCCTGGAATGTGGAAATAGCACGGCAAAAAGCGGCACGTAGTTCGATGCTGAAGAAGTATTTCAGTGAGATTGCTGCTACTCTTGCTAGCTTTTGGATATTCTCTTGTGCGTCTCAGTAGAGTAGTGTCCCGGAACAAAGCGAGCAGTGATAACTGCGTGAACTAGTGATACAACACTGGGGAAAGTGTATCACTGAGCTCAGCAATCGAATCATGACACTTTGGAGAGCGAAACGTAATCACCCGTCACGTCGTTCTGATTCCGATCGACAGCAACATTGATGCAGAACATCTAAAAGGTAAACTTCACCCAAGGAATGTAAAATGTAAGGGGTCAAAGTCACAAATTTTGCTGCACCTAGCTGCGTGTCAGTAACGTGGCTAGTGTACTTAATGATCAGTTCTTACTGGAATAAAAATTTATACAGTGGAAGAACATCAACGATGTCATATCAGTACATACATTTCACACTTTCTGGGATCGTAAAAGGGAGGAAAACTGTCAACAATTCGTAGTTAAAATTTGTATTTAAAAAACCTGCCTGTCGGTCAAGATATGACCGCCTGAGAGTGAAATGCAGGCGTTGGTGAAAGGGTTGTTCTGTTGAAAGTGCTCACACACGATAACGGGGTTCAAAAAATGAATACTCACCACAATGGGGAAATAGTCCACACCGAACAAGTGATGCAGTTGGGCCACTTTAAGGTACTGTAATTCCGCTTTGTCCCTGCCAAGGTAGGGATGAAAAGCACAAAGAATACCTCAATAACGTTAACAGCAGCCCAAGCAAAACATGAGCCGACATATGCATAACACATTGGTTGAAGAAACTTCCAGTTGGGTTTCGTTTAAGTCTCTTTTCAACAGCATGTTAATCTTCCAAACGAGAGCCTAACTACACAGGGTGGACAAGGTTCGACAAACCACAAGAAGGGAGTGTCCACTGGTGTTCGGTTGATGTTGATATCCTTATCGCGTACCTTTAATTTGGCCCAGGTGTGTTGTCAGCTGTGGTACTTATTCATAATTCACTACAGACATTCGATGGCTCGGTCATGTGCTACGCATGCCGAAACACCGTCTACCGAGACGAGTGTTGTTCTCCGTGCCTCCTTCAGCATGGCGCAAACCGCGAGGTGGACAGCGCATGACTTGGCAGAAAGGCGTGAAAGAGATCACGAAGAGTTTGGGTGTTGTTGGTGCTGTACGCCTTCCAGGATGGGGTCCCCGTGACCCCGCCTGTGCTTGGCTGGAGACGTTGCAAGAAATGGCGGCTAATCGATGTCAGTGGCGTTCATGCTGTCAGTTTCTTTCCAGATTGCCTGATTGAGCGGTTGAAAGTGTAGGCACCTCAGAATGCTTGACATAGGCCAGCACTAGGTCCTCTCCCTCATCCACTCTTTTTCTCTTCTTTTCACTCTAGGGCTTTTAATATATACATATATATAAATGGAATTAGACGAACTTTATGATTGTACGGTAGTGAAGCATCAGTGTCAACACTGATGTTGCTTTCTTTGATGATGATGATGATGACAGACATTCGTTTGGAAATAAAGAAATAACTGCCCCCAACTTCCGAACATCTAGTACTCCCATCTAAGCCACCCTGTAAATCAATAATTAGAGATTAAAAACGCTGAAAAGCAAGTTCGAGGGTCAAAAGTCGTCGTCAGATGAATACTAGACGGTACAGTGAACTAACCGTTACACAAAACCTACCAAAAAGACCAAAAGTTATCAAGTTTGGGGATCAAAGGAGTTGTATAAAACAACTTCATAAAAATAACTTCATCGCCTTAGTGAGGGACAGAAAAGAAACGGGTTCTTGATACGCGAAAGTCGTTGGCAGACTGCCGCACCAAATAATATACATAAAAAACAGCCCCGAAAACTTCTGCACGTTTCTTTGGGTGCAGCGCACTTTCTCCCCGATCCGACAGAAGTTACACCTCAGCACCATGTCAGTCGTGTGCACCTGTCGCCGAGTTACCTTTCCAGATGCACGTGGTCTAGATGATTCCCAAAGATAAACAATACAAGAGTCGGCTAAGTAATGCGTCAGTCCAAAAGATACTGACATTTTATCCAGGTGCGAGTATTGCACACCTAGTTCCCGGACAGGTTAGAAAGATGCTTGTGGAAATGGAAGTTCGCCAGGGAAAAGCTGTAGCTGATTATGCCGATTACACGTACATCGTTCTGTATGAAGTAATTAGCGTGAAAGTAATGTAAGAGAAACACTCATAAACAATGAAACCGGGTAACACAAGTCAACAGAACTTTAAAGAACACCATTGAGTCAGTGTGAACGCTGATCTCCGTACATCCTAACCGTTTTGTGAACGAAATTTTCACATGATGTACACAGTCTAGTAAACAAAGACTCGGTCTTTCTGCCTCCCTCTCTGTAGCGAACTGGTGCACTTATATAAGAACATATAAGAATACAGTTGGTTCTAAAATACGAATAAGCCGCAAATCCCACCACAGCGTAACTATCCCTACAGCCTAAAGACAGTAGCAAAGTTGAAGTATATATTGTCAAAGACATCGGTTGAATCCAAAATACGGTTATAATCCGACCGTGGGTGGGGGGCTACAGCTGAAAAATATCAGAACTATCACGGAAAGTTGACAAAGTACAGTGGTTCACCTGGTGATGCCTTTGTAGGATTTATAACAATCCTTCAACTTTTGTGCCAAACTTTGGTTTGATTGAACCTGATGAATTAGTGTCTTTGGTAGAAGTCGTAGTAAACGATGAGGGAGGAAGGGAGACTCATCTTTGCCGTCCAAATCATCCTCGCACACGTCACCGTATTCAGCCTGCGAAGTAAAACAATACAGAGAATATCAAGGAATACTATTCACGTTTTCACAAATCAGAATAGCAATCTGTGGAGTCAATCAGCTAAATAGTTTTTATCGCGCCAAACGTCAACCTAGTTGGCGCACAACATGCGAACAACACGCTCGTTGATGATGAGTTACATAGGGACGAGCGCATGAGCAGGAAAATCTCTACATCTTCAGATAACAAACCTAAAAATAAACACTAGAAATAAACCAAGTAGGACAGTAGTGAATCCAGGTCATCTATTCTGGTGAATGTTTATGAGTAGTTGACATTTGTGCACAGAAGGAGCGGTCAGACCAGAAATCAAACGAAGCTAACAGATAGTTAGGTCTTCGGTGTGCTGCTCCTTTGGGTGGCCATTTTGCCTAAGCTGTTACTTCTCTGTTAATAGCTCTCTTTCCCGAAAAGTCGCCGACGAAGAATCCCCAAGCGAAAAATCGTCAAAATGGACAACCAAAGGCGACGGAAATAAGTCTGTCCTGAGTAGACTATTATTTTTTGGGAATGATAAGCAGGAGGTACTTTAGGCGAAACATTAGTCGTCCGCAGACGTGTTTCAGCGGTCCGAGAAGTGTCGCGGATAAACTACAGATGGGCAAAAATGAGCACAACATCCGCAAAACGCTGGATTTTGAACTCCCGTATATATGGACAACTTTCGGGGTTTGCCCACTAGTGCGATAAGTTTCCCTTCGTTTCCGCCCGTTGGAAGAAATTTACAAACCTCACCATCGGCGACCTGGTTGAGAAGTGCGGAAGTCATTTGGGGAAGAAGGGGTATAAAAAGTGCGTTTAAAATATCTGTTTATCCACAGTACGTAACAATGGATCTATAAACGTATGAAGGATGGAAAATAATTCGTATACTGTTTCGGTTGGTATCCTCTGCCATGGGAAGCAACACACTGGATCTTCGCGGTGAGCTTAGTGGACGACGGTTCAAACCTACCAGAATCTCTCATCTCGACATGTAGTCAGGCTTGAGTACTACACTGATCCCGCCGGCTGCACAAGCTAGAACTCTGTTTCACAAGGTAAAACCACGCTACAAAGGCCAAAGCGGAGCAGTCACACAAGCAGCAACAATCCCAAGTACTGTGATCAATCGGAATACGAGGCGATCCGTAGGTGAAATTGTACTGGCTTCTACGACAGTAAGGCGCTTCCTCCAGACCACTAGCATGTCGATATTTATGGGAAGAGCGATGCTGCATTTCCCCGGGGGAAAACGACATAGAAAAACTGGACCCTAAAAACCGCAAACTCCGGTCGCCTAACAGTTGATCATGACCACTAGCGAATTACTCAATTCGGTCGAAATATAATTATGAGCTTGATTTGGCTCCATACGCATCTGTTATGCGCAGTAATATCGGGAACAGGACATCTATACCTTACTCCCTGCGCGTTAGGGCTACGTGAGCCCTTCTCTCTACAGCCAAGCCGAACAGACTATTAAATCAACGGCTTCGGGTAGGGTTCCCCAAGTAAACTCTACTACCCGATGTCCTGAGGGTCGGACTCATGGGTAAAAGGCAACGGTAAAGATACTGGAACTGCTTTGTGGGTCACACCCTTGAGTCAAACGCCCAGGGATGGGTATCTCAAACAAAACTCATTCATCAGCCTGGGCAACTAGAAGGTATCACCCACCTTTGCAGCCTTTTGTTCACTGGCCCTCATGCACACCCCTTTCTCACCCTTCAACTGGTCTACTGCGGTCAATTCATCTGCCAGCCCCCCTAACTGGTATTCTGTGTCTAAACTAACAATCCCCCAATAAACCCAAAAGATATAATCTAGGTTGCAAATTTTAATGTCAATACTCCATCAAATTAAACGAAAGACTGAAAATTGCTTCCCTTTTTCATGACATAGGTTGTGTCTCTGCAGTACGCATACAAAACCCCACTTCAGTCACGGGCCTCAAACCACTTAGGACGAGCTCAGATAGTTCACATCTCATACTTCGGGTGTCTGGAGATCCAGCAGCAATGGATCGTGGTACATAAATGTGAGAATTAGGCTCAACCCCAGGACTGAAATCTTTTCATGGGACTGGATTATAATAAATCGTCGTCTTTGTGTTGTACTTTTTTCCGGTTAAATAAAGATCAATGCAGGTCGATGCGGTGAGCGGTGCTTATTTGTCGACCGACAGACTGTAGTTCTGAAGCTTAGAAGGACGGGTTTTACCTATATTTGCCGCGACTGCCTCGGTCAGCAAGAGCCGATATAGTCATCTTGGTGGCTGATACGAACACCCAAGTCGAAGACTAAGCCCGGAAGAGGCACAGTTACGTGGTAGATTCGGAGAAGATGATCAGCGTTCGGATAATGGAACCGACTCCTTCAGTTGTGTCTTGAACATCAGCTGATCGTGGTCAACACAAAATTTCAGCACAGCGCTCACATCGAGTCACGTGGAAATCATCAAATGGAAGCCAGTCGTGGACATAGTTGGATCATGTGGCTATCAGTTAGTTACTGGTGGAGAGCTTCAAGTGAAGATTGCCATCCCTTCTAGGGTACTAACTTAACCCCGACCATACGGCTCAGTTGCCACTCCGCCGCTCCTCAAGATTACGCATACCCAGAACCAGTTCCTTTCGAGAACTACAAGTTTCATTAGTTCAGCAATGTCCAGCTTATCCGGCTAGAAACCAACTGGAAACACAGTCACGTTAATGACGAAGATTGGCCGGGGGATGAATGGAAGAATGAAGTAGGCTGTGGTCTCAGCCACCTATTCGACCTAATGAAAAATGGATACCGTCGAGGTCAGCAGATCCTATTGGTTCCAGAAAAGCAATACTTGAAACCAGCGACTAGGATCGCATACGAAGGTCTATCAAACGCCGGATGACCAAGAGCTTGAAGGACGAAACAGAACGCTGGTGGATTGCGAGGGTTCAGGAGATTGAGGCTTTCGTTGCAGGAAACAACCACGCTGAATTTCGGCTGATCCACACAGCTGGCCGGCGAAACGATAAGTGAAGATAGAACAACAATTCATTCACAGAGCCGTCATCTTAATGACAGACTGGACATATTAAAGAACAGTCCAGCTGACCTGTTCCAAAACAATCTCTGGAAGAACCCAAAGAACCTGAATGAGACACGGACACCAGCTCCCATCATCGCAAAGATCCAACATCAGATCCCATCCGTGCAACGCGACAAAGCACTCGGCTCGTGCGGTTTGCACCAAGCAGGTTTTTAAAAAGGTAATCAAGTCATGATGAACAGTCTGACGACTTTACTACAGAAGATTTGCGACCAAGACAGAACACCGGTGGAGAGGAGCGCTTCGGCCTTGACACCAATCTTCAAAAAAAGGCACAGGAACGTCATCTAAAAACCAACGTGATACCAGCCCGGTAGTCGTAGCATCCAATGTATCCTCGAGCATTTTTTCGCGAAGGTTGGTATATTATCGAGACAAACTCGTGACAATTAAGCTGGGTTTCACCCTATCCGCGTAGTTTGATATGCGTTTCACAGCTACAAAGTGTGAAATGCTAATACAACTGAGTGGGATCAAAGCCCAACCTAATGCATGCGGACCAGCCAATCGAGTATCACTCGACAGGAACAAACCATAGAAACTTTAGCTCGGCAATCCGAATAGAATATGACAGCATACCCGCCACTTCGGCTGGTCACGGGTCATTTCCCGTGAGATTCCTAACCAAGCGGACTCCAACCAGAAAGACACGAAAATCAAAAAGGATCTGCACTCAGTTTGACTGTATTCGCCTTCCTTTCGCGTTCAGGGTGACACAGAGGGACTCGAAATCCTGAAGCAATACTTTGGATTTTGAAGGTTGAAAATGCATACCGAAAACGTATGCATCCGAAACTCTATCTAGGCTAGACAGTGCGGACTGCTGGCCGTCAAATAACGGAGGAACTTTGTCCAAGCCTCTATATGTAATTCAAATACAAAGAGCCTGGATTCTTCGGAATGTTCATTCCACGAAAAATATCGACGAAGAAAGGGAACAGAAAAGGAGAGAGTAGACTTGTCGAACTTCACTGGTTGCAGAAGAAAATTCTGAAGAGTGGGTTGTAAACCGTTACACGACCAGAAGCGTGGGAATATTTACAAGTTTATGTAAAAGAAGTGATTTAGCTACGGAGTCAAAGGCTCGTCTGAACTACAGAAAAACTGCAACTGTTGGTTGTCGAGATGCACGGCACTTCTCAAGCATCTGGCGTGATGTGGGAGTGTGATCAATGCACCCTATACCCTGGCGAAATGCTGTTTGTTGTTCTAGGATTTGTGTTTCACATGCCGAGTAGGGCGCCGCGTTAGTATTGAAGTCATGACCGCGATACGACAAGCATTAGGCCGAGACCTCTACGGTTTGAACAGTAGATACATGTACTTTTTTTAACAGATGTATGATGATCGACTGACCCCAGTCGTCCAGAACACGTTCTTGTCCCCCAATAAGTTCAAACCGTCTAGTTAGAACAGAACATTAGGATGCACCACTGTCTTTAAGTGGCGATAAGACTCAACTGACCCGGCAGCCCGATGAAGCTTCAAGGTTGAAAGTCATATTTGTACTTTACAAACTGAGAGGAGATCGAGACTCACAAAATGCTACTAGAAATAAGCGAGTCAAATGCATGATACAGGTATATAAGCCGATGGTCAATTCAAAGGCCGTTGAAAATATTCTACACTACGATCAGGATGATGTTTTTTATTAAACAATAGATTTCCAATATTATCTCACTAACAGTCGGTGTCCAGGTTCCTATCTTCCAGACTAGGTTGAACAGCTTCCAAACCTTTCCTGCTTTCTAGTTCCGCTATGCTGTAGTCCCGAAGGAATACGTCTTGTATTAATAGGTGACAGTGACCTGCCGAGATCCATATGCCACATTTCTAAGGTCATATACAGCACTTGTTATCTATCCCCAGTTATGACTAATGTTCTCTGAAGACACCCGTTCCGATACATCACACAGCAGATTCTGGTATGCTTGCTTAGTTTGTTGCTCAGAAAGCTTGCCTAGAGCTAAACGAGAGATGTTCTTCCTGAGTTTACCCGGTAAATTCAGTCAAAATCTACATCGGGTGGTGTGAACCGGCAGTGGGGAATTGAGCCTCACCACTAGCAGCTTACGACTATATCGCCAGACTCCACAAGTGTTCAACGGTAGGGAACACTACGCGACACAGCGGCGTTCGCTATGCCTAAGTCCGTAGTGTTGAGGCACACTGGTGGCCTGCATGGTGTTTTAAGGGATGACCACTATTATCATTGTGTCTAAACTGAACTTGGAACCAAACCGCGCCTCTCGTGAACTGAGGCGTTCTACTTGTGTACTGCAATCCGTACTATGTATGAACTCTCTTGTGGATAAGAAGGCGGTTATTTCTCGATACAAAGTGTCGCTCAAAAAATCAGTGCTACGGTTGCTTGGTGGAAACTGGAAACAAACAGCGGTTAGTTGTTCGACTGGTGCGAGTCCTTAAGGGAGTGGAAAGACGAACGGCATAGAGGCGACAGTTTGCAAGTCTTCAACCAAGCAAGGAAGCTTCAGCTAGGGAGCTGATAGCTATACCAACATCAGCGCAACCATCTGCTGCAGCTGAGGAATCAAATGAAGTTCTTAATTGGTATCGTTCAAGCATCGAAGGTGTTGTAAGCTCAACTACTGTACTTCAATCTTGTGTTCCCGTTTCAGAAGTGCAGCAAGCGTGTCGAGAGTGTGCACAAAGGAAGCTTGTTGGTTAGCTTGTTTTGAGCTTCGGGCACTACAGGTTTCAACAAAAACGGGAGCAGCAGACTGGAGCGGTGGTGTGGATTTGATCAGGTCCCTCAGTGTCCGACTGACAGGCTACACGAAACAGTGATCATCAAACGGAAAAAAGGAATTTATAGGGGTCAATGAAGAAAGATGAAGGGCGCCAGCATTCGCATTTTTTGGCTTATCCGACCTGCAGGCGACCCAGCTAATGATACCACGCGACAGCCGCTATGGCATGAAGGTGAGTAGTGCATTACATCTATGAAGGTGAACACGTTTTTTACTCGTTAATGTATGCGGAATCAGGTATTGCGAGGACATGCAAACGTAGACGGGAAGAATATTAGGGTAAAAAACCAAAGCCTTTGGCTCAAACGCCTGGCCCCAAGGTAGTGCTGATGAGTGTAAGGCTACTAAAACAGTTTAGCTTTTAAGCAACACGGCCTGAAGGGCCAGAAAATCGTGTGTTAGACCTTATCCACTAACTAACCTGGTGGAAGAGATTGTGAATGTCGCATGGACATCCTCCAGTATATCTCAATTGGTTGCTAAGCTTCGCAAACCGTCGCACCACGAAAAGGTACATCTTAGCAGGGTCTAAACGACTGAGGGACCGATGGTTTAAGACCGGGAAACGAAGTATGAAAATACTTAGCAGCAAACTCAGTCGGGTTAACATGTGCCGTTTCCCTACAGAGGGACCCCCGAAACACAGTCCCTCCTGCTTCAAAACTATCGGCCTCACAGTTACCCATCTCTTCAAACAACTAGAATGACTCAGCACCAACTAACTAGTTGTGCCATCGTTTCCTATGCCTGGCTATCCCTTCTCCGATTTCAGGCGACCGAAACAGTGGCAGCTGGAAGTAACATATCCTTGATACATAATTATAGCTGAAAGGCTGACTGATGAGGATTTAATGAGCATTTGTGCAAAGTTCGCACGTGTAAATCCCCAGAACCGACCAACCACACCGGTCCGGTAAATTGGATTGACCGCGTGAAGTTTTCGTGTCGCGTTTGATTCACTTGGCCCTGTTTTGTATTTGCATAATAAAGGACGAAAAAGATACTACGCACCGGAACCTGAGATCCCCGAATTTCGTTCATGGAATGCAAATTAGAGTGACCTAATCGTTCCAGATAGGTGAGTCACCTGGAGCTGGGAATTTCGAAAGAACTCGCCGTTCTGGTCAGTGACCCAATATGACAGGTGTCCGTAGATGGAAGGCGGATTAGAAATAATAATTGCTACATTTCCAACGTCAGCACCTGAAAAGTGCACACTGAAAACAAAGCTTAATTGCTTAAGGAAACCTCCAGACCGGAGATACCCAGGCGCCGGGAGCATAGCTGGACGATGAAGATGGTTCAGGATTAACATCTTCTGAACGGTTGTTTATGTTGCCATTGCGAGCGTATTCCATTAGCTGGTTGTAAACCCTCATCACCTGGTACTTGCCGTTTGTACACTACTACCAAAACTAAGTCAGTAAGGACGAGATGAAGTGAGCACCTTTGAGTTATACTCGAACTGATGACCTCACTACAGTTCACGGTCATCTGGATGGGTGCTCTGCCAATGTTTACGAAACAACACCATAGCTACATGTACTAGGCGGGAAATCTCAAACAAAAACAATCCCAGCTGAGAGCACCATCCGTGTGAAAACCCTCGATAATCGGTGAAATTTCCCGATGAAAGATCACAGAACCAATTAACTCTCGCTAAAAAAGTCGCAGTAGATTTTTTTAAAAAGTCTGTCAGTTAGCCGGAGTCTGATCAAATCGGGAGATGGGGGGTGATAATGATTGGGAATAGCAGTCGTTCTATGATCCAGGATACATCAAACACTCTCTGAGAAAAGGTATAAACATACAAAAACAGACAACTCCTACCCCGGAGTTTGTAAGGTATGTTCAGAAACGACACAACTCTCGCAAGCATACGACGCAGTCCTGTAGGAAAGGTAATATGAACTTCTCACTACCACCACCACCACCACCACCACAAATCACGGTAAAGTGGATGGAAAAGTAGGAAGGGGTGATCAGTTGGAATTGCATGTTTGTCTTCTAGTGAAAGGAATTTAACGAACGTCAGATGAAATGTTGATACGACCGAGTAGCCAATATCCAGGAGGATGGTGAAGCAACATGGATTCAGAAATGATACGCTTACCGACCAAACTAAGTGTTCAATCAACTAAATTTAGATTTAGAGCTTGCTTCCGAGCGTGAAAGTTGAAATGAACGTCTGAACTGCCTAGAGAAAAACAGCGCCAATCTAACTGAAAGGTGAGTGGACAAATTCAAGGACGAAGATGGAATTTTTTGGAACAAGAAAAACAAGGAATGGAAATAAACACCTCATCCAAACAAAAGCCGCTTAAATGCGCGGAAGATGCCCTCCTCCTGACAACACAGTGCATGCACATTACGAATAATTTCAGCCCACTCTAATAATAGCTATCTTTTGTGCACTTATCATTTGTTTCATGTTGCCACAAATCTAGGGGTGCAAAGGACGTGCACAGGACAGGATAAACAGCGAGTAAATGTCGAACAATTTTCTGTCTCTATCTAACTGTGATTGACCGTTTAAGACCCCGGACTGTGTGTCAAAGCACGACCTAAACAATTTCTGCATTGGGCTTTTAGTGGAAGACAGCTTGCGCCAGCTTATGCTGCTCAGTGACCTGTCATCAGATTATGGAATTGGTTAGAGAAGTAAGGTAGTAAATATCCTCCGCATAACAAATACGTACCTAAAAACATTTTTGTGATGTCGCTATCACAGACTAGGATAACGTAAACTCCGCAGGTGCAAACCGTGCCACCGAATTCGACAGGTAGGAGACAAAATCAAGTCACCCAAGCCTATACAGAAGTCGAAATGCTGATGTTGGGATCGAACCACGGACCCTCTGGTCAGTAAATTCGCGCCTTAATCACTGAGCTATCTCGAGCTCCAGTAGGGTGAATTACTGATGCAACCGTCCAAGTATTGCGCTCCTAAATAAAGGGACCATCTCTGTATAGAGGGCAATTTAATAACCAATGAAAACAACGCTGTATAAGCAGAAACTATGAACAAGCAGCTCGAAATCACTCAGTGGTTAAGACGCAAACTTTCTGGTCGGAAGACCTGTGGGCTTCAACCCAAACCCTGCACCCCGACTGTTCCTGTCCAGGCTCGGGAGACCTAGCAGAACCTCAGAATTCGTGCCTTCTTCTGGTGGCATGGCAGCCAGGCACCGAAAGGATATTACGGCTGAACGACTATTATTTTTATGACAACTGGTGGAGTTCCTCAGGGTTGTCTCCTCTCAACCTTATTTGTTTAGCTTTGCCATCGGCATGGATAATCCAAGGGACCATGAATCAGACTTTCTCAGACTTATCCATCTTGAACGGGGGAAAATATTATGTCCATGCGACGAGTGTGTACAGAAGGCACCGCACTTATTCATATGTGGCAAAAAAGTAACGGGCGAGGATTACCATAGAAATGAGAACATAAACTACAGCAAGGTGGACCCTCATTTCCCAGAAAAATCTGTCCGTCCCAACACATAAGGACCACCAGCAGCCAAAGCCACCTTTTACATTTCCAAAAGGTGATCTTGATGGAGAGAGACGAGCGGATCTTCAAATCTCCCAACCGCTCTCGCTACGGACAAAAAGCTTTTCGCAATAGACCCCAGCTTCTATTCACTCTTTATTATGGACTCATTACATCGAAGCTGATTCCTGTTATATTACTACTGATGATGCCGACGATACAATGCACGTGCAATGCTTGATGGGATGTCGGCAAAAACGACCACACAACTCGAAGTGGATGAGTAGGGCAGGGTAACACTACCTCGAATTTGATGCGTCAGGAAGACGGCTAGCTGAGGACCGAGTCTAACGGGGCAATAACGAAAACATTAATCGAGGGTTCGTGAACGAAATTAAGTCTACGCAACTGCATACATAAGGCTCTTAACTTATCGCGGCAAAAGACAAAACCTCTAAATGGCCTCTTGTAAAAGTTTCCCGTTGAAGACTGCTGTGCTGGTGAGGGAAGGACGGTGGGTAGACTAGAGAAATGCAAACTCACTTGGGCGGCCAATGAAGCAAGAAGAATTGCGACATCCATGCTCGGACAGAGGTCACCTGCAATGGGCAATAGGTACAATGAAGAATATTCTGACGACTCGTTCACAAGCACGCAAACGATCAAGAATCAAAGAAATATACTCAGTTACTTCATTTGCCTGCTACCCACGGTCGATAACGCTGACCGACAGAGCTGCCACTTGAGCACGCTTTCGAATTAGTAAGCTTTCAGTATAGTAAAGAACCAGTCCGGTTTTCCCTACACTACGCAGCAGCATCCTTGTAAGCATACTGCGCCATTCAAAATGGGGTATGAGGAGATCGATGCAATTCTACCAATAACACAACCATATGGTGGCCTAATTCCCTGATGGGCTGCTTATCCAGATCAATGACGTCCCTTCCGTCGATTGTATCTGAAGCGACTGGCCGAGAATCAAAAATTGTAGACAGCTAGAGTAGTTTGGGGAAGAATAGCATTGTCATTTTACGACTTTATGATCTTTTCAGTCGTTCTTCTGGGGTACAGGACGATTGGAACCAGAATTATCATTGTAGTAGGGCTGGGAGCTACCAACGCATGTGCCATTGTTTAGGATAAGGAGTGCTCACTCGCCCTCAGTTGGTTGTCATCTGAGACGTTCAAAATTAACACGTGCATTCGATAAAGAGATTCTGGATCCTACCATTGTCACTGGAGCAAAGTAGAGGGCAGTAAGAACGCACAAGCAGAGCGCTACCAGTTGCATACTTTCTGGGGATGAGTAAGATTGACCCACGTCAAATGAGGGTATCACGAAAAATAATGTCATTACCAGGAAGATCTTTTGTGAATACTAAGCGAAAATACATGGTTACAACAGATAGGCATGTGACGATGCTCACAAAAATCAAATGTTACTATCGACCTCGATAAAAATAAATAGAGATGACAGTATGGTAAACGTCTTCCACATGAAAGCGTCCTGCAACGAGAACAGGACGTAGGAAACCCTATGTGGATATTCCTGGCCCCTAACACAGATCTTCCAAAAGCTGGTCGGAGGCAGAATGCTAACTGAACCCAGCCAAGCAGCCGACGGCTTCATTAGGTAATTCAAGTTGAGCTATACAGAAGGAAAGGGGTCTTAATCAATGAACCAAAGCAGAGGTCGAACTACAAGCTGGCAGCGGATTTTAGAAAACCGTACTTATCGGGTATTTAGGAGTACCGTGAAACGCAAACGCGCATCGGCCAACCGTAATTGAAGAAATCTACTTGCAAGTGTGCACGTACATGAGGCAAAGTTATTTTTCAAAGTTTTGGGTTCCGGTTGCAATTGCTTTTGCCATATCAGCTGAAGTAGTTTCAAAACGTCTTAGTGTGTTTTGGGCATTTCCTAATGCCTGCAACATTATGCCTTTCGAGCCGATGGAAGAGGTTGCCCGAGTACGATATAGAGTGTAGAAATAAACAAAGTTACGACGCAACTGGCTACTGATTCCTTTGGAACTATTATCAGATCTCCGCAATATGTTCCTAGCATGGGGGCTTCGAGACGAAAATCACGAATATTAACACTACCTGATATGACTTTTTCAAGCAACCAAAGTGGGTGTAAATTGTGGTCCATGGTCCACGACAAGATAGGTATAAAATGAACCCTAACCGATCACTTCAACGGGGATTACTATGCGCCTGCTACTTGTACGGTTCCACCGCATCTTCCTATTTATAGTCGTATCATGGCAAACTACTCAACCAACGAACTGCAAATCGGAGTGCAGCTAGCTGCACTGTCAAGAAACTAATTTCGTTGATCCCACGTGCGATTGTGCGAGCTGGACTTGAATATGAAAACGCTATGACAACCCTGCTGTTGCACTGAGTAGATGAACCGTGAGAACTCGCATACAGCAGTTCAGGCATTTCCATTACCTCAAGCTGGCAGCTTTCATGATCACTCGTTTATGGAACTCTCCACGACCATCGACCACATTTGGTACCTTCCAGCCCAGGTCAGCTGCTGGACGAGCATACAGGACCAAATTATGCGGTTTCGACATTTTGCGTCACACTGCGTCGGTCTACTACCTCGTTACGATGTGACTTGAATTGAGCATGGGGTCAGGTGGCATGACGCGAAAGCATATAATGATCTGGAAAGTAACGGTTCATCCGACCAGCTTGCTTTCGTATGCCCCATGAGAGGCAGTTCCAAGGTGCACTACTGACGTGACTGTCTCGGGCCTTCAATTGAATACCCTGTATCTGTTCGAATTTCGACTTCCATGTATACTCGTACGTTTTTCAGCGAAGAATGTATTTGAGACCGTTGAGATAAAATATATCCACGAATGAAAATAAGTTGGAAAAATCCCATTTACATGAGAAGCACCACTTTATCGATAAAAATACCTCTAAATCAACCTGAGTAATTTGGGCTTTCAGCCATGACAGTTGAAAATTTTACGTTCTACTTAAGAGCAACTGAGGAAGGCCATCGAACCTGGCCATGCAGCGCAACACTGAATACATTTCGGACGAAAACCACTCACTAATGCTTCTTCTCGCATGCTTCCCTGGAATCTACACAGCGGAATACATAAAGCTATCATTGATTTTTCTTGAAAAGTCATCATACAAAAAGGGTGGAGAGTAAAAGCAAGCCTACTGGGTGTGCACTATTCAGGATGCTACACCATTATCTAAGTAAAATTAAGACTTCATCGGTCAGTGGAAACCACAAAAACAAAATTACCTGAAAGATTGCCATTAACGTTCGTCTCGTTTCGATTCAGTATTGTTGCCTTGACACTCAGATAGAACAGGTGGCGAGTTGTAGCCTGGATTAGTTCTTGCTCAATATCTTCGGGGAAAAATTTGGTATGAAAAAAGAAGCAGCGAAGTTTTTGACCATTCTCATCCTTCTGTGAAACAATCTGACGAGACGGATAAGAGGGGTGTTTACGCACGGGTAATCTACCTTTTTATCCAACTTTAACCACTGCGAAAGACGCATTCTTCCATTGGGCAATAATGTGTAGCTTTGTAGGCCAAAGTACCATGTTTCACGCAAGCCGATCGTACTGCACACCAAGTCGAAAAGATATTTGCCCGTGCTTTTGGACTGGAGAGAAACAGGTAGATGACCCATGAGGAGAAATACGTACCGAAAGGTTAAACTCCAGCTCTGATTCATGTGACGTGACTTTGATTCGGAGTAACTTTTTGCTAGGACCTCTGTACCACCTCATCGATAGAAAAACCAACGACACATTGGTGGAAGAACAAGATAGATGCAAACCTCTGCGAAGAAGGAAAAAATTGGGTCAATTGAGACGAGGATATTAACGGGTTTGCATACATATGACCACTACTTGTTCACTAAACCTCACAAAAATAACCAACTTACAACTGAACATTAACCGTATTACGCTGAGTGAGAATAGTGAGCAAAAACTAGTTTTACGTAAAACATACGGCAAAAAACTCCGCGGAAAGGTCAGACAGTGTGGTGGTGTGACGGTTGGCGAGCCACCTTGACGTATCGATCTATCGCAGTTGTCCTCCTGACAAAAGTAGTCCCACATAACGCTTGTAATGGATACAGGTCAGATTAACAGGTACGCGATTCTTACAGCTGGTCACGATGATGATGATGATGGACACGCTTTCTAACACTTTAGTTTAGAAATCTTAACAAGTGCGACGACTTGTTCATCAGAAGTGGAACTACTCTGACAGATACTTAACCACGGCCGCCTTACGGTCGGGTTTTCAAACCATGGAATTTGGCTGAGATCACCAATATTCCTTGTCTAAGTATGAGTGCCCCAGCAGTATCACAGCTCACATGCAGCCATACACCGTACGAATACGAATGATTCCACGACAAATTGACCATCATGTGATGCCACTATCCGGGTCGCTTTACCTACTGGACACAGCAGGGATAGTACGCGACTTAAGTCCCTTACTGTCTGATTCATTGATCTCATTTATGCAGCTTCCAACCACATGTATATCACCCTCAATGGAACTGAATAATAGCATGTCATCGTGCACACCTGCCGCTTCACGTCCGCTTCTCAGACCCGGTTATTTTGTTTCTAGCGCAAAATGTGATTTAAGAACAGAAACTGTGAAACAGTAGGTCCACTGCTGAAGAGCATGTGAGGCGAACGGTTCCTGTCAAAACGATCTGATCAAAGTTGTTTCATTCCTGAGATTTTCAAGAAGATTACAATGTTGAGAGTAAGTGGCTGAAGAAGTCCTAGGCAGCTTTTACGAGTAGTGATGGAAAAATGACACACCTGGAAAGCAGGCTTTAGTCGTCTTGAGGACAGGGAACTAAGGAATAGGCGACACTACAAAATGAAAACAATTATATAATAACAAATTGTAGTTGACCAGTAGACTGACAACAACCTCAGACAACCTCTGCCTTCTCTTTTACCAAATCCATTGTTCGTTTTTTATTGCACCCGCCATTTTGCGTGGTGAACACTGTCTTCATTTTGGATCAAGTCGATTATGAATATTCTCTGCTCTGAGTCGGTTTGATTTATGATAGATCTTGTGTTTGCCAGAATTTTAATATGATACTGCTCAGCGCAACATGTTTGAAACACAGAAGTCAAGCGCAGTTGAAAAGACTTTACAGGTGGAACGTAACGGCAATCACAAAAACCGAATTCAATGTTGACTACTGACAGTAGAGTCGAGTCAAATAATTCAATTTTTGGCAGTCAGCAAAAAGTTACAAGATTCTGTCTTCTTTTTTAACAATACCACCAGGGCTGAGCAAGGGAGGTGATGGTTGCATGACATTTCTCAACATCTCAATCATTTTCTCAAGCTCTGGTAGTGATGAACTCAGTGGGATTCAAATAGTGAGCTAGTCGTCGGTATGTACTCTTGCTTTAGCATGATGGTTCTTTTCAGCTCATTTTCATTCCATGAGGACGCACAGGAGCGTCAGGACATAAGGTGCCTTAGTCCCTAGTCTATCACGAAGAGAGTGGACCCTACCTTGGTATCACGGTTTGCGTGCCTCCGCGACCCGTTTAGTTATACTGCGCGGTGTCCAGCCGACACCTATGGCGTCGGTGTAACGTCAGTTTGTCTGTGAAGGGTAGCGGCGATGCGGTTCATACTGCTTTATTTATCAGAAACTTGGTCTCTCCGCGCAGAAAACGTACGAAAGCTGCTAGTGTTCAACAACCGGTGTCTCCGAAGCATTGGCCGAGTTTGGTAGGAACATCAAATTAGCGAGAAGGGTTTAGGAAAAAGGAACTCTTCCACAATGGATGAGCTAGGCCGCGCTGGTTAGGACATTCACTTCGTACGTCAAAGAACACTCTGCCTCACACAGCTGTTCTCGCCCAGCCCTGTTCTGAGTGGAAGCCACCGAGAGGTATAAGGTATGTGGTTTGGCAACAAAGTCTGAAAACACTAACCAGTCATCTCAGTTGGGTCGGCAAATGCCGCATTCCTGGTTGGGGACTCCGGGAGCCAATCCGTTAATTGTTCGTGACACTGGCAGACATGACACAATTACGCAGTCAAGACTGGGTAAAAGTGAGCCTGGCGGCTTCCAACGTAGCCATATCCTTCTGGTTCGATTTGAATAGTATGTACACGAATCCCGGAGTCCCCATCCAGGGAGGGTTGGAACATATGTGGCGACTTGGTCAGTGTAAATAAAATCCACCCGCATTTTCCGCCAAACACCTTGTGCTCAGGCTTTCAAAAAATGTTTTGGTTGAGGATCCTAGTTGACCTCCCATCCAAGTGTGAGCGCCCCACCAATATCCAAGTCAACATAAAAGAATGAATTGCCCACATACAAATAATTTCGTGCAAAATCGGTCGTCTCGTTCTACCATCAGGCGGATAGCCTTCCTTGCTGCATACAGTACGGCGGGTAAGTGAAAACTACTGGCTACTACTGGCGCCTCCCTTCTTTGTCAGATACTTTTCCTTCCCCGCTCCCCACCCCACTAATAAATCTCGCCTTGCAGGCACAGCACTTGGGACTGATGACTCTTTTCTGTAGCCGACACCTGAAGTAGAGGCCTGGACGGTGAAAGTGGAACCCCATGCGACCTCGGAGGTTTATGACTGCATATGTTCTATAAAGCCCCACTGAGCTGCTGGCCTGCATGACCTCCCACCTAAATTGTTCAAAGATGGCAGGGAAGTCTTCGGTTAGCGCTTGTCTGCTATGTCTGCCTGCGTATGGGAAAAGGGGAATGTCTCAGACAACAGAGGGGAACCGGTGATAGTGCCCATTTTCAAAAGAGGGGCTCGTAGCGGGTGCGTTACCACAGGGAGATCAGCTTGGCTCCGGTTGTAAAGAGGCCTTAGCGTAATTTTTTCTTCGTCGCCTTATGAGGGCTGGTGAAACACTGGTACGAAAGGTGGAAACGAGCCAGGGGAGGTCAAACAATGACTTGACAGCGAAGTATGAAAGCCATTACCAGCAAACTGAGCTTCACTGGTTACTGCCATCTCACTGGATGGGGACCGTCAGACGGGACAAATCAGTGGATAGAGACAATACCAGACATGGCACAGTTGCACCCTCAATGGCATTCATGAAGCCAAGCTATTGCCTTCAATGTATAGCTCCCCTCTAAAAATCCCCAAACTGTGTATGATTGGGCAACCTGGCAGCATCCCAACCCTCGTGCCCTCTTCAGGTGACATGGTAACTAAGCACCGAAATGGAGTTGCAGCTGAAGGAGCATTTTTTAAATCTTCCCAAAGAAAATTCCACTAAAACTCCTGTATTTACGCATCAATCATATCAGCTACGGTCGCCAATGCGCGGCTATCTACCCCACCTTCCCAAATCGTCAGTGAAAGGAACTGTGGCAGCTAGAACCACTGTACAGCAAGTATGCGGTGATGATGACTGCAGTCATACTTGGAGTGGGAAATACATAACTTCATCGGCTTTGCACAGTGAAGTAGCATAGATGGTTAGAGCAACTCTGAATTAAGAGGCCAGAAGGATACACTCACTATAGACCAGAGCAACTGAGCTTCATTGCTTGGCAAATAAATCAAGCTGCACTGGCATTCCTGACGAAATGCAGTAGTGAACAACTCATGCTAAACACCACCGTCGCAGTTCCAAATGTTTCTGCGCCTGATAATTTGGGGTGATGTCAGTGAGTTACCAGGGCGCCGCCGTAGGTACGTTGTAATATATACTTCCTAGGTTGCAAAGCCAGTTTTCCGCTATTCCTGCGGCCAGACTGCAATCTTCCCGCTTAAAGAAACCTAGCCACTGTCCGCCAAATCACACGTTTTACCTGCGGGTGCTTGGCCATCTACATGGGCAGAATGGGGGAAAGACGAATTCGACTAAAGATAGCAAAACACATCCCAACTAGAGCAGTCTTAAAAACCAATCAAATTGGCCTGCTCACAAAACCGATCCAAAGTCACTCGACCGACCATCAGTGGCGTCGACCAACATCCGACATTAGCGGAGACCAGACACTGTACTAACATGGATACTGAATTTTCAAACCTACTTTAGACGTCCCGCGAAAGCGATTACACCAGTTTGCAGGTGCGTTTGTTGCCGTAAAAAGGAAACCGGAAGTTTGTGGACGAAATCCCTTGTTCACATTGCTAGTACTATTCTAATGCTTTGTTTGTTGAATACCAGTCTCTTTTGGTTGTGCTACATTCAACATTACCTAAGAGTCTCACTAATGTAATAACCCTGGAAACTAGGAAGATTTTGCGGATGTCAGAAAACAGTGGCAATGTAATATTCACCTTTTTCTGAAGGTCGTCCGTTTTACTTTGGAAGCCGAAAATCTTCCCTCACCTCGTGCAAACGCGCAACGGTCAACCGCAAATAAAGAAGTCTGCTTACAATTGCACACATACACAAGGCAAAGTTACTTGTCAAAGTTTTGGGTTCCGGTTGACCTCTGAAGTAACTGGTTTCGCCACATCAGCTGAAGTAGATTCAAAACGTCTCAACGTGTTTTGGGCAGTTCCTAATGCCTGCAACATTACTCGTTTCCAGCCATCACGAAGAGACTGGAACGTGCCGTAGTGTGACGGTTTGCGCACCTCAGCGATCCCCGCGACACTCACAGAGGCTCTCATACCAGGTTGGTCAATGGTTAGAGGTCTGACAAACACAGTCTCCTGGTCCTCCGGGTTGGGGGTTGGAACATGTGGCGACTTGTTCCGGAGAAATGGTAATGCATTTGCATTTCCCGCCAAACACCACTGCCTTGCGGTTAGGCTTTTGAGCCAAAGGCTTTGGCTGAGGACCCTAATTGTTCTCCTGTCTAGGTGTGGGCGCCCTGGCAGTATCCCGTCCCACGTACAACCATGAACTGCACATATACGAAAAAACTCATGCCAAATCGGCCATGGCGCGGTGCCATCAGCCGGGTCGCCTTATCGCTGCATACAGCATGGCGGGTAAGCGAAAACAGGCTACTGCTGACGCCTCCATTCTTCCTCTTTCACATACTTTTTATTCCCCTTCCCACCCCATTAATGACTCTCCTCTTGTGGGTCCAGCACTTAGGACTGATGACTCCGTTCGTCATGCATCGGTTTTGCGTGCAACATCTGCTCGTCACATGGTGCCGACATCTTCAGGTATCCTCAATGCAATCTTAAAGCCTCGAAACCCAGTCTATCTGGCCTCCTTCAATGTCCGCACTCTGGAGCAAGCAGAACACCAAGCTGTTCTTGCGCTCACACTGGACTCGCTTGTAATCGATGTGTTCTGTGTCTCAGAAATGAGAATTCAATATGCAAGCACAGTGATTGAGCTAACCACCCCATCAGTCTCCACTCGCTCGCGACTGCGCACCTCTGGTGATCCAGAGGCTGCTGCGGCGGGATGCGCAGGGGTTGGTATCGTCCTCAGTCACCGGGGAAGTATCCTTGCTTGACTGGATATCTGTTGATAGTCGCCTCTGTGCGGTTCGTCTGGCAACGTCTGTGAAGGAGTCTCACAAGCGGGAAGCTAATCGCTATCTGTTTGTCGTGTCCGTTTACGCCCCAACTGACTGTAGCTCCGACACCGTCAAAGACAGGTTTTATGAAGCCCTGAATGCTCTGTTGCCGCGAGATTAAACCTCAGATATCGTGGTGGTTGCCGGAGATATCAGTGCACATGTGGGCAGGTTAGCGTATCTGAGACTCAGTTAGGAGATCGACATGGATTTAACTCGGTAAGTACGGACAATGGTGAACCAGTGCTTCAGTTGTGTGCTGATCGCAGGCTGTCTTTATGCAGTACTAACTTCCGAAATAGCCAAAGTCTTCTGGCCACATGGTGTCCTCCAACGGCATGCCGGCCACGAACTCAAATCGATCACGCTACCATCAGCTACCGGTGGCGTGGGTCAATGACTGACTGCCGAGCGTCTTGGAACACATTTGTGGATTCGGACCACGCGCTCGTCCGGAGTCGCTTCTCCCTACGTTTCCGCCGCGCAGACAAATCGCTTGGCAACTGAGAGACTGGCAGATCCGAATGTTAGATGAATTTACCAGAATTGTCTTCTAGAGTCTCTTCCAAATGCTCAACCATCAGATGTGAACACATACTGGGAACGAGATTGCCACCTTTTTGCATAGTGCTGGGAATTTTGCCTGTGTCACGACACCACCAGTCGCACACAAGCAATGGATGTCAGACCGAACGGCGGCACTGCTTAAATATCGGAGAAGTATCCCAGTCAGTCCCGAAAATAACCCGGTGCGAGGAATTATCACACCTCGAGTGAAAATGAATGTGCGAGTCAGCCGTGAAGTATGGTGGACACAGAAAGCCAAAAAAATGGAAGAGGCCCAGAAAGCCGGTAATGCCCGAAGATTATTTGAGTTTTTTCGTGCGATCGGTCCCCGGAAATCACCTGTGAGCGAAACCATCAAGCATCAGAATGGAACGACCATCTCGAATAAAGAAGAACGCCTCGACCGATGGCCCGAATGTTCCGAACAACAATTATCCTGGCCACCAGCTGGCACCCATCTGGAGCCTACAGGCGAAGTAGAACCCTAGACGATGAGCGTGGAACCAACTACGGCCTCGGAGGTTTAGGACTGCATATGTTCTCTCAAGCGCTAACGAGCCTCTGGTCCGGATGACCTCCCACCCGCATTGTTCAAAGATGGAGGTGAAGTCCTCAGCCAACGCTTGTCTGGTCTGTTTGCTTGCATCTGGGAAAAGAAGTCTGTCCCGGACAACTGCGAAGAGTCGGTGATAGTGCCCATTTTCAAAAAAGGGGCTCGTAAAGAGTGTGGCAACCACAGGGAGATCAGATTGACCCCGGTCGTAACGAGACTGTTGGCGTCACTTGTGCTTCGTCGCTTTATGGTGGTGCGTGAAACACTGACTCGAGAGAAGCAAGCGGGATTCCGGCCTGGTAGGGGTTATGTTGACCAAATCTTCACACTTCGTCAGGTGCTAGAACAACACCATACGTATAAGCGATCCACAATTCTAGTATTCCTGGATTTCCGAGGCGCATTTGACTAGGTTGACCGGTCTGTTCTGCTTGACGCGCTTGCTCACCAAGTAATGCCCCGGAATTTCGTGAACATAATAAGCTCTTTGTATTCCAAGACTTCCGGACACGTGAGAGTATATGGCGAGCTCTCTAAAGGCTTCCGTACACAAAGTGGTGTCCGTCAGGGATGCCCACTCTCTCCCTTTCTATTTAACTTCGTGATCGATGAAATAATGAGACGAACGCTGGAAGGTCTCCAAAACCCCGGTGTTCAAATAGCCTGTGATGAAATCCTTGTCGACCTGGGATATGCAGACGACATCGTTCTCATCTTCGAAGAGAAGGCGCACGGATTTTTGGATGAACTGACCAAAATCATCCCGTCCTTTGGTATGCACTTTGCACCCAAAAAGTGTAAGGTCATGCGCCTGGACATGCAGTCACTGAACACGCCACTTACAATCCAAGGAGAGACTCTGGAAGTTGTGGAGCGCTTTTACGTATCTTGGAAGTTGTATTAATTCTGATTATAGTGTGACAGATGAGGTCAATGCGCTAAGCTGCAAAGCTCGGGTCGCGTTTTCTAATTTGACACATGGCATCAGAGTGGTGTATCCGTGATTCTCAAGGGACGTGTGTATCAAGCGAGATTGCGAGCTGTCTTGTTGTATGGCTGAGACTTGGCCTGTTCGAGTAGCGGAACTGAGACTTCTTCAGGTGTTCGACAGTCGCTGTCTCAGAACCATAGCTCGTGTGGGTTGGTGTGGGCATGTCCGTAACCAGGCAATTAGAAAGCGAGTTTTCGGTTGTGCAACGGGTACTTCCGTTAAAAAATCTGTTTAGCACCAGAAGCCGCGCTGGTTAGGCCATGTATCACGCATGCCGAACCATCGTTTGCCGAAAAGAGTGCTGTTTTCCATGTCCAACTCAGAGTGGCGTAAGCAGAGAGGTGGCCAACCCTTGACCTGGTAGACAGGTATGGATGAGATTACGAAACGCTTAGGTGTTGTCGGTCGTACCCACCTTCCAAGATGGAGACCGCATGATCCCCACTGCGCCTGGTTGGAGATACTACAAGATATGGCTTCCAACCAATGTCAGTGGCGTTCTTGTTGTCAGTTTCTATCCGGATTGCCTGAGTGAATGTCTGGAGGTGTAGGCACCTCGGAGAGATTGTAATAACCTAGCACTAAGTCCCTTCCCTATCCACCTTTATTCTCTTCTTTACAATAAGGCTTTCAAAAAAGTCATGGTTGTACGGCACTGAAGCGTCGGTTTTGAACACTGATGTCATGCTGTCGATGATGATTATGCCTTTCGAGTCGATAGAAGAGGTTGTCCGAGTACGATATAGGATGTAGAAATAAACAAAGCCACGACGAAACCGGCTACTGATTTCTTTGGGACCATTATCAGATCTCCGCGATGTGTTTTGAGCATGGGTCTAGTGTGACTTCGAGACGAAAATCACGAACATTAGCGCTGCCTGATATGACTTTTTCAAGGAACCAAAGTGGATGTAATTTATGGTCCAACATGACTGCCAATAGATGTCAATGGCGTTCTTGTCGTCACTTTCTATCCAGATGGCCTGAATGAGTGCTTGGAATTATAGAGTCCCCGGAGTGATTGTGGTAGCCCGGCACTAGGTCGCTTCCCCGTCCATCTTTATGTTTTTCTACTCAATACAGCTTTCGAATAACTCATGGTCGTACGACAGCGATGCATTAGTGTTAAACATTGGTATTAAGCTGACGAGACAAACCAATGGTTAGTAAGCCTGAACGCTCGAGGGAGCTCGATCGTCAGGGCGAGAACCTAATCACCGGAAGGTCCTGGTTCCAGCCAAAACAGGTCACCTCGACTGTTCCTGTCTAAGCTTGGGCAACCTGACAGGAGCTCAGACGTTGCGATTCTATCTGTTAGCATGGCTGGACCATCGTGGTTCAAACTCAACATCTGCATCTCGATAGTGCCCCTTTAAGCTTGCATAACCTGGCAGTACCTTAACCCTCCTGCTTCCTTCGGGTGGCATGGAAGCTAAGCACCGAAAAGATGTTACAGTTGAACGATTATCATTAGTATTGTTGTCATTACTATCCAACACGTGGCTCTTGTTCTTTTGGTATCCACGTCCTCGATGAACGAAGTTGCACCAGCTTGGTTCCTTCACATTGTAGTGCACGGTTCAGCTGAAAATGGAACTGAAGTGGTCTTTCAAATACGTATCCATAGCCTATGTGCGAAGTAATGAGCGAATCTTCAGTTGAGGATACCATGTCCCGAAGTAATCTCGGAACTAATTTAGGGGACTTAGCGCCTTCAGAATGACATCAAGGTAGTTTCCAAACGTTCGGCAGTCTTCCCAAGGAAATGTTTCGTTCTTTTAGAAGTTGTTTACTGTTGGATATGAATGCATTTTCTTTTTCTTTTACCTTATACCTCGTTCCTGTTCTTCTTTCTTCTTTCTTCGGTCATGTCGTCTGAGTTCATTTACACGACACATGAGAATCCTCACGCAACTCCTTCACCCCTACAGGGCGACCCACCACGAGAGCTCGGCGTCTAAGGAGCGAGCAAAATTGTGCTGATTTATAATGCCACGTATTCAGACGGTCCGGTGGGAATACTACTCCACCTAAACAAAGGGTGGGAAGGTGTTTAGAAGATGTAAGCAGGTCCACGTTAAATACCGTGCATGAGATATCGTTCCAAGCAGTAACCATTCACGGAAATCAAATTTGTCCTTATGATGATATCCTCTCGCTGTTTTGCGTGTCCATAAATGCCCTGAGCGAGATGGCCCAAGTGGTTAGAGCGCGAATTCACTGACCGGAAGGTCCGTGGTTCGAACCCGACCTCTGCCTCTCGACTTCCCCTGTCTAGGCTTGGGCAACCTGGCAGTATCCCAGCCCTCGTGCAACCTTCGGGTGGCATGGTAGTTAGGCACCGAAAGGGTGCTACAGTTGAACGATTTTTGTTACGAAATGCCCTCTTGGTGCACTAGGCCCCCAAAGATCAAAGAGACTATTTAGGTTTGTTTCTCTGATACCTTTAACGGGTTTGAAGGGCTCCGTTATCCTCTCTCAGTCTCTATTTCCAGGAAGTATGTGCAGGCAATGCGAATAAGTGCGACCTATGACCCCTTAACATTCAAGAAAATTCAAGAAACCAATTCTTTCAACTGTAGCACCTCAGTGCCTACCTGCCATGTCAACGGAAGGAGACAAGAGGGCTGGAGTACCGCCAGGTTGTCCAAGCCTAGACAGAAGCAGTCGAGATGATGAGGGCGGGTTCGAAACAAGGACCTTCGGGGCAGTAAGCTGACGCCTTAACCACTGAGTTTTAAAGGAGAGTACAACCAGCTCCACTTTCTCTATTTCGCTGCACGCAGGATTTGTTAGATCGCCCTCTGGTTTCTGCACTGGAGAAGCACAGTAACCCCCGAGTTCGGACAGAGATGTCTAAATCTTTCAGTTCCGTGACAAATTTCAGCGTACACTCAGAGCACTAGCTTCGACAGTACGTGACCAAAATCCCCCTGGAATAACAGACAATAACTAGCCGCCCTAGGGGGGAGATAGTTGGTTTTACCCATTGAGATCCCACTGAAGCACGTTAGTTTGGCTTCTCATGATTTGAATATACTAGGAAAGGAAACAATGATAATTCAACACCCAGAGATAAATCATCAGCGTACATTTAAAATAGTAGGGGACCCAAGACTATCCTGGTTAGTACTGACCAAGAAGTACATTGAAACCGCACCGCTCAGATATTCTTCCATCAGACGGGTAAGAATGGTACTATTACCACAACGTTTTGACTTTTCATTTTCGTAACTTATGAGGATTTCGTCAGAGGCTCCGTAGGATTTTAATAGAAATCGCAACCTCAAGTTGCTTTATGTGCATTGCAACAGTGCTTCTGTTCCAGCTATACTCAAGTATGGGTCCATATTTGCCTGAGGTATAATGTTTTTATGTAATATCCGGTGACTTGCACGGTTTCTACATTCACGCATATATACACATGCACGCATATATACCTAAAGCATCATCCAGCTATGGTGCATAACTATTAAGTCCTAAATGAGGAATTTATTGCTCGATACGGTTTGAGACGAAGCAAAGTCCTAGGGAACGCAACGAAATTCTTCGTGAGGTTGTGGTAATAGCATGAATCTAGACCGTGATTCGCAAATCACTTTTCGAATTGGGAAAACCAGGGCAGCTTTTGCCAGCTTCCGGTTCCAATAGTGACGAGGTGATGTCAGTTTGTCTGTCAGGGGCAGAGTATACGCGGACGGGTAATGCCGATGTCCAACTTAAAGGACGGTAGCTTGGCCTTAAGAAGATGATAGTTGAAGGAGTCAAAGGTTTCATTGAAGTCAAGATGGCACATCAAGCACAACCCACGATAATGTTTCTATCACCAAACTAGTTTTATAACGGTGAACCATTAACGCGCATAAAAACCGCAAGGATCGTTGTCACATGATACATTAGTTAGAATTCAACGAGCAGTCAGCGAACAGGCGAAAGACTGGGGAGCTTCACTAGACTGACCTTGAAATTTACTTTCAGCGGGCTCAACAGCCTATATATGTTCACGAATTCAGGGACTGCCGCACTGCATCGACACATTTGTTCAAACCAGCCAGGCCGAGTTGCTTTCGTCATTTGGTTGTTACTCTCGTAAAAAGGTTAAAAAAAATTGTGCAGCGCCGCTTATCTGCTCTGGAACGGCCAAACTATCAGCGCGAGAACGGACAGAAAATGCACATAAAAGTGATTTGAACTGGCTCACAGACGGGAAAGCTGTGACTGTAAGGTTAGTTCGTGCACCAACTACCCAAAAATGAGGGACTGTGGTCGGCGATAAATAGCATATCGACCGGACCTAGCTCAAACAAGGTCCTCCTTGAGGCGACTGACAGTGAGGAGAAATTATCCGTTGTATTCAGTCGTGTTTTGTACTTGGTGGGCTTGGCAACCATTTTCTTAGCCCCTCTCCGGACAATACACCTGAAATCCTTCCTGCATACTGAGCAGTCAACCCTGGTTGACGCACTAGAGAAGTCCTACGATGGCTCATAGGGTCTCTAAATGCCTCGCGGATTATGCAAAGAAAAAATACGTTTTTTGTCAAAGGCGAAACTTGATACAACTTCTATGGGGAACGGTCTCCTGGAAAGAATATTGATACAGCGTATGATTCCCCCTTGAAATCCGCAGAATTCAAACTAATAGAGCAGCGGGGCAACCACAAGCTTTTTAAAATATCAAGCAATGTGGTGCACCGTATGATATGCTTAACCTTAATTGCGCTGGGCTTTCTGTCTACAGGAGTGTGTTCGTAGCACAAGAACAGTTTTGGGGAAAACTTTGTTGCGAGGGTCATCAGATAAGTCAAGATGAGCAGTTTGAAAAATACCGCTTTGAAATGTCTGTCATCGCCTTGCTCCATACATTAGGGGGGCTAATGGGCCGGAGACTTCTAGGCTCAAAGTGGTAGGTGGTCTCAATATTGACGTGACAGTCGCTGAAAAGGCACATTTTTATAACTCGCCTTTAGCATTCCTTCGGAGACTGCGCCACACAGGTCATGACAGCAGACTAGCTCGGCCGTGTCACAATCGATGCACTAAAAGCTTTGGCGCAAGGTTCTAACCAGTACCGCATGCATCCTTGAACTTCTTTGGTCTCACACTGAAGTCGGAAACATGTCCAAGGCACATATTTGCGAAGGGCTATTGGGAATTTTTCATCAGAATTTGGACGCATATGTCTACCTAGATTTTAGACAAGTTAGCAGGCAGCTGCTTTGTGTGCACTTTCTCCAACAAACGCAATCCGAGGCCGAAGCTGGCAGCTTTTCCACGTTTAAAGACCCCCCGGATGCGAGCCAATGTCACTGAAGACAAATTCACCCTAATGAAGAAGAAGCTCGCAGCCACGCCTATAAGGATACTCCACAATATAATGTCATGATTTTGCGGTTAACACCGTACTACCAGTGGGTGAGTGTGATTAATGGGCATACAAGAAACTGATAATCGTATTGTTTGTTTCCAGCAGTCAGTTGGGTGGCCCACAATTACGCAAATACTCCAAACGTCAACTCGTTGAAGTAATGTTTTTTCAGCTAACACGGCTCAGTGAACACAAAAACAAGACAATAAATTTTACAGACCTCAAATCATGTCGGCTTTTATGCACGGTTTTAGCTGATGCTAAGTTCAAATGTAGGTGAAAAATACTGCGGCTAACGAAATTTCACACCAACTAAAGGCAAGGCTCCCACAAGGTGGCGAATCCCACCTGATTGATTTAAACTAGGCTTGTGGTGAAGAGATCAAAGTGATCCACGTACAGGTGATAACAAAAAACGCGGCATGGGCGCAGAACAAATACATAAAATGAAGAATCCCGTTGTACATTATTAGAATACGGAAAAATAAACAGAAGGTTACACCTTTCTTCAACCCCTTAGTGAACCAGCATAGCAGTCATGTCTGGCCAACTAGTTTAAAGGGACGTGTAAAGTACAGTTCGATCAGTAAAGTCGGGTACCCGACCTACATTCCGCAAACTGCTGTGCACTGTTGGAAGGTTGCTGGTTATAATGGTATCCGTGGTCGCCTCCCCTTAATCAAGAATGAAAACGACCGGATCCAGCGGAAAACTAGTTGCTCAAAGCACTTTCTGCCAATTTACTGTGTATGGACGATTTGGGTAAAGTTCCTCTTATTGTATATATATATATATATAATTTCATTTGCGCCCTATTATCGTGCAGTGCGCGTAATGCGAAGCCTTTCAGAACCCTCAACAGATGCAGACTGGGCAAGATGGAGAAATATTTTCGGTACCGAGAATGCAGCTGCACATCTGCTTCAGCTACAGCGTTGCTCCTTGAATAGTCACTATTTCGGAGTTACTGTATCTTTTAGCCCATGTGTGTCATCTTGTGGTATTTCGGCGTGTCAGAGTAGGTATCTGACATATGCCACCAATGTTGCCCATTCCACGGTAAATGGATCGGAGAAAACTGAAAGTTCGTAACTATGGCGAAAATAGTCTACTAATCTGATGAATCAGCAGATACGCTTAAGATCATTTCACAGGAAATCGGACTACGGAAGTTGCAGCCTTATTGAGGCCTTGAAGTAATCTCAGCTTGGTCCGGACCATAAGTAATCAACTTACAAGTACCTGATTGCGCCACTGAAGTAGCCGTGGCTTACAGTTTGCCATCACGAATCTTAAGGATTCCGATACGGAACTTTCAGTGACGCGTAGGTTCGACGGTCCCGAATATCAAAGGGAAGCATTGGGTTCATATTTGTACGGTACTATTTACAAAACGGTAAGCAACTGTGTACAACAAAACTCAATTTTTCACCTTCGTAACGTCAGCACATGCACAGGTCCGTCAACGACCGGCGCAGTGCAGTGTCAACGTCCGCACACTAAACAATGGTGAGCGGAATGATGGCTCAGTAGGGTGCGTTGCGGTCGTCCCCTCCGACAACAGTCTCGTGATTCTCATTGGCCGTGCGATCACAAGGAAGTCATGAGAAAACAAGTCAAGGCAGACTCAGCAAACGGGGCATAAACGGGCATGGGTAAGTAGGTCAGCTGTGCATATTCACATACAAACACACATGCCAATACACAAGTGTCAGACGGGACGGCCGCTGCGGCAAATTGAGGGGCAGGTACGGATAGGCAAAACAATTGGAGGTCAAAAGTACATAGTACATAGCAGACAAACGAATGGGGGATCATCATCAGGTCAAGTTGGACTCATCAGTGAAGAACCCCCATCCAAGATGCGGTTTTTCATTCATTTGTCGCCCAATGTTAATTACCCAAGCTAAGATCCTTAGATTTTCAGCAAAACGGCTTTTCGTACATTTGCGTAATTCTGACCTGGGATAAAACGCCTATGTGCTAGCAGCGTGGAACATGAGTAAACTCCCAAGCTTGTGGACTGGAATCGGCATACTCAGTCGTAATTCCGTTCTCCGTCATTTCTTTTCTAAGACTACCTTACAGTTACCAAGCTGGAATTCATACTTCTCCAATCGGTGACAATACAGGAGTTAGTGATGGCTTTGAGGGCTGCTCAGGTATCCGTAGATCCTTCTGCTGAGCCTTAGAGTTGGCTTGCGATATTTCCAATGAAAATCATGCAAAAATGTAAAAAATGGAAAAAGATGACTGGATGGGACCCATGCAGTTTGCTGGTTGTTGTTAAAACACGCTTGACTTCTGCGCTACCTTGCCCCGACGCCTGTAGTTTCAGATGACCATGATATTTCCGTCCAGTTAGATTGTTCGGCCGGGGAACAGTAAAAAAGTAACATGTCTTGTAATATACCCAAGCCTGCTTTGTAGAGTCTCCAGCTTGAATCGACTTATAAGCTGCAAGCAAGCTAATCCCGTCAAACGCGTACTTCCTTTGGCTTCTTGCGGGCTATGGGCCCCGAAATATCTGAACTCATAGACTGAAGCTGGGCGCTAGTGTCCACCAATGAGTGAAGGATTGTAAACCTGTCCACTAGGCGGACAATCGGGTGCCTAATTCAGTCTCCAATCGCGCGATCTCAAACTTTGTCGGTTAACCTGTTACAACGTGTAGGGTAACCAGTTATGGCGCATTGTTCTAATGACGCATGGTGATGTAGGCAAACTGGTGGTGCCTCATCTGACGTTGCAGTTTTTGTCGCAAAATTTTGTCGTTACGAACGATCTTCCTGAAAACCTGAGTATCGATTCTTAAAACAGTTGCACAGAGCATCTCGAAATATAAAGCAAATAAATATAAGTTAACCAAGTAACGAAACGAAAGCGCAAAGCGAGTGATGTCCAAATATGTATAAATCGCCGGGGATCCCAAACACTGCGTACGCGCAGGAAGATTCATTCAAATTCGGGAAATACGAAAACTTGACGGATGTTGGATTGCGTTTATTACAGTTATGCTTTTATTGATTCAGTTTGCATGAAAACCCAGTGCTGCGCGAACATAATGCCTCAGGTTAATCAGGTACATCAACAAGATCTATGGTGTAGTAATACAGGCGTTGACTGCGCAGACAAATAGGAGAAAGATACTGTACTAGATTTACCTGAAGCGAGTAATGTATAAATTCATGGCTTGTGTTAGCGTAGATTTTATTGGTATCAGTATAACGCAGGATAATCACTGAGTGACCCAGGGTCTGGTCTGGAAGCCACCAACTTGATACGGTTGCGATAACAGTTTTGAGCCACATGATGTTAGAACAGGGATCTTCGTGGACATATTGTAATGTACTAACATGGGGGAAATGTAAAAGCTGCAATCTGACGATCAACCTATTAACTCTAAAATATCAAGAAACTAATTCACCCTGAATTATTGCGATCAAATTGCTGTTGAATTCAAGGGTTCACCTATGATTTGACACCCACTGAATGCACTGATGTTTTAAACGGGAAGCAGACCTAACGGAGGATTAGTTATGGAAAATGTCACTGAATGAAACTGATGCCTACAGGATTCCTTTTCGGAGAAGCCACCCAAACTAATCTCTATGCCTCGGGAGCACAAAACGTTCGGTTCCCGAAGCACTGAGCGGATTCCTTATTGCCTCTATTGGTCGCAATGTTCGCACTTCCTCCCGCTCAGCAACTGTCTCAGAGGTCTCTGTCTCGCCTTACAAGCCCTATGTATCCAGGGTGATTTAGGTCCATATCCTTGGATGAGATGAGGCCCGTTCCACGCGTGCCCGAATACGCTTGCTCACACTCAGTCTGATGGCTAATGCAGTCTGTCGAATTTCCAATCTTGGACACAGACCATTCTCATTCTCATCGTCCACTCTATTGTACGTCAAATTCCTGTCACCTACTGTACGCAGGTGATACATAAATAGGATATGGATTATCCATCAATAGGGTAAGAATAATTTGCAAATGGATATGGATAAGATTTATGAATAGGTTGTAAAAAAGCCCTCTCAACGGTTGCAAGCGCATCGTTCTTCTGGTTAGTTTTCCTAAACCGTCCGGTGGCTATCACGTCAGATGTTTCATCCCAACTGTAGCTGTGAGACAATGCCTGTGGTCTCGGAGTTGCATCGAAAATAGTAAAACCGTCATGCCTTCCTTCAAAATATGCAAATTAATTCGAAAGTCTTAAAATACCACTGAAACCTTGTGGCTCCTGTTCTCCTCAAATTTCCGCGGCCCGTCAGCAGTCTTTCCACTGAAAAGAACTGGATGTGACACACCGCATGGAGCTCAAAACAGCGATAAGAAATCTGCCACTATCTATTTTCTGTCCTACGAAAAGCACCCCCTGCAAATGGGATTTTTATGTGTTGAATTCCGCCAGCGGCGTGCTGACAAGATCTACAGGATATGAACAGAATGACGTGCACCCTAGTGAATGGCTCACAACCATTGCTAACATCTCTACGGCGGAAAAATTCGTAACTGCCTATGCTGTAAAGGTTACACCCAAGCTGTATCCACCAACTGGTTGTAGGAATGAATGTACTTCATAGTATGTCTTAGCTACTCATTTGGAACGATTTTTTCGAATAGTGATTGAATTCGTGCTTGAGTTCTCACGAGTGCTACCCTTGGTGTAACAAGTGATCCTACCCCACAGACAGGACAATTGAATTCGTTCTCACGAGTGCTACCCTTGATGTAACAAGTGATCCTACCCCACAGACAGGCACTGAAGAAGCCAAAGGTAGCCAACTTCTGCCTTCAAATCTTCATTAGTCATTTAACGGCAATAAGCGTCTACCAGCAATAAATCCACCGATTGTATAACAAACTATTCTGAAGCGATGTTTACCAAGAACATTTCTGGGAAGTTGTCTCTGGAAGTTCTCAAAGCGTTGTCTTCAGCTCTTCCAAATCATGTCACATTATTTGACTAAATAAACCTTACAACAACTCGAAAATAACCGGCATTGGGCGTAGTTCCCGAGTGGTTCATTCCAAGTTGTTTGAATGAACCAGGGAATTTTGGTTTTACCATCCGGCCAATCACTGTGGAGTAGGAGTAGGTCGGCTAAAACCCGCGCAAGTCACATCGCTTTCAGTTTCGTGGTGCGCTGCATTCCTGAGGCCTCAGCGAACCTGATAAGAGGTTGTTCAGCGTCTCACTGTGAGCATTTCTTGAACGAGTTTTCACGGTCAGGTCTTCGTTTTTCTTCTCTTTTAGTGAATCGAGTTCGCTATCTCCGATGAAAAGATGCTCTTTGTTTCCTTCGGTGGGAAATCGGCGGGTTTTTCTCATCGGTCTATTGGTAATATGACGGATATTGGTCCTTATTTCTTCGAAAGTTTTGGGAAATGCTGCGGTGGCTGACCCTGACGTATTAGGATGTCAGGTGAATCAAGGACTAGGTTCTTGATTCACTTATGAAGCTGGGATCCTACGGGACGCAATCCTACCCTATTGAGAAGCCTTGCAGACGTCGTTGCCAGGTCATTGATTAGTTTGTACAACAGATACCATCAGAACACTGAACCACCTGTGTTTTTGGACACCCTGGTGCACAATAGCAGAGACACGGAACCCGCGGAAACTCCGGATATCTGTAATTCTTGAGACATTTATTGGAGGGAAAATCAGTCGCCTTTCGCAGTAAAAAGAAGGGGTTCTCACGCGAGCAGCGTGAGAAATTTCGTGCGGGGATATAATCCCGTCTATTCCACCTTTTATTTCTTGTATAAAAATTCGGTATGTTTGGGTGGGTATATACTATCTATTCTGCCTGACTCCGTGAAGAGCGGACCGTTACTGCACAAGCTGCAAGACTTTGTAGTTTGTCCCACGGTTCGCGCGCGTACAGCAATTCCCAGGACCGCACTTCCTATATATTCTGGAGGAGGTAAGCTCAAGCCTAAGGAATAAACTGGGTCCCCCAAGAATCAGTCTTGGAACTGTTTCTGTTCATTTTCCTAATTGATATCCCTGAAGGTCCGGTGAATTCGAATTATGCTTTCACTAATGACGAGCACGGTGTTTGGAGCTACCTGTGGGCGTAAAAAAATGCTACATGTTAATTAACTTTTTAGAAGCTCGTGGTGATAGGTACACAGGGCCAGAGAACGGAAATGGGATCCTGCACACCGTGTCATTCCCTAGGGATTTGGAAGCATTTTCTACAGATTTCAAGCCGTGTATAGTAAGTAGCCGCAGCAACACAAGGAAGTAGGGCACTCATCACTTTTCAGACATTCCATTAAGCCGCACTTAGAGGATTACAGTCTCGGTGGACTTAACTGACAAAAGAAAAAAATTGTTGAGAATTTCACCGCTTTGTTTCTCTAAGTGACTTGCGCAGCTGGAAGACCACCATCTAAAAACGTAAACCGGGGACATTTCATGTCGAACATATTCTTGAGCATATAAGCTAATGCCCCCTTCTCATTTGTCCGAGAACCGTGCCCAGATTGAGGGGTATTGTTTAACACTTCGGGAGGAAAAAGCAGGGTCCCATCTCCGGCCGGAAAAATTTCCGCCAGAATGGTTCATCCTTTAAGTTAATCCCCATCTTTATTTCTGGTAGCAGAATCTGGTGCCAGGCCTCCAGCTCCAACTGTATGCAGTGTGATACCGTCCCTGTGGAACTGCCGTATTTGGACGAGCTGCTCGTCTTTGTTCACTTTGGTGTTTGGTTTACGTTGTATGTTTACGGTCGCATTCGGAATAAATGCTTGTTCACATGTGGCTTTTACGTCCAGGTTTTTGTAGAGTAAACGTTTTACTTATGAGCTTTCTGATTCTGACAGTTCATATTCTGAATAGCCTAATGGTATCAGTTGACCATTTTATTCAACACGGATTGCAGTAATCTTGCTTACAGTGGTTAAACTTTCTTACATTTCATCAGGTGAATTCAGGTGGGAACGATGCGCACGCGGTAAGTCCTTTTTCTTACTTTGTCAGTAGAGTCAGTGGTCTCATGTGGCAGTGCAGCATTGGCTGCTATATCTTGTTTCGAATTGTCATATGTAAACTAGTTTTGGGGATTGACGCTTCTTTTGCCTATATGGTGCTTTGCGGGTTATGGCTTTTTCAGATTCAGTGCGTTACGCTGACTTTAATGCATTTATAAGCATTTCAGTGGTCATTGTCCCATACTAGTCATCGAGGCTTTCTTGCCTCATCGTGAACATTGGCAGCACCGACTTAGAATACTGCTATTTCACTGGCCTGTAAGTTTGTCGGTTTAAATGAAATCTTATATCAGAAGAAAGCTGAGAGGGGTCCAGGTGCCAACTTATTGCAAACGTCCGAGGTGTGTACACATGCACCAATAAGAAAATATTGCTGGAAACACCGTTGGCATCGGCCAGTTGCCCTGCACGGCGAGGAGCGCACAAGCATCACCCTTTAATGCTAGAGAAAAATCGCCAGGGATTATATTTTTTGGTTGTACTTATTCTTTATGTACCTGTATCACTGGCTTGTGGTGGCAGTTTATTTTTCAGGTTTTTGGCGGTGTTTTATGAGCAGTGTTGGATTTCCTTTGAAGCTCATGGCGAATACTTATGTGGGGGTTTGCATTCAGTGGTATGTTAGTCTTAGGAATACCGGTAGGACTGTGGTTGCCGCGAAGTTCAAGTGTTCTGTTGAGTTTATTTGTTAGCCCCCTAGATGATAAGAGACCTGTGTGCCGCAGCACACGAAAGGAAATAAGCGAGAATAAAACACTTGACAAAAGTCGCAGCGTTTGCCTCAGTAGTTCTGATTCTGAGCCACTTCAGATAGTTTCTTAAGCACAGTGGTCCCATTGCAGTCCCACCTTAGGAAGTCACGATGAGCCAACATAGTCTAGTTTGGCGGTCGGTGCTTCTATGTGTTTTCCCCGTGTTATTCGGTCACTCCTGGTAGTCGTCCCCAATCCAAATCAGCGCTGATAGGCAGGCTGGCCTAGGGAACCGATTACTTGGCATTTTTAGGACGTGTCCTAGCCATCATATTTGGTGGTGAATTATCATTAGACCCGTAGGATAGGAATGTTGTCCTCTACCTAAAACTGACGAACTTTGTGCACTCTTCCTTTCAGAGGAAACTGGCACTTTCCCGATGCTACCGGTGGCTGAGGTTTGCGAACTTCGCTCGGGCATTGGTAATGCAACCAGTAGTAATGAGACCAGTAGTACTCAAGCAACTGCCTAGGTGTACATACCCCTCAGCCTCTTTGAATGTGGCTCTGTCAAGAGGAAGAAAACGTTGACACATTATCTGGCCACTTAATGCTATTGCTCTACACTTTCGTGAGGATAAACTCAATCCAAAACGATGGGTGGAAGTCGTTAGTTTGTGGATATCACCCGTGCCTTATTCTCATAATCACAAGCCAGCAGTAGATCGTCTGCAATTCTAGGCCTGAAAGTGATCTAACTAGTGGTAACTTAGCACTGCAACATGTGGAATTATTAGGGATTCTTTTGATGATGTCGCCCGCAACAAGGCTAACTAGAAAGGGGGATATTGAGCAGCCTTGTCGAACCTCACTTGAAATGAAAAAAACGCGAGTACAGTTCGCCGTACGCTCGAATTTGCCCATAATTTTGCACATACACCACCCTCAGGATGTGGATTTTTATCCATGAGATCGGTGCACATGATAGTCCTCTCAACAACACAAAAAGTGCTTTTGATGTCATTTGAACCAGGGGAGTCGGTCTTCGGATCCATCAATCGTCTTAATTTGTAAATCTGATCAGTGCAGCCCCGGTTCAGCCGAACTCTTGTCTGTTCTCCACGGACTAGTTGCTGGCGCACTGGTTCTTGTCGTGGCTGCATAATAGATGTCAAAATTTTAGAAGATACTTTGATGAGGCTGTGGCCAAGACAATTGCTGCAACTGGTGCGTTGGTCCTTCTTACACTGAGAAAATGTTGGTGGTTCCTCAACCACTGGATAGTTCCTCAACGGTCCAAGTGTCTTCCAACAAGGCTCACTGTTGCTGGAGTTAGTTCGTTTGTTGTGTTTGTCATGTCTGGAAATATCGGATGCAAGTTTGCATTGATGGTCCATTGTGTACATGTGGTTGCTTGAGGTGTAGTTGAGGACACGGTTAGTTGGATTGTTGCTTAGTGTCCGGTTGAGTTCATCGCTTTCCTCATTGACTGACTAGTGTCCTGTCGTTCTTTCCGTTCTACGTTCTTCGAGAGGCCGAACAGATATCCAGGGAATGCCCTATTCTCGAGTAGTAAAGCCACATTCACAAGTACTTATGGTTCGTGAGGTATCTCAGATGTGTACCCAATGGTTTGTGATGTCATCGGAGGAGTTAGTTGTTAGCGCAAATACAAGCCTTTGATAAACAAGTCACCGCGCACGTTCCAATCCCCACTTTGGAGGATTGGGGGACTGTTTTCGTCATAGCTCTATCTATTGACCCACCTGATATGAGGAATCCTCTGGGTGTTAGTGTGAACCCCTTCAGTATAGCCAACTGGGTCACAGGGATACACAAACCGCCATACCACAATAAGGCCCTGTATCTTCGCGGCCAAATGTAATGCTGCACATTGGAACAACTAGCACCTTTTGTAGCTAGTGATGTTTGGGATAGTTTGGAGCCCTATAGCCAAGACTAGACCCTACTGGTTCTTGTTGTGCTGGAGTTGTGATGTTCCGGGTCAGTGATCCGTAGAGAGATCGTCCCACTAATACGATCTTACTCAACTCTATTTCGTGTATTATTTCCCAATTGTCAAGTCTTTTGTTTTGATTGTTTTCTGAGATCTTTCTGCCGAGTGGGCTCAATTTCCTTATTCCGGTTTCTGCTCTTAACAGGACAGTTCCCTTTACACTTATACACTTAAGCTCTGACAATAACTTCTACTTCATTCATGTTGTGGTTCATAACATTGGAAACGGCTTTTTTTGACAGTAGACATATCAAAAGCGAACGCAGACCCGATTCTTATCCATTCCCACACGGCGGCGATTCGCTTCTTTCGTCTTCGCTCTTCTAGTGTGCCTTATGTTACGTGTTAGTTGGTGTATCTACGTTCAGACCCTTGTGTTTATTGGATTGCACATTTTCTGGGGCCAAAAATATTGACCAAGATAACCAGTTCTGACGAATTTCACGGCAGTTTTGTCACCTTTTAGGATTTTTTGGAAAGATACATATGCGTATAAGCGAGGTTGAATAGGAGTTCATCGTAACAGGTTCTTCAGGTACCCTACCTATTTGCTAGTCGTGATCTCCGTTGTATTGCGCGAAGTAATTCTGACGCTCCCTACCGCTGGGACCGTGTCCATTATTCTTAAACGGTTCTGATGGTTTGTAGTAATGGTATGCTTTACAAGATGCTCGCTATGTTAGCCGCGTGCTTGTTTTGTTTATCAAGTGCAGCGTACCTGTGATTGAAGTAGAATAAGATTTTGGCCAACCACCCGTTTAGGCGGATTTCGACGTGAGTGTTCTAGAAGTGCTACACCCTTTGATGAGTTGTAACTTGTTGGAGGCACGGTTTGGGGAACAGGCGTTCTGTGGACAAACGTGACTCCCCGTGGCTGTCTTGCTGTCTTGCTTGGTTGTAGCTGCAAAGTAGTAGTACTGTATGCTAATTATGCCATTTTCGATTTGCTTAACTCTTATTTGATGTTTTCCACGTAAAGCCAGTTTCGCCTTTTAGAAGTACCACTTTTTTCCCACAGGAATCGTGGAAAACGAATTTCCTTCGTTTCTGCTCTGGGACTTGGGCCCCGACGTGCTGGTGAACGGAAGCCAACACGCTATGGCGAAGTTAAAGGAAAATCTCCCATTCATTCAAGGTTGACAGCAAACCTTGATGCTCACGAGTCTTTGCAAACCACCCAACCAGGACCCTGTCGTCGTGGTCGGCCCTACAGACACCGCTTCAATCGAAACCCATCAGGAAGAACGGGAAAAGTTAATCTTCCTCGTGTTACTCGTGTTGGTTTTCGTGACAGATCTTCAACCGACGTCCTCGATGCCACGTTTTTGAAAGGAACATTACTTCCCATGCGCTCTTCATCTTCAGTTGCCATGTCATGTAAGACTCCTGGTGAATCAGACCGCGAAAAACTTCGGCAGCGGGGACGGAAGCGGCATTACTCGTATACGAACAAATCCACGCCAACACCATCAAAGGATAATTTCCGTACACAAACAAACAAAGTAGGGGGCGAGAAAATCTCAACTACATCAAACATACCACTTGTTTCGAAACGCAGTTCTCGTTCGAAGCGGGGATATTCGCGTCGCACACTGGGTACAACTCGCTTCGGTGAATCCCACTCACAACTCACTTGCACTCAGATTGACGTGCCCTTCGTCCTCCAGGAAAAATCTGACCCTGGGACTTGTATGTCGGAATCCAGCCCACCACATGATCCCAGGTTGATTGCCGGCAGTATGTGTTCCCCTTCGAGTTTGGCGGGTATTAAACGGAGGCGTGGACGACCACCGTCTGTCTCTAAATTCGGAAGTCATCCAACCGATAAAATGAAGTACCAACTTATCACCTCTTCATCTGTCTCAGACCTACCTGTAACCGGCGTCCACTCGACAGTATGCTATTCCAAAACGAAGACGGATCAGCTGGGACCCAAATCTGTCACTGATACGCCACTCATGCCTTCTCAACTTCCTGCTTCGTTTCTTTTCAATGACTCTGGTCAAGTGAGATACGGAGCTTCGGACGAGGTACTTCAGGACATTTTGCGTGAGGTGAATGCAAATGGTCATGTACCACGTGTTATATGGCCAACAGATCGAGCGCAGGTGAAGTTACCTGATAAACGATCACATTTTGTGGATGGTCCCTACACAGACCTCTTCTTCGACCTGCCGGTTGTCCAAACTGTGTTCGAAGAAATTTGGAATACTTGTGATAACTTTGTGGGGTTGCAGACCAAAGATCTATTCCTCGCCATAAACGGACTGCTGAGACCCGGTGTGTGTGAACTGTGGAGGCGTAAGCGTGAAGACCAAACGAAGAAACTCAGTCGAAGCATTATGGGTCGCTTGCGACCGAATCCCCGTCCTCGACGGTACTCGGATATGATTATTTCTAACAGCAGTACTCTTTCAGCCAGTTCAAGTACTCGTCAGGTCCTAGAAACCACAGCTTTTGTTGAAAAGGCTCGTCAAGGCTCGCGTTCAGTCGTCCTTGCAAATGCACGATTGACCGCTGCGAAAAGACTTATGAGGGCGAGGTCAAAACCGTCCGCGAGTTCAAGTATTGTGGCTTGCGAGCTAAAACGCTCCGTAGCTGACAGAATATCGGATAGTTTGTTGGTACAGGGAACTTTGCCTCGGCGAATTCGGCCTTCACGTCAGTCAGGCAAAGCGATTCCTCCAGTTTGCCAGGCTACACGCGAACGACGACGACCCGATGTAAGCCATCATATTCACTGGAAGTTTTGCTACCCTTCAACGGGGAAGGAAAACGCCACAGAAATACCATTGATCACTAGCAACTCTAATCGTAAACGTAAGGTTAGAACACATGCGTCACCACAACTGGAAGAAAGAGATACTCCTGATGACTCCACTGATTTTGTTTTAATGCAGGAAAATATTGTTACTTTTTCGGAACCGGAGTGTTCGGGGTCAGTGGTTCTTGAAGGACCGCCAATAAAAGACGAGCCAGAGGCGGTGGATAGCATACCCGAGGAAGTGAAACCCGAAAAACCACCATCGCTTTTACAAAATGATCAACCTCTTTTGCTACTAGAACGTTCCGGTATCGGTCGCCGTAAACGTCGACACGCTCTCACTGTGCAGCGGAAACGCCCTGTAGACAGGTTTTTGCCAGGTTCCAAAGACCACGAAAGGGAATGTTGGAGAATAGAAAGAACCATCCCCACTCATTTGGAAGATGTATCGTCAAATTCATCATCGACGTCTGCATCTGGGTTGGCTGATGCTTACGGGAGAATATTTCGTCCGTCCAAATGGTATCAGAAAAGGACTTCGAAGACTGTACCTTCTAGACGAATTCCTTCCCGCCGGTTGGCTGGTGTGCTACCCATGAATCAACAAAAATATTTGCGATCGATCAGCGCTGTTAAAAGCCGTCAGTCCGTTAATTCCCCCAACATGCCGCGTAGGCTAGCTGTTGTGAAACACGAAGGACGCTCCATGTCACCGCGTCAGAAAATTTCTCGTCGTCCCGATAGAATGTGTCAGTTAACTCTATTAGATCGGCTGGTTTTGGGTTTAAATTGCAGTGTTTCGCAGACTGACAAGGAAATCTACATAAAACAGTTGAATGCTGACGAACTAGATATATTGACTCAGCGGATGGACAAAACGGGATTCTTCGTGCAGTCTCTTTCCGTTCGTCGGAATTCCAACAATGATGCCGAATACAATCTCGTACTTACATTTTCACCAGCAGCTGAGCCGACGATTCGCCGCCCCCGATCTTTGGCCTCCTCAAATCGTCATAGGTACGTCAGTTCTGACCATTCAGCTGATGTATCTCTAAAGTGTCATAGCGAGCGCATCCTTTCGAAACGACTGTCTAACAGACCAACGACAAAGCTAGAACGCTCACTTAGTGGAAGTCACACTCATCTCAAATCAACGTCTTTGGGATCTGGTTATCTGAGTGATTCTGCCGTTACTTTAAGAAGACACGACATTCAGTTGAGTTCCCTCCGTCAGGTGCATTCGGATGGCGAAGATGCATCACCTTGCTCAGTATTGGTCACAAATGAAGACAGGGTCATCGTTGATGGTAAACTAGCAGCCTCCATTCTCGGCAGTGATTACGTTCATACTGCATCCTCATCCAAATTTCAAGGGCGACATGATCAATGGTCTCACGAAAGTTACTCTCCACATGTTTCCCCCAACTGGGTTCATTCAATATCATACAAGCGATCGAATAATGCACAGCCCGAGCGACATTCACTGACTCTTGATGTGACGCCCGCTCATAAACGTACGGCTTTAACCAAAGGTGACTATCCTACTACGGATGCTGTTGTACCCGACACACATGCAGGTGTCGTTTCATCTAGTTCCAGTACCAACGTTTCCACATCGCATGTTGTGTCTAAACGCAGCGGTAAAATGTGTATGACAACTTTTCAATCTGTTTCAACATTTCGGCGTCCCAGCCCACGTAAAGTTATACGGAAGGTATACACCGGCAGCTCAACCATTCCGAAAATTCTCAACCGAAGACGTCCTCCTGGTACTCCGCCCGTGACGCTTCCCATTTCGACATCCGTTACGCCTAGCACTACTGGCGTCATTTCTTGTAACATGAACCAGTCCACCAGTGCTAGTCAGTCGAACATAAACACTTCCACTCTTCCTTCGACAAACGTCATACAATGTGTTAACAAGGCTATAGCCCCAACCGTCTTATTTGAAGAACCGAATCCTCCGCTCACCATGTATGCACAAGCTACCCCAACTTTACCTACTCAATACAGACGTCTGCAGACATCAGTAACACCTGTTTCAGTTGTATCCACCTCACTACATCATTCTGAACAGGTACCCGCAAACGTAACTCACGGAAGTGCTATTTCGCCTATGCAGTCCGATCTAGGCGTTGCCGTGAATACAGTACGATTTCCGGGAACTCCTCCATCCAGTGGTATCGTATCAGTTGCGGCCCGCATGCAGAGTGGACCCAACCCCTGTCCTGCCTTTGAAACCAATGAACTTGTGCCTTCTGACAGCGCGTTTGAAGGTGATTCGTCTTCGTTAGAACTGACATCGACGAGCACTCGTTCAGTTAATGATGTGGTAAGTATCATTGTTGATAAAATTGTTTTCATCTGCCCATTTCGAAATTAAAATACCGTTATTTTGACATCGATATGGTTTTGGAACGTTACTACAGTAAAGCTCCTTATGAACAGAGGAAGTTAGCGAGGTATACTGGGCGGAGGCTATAGACTTGATCATGATAAATGCCACCTCTCTGGATAAGGATATCGAGGTGAGTCGCAAATAGTGGAAGATGTGACCTCAGCGTGCACCTATTGATATTTTTGCAACCAAATCTCCGTCTTTGAAACGATAACACCTCTTGATTACTAAGCAATAAAATACCATAACCATCGTGACCTCCCTTAGATTCACTTCTGCCTTGAGCAGATTGTTGAAACTAATTTGGGAGCAAGAATGCGTTCCATTCACTCGCTGTACCTTTATTCGAAAAAGGCATCCGAGGTGACTGTTCCAACCGTAGGGCTATAGGCCAGTTGTAGTACGGCTGATAGCTCCAGTAATACTGCGACTTCTGACTCCATCAATGGGACGCAAGTTCGAAAACACCAGACAGGTTAATCGAGTTCACTGACTACATCTTCAGATTACCTCGAACGCTTGAGTGGCGTCATGTATACTACCGACCAACTGTGGCGATTCATGTTGACTTCAAGGGGACCTTCGACTCCATTGACAGGTTGTTTCTTCTACGTGACAATAACAGTTGGACGTCGAATATCGTCAAACTGGACGCAGTTACCGAATGTGGCAGGCTAGGTTTCGACCCCTTAATGGGTCAATGTAGATTTTGACTTATCCAAACACTCATATGAGTGAAATTACCATGATGATGTCCGCTAACTGGGTTGATCGCCTCGTATCCAAAGAGGACCTACGTAAACATGTATTGATTCTCTTATGTGCTGTTGAATCCCCATCGTCCATGACGTCGAAGAAGGATATGAAGAACGACAACTTTTCTACTTTGGAGTAGGACGATTAATCATCCTACTTGTAGTTTCCTTATTTACGAACATCCTCGTAATCCTCCTTCTCATTAACGTCAACAGCATAACATCAGTGTTGAACACCGGCACTTTGTGCAGTAAGTTGCTGGCGTTAGAATCTTGAAGCTACACACATGTTCAGAAAGCACAGAAGCATAACACTACTTTATTGAAGGCGACTTTGGGAGGCGAAGTGGTCTATCATCATCAGATGCCACTTTCATTTCTATGAACTAACGCGAAAGTCCAAGATAAGATTGACTGTGGTCGTAGCCGCGTCGTCAGCCCTCACGAAACCACTTGTGGCCCACAGCAGCTGAGAGCGAGGTTTGTTAACTTCCGAGAAAGTAGTCCACGTTTTAAACGTCTTGAGCCACTGAGCAGAAACGCGTCTCCTCTAAATCTTGAGCCTCAAAGCTGGCTTGATTGATCAAGTTCTCTGGGACCGTCGGTGCGCCATGGATCCGTCTATCGGATCACTGGTGTCCGCGATTCCATTTGCATGGGTCGTATTCGCATCACATGATGCATTTGATGTGGGGCACTTCTGGACAGTTGTTCTGACCCAGCTTACTTGTGGAATCCGGCTAATTAGAGGGCCCAGTATGTCTTCTAGTATGCTCCAGTGGTTTGCGTTTTACATTCGACTGCTTTGATCTTCATTCCTGGATCGATCACTATGGTCCGAAAGGAGCGTTTCATCTATGGTCTACCGGTAGTTTTTAACAAAATCTTACCCAACCTTTTAGATTATTTGAGGCAACGTTTATGGTGCCAGGCATTCGCTCTTGTCTTTCACATTTTTTGTCACACCAAACCTGGTTGTTTTAGAACATGACACTCTGATACTTTCTGACTATGAGTTCGCTCCAAATGACTATAACTACAGTGCTGATTTCTATGGCGATCGATTTCTCTTTTCTGGACCGCGGTGCCGTTAAGGTTGTTAAACCGCATTTGTTTTTGTGTACTTATAGAAATACCTAGTAGTCACCTGTCCGTTCAAAATTTTATTAACCGGACTTGTTGGGTTTCCCGGTTATCTGGCTTTCGACGACCAGGGAATATTGGATCTCGCTGGTTGTATCCACCACTAAACAAACTGTAACTTTTTGGAATTTTGTGGTCGCCACATGTCTTTTTCCGCCGATTTCCATTTGTAGCCCCCAATGCCTTTCACCGTCGAGACTCGTCCCGAACAAACACCCCCAGTAAAACCTACAGAGTCCAGCAGAGCAGAAACTATCATTCATTTTCAAATCAATGCCCCAGAGCCTAGCGACCAGCGCTCAATGTCACCCACCGTCCCTGGTGAAGCCGACACTCAGGCTGATTTGGATGATAGCCGTACCCCGGCCACCGCGCTGAGCGCAAGTCAGCTACTTAAACTAAAGCGGCTACACGATGGTTCTGGGCGACCTGCATTGTCTCCGACCGAAGCGCGACCTGCGCAGATGCTGTCCCAGTCACCATCACGAGTTCAGTCGCCACAGTCGTTGACATCTCGGTCACAATCGCAAGCACAAGTACGTCTTAATAGAATGATCACTGAGATTGCCTGATCATTCTGGTTTCTTTTGAGTACATACTGTTGACTTAGTTATTGTACATCTTTCAGTCGGTGTTATCTATTATAATATCCTGCAGTCTTCGCGGTTACGATGGCTATACTTTAACAATGCTCCCTGTGAACATGTCACGTGTTTACGCAAGCGGGGAAATTAGCGCGATTTTTTCAGTGTAAGTAAAGCTCCGAATAAGGTGATTAGTCCGACATCCAGACCTTTCGTTTCCTCGATCAACTAGCCCCATTATCATTAGCGGACGTGTATACGTATGTGGCTAACCTCCAGAAGAAAGACCTATACTCGATCATCGTATTCTCCAGGTAACCGGAACTTTGTCCCGCCACCCTACTCGTCACTTTACTCTATCTTAGGCTTTGCCTATGGCTCATCTCTACGAATTTCCCTTGGTTTAGGTAATCTGGGAAGTGCTATACTTTATCTTGCTTACTGTGGCACCATTTCGCACCCGTCGCATCCGTTTCAACCTGAAGTCTCTATCCCAGATGTCCACGTCAGCGTCTGGTTGGAACTTACAGAGCTAATGACAGTCCATTAGTATCCTTTAACTTCACTCTGTCGTCGGTTCAGTTTTGCAGAATCCCATCTCCCCCCGCTTATTTACTGTGCACTAACTAAAGCGCTAGGAGTCAGAGCATCGGTTGTTGCCTTTGCAGACTTAAACGACCCTGCAATGGAGGAAGTCAAAATGAGAGATAACTACATTTATTGCGTGGTTTCATGGAAAACCTCAGATATTGTTTGAAACTCTTCGTTAGCTACTCATGCATCCCCTGAGCCGAACCAGCTGCTCATACGGTTCCTATAACTTGATCACACCTTGTCGCAACTTGGCTTCATTTGTCTATGGATAAGTAGTGTTGTAGCGGTGTTTGCGGATAGGTTGCCTTTCTGTGTGCTTCTTTTGTGGCTCACATACGATTGGGTCATTCCTGTGTAAAAGTGGACTTGGTTGGGACTACCCGTCGAAGGATACCGATCGTACTCACTGCGAGAATTTGTTAGCTAACCTTCGTAGCCTCCGTAACTTGCGACTCCCCAGGTGCATAAAGCCTAGGGAGGTTAGTGGTATTCCACATGCGGAACTTCATGTGTTCTGTGATGCATCGGAAGCTGCATATAGAGTGGTAGCACATGCTCGCTTCGCGGTGATTGCTGAGGTTTCTGGCTGTTTGCTTGTCTTCTCGAAAACGCGTTGACCCCTCCCAAGTCCGTTTCAATACCAAGGCTAGACTTGACAGCTGTGTGTTTGGCAGTCAAAGTTGCAGATTTAATTAGAGCAAGTAAAAAAGGGCTACTTCCAGCGTACTGTGTTTTGGACAGACTCCATGGTAGTTCTCTACTATGTCCATAACATACTTTCTAGATTTTGTAGCTTTGTTGCTAATCGACTAACAATTATTCGTGGTGTGTCGTCGCCCACTCAAGGGAGACACGTAACGTCGGAGAACAATCCAACCGACGTTGTCTCTCGAGGGACATACAACCTCAGTCTGCCGCGTGGATGGTTAACCGAACCAAGATTTTTCCTCGAACCAGAGAGTAATTGGTCTTCATAGCCTCGATTGACGCAGCCCGAAGAGATCGAGTCGAAGAGCTTTGTAGCACGTGTTAACCAACTCGAGAGAAATGATGGCGTGTGCCTACTACTAACCCGGTTTTCCTGCTGGGTGAAGCTGCAGAAGGTTGTAGCTTGGTCACCACGTTACAACCAATATGCATTGCTTATAGCAGGCAGGGTGGGGAAAGAGGCTGTATCCTCTGGTGGGGATGTGTCTCGTGAAAAGTAGCCTCTAGTGGTAGTAGATGGTTGTGAGGCGAGTTCAGATGGCTTGGTAAGAACCCCGCATCTTGGAACAGCGGTAAGCGCTCTCAAGAAGGACGTTGGAAAAGTGTGTTTACTGGAGAGACGCGATTGGGCTTGTACTCTACCGAAGCCGACACTTATGACAGGAGTGGACTCGGACCATTCGTGTCGGTGGTGCATGGGGTACCCTAGAAAGAAGCTGAGCATAGATGGAGTGCTAGAACCGTGGCGTCCGTTGAGTCAATGTGGAGCATTCGGCGAGCAGTTTATCTTCCATTAATCTGGTATTTTGAAATACCCGCCGTTTCTTCTGTCCCTATTTATAACCCTCGCTCCACTTTTATGTTTAGTGGGTGCGTATGAACTGGCGTTTGTTTGTCCCTACCAGTTCAATCATTTGACCTTCAGGTCATCCAGTCTACCTTATGCACGTGTGACTATCTCACGTAAGAGCCTGTTTGGTTCGTACTTTTATAGTCCAGGTTGACCATTTGTTGTGGACCAGTATCTACTGTCGAGCTTTGCATATTTTGTGAAGTGGTGCTTTGCATCAATAGTACCGTACAGAAGTCCAACTCCGAATTTGTTTTGCCTTCCCGGAGGTTCTGGTATCACGCGTCACTCGAAGATACAGTTTGGCTGTTACAGCCATACTGCCGTTTAACATACCCAGACCTGCGTCCCAGGATTTATGTGTAACCAGGCCGTTCTTGTGAAATAGTCTTTGATGGTATTTTATTTCGCCTTACGAAACAATGCCCAACTATCCATTTTAGATCTATATATACTTAACGCTTTTGCAAGCGAGTTACACTAATAGGTTTATTTGACTGCTCAAGGAAGTGACTGTTACTGGTGTTTTCACTTCTGAAACTGAGCTATCGGTTCTACGGGACCAGCATGGAGTACTGTGAGTTTCGACCAGTGTTCCACCAGTTTATTCCCTCGAATTGGGGAACCTCTTCAGGGTAACCAGACGCCAGAGTTTTGTGCGCTCAAGCTTCTGAAGTGTAGATTTTGTGTCAGCTTGGTATTGCGCATTTTGCATCATAAGTCCGAATATGTCAATGTTACTTTCATGTTGCAACCCACTTTTTAAATTAGAAACTGTTGAAGGAGGGATGGCCCTCGTGCCTATACTCAAAAGGGTTGTACGAAGCTAGTTATGTTGCAGACTACTGCTCAACACAAACGGTGACTTCACTCTCAACCTCAGTGATTGCGAGTGAACGATGGGCCACGAAAACAATTGGACATCCTTTGTTCTACTTGAGCTATGACGTGTGGTCATTTGCCTGGTCGTTTAACCTAATATCGTTCATTTGCACATTAGGTAATTACAACCACTGCTCCTCTCGTTGTTTTTCCATTATACACAGCTGCTACTTGTGCTCAATCAGAATAATTGTCACCAGATCTTGCGCAGTCTGTTAGAAAGGTTTGTGATCGTTTATTGTTCCTGTTAGTGCGCATACTTGCCGGATTCAAATTATAGCGTTCCTGTTTCTCGTTTTTCCCTGCGTTTTGTCTTTCTTACCTTCTGCGGTTCAAAACTCACGATGCAGTTTATCTGACCACATTTTTTGTAGCCAATCAACACAGAGCCAACCACCATACAGAGCAGACAGTCAGTCCAGCTCACGCCTAATCAAGAATTCTCCAGCAGCTCATCTCATTCGACCACAGGCTCCGTCAGATTTAACCCTGGCTTTTATCCCGTCTCCGCGACTGTAGGTGAAACCAACAGGCACGATGCACCATCTCTTATTTCCTGTGACGATGAGGAGACCGATGATTTTGAATTGAAGACTGTTGGTAACAAAGTGTTTTGTGAATTGTCCTCAGATCCCGCGTTTATTTCACGTATTCCATCCAGCTCCTCCGATGGAACTCTTCCTACTGCAGTTTATCGCCCGACAGTCGAGATACCTTATCTCTGTGGAAACCCACCAGTGCTAAACCCAATCCGTACCTACAAATCAGCTTGGTCACATGTTCGACCATTTTTTTCGACCTCAGGCCACATATCATCCCTGGCATCCCCGTTGACAACATCCGGATTCACTGTCTTGCGCGGACTTCCTACTGTCGCACGCCCTGCCTGTAAGTTCAGTTTATGCACTGCCCGCCGATGTCTCATGTTTATACAAAGGATTCTAGGTTGCAGTTGTCCATATAGTCACCCCTCTTGCGTGAACTATGTGCGTTGCTTGTCGATCTTTCTAGAATCATTTCCTAACTTCTGTAGTCTGTTTTTTTTTCGTATTCAGTTTTTTATCATTATGACCTAATTGGAGTCCTATAATGAAGAACAGCAGTTGGACATTCGTCACCTGCTGTTATCCTACGTCCCCACTGCGTTACCAGTTTGGTTCAGCCAACGAGGTTTTACTGCAAACTGTTTCCTGTCGCTTTGCTGTCCGTTCTTTGCCAGTTACACACTCGTCACCGTGTTTACGCATCAGGACACATGTTTCAAGTCACTCTCATTTCCAGTCAACTTTCCGCCGCGGAAGCTGAGCTAGTTGAATGAAAACCAACCAAACTTCATCAGTCATTACAGCGAAAAGATATTTCCAGCACCCCCACCATTGAGATCTATAGCTTAGCTTACTTTGGCACCAATCAAATGGTCGCGGAAACTGACCAAAATAAATACTGTAGGAATGATGACTTTGCGACTATAAATTCTAGATTTTCTGTAAAATTCTGTAAGAAAAGGAGCCAAAATCTGATCAATCAACCCAGTGCCATTGTATGAAACTCCGAATAAGTGGGAGAGTAACCCAATTCCAGTGCCAGGTCCAAGATCCAACAGCAAGCAATTCTACCTGAGGTAGTCCGTTATGAGATCTCATCCGAGTAGCGTCATAATACAGAACTAGAAGTTGCAGTCCATTTCAGTTACTGTAAACCGTGTGTTGCGGTTACAGTGGCTCCAGCTGTGCTCATTTCTAAATCATAAACTGTTCACCAAGTCATGGGCTGTTCACCTGGTCGTTAGTGGTTGTTCAAAAGCGTTGTGCTAGATACGCATGCGAATACACATTACAGTGGACGGGCTTCTGTCCCACAGGCTTCCCGGTTACCTGTTTGTATCTAGAAGTTGCATTCGTTTGGCTTTGGATCCTCTATTTTCTGTGCAACATGGGTTGTACTTTAGTGTGTTCGGAAAGTGATCAGCCGTCCCTGATGGTATCCCAGTTGTGAAGCCAGTTCTTTTTAACCCATCCGAAAAATGTGATGAAACCAAGTTGCGGATAATGACTTACTAAAGAAAGAATAGCTTTCAACGTCTTCAGAGGGGAGTTTGTGATATTGAATTTTAATGAATCCATCCACGTTTCTAGAGCAAACAAAGACGATGTCACAGTGGTTACGAACCGAAGGAAATATGCCACACTTAGGTCACACAAAAAGGCAGGAAAACAGCGAAGTCCTCTCGTGTTATACAAGTTCAAACTAAGCTGACATTATTGAAGGTGTAGAGCTTCGCCTAACAACCGCATTTTTTTACCTTTTCAACTATTCTCTACTAAAAATTAGTGGTGTTGCTATGGCGTCTTTTGTGTCACGCGTGGTCGCTAACACCGAAACGAGAGCGTTACAAAACTTTACCCATTCCTACATTTTCCGCTGCGCCACGTGAATACATTTGCAGTCACATTGTGAAAGAAGCCTTTTTAGCATACCTGAACGAGCGGTATAACAGCATCAAGTTCACCACGGAAAATAAGCATAGGACCATTGGTTTGTTGGACTGGTAAACCACAAGGAATTCTGAGATCCACGGGATACTTGAGTTCTGAGATTTGAGCACTATAGATTGTTTCCAGCAATCTGTTGAACCACGTTGAGTTACGCGCAAAACCCCAAAAGCCAAATCGTTCAAATGGAGGTTCATCTACAAATGCGATACTCAAATCTTAGAACTCAACTATCCCGTGGATCTCGGACGTTCACCTGAATTGGAATTTTGGAACTTTGGAACCAATACGACCAGAACCCGAAGCGGCAAGTTACTAGGAACCTTGTTGAACCCAGAACTTGTTAACTTTATGAACGATAATTCTGATAACATTGTTGACCGTGACATTTGCGTTTCTCAGCCTCCTTTATTATGTCGACATTCTCCCCCTAGGCCAAGTATAGCTGGTAGTGTAAGGCCCAGCAGGCACACCGGTAGAGATTTTCTCAGAATTAGTTTAGAAAATAAGGTGCTGGAGGAAGAGATCGCAATATAAATGCAGGAATTAGCAATTAGAAGACGGAGGTTAGCTGCTCTAAGGATGCTGTTTGATTATGAGTTCTCTGCCGACGAAAGGTCACTTGCAGGCGACTGTGAATATAGGTTTTCCTCCAGTGTACAGAATGTCCAGAATTTTATCCCAGAAGTCAGTGCAGAGGAAGCAGAATGTCCACAAACGTCTACAAATTTGTGTAGAACCGGTGTCGCCGCCGGGATTCGAACCACGGCGCACCACTTAGTCGGTCAGCGCGCTGACCACTACGCTTCGGCGACCGCTAGGGACTGCCGAAAATAGACATGGATATGTTTGGCGATAATTTTATGGGATTCTGAGAGCTTATGAAAGTCTCTCAATTGAGCATTCCTGATGGACTATTTGACGGTAGTAACAGGTTTTTGTGTGTTCTCCATCATTGCCCTGGGCTACCAAAAGGAACCAAAGCACTGTTTTCAACGGGACATTTCTTCGAATGTGCTTATGAAACCACACTGTGTGAGGCTACAGCCAGACGGCAGAAACTGCAGGAAATTGTGCTGCGACTAAATGTTCCCGGTGGTATCGAATATATATATATATAACATTTAATGTTTTGGAGTCTGACTTTTTCAAGGCTTTTCCGGAAACGTCGAAAGTCAATTTGCACCGAAGGCATGACAGTGCCTGTGAAGGGTCTTCAATTGTCGAGTTTCCATCTTCTGCCACTGCCTACTCAGCTCTGCAGAAGTGTGTGACACTGATGGGCGGGCGACTATTTGGGACTCCGTTTTTTTATAGAAATTCGCATGGAAAATAAATAAATGCCAGGAAACCAACCTAAAGTGAACAAAACAACGCCGAAACCGAAAATTTTGAGGCTCTCTCTGAAGTTGGCAGTGGTTCTCAAAGGGAGGACGGAGGTGACGGCGACGAGTCAGATGATGACATCCAAGCGCCATGGAAATCTGGAGTAGATAAAACTGAAGATGCCATGAAGAAGGAAGAATCTGCGAGTGAAGGCTACGAGGAGGAGGATGGGAATGATGACGATGAAGTTGATGAGAGCGTTGGGTCAGAAGAGAAGATGGAGGATGCCAGCGATGAGGAGACACTAGTGGGAGAGCCGCGAGGAAAGAGTAACTCCACCCTGTCCAATAAACCAGCTTGGAAGCCAAGCCAGAAGAGATCGTGCTTCAAACTGGAGGGGGGACGGAGATTTTCTCCTCAAGGAGACAGGCTTCAGTGGCAGAGGTCGTGGTTGCCCCAATCGTGGAGGTCACGATAGCGGTTTCAAGCACAATGAGGAGAGTCGCTGGTAGCCGCACGGATTTTCTATACATATGGTCAAGTCTTTCTACGAAGCCCAGAACGCATGTGGACGAAGTTGGATGTTAAATGTCTGGCCGATTGTACACCGAACCTTGAAGTCAAGGTGTCCAACATTCTGAACACTACTGTCTTGGAAGAACTATCATTTGAGAAACTTCTCTATTACCATTCTTCACGGACTAGCCTGAAACGAGCCATATTATGGATGGCGTGATTCAAATTTTACCTCCGCGGAAAGTCAAACGAAGAAGAAAGTTTGTGCTCTCACTTGGCGCTCCACAGCCCGATGAACTAAGAGCAGCAGAATATTCACTATTGCAATACGTGCAGCAGCACGCCTTTCACAATTTATATAATTCTCTCTCTGGAAAATCGCGTCTCGATGAGACCCAGAATGTGAATTCGACTAACTCGTCACGTAAACTCTCTCCAATACTCCTTGATGGACTGATATACGTTTGTGCGGAAGACTGCAGAATAGTGGACTTTTCCGGTATTTTTTTGCATATTCCATTTCTTCGGCCTTCTGGATCCACCAGGCTTTCCGGTCTGCACGGACACTCAGTTTCACCTGGTGTCGGATGTTGCATCGGGTTGAGTTCTAGTTACGACCAGAAGGGGTCTGTCACTGGGCCTCTAACAAAGCCGCTATCCTGTCAGGGTTCCAGTGCTTAACTGAGGTTGGCTGGGCTGTACAGCAGTATACAGCATTGAGTGGTGTTTGGGATGCCTGTCTCCAGTGACCGTTGACATCCGAAATCCGACCATCCGGCAGGCGTTGGAGGAACCGCTTGTGATAGGTTTGTTCGATTTCTGGATCAATGAGTTTCTCAGTGGCCAAGCGACATGGGCGCGTTTTGCGTAGACTTAGAAAGCGCAATGGAAAGGGGCAGCGTACAAGTGAGCGTCCGGAGTCCACTCAGGTATTCTGGAATGAGCGGTGGACAGTGATCGACCCTCGCTACCAACACCTGTTGGCAATGTCTGTTTGATTTCGAAGCTGGTTCGTTGGTGGGCACCGTGTTCTCAAGCGATCTCTGCTGTTGCGGAAATTGGTACTGGAATGGAACACTACAGTCCGTGATCGGCACACATCTGCAGCAGGCGCTCTCTGTTCTCCATGCACTTCGTGTACAACCCAAGACGACCATCCATTTACACCTAAGTAGCACTAAGCCTACCTACCCGAGAGTTCATGTTGCCAGCAACCAGAACGATGTCTGAGCTCTCAGCCGGTTTTGAAAGAGCAGCTAGAGCATCATAGAAACTGTCTTTGGCAGACCTGAGCTACATTCTGGCGGGGTGCAAGCAGACACAGTGAACAACGAGTGATGGACCTCACTTTCTCGAGATAATTTCACACACTTTGCCAAACAAGCCGCGCAGAGGTGACCGTTTGTTATCCTACGCGAACCTTAAAGGCAGCTATGTAGACCGAATTTCGAGGTTTGAAACAGACTTCGAGGTGTTTAGGGCGTGTCAGACACACAGAAGATGCAGCTGGTCGCGTTGTATGGCGAATAAAGCGGTCAGTTCTGGTTCCGTGGCGTGTGGAGAAAGTACTCAGTTGTGGCGGGATAGCGTAGAAGAGGGAATACAGATTACCTGCCCCGATTTATGTAACAAATAAGGTGACACTAGGCGGCTGAGGTAGCATTGCAATATTTTAGGTTGTGACGCTCATGGTTGTATGCGAGGTAGGATATTGTCAGGGTGCCCAGACCTGGACAGACGACGATTAGGGTCTTCAAGCAAGGTCTTTTTCAAAAGTCCGTCTGTTTATCTTGCCTCCTTACGTCCCAACCGACTGCAGCTCTGACACCATCAAAGAGAAGTTTTATGACGCTTTAGATGCCGTTTTACTTCGAGCTAATACCGTGGTAGTTGCTGGAGATATGAATGCACAAGTGCGGGCTTAGCGCATTTGAGACTCTTTTGAGTGGTCGACGTGGATTGGACTCGGTGCATACGAACAATGGCGAACGATTGCTTCAGCTGTATCCTGCACACAGGCTGTTTTTATGCAGCACCAACTTCCGCAATAACGGATATCGTCTGCCAACATGGTGTCCCCTAACAGCGTGCCAGCGACGAACCCAACCTGATCACATCGCAATCAGTTTCCGATTGCATAGGTCAACAACTAACTGCCGCTCATTTTTGAACATATCAGTGCATTCCGACCATGCGCTCGTCAGGAGTCAAGGATCAAAGTAGCACGACCATCGTGAATAAAGAACACCCCCACCGCACTCTACACAACAATTCTCGCGGCTACCCGCTGCCCTCATTTGAATCTTAAAGGTGAATTAGAACCCCGGGCGGGAAACATTAAAATCCCTATGACCTCGAAGGTTTATAACCTCATGGGTTCTCTCAAACGCCACCGAGCTCTTGGTTTCCGTGACCTCCGACCCACATTGTTCAAACACGGCGGTGAAGTCCTCAGTCAGTGCTTGTCTGATGTGTTTGCCTGCACTTAAGAAATGAGTACCCGTGGCAACTGGGGAGAATCGGTGGTAGTGCCAAATTTCAAAACGGTCCATAGTGAGTGCGGTAAGCACAGGAGGATCAACTTCCGTCGTCATAGCCGGACTCTTGGCATCAGTTGCGCTTCACCTTTGGTGGTCTGTGAAGCACTGACTCGTGTACAGCAAGTGTGATTTTGGTCCGGTGCCGGTTACGTTGACCAAATCTCCACACCCTGTCACGAGCTAAAACAAAACGCCATACAATTTTGGTATTCTTGGATTTTCAAGGCTTTTTCGACGCTTGCACAGGAGGGAATGCTCCTGAATTGTGTGAACATTACACGTTCGTTGTACTCTAAGACTTCCGGGTGTGTGAGAGCATACAGAGAGCTCTCCAAAAACTCCCGTACTCACAGTTTGTCAGGGCTGCCCACTTTATCCACTCCCATTGAGTTTTGTGATCAATGAGACAATAAGATGAAGGCTGGAATGTCTTCAAAACCCTGGTGTTTAAATAGCTGCTGACGAAAATCCTTTCGAACTGGATTATTCAGACGGCATCGTTCTCGTCTTCGACGACGAGAAGGCACAGGTGGTCTTGGATGAATTGACCAAAGTCATCCCGTCCTTTGCTATGGACTTTACACATACACAGTGAAAGGTCATGCGCCTGGAAATGTAGTCACCGAACAGGCCACTTACAATCCAGACAGAGGCGCTCTAAGTTTTGGTGCATTTTATGTATCTGGGATGCTGTATTAGTTCCGATTGTAGAGGTCAATGCACGAATCTGCCAGGCTCGGGTCAAAGCGTCAAAGCGACATATCCCTGAATCTCAAGGGATATGTGTAGCAAGCTACACTGCAGGCTATTTTGTTGTATGGCTGTGAGACTTGGCCTGTTCGGGCAGCGGAACTGAGACGTTTCCAAGTGTTCGACAATTGTTGCCTCGAAAACATAGCTCGTGTGGGTTGTTGTCGGCGAATTCATAACTAAACAATTAGAAAGCGTGTTTTCGGTTGTGCAAAGGGTACTTCCGTTGAAAAATCTGTTCAGCACCAGAAGCCGCGCTGGTTAGACCATGTATCACGCATGCCGAACCATCGTTTGCCGAAGAGTGCTGTGTTTTGTGCCCAATTCGGTGTGGCGGGAGCAGAGAGGTGGTCAACCCTTGACTTGGCAGATGGGTACGAGAGATTACGAAACATTTGGGTGCTATTGGTGCAGCTCGCTTTCCAAGCTGGGTATCGTGTGATCCCCACTGCGCCTGGTTGGAGAAGCTGCAAGCTATGGCTGCTAATCGATGTCAATGGCGTTCTTCTTGTCAGTTTCTATCCAAATTGCCTGAATATGTAGTTCGACGTGTAGGCACCCCGAATTGGGTTTGCTATACTGTAAGTTCCTTCTCATCCACTTTTATTCTTTTTCTGTACACGTGGGATCTCAAACAAATGATGGTTGTGTGGCATTGAGGCATCGGTGTTGGACATCGACATAATGCTTGCGATGAATGTGGCATACTGCTACTGTAATGCAGTTTTGTTAAGGAGCAAATCGCCGTGCCTGTTGCAACGTTCAACCTGGAGGGTCAAGAACCTGTATTCATCAGATCTCTATCCAACGACCCGCCGGATATGAGAAGTTCTGCTTTTATCAAAGTGAACTTCACCAGAGTATATCTCAGTGTCATAGATGTAGTTAAACGGCCACATCTTGATAAGGTCGACGAATAAGTGGAATGAAGTTTTGCAATTATATACTCTGGTAATGTACCGTGCCCTTTGTGATCATTCTGATTGTACAAATCCTTGAGGGAGGTTATTCGTGGTAGCCGAAGCGCGCAAATTACTCGAGACTATTTGAAATATCGCTCTGTTTTGTCAAGTTTTTTTTCGTATAACGATCAGCGGTGGCATGAGCACCATCATCTCTCTCCATTGCCAAAGAACCCTATAGTTTACATACATTAGTGCCATATGGACGTTCCGGCCTCCGAGTTGTCGGGGCGGTCATGGCATTATCGCCTTGCCGGTTATGCCAATAGGGGCGGATCCTTGTCTGTCACCACAGTGCGTGTTGAACTCATGCGCCAGCTTACCACAGACACGTCCGCATTCACAGGGGTGAGCGTACAGCGCCTTGACAGGAAACAAGATTATAGTTGGAATACCTTTAGTCGCTGGGCCTGCCACAGTTTCGGATGATTGGCTTAATCAAAAGCAGTTTTCAGACCAGGAGAAACAGCCATGTTGGTCGTTGGAAGGAAAACTCTCTTCTGCCCCCTATTTCAAGGTGAAGCCTAGGGGAAACGCTTACTCGGCCAGGGCGAAACTCAGGTTGTTTCTCACCATTCTGTCTTCCGGTTGTCGGTCAAGCTGTGTGTGTAATGCCAGCGAGCACTGGACAATATGGCTACTGCACTATGGGGGCTACGATAGTTTTCGTACGATTATCGAGCGCCATTTCTGAACACCGTCGAAGCGATCCATTCTACGTATACAATAATCCTCCCTGAGAGATGACTATGGTGATAGAGTCTTTTCGGGAAGTGGATAGGACCCAACATCTGTCTACCAGTTGCAAAACTGAGAGCTTCCAGTTCACTAAGGTACCTCTAGATATAAATAATATATCACTCAAATTTAAAACGTCAGTTTCGGTTGTTTTTTTCAAAGCGAACTGTTTTTGGTTGCCTCACCAGCGTTTGTTGACGTTATTTGCTTGCTTGTTTTGATTTCGTTTTCTCCAAAACGCACAATCTCCATTATTATGTAACCTCACCTTCGCAGAAGCGATCACATAATCTGACTTCAATATCAACTGTTGACAAAACCTCGCAGTATCTTGCATGAGCATTCAAAAATCACGCTGGCAGTTGCCATGAATATTTCGCTTACCACAATAGACAGCCAGTTTGCCTCTCTGATCTGCATCATCGTGAGCCAAACAGACTCCAGTTTGTTTTGTGGTCCTACTTCTTGTTTTACGCTTATTTTTTTGGAACAATTCATCACAAGGGGTCTTCCGAGTCTGTTGCTTAAACTTTTATTTTGTTAATTTGTTACAGTTGATTCTTGCACTCCGAACCAAGTGGCGACTCGCGTCGTTGTCCAAGAACCCCCTATCATGAGCCGATTTGGAGAAGTGGCTGCTGCCATTTGTGAGGCCGGTCGGACACCGTCACCTCTGAGCTCTGGAGCGACAACGATTTCAACGTTCAGCGGCAGTGCTACCAGCTTGTCACAGACTTTCAATGTGCCCGACTTAAGCAACTCTACTGGACTACCAATTGTTGGCTGTCCGAACAAGCGCACCGTCGTGCACAAGTATCATTCTTTCCGTAAAATCCTCCCTAAATCTCCGGAGCCGTCCGGTTTACTATGTCCTCCAACGACCCCGAATTCTACTTTTGTGAATGTCACTCCAATTTCTCTTCATTCCCCATGCTTAACACAATTGCCAGTGGTTACAAGTGTGTACAGAAATGCTCTAACCCCCCAACCTACTGCGATTCCATGCGATGCTTCAAATCAAGCGGCCTATTTCCTGGATGTGTCGTCTAATGTATCCGTTGGGCGCATGAAATCAGCGGAATGCGGGCCTTCGGGTTTTGGTGTGGCTCCAAATCCGGCTTCTCAATTACTCAAGAGTTTGTTGGAAAGTAGCGATTCTAAAGAACAGGGTACCACACAGTCAGTACCGACAACGAGTGCGGCATCTGTGTCCTCCACCACCCAGGTTACTTCCAGTGTGTCGATGGTGTGGAATCAACCGGCACATCAAAGTCGGGGCACTTGGCAACTCGGGAAACGAGCTACATGCACTCCAACCCAGCGAGGATCATCTGACACGGCCAATCTTGCTGCACCGCGATCATCCATAACGTCCTCGATTTCTCGTAGTCTCTCTGCCACTTCTATATCTTCCACCGAAACCCGAAGTTCTCCCAGTCTACTTCCCCCAACTGTCGTTAGAACGTCCGGACCAACATCTAGATTGCAGCAGATGCAGCAATACCACCAAAGACGACAACAGTTGCTTGCTCAACGGCAAGCTCAAAAACACATAGAACAGGAATCAGCCGTCCGTGGGGACTAAAACCAACTTTCTTCCCGGACCTAATTTGTGTTTCAGCATGGTCCGGTGTTCCACTCCGCAGCTAATTCGCCTGTACTTCAGTTATCCCAACAAACGTCAGGAGCTTCTGGTGATTGTGTCATGTGAGATTTCAACGTGCTGCCTACACGCTTTATCAGTGGTGTATGTGTATATATATGAGTTATCTCTACTGTCCCTGTGTACACATGAACCCGTTCTCCCAGCACAACGCGATTCGTGAAACCCGTTTGTTTCAGTGCGTTTTCTTCATACACACATTTATCACGAGACCATTTTTGGTCTCTCTTTCCGATCATCCTTTTGCGTTCACCCGTGTTCCTCCATACTGTTCACTTATTTGCCTCCGCAGATCATGGGGTTCGCGATTGTCTGCTTCCATTAACTGTTTGCCTAACTGCAGTGTCGTTACCTACGATTAACTTTGTCTTTTTTCACGAACACCGCTGATGTATCGATTTCCGATCACACGTTACTGATCTGCCCGGATCAGATTGCTCTTTTTCTGCTGCCGATGCTTACTCTTGTGGTGTCACACTCTACTCTGCTACCGTCTTTCCAGGAAGCGGGGTTAGAGTGGGGTATTTTCACTTACTAACTTTTTACTGCCCGATTAGTAGTGAGAAAAAGTTCTACCCTGTTTTTGCCCTCTATTTTCATTCGCGACATTTTGTGGAATACACTGATTACCTCATCCAACCTGTTTCCAATACCATCATCAAAAGGATTTTTTGGCTATGTTGGCAGGATAATTGTGGTTTTAACGAGACGCAATTCTGTACTCTAGAGTGGGTTTTGAGGAGCCTTTGTTTAATGAAACGGTTGGGTGGGTAATAGAATGGCACGTGTATACGAAATCGATGTAACTGTGCCTCAGATCTAATTCATTGCCTATGTCTATACTAACGCTCCTATCATGTACCGAACCTGAATGTCACTCCTCCCTAATGGACAGATCGTCGTCCGTTGCGCTGCTTAAGTACTTACTTCTAATGGGAGCGTAGCCCCTTGCTCGTACCTTAGGAGGAAGTCTTCTTCCGGTTACTTTTCGAGTCAGTCATTGTTCACGAACATGTGCAGTTATCGGAAACAGTTGAGTGTGAGAGTCATTTACATTCCCCATTTTACAGCAACTTTCCCTTCATCTGCAGCAGGGCTTCAAAACCTACACCATCCGGTAGAGCGCAACATTTCCTAAGAGAAAGTCGCATACACGTAAGAATATGACGCTAATTGAGACGGGTGTAGTGAATTTTTCTTTGGGGTTAAAATTGGCCAGACAGCACGAAATGGACTGGTGTTTCTAGACACATCTAATTAGCTGAATCGCCACTCATTTTGGAGGGTACCGTGGCGGTTCCTGCGAATCACACTACGTTCAACTGCATTTCAGCCGTCAGATTCCAAAACAAGTCAGAAACGACCCGAATGTCATTTTAAGGTCAAAACTCAAGGTGACAGATAGATCTGTCCCTCAGATTAATGCCCTTATGTTCTCAAGGCAGACTTTCGGCAACTTACTGAACACAGGTTCTTGCTTGTTCTGGTTGATCTTATATCCGGGCTTCTTGAAGTCATCTTTGAGTCGGAGTACTCCAGGTTTAATTATAGAGCAGTAGATTTTTCACACCAGGCATTGCCTTTTTCTCTTGTTTTCTGTACCGGCTTATTTCACCTCTGAAATCTTGTTATTATTAGTGTTGTTTTGCTGAACGGTCGTGCAACTTTGTGTCGGTTCTTTGTTTCCTGCTCCACCCACTATGGTATACTAGAAGGCACGATAGCTTCAGACGGCCCTTTATGGAGACAAAGGAAGATTATTACAACTGTATTTATGGGGTACTCACAGAATGTTCCACAAGGTCGTGCTCGAATCTTCATGGGGGGGGGGGCGAGAAGCGTCGAGCTGAAGATGCTCGATACAGATTGGCTGGCATTCTGACCAATCAGGGTATGGCTTCGTTTGGTCCGTAGCCGGCACGTGACATCCGTCCAGTTGAGTGTCGTTCGGTTACTAGAGGTGGCTGGCCTCCGGACAATTAGTTTGACCCAACGGATGATACCAACCAACACCTACTGTATCAGAAGACTTCATCATATAACACAGGGGAACGTTGACATGAGTGAAACCTGTTTGCTTTATATCTAAGGTTGGCGGCAGCTTTTTCGGATACTCGCTCTGATTGCTACCGGATCGGCCCAACAGTCGAGGCATTGTTTATTCATGATGATCCTTGATGGTTTCGTTCGTAGTTGGTGTTCGGAGACCAGTCGTGCTGACCAACTGAAATAATCTTCAGACATTCCCGGCTTTCTGGGCCTCTTCCATTCTCTTGGCTTTCCGTGCCCACCAGACTTCACGGTCGGCTCGCACACTCATTTTCACTTTGCTTCTGTTGAATATTCGAGTCAAGTTATTTTGAGGACCGGCTGTACTATTCCTCCGAGCTTTAAATAGTGTCACCGTTCGGTCTGATATCCAGTGCTTTTGTGGGCTTGGTAGCACCGGAAATCACAAACGTGTTCCAAAACGAGCGACAGTCAGTCACTGATCCCCGCTATCAGTAACCGATGGCATTGTGATCAATTTGAGTTCGTAGCTGATATACCGTTGGAGAACACTTGGGGCCATACAACTCGGGCTATTTCGGATGTTGGTGCTGGATAAAAACAGCCTGTTGCCAGCATACAGCTGAAGCAGTCGTTCGCCATTGTCCGTACTTACCGAGTCCAATCCATGTCGACCCCCTAATTGAGTTTCAAATGCGCTAAATCTGCCCACTTGTGCATTCAGATCTCTGGCAACCACTACAATATCTGAGCTTTTAGCTCGCCGCAACAGAGCATTCAGGGCGTCATAAAACTTGCCTTTGATGGTGTCAGAGCTACAGTCAGTCGGGACGTAAGCGGACACGACAAGCAGACAGCGATCAGTTTCCCGCTTGTGAGACTCCTTCACAGACGTTACCAGACGAACCGCACAGAGGCGACTATCAACAGGTATCCAGTCAAGTAAGGATAATTTTGCCTGGTGACTTAGGACGATACCAACCCTTGCACATCCCACCGCAGCAGCCTCTGGATCACCAGAGCCGCGCAGCCGGAAGCGAGTGGAGGCTGACGGGGCGGTTAGCTCAATCACTGTGCTTGCATATGGAATTCTCGTTCCTGAGACATGGCACACATCAATGCCAAGCGAGTCCAGTGTGAGAGCAAGAGCAGCTTGTTGTGCTTCAGAGTGCGGACATGGAAGGCAACCACATAGACTGGGTGTCGAGGCTTGAAGATTGGTTTCCAATACCTGAAGATGTCGGCACCGAATGACGCGCAGATGTTACTTGCAAAACTGATGCAAGACGAGTGGAGTTATCAGTCCAAACTGTTGGGCCTGCAAGGAGAGGTTTATTAATCACGTGGGGAGAGGGGGAAGAAAAAGTATGTGAAAGAGAAAGAAGGGAGACGCCAGTAGTAGCCTGTTTTCGCTTACCAGCCTTGCTGTATGCAGCCAGGAAGGCAACCAGCCTGATGGTACGACGCGACGTCCGATGGAGCATGAGTTTATCACTTTCGTACTGGGATTCTGCTGGGATTTTGCCAGGACGCCCACACCCAGGCAGGAGGACGATTTGTTCCAGTCTGAATACAAAACGATCTGTTCTCTCTCTGAATGATTTCAAAGTGATGCACCGTCCGAGCTTAGTGGTTAACTTCGGTGTGATCTTAAACGGTATACTATACTTGGGCGGCATGATGAGGAAGACCACGTTAACCTGGATTGGAACGATCGATTGAAGCATATGATAATCGTGTTGGGATATCTTGAGGCTCGTAATTTAGGGATACAGGTTATACCACAATGGTAGGAGACCTTCAGTGTACTTATCAGGTAAAATAAGCGACCACAAGTATGTTCCAAAACCCGTTAGGAACATACGGCCCACTGTCTTGTGAGCTCCAATGGTAAAGGGTCTATGAACTTTTTTAGGCGAATAGTGTGTAAAATCGTAAGGCATTTGTCACGTTGTACTATGAATTACGAGGCCTTCCTGTAATAACAGGTAGAAAGCCATGGGCACTCATACGCATCCATCTTTGTGTCTGTTGTCTCTACGTGGAATCCGGCGCACCACGCCAACCTTATTCGTACTTGAGCTGGATTCGTGTTTTTTGTGTAGCTCATGCCAGTGCTGCTTAAACTAGCCGGTTGCGTCGTCTTTCTCCGCGTATCACTTAGCTGTCCATTAACAGTTACAACGGTGGTGCACTTCATGGTTGAACAAACTAGGTTGGATTCAATAGGATAACGCTTTCCGCAGTTTTGTGGGGAACAGAACCAGGAGCTGTTGACCAGAAGAAAACCGAACGACTGACTTTTAAATCATTATTGAAAGATAAAACCAAGAAAATGGATCTCACTCCAGTCCATTTTAAAGCATTTAAGCCTGAATGAATATGGCAATAAATTGGACCCAATCGCATCGTAGGCCAACCGGGTCCGATTTTTAAGTTGATAGATTTAGGATCCATACCCGATTGACCCTTGATGTAGGTGACCCATTTCCAGTATTTTTCCCATTCCTGATGTGAAATTGATGTTTTTTTAGTGTTGCAGCTGAAGAGAAAACGAACTACCGACAACCCACAGTCTTTATCTTCCTGTTCTATTATTTAGATGATAACATTAGAGCTATTAGTGTATGCGTTAGTATTAGTGTATATAGTTTTGCAGGTGCACTGTAAGAGATCATTGCCATTAACGGGGTGTCGCGCAAACCTGCTATATCGTTACAGTGGCTAGTAACGAGGTTAATAGCTCTGATGGTTGATCAGCTGACTGTTCACCTGGTCCCGAGCTTGGCAGCTGACTCGCAAACGTATCACCACCAGTCGAGCAGACATTATCGGTGCGCCGTTAGGTGATGATTTCCACTCGACTGGTGACGAAAAGTTTGCAAACCAACTCTCAAACTTATCGAATAGACTAACAGCTACTATAGGTGCGCGAGTGACCAATTTTTGTATGCAATACTCAAGGTAGCAACAGTTAGCGACTTCAAACAAGATGAAGTAGACAAGGGATTCATCAGGCTAGAACTGCGACCTTAAGGAAGAGTGGGTCTGATGCATTTCTTTGGAATTTAGTTTCACCATTCTTAGCTGTCGAAAAATCGAACTGATCTGGTTTGGTATGAGTGAGTAGAATGAACAGACGTGCTAGACCGTAGAATACGTTGTCAAATTGCGGTTAATCGATCGGGCTTGCTGATCTCCGAAGTTCTAGCGTTGCTCTAGCACCGTGGGTCAGCCATCATTAGGGTGAGTTTGCGTTCCCTTGTTCTGTGTGATCACGTGAACCGGCGTCGTTGGATCATCCTAAAGCAACTGTTAGTCTAGGCGGTTTTGAAACCATTTCTAACCTTTCACATGATAACGCAAAAAACGTGCAATGGGTGGTTTTTGGTGTCCAAACTTCTAGAGTATACTGTGGATTTGTTAAGTAATCCTGCTTCAATTTCGAAATTTCTTGACTGAGTTCCTCCAGTAGGCCTGCTCATGTTAATTTTCTCAAAGACTAAGCTGTTAGGTCTTAGTGTATTGCTCGTATTCGAATGTCCCATACCGATTTATAGTTCAACACTGTAGCACAGTTGTTGCCTAATTTAGATTCCACCTTCAGTGGAGGTCATCCCTCGGAAGAGACCACTCTTGGTTGGTTATTTGAAGATTCTATTGAGGTTTCGGATTTCGGAGAAGACATTTCGAAGCCCACAACCGGGACCACTTCACAGGCTTGTTTTAGTACATTTCTCGCAGAACCGACTACATGAGTAGTCATCTCCAGCTGACCAACCAATGACCAAGCATCCGTGTTTTCCCGAAAGAGCGCAGCTGAGAGTTTAACCGACTTTTCCAAAGAAGAGCACAGAATATCAACTTGTATCACGTAGTTGGACGGTTTCTTTTACACATATATACACATATATGAATCGTGGTGACGGACTTCATGCTGCTTGCAATCAGCATCTCGTTCATTCCAATCTTACACAGATTTAGTTGGAATCTTTGGGCTTTTGGCATCAATCCGGTGTTGACCGCTTTACAAAGCAACTTCCCTATGAACCATGATAAGGTGTGCACAAATTGCTTAGGTTGTTTCGTGCGTTCCACTGTTTTTGTTGCGGCTGCGCTCTGCTGATTTCGAGGCCACCTTCCACTTGATCCAGTGCGTGGATAGTTTGTTAAATTTTCTATTATAAACAATCGGGAACTTTTAGATATGATGTTGCCAGACGAGAGAGCCGTACTACGTAGATCCACGCCATATTTTTCTCTACAGGATAATTTTTCTGTTCCAGCTTTCACTAAAGTCAGCCTCGGGACAGACTATTTTTGCTCACCATATTCCGATGGCCTCGTCAAATAAGAGCTAAACGGTCTCAGTAGTTCATTTTAACGTGCCCTAGAATGCGCATACGTACGACCACAGCAATACACATTACACACATGAACTTGCCTGACGACTATGGAATTGAAAGTGCTTATTCCACAACCCGAGTTCTTGGACTGAAACCAATACAGTGTAGATTTCTAGCACTCTTCCCGGGGATGTATAGAATACTTTCAGATGGACTCCGTGGTCGGTCTAATCGTGGTGATCTGACTTAAAAGCACAACATTGAAATCGCTATGTTTCTAGGACAGTAAATCAATTGTGGTGCTTTAAGTGAAATATATGGATAGGGTTTTAAGTGCTTTGCATGTATGTTGTTTATTTGAGTAAGCAACTGAAACGCTGTCGGAGGTAGAATAAGTCGTCACTGATACGCTGATTACAGGGCACTTCGGGAACATTGGATTGCGATGAGGTGCACAACGTACAACTTTATATAAAAAATCAACCAATGCCAGAACGAAGGAAAATTCATGCTGACATAGATAAACTTACAAAGTGATATTTGTTCCGATTTCCCGTGGTGCAGTTTTTAAAACCGCTTCGCTGCGACGAGACAACTCTCGTCTAGAACCATTCATAAGTTTCGAGGACATCTAGCTGAATACATTTTAACATCTGGTTACTTGAGCTTCTTGCTTTGTCCGAATAGAAGCCCTAATTTGCCTCGTCACGTTACTGAACTGAAAATAATGATGTAGTAAGTAGTAAAGTAACGGATCGACTTTTTAGGACTGCATAATAGCTAGTTCCTGTTGCAATACTGATATCCCGAGCCTAGATTTGAACTTGTACCAGGAACTTCCAGTAAATGAGTTGACGGCCCTAGAGCACCTCATAGAATACCTTGATGGCGAACACGATCACTAAAGCTTTCTTTTCGATCTGGCTACACTTGTGTTTGGCTGACGTACGCAACTGGTCACTGTTCCGATTCAGTAGTTCGAAGTACCTAGTACCACAACGATTTCCATCGGCCGATTGTACCGATCGAGTAACAAGCCTAAGCTCAGAATCAGCTTGCCACAGTCGAAGACATGTTGGTATCTCGCTGACCATCTCCCCTTCATTCCCTTGGTAAAAGTTGTTTCAATGGGCCTTGATGTTTGATGGTAACCAAATCAAATGGCCGATGAGGCTTGATGGCATCGATGTTCCGCAAGCCTGGTCGGCGGTCATTAGTGTAGTAGGCAAAATTCCTCATCGACAGCAGGGAGACGGTAAATTTTTTGCATTCAATGAAAGATGAAATCGAGATGTTGCCACAATTCCTCTGAACTGGAACCCATGATGACCAGAATGTTCAAGTAAGAAGCAACGTCAGGTAAATCCCTCAGTAAGGTTCCTCCTATTTCTTAAAATATGGCTGACGATATCTCGACATCAGACTACACTACACAGACCGCAGTGTATATTAATGGTCAGGAGTCCTTTAGATTCTTCCGCTACTTCGATCTGCAGGCACCCCTCAGCCAAGTCAATTTTTGTCAATAGTTTGTCTTCATTGAGTTTTGCGAGCAGGTCGTCCGACAGGAAAGGAGTGTGCTGATTTGTTCATTGCAATAGGTGAAAACGATCGTGCAAAAGCGGATAGTTCCGCTGGTCTTTTCGATTATGATGATAGACGTGACCTATGCCGAGTAGTTCGTCGGTTGGGGAACACAAGCTTTCCACAATCAGTTGAATTCCTGGTGGAAAACAAGTAGTCCTGCGTATGGCGTTGAGCTGTTTCTCCTGAAAACTGATCTGGCATCTGGAACGAGACACAATCTGGCTTTCGCGACCGGTCCGTTGGTAAATTCGGGTCCACAGCAGTAGAAGTCTACCCAGCGGAACTCGTGTAGGGTCCTCTTGGGTGTGGCGCGCAGGAGGTTGAAGATGGTACAGTTATGTGGTTCCAATATGTGCAGCTTTCCGATCCAATCCAACTCCGTGAGATCAAGTTTGGGGTATGACGTCAGGTCTTGTGTGGCTTGGACTGTCTATCTCACCGTCAATCTCGACTCACTCTCCACAACCGCTGCAGGTCTAGTGTTCAGTCGGCTGAGTTCTAAAAATCTGCTCCCATGTTAATTCACTCATTAGCGCGGTATCGACCCCCATGTTGAACTGCGGATAAGCTGGGAATATTGCTGATAATGTCACGAGCCTCCTTTGACGAGTGAACCCCACTTTGAGTGCCATCATCAATGATTCGGACGGCAGTTGACGGGTTGCACGGAAGTTCGATCGTGGCTATTGCTTTTGAACTGAATTAAATTCCTGTTTTTCGTCCATATTCCTGAACTGACTGATCATGTCTTGGCCTCCAATGCTTGGCTGTATCTCCTAAGCTCTGATGACCGAAACTGTGACAGCTGGAACTACATTATCTTTGGCACATGGTTTCAAGCTGATAAACTGACTAACTGATTATGTTATACCTCAGATTGATTTGGCCTTGATCTTCGGTGGAGCCGCGTAATATTTGCATCCTGTTTAGTGCCGCTGAGCAGCCGGGTTCTGATAGGATGAAGTAAAACCGAAGGGAAGAATTAGCAGAGCTCAAGACACCCGATTTTGATTGAAAACTTCGAAAAATCTGACAGAATCCACATAACCCTCATTGACCAGAATGATACACTGGTAAATGGTGCCGAATAACGACAGAGTTGTGATCTGTTCAGCAAGCCTGAGACTATTTCGTACCCTTTGTACCAAGAGATGAAAACATGACAGATAGTGGTGCCAATCTGAACTAAATGAATAAAGCTGCGGTCGTACCAACTGAAGGAAGAATATGCTCACTTGTGCCGGGTGCTGGTGTCCGAACGCTCAAAGCTTCGATGGGCTTTAGCTGCGCTTCCCCAAACTTCTTCTGTTGTTGTATTCATTTTCGTAGATACACTCGCGTGCAAATTAAGTCGTTGTGTTTCGTCAACAAAACTGTGAGATGTTTAAATTCAACAGACGTGGTGGGTCACAGTTCGAGAGTCGACGTAATTGTAGTGCCTCAACTCAGTTATCGGTTCTCAGCAGAAAAACCAGCAAAGGTTCAATGAGTACAGTGAATGCCAAAAATAACTAAAAGCGGTGTGTGGTGTACCGTGTGTAATGCGCACGCAGCGGCAACAGCAGAAATTGAAACGTTTTCTGTATGCGTGACCAGCAACCGATACTGAGCGCGGACTGAAACACGGTTGGCTTTTGGATCCATACTTTCGACCAATGAAAGTCCACCTGTCCGACGAATCGAACATCAACCCGTCCACTGACCAGTCACGTGACAGCTTGTTTATTGGCTGTTGTATCGTCTACGTAAGGTGTCCACGACCACAAGGATTAAGCCTAATAAAAGCTCTGATGCGTCCGATGATGGTCAGATATCAGTAAATGCACGTCACGTTTGCACATCAACAAGAAGGCGTGTCAGTAACAGCATCAGCGTACAAATATTAAACATTCAGGCCAAGAACTATTCGACGGGGAGCATTAAAATTTCACCATTTGATGGATGGTGAGGAACTTGGTGCTGTCGAAGTTGGAATGACCCGCCGTGGTCCTATAAGAATGTTTCATCATATCAAGCCTATGTAATTGTCGTTTCTCCCACTTGCTGGACTGCCATATCCACAAGCGTTTCAGTGAAACCACATCAACGGTCCAACAAAAAGGGCTTAACCTTCAGCTTCTATCTGGTAGGTTGCAGGTTCGACTCGTCCTGGAGCTTCCTGATAAGAATGAAACAGCTGCACAGTGTTTCTTAGATTTTCGACGTCGACTGACTTCACTTACAGAACAAAATCTCGGTTGAAATTTTTGATTCTCCCCACAATATCAACAAACTGAAAGTAGCTCGGGAACGAAATGGCTCAGTGGTTAGAGTGCGAATTTACTGACCTGAAGATTCATAGTTCGAACCGGACTTCTGCCTTTCGACTTCCTTGTCTGGGCCTGGGCAACCTGGCAGTATCCCAGCCCTCGTGCTTCCTTCGGGTGGCATGGCAGCTAGGCATCAAAAAGTTGTTACAACTGAAGCAGTTTATTTGTTTTTTCTTCTCAGAAGGAACGCATAACAAGCCCCTATACATATTCGAGTGTTTCCATGGGACAAATGGAGTATATTATTTAACATCCGGAAATGTTCGCAGAGGTACTGTTACACCATAATTATGGGACTAACTTTGTATACCTATCACAAGAAACTTCGACGGTTTTCAGAGGAGCGCATCACTTATGTTCTTTTTCAAAATGCAAAACGATGCTTCACTGTGCAATACTTCCTTGATGACGCAATTAACCCACTTACACGTACTCAACTCATGGGGATTTTCCGTACACGTTCGTATGATCAAGCATAGATCGTCGTCCAATCTCGGAGGCTCGTAATGACGAAAACACGGAATGCCGGAAAACCATTTGTGGATTTGACAAATGCAGTTTAAGAATCATCTCAAAATTGTGCTGCTGCAGTCAAGTTATTTGCGACTTTCCAGTAACATGCTGATGAATTTGCTTTATTCGTTTTTATCACTTATTCAGTGATTTATCTGTTTGAACTGAGAACAACAAAACAATACCGGTCTAGTACGGCGTGGTTTGATGGCATCTAGCGCTGGTCTCTTGCGTCGCATCAGTTTGCTCTGGTCAAAGTTAGTTTTGACAGTGTTTGAATTCAGAAAGCTAGAGTGATCTAGCAGTGTAGTGTGGTCACTCTGAACGTGATGTAGATACCATAAGAAACTGGGTCGGTAGATTAGAGCAAGATGAATACAGTATACGGCGAGCTCTCCAAAAGCTTCCGTACACAAAGTGGCGTCCGTCAGGGATGCCCACTATCCCCATTCTTGTTTAACTTCGTGATCGAGGAAATAATGAGACGAACGCTGGAAGGTCTCCAAAACCCCGGTGTTCAAATAGCCTCTGACGAAAACCTTGTCGATCTGGAATATGCAGATGACATCGTTCTTATCTTTGAAGAGGAGGAGAAGGCGCAGGTGTTTTTAGATGAACTGAACAAAGTCATCCCGTCCTATGGTATGCACTTTGCACCCAAAAAGTGTAGTTGTGCTCCTGGACATGCAGTCGCTGAACACACCACTTACAATCCAGGGAGAGGCACTGGAAGTTGTGGAGCGTTTTACATATCTTGGAAGTTGTATTAGTTCTGATTGTAGTGTGACAGATGAGGTAAGTGCGCGAATCTGCAAGGCTCGGGTCGCGTTTGCTAATTTGAGACACCTATGGCGTCAAAGTGGTGTGTCCCTGAATATCAAGGGACGTGTGTATCAAGCTACAGTGCGGGCTGTTTTGTTGTATGGCTGAGACTTGGCCTGTTCGAGCAGCGGAACTGAGACGTCTTCAGGTGTTCGACAATCGTTGTCTCAGAACCATAGCTCGTGTGGGATGGTGTCAGCGAATCCGTAACGAGGCAGTTAGAAAACGAGTTTTGGGTTGTGCAACGGGTACTTCCATTGAAGAATGTGTCCAGCACCAGAAGCTGCGTTGGTTGGGACATGTGTTGCGCATGCCTAATCATCGTTTGCCGAAGAGTGCTGTTTTCCATGCCCAATTCAGAGTGGCGTAAGCAGAGAGGTGGCCAACCCTTGACTGGCAGAAGGGTATGAAAGAACTCACGAAACGCTTGGGTGCTGTCGGTGCTACTCGCCTTCCAGGATGGGGACCGCGTGATCCCCAGTGCGCCTGGTTGGAGACGCTGCGAGATATGTCTGCCAGCCGATGTCAGTGGCGATCTTGTTGTCAGTTTCTATCCAGATTGCCTGAATGAGTGTTTGGAGGTGTAGGCACCTCGGAATGATTGTAGTAAGGCAGCAATAAGTCCCCTCCCCGTCCATCTTTATTCTTTTTCTTCACAATAGGGCTTTCAAATAAATCATGGTTGTACGGCAGCGAAGCATCGGTGTTCAACACTGATGTCATGCTGTCGATGATGATGATGATGATGATGAATACAGTAGAAAAAACAAAATAATAATTCTGTTACAAGCTACAGACAGGTTGGAAACGCGACTCTTCTGAGCTGTAAACCAGTTTGCATCGGGCCCAAATTTGTCGGGTCTTTTGGTATCTAAATATCTGATGCTTCCATCGCAGATATCTTCTTGCTATCATTCAGTCCAATTTTTTTGCTCCCTTCGCATCCATTTTGTGCGTTTTGGAAACCCACTTTTTAACTTCCAGCTTTCAAATCCTATTAGATTGTTAAATTGCACCAACAGTTAGTCCGTTAGAGTACGGACTAATAAAGTCTATCACGCGATTAGCACATGACCACTGCATGAATGGCATCCGGCCATTATCTGCGATGGTTTCGCGCTGGTGCACAGTGAATTTTACCGTGCTGTCCTGCGAGTTGGTACGGTGCATGGGATGGATATCAATAACATTCCTTCTCTAGTGATCCTGCAATAAGCGTTTCGAGAACGGAGTCTGACACGGTCTGTTACAAACCCATCTGAAACCCATATTTACCCACTCATGGCGCTCGTCTGTGGAACGACCGTTTGATCCGCTGCTTGTCCTTACACTCTCTTATTCTGATAATCGTTTCGCCATATCTCGTCAAGAGGATGGATTTATTCCTACACACCATAATACGCCAAATTCGGTGGGATTGGCAGTGCGTGCGTGTGAGCACCTGAGCTCAGTCGTACCAAGAAACACATCAGGATCTAATACTCCCTCATGGCGTCGCATCTGAGTTATTTACGTTAGCTTCGTTTTCTCTATAAATTTCTGGCCTATTTATTGGGCTGAGCTTGTTTGCTTTAGTGTCAATATGTTCATGGACTTTGCGCACATTAAATGAGACGAGGCAGGGGTATACAAGCGCAGATGCTAGATGTGCTCACCAAAATATTTGAATCGAGGAGTTAGGTAGCCGAGGTTAGGGAATTGTTGCTTAGTCAAAGACGAGCACTCTCGACTAGTTCTTTGTCAAGCCGAAAAAAATTACTACTAGCGAGACAGGCGTGCTCTGAATGATTCACCTGCAGCTCATTCATGGCGTAGTCGATGTGGTTGCCTTGACCTGAATTTACGATCAAGTTTCATCAATCGGGCATTCCTGTGATGATGAAACCACCGCTGATCTGCACTTTTCTGTCTTATTTACCGGTCTCCTATACATGGAAATCTTGCCTGTTCAGATGTTAATCACACAACGCTGAACACGAACAGTTTGTGGTCGAACATATCGTCCTCAAGGAGTGCATTTAAATTGTGGTTTGACAGCCGTATTCCCAAAGTTATGTTTGCGCGTACTTTTGGTGCACACGTTTCACATGTGCGAAAGAGCCCAATCCACACTTAGCGGATCTTCAGGCATGAAGCCAGTTAGCAAGAGTAAAAGGCGATTAAAAAGCAGGTCCAGGAAATGTAGAAAAACAGGGAACTAATCAAAACCGATCAACCTTAAATTCTTCTGGACGAAAACTGGTGTCAAAAAAGAGAAAGTAATAATGGTATTTTGACCGGATGATATCTGCCGTTTCACCCTTGATGCATAGAAAAAAGTATAGTAGTGTCGTGATCCTGTAAATCAGTCAAGGAAAGCCTTTCGTTCACCCCTGGGAAAGCTCGTTTCATTAAGCAAAATTACTGGGTTCCTATTAGTTTACAGAAAATCTTATTGGATGCCATTTTGAACCCGGAATCGGGTGTTCAGATTTGTCTGACTGTGACTGATCCAGTTTCTGGTAGATTCTTTAGTCATTTAATCGGTTGTTTATCTGCAGTGCTGACTAAAGCAAATGAACTTTGCTAACCTGTTGACCTTGGAATGCGTCCATCATCAAGTATACACTGAAATATTCAGAGATTATTTAGATAACTTTGAACTGATTTCGAAAGGCTATTGGCTGTTCGTGTTGTCGGGTCATACGTTGCTCACATCACAGGCTCTGCACGGCCTCTGCACCACCCATACACGTAGCTCTTTGGTTCTGGAATTACCACCAGGCCTCTTAAATCCATGCATACATGATAGGCCTGTGTTGTGTTGTTTCCAAGATCAAAAATTGCCTCCGTTACGCCATGGCAGCTGTTGAGCTGTTTGGATCAGAAATGCATATTTTCCTGCTTGACATTTTACCGGTACAAAAGTCCAAGTTCTTTATCGGCAAAACAAGCGTGCGCTAGTAACCATGGTGAACGCCGATCTGGAGTAAGAATGATGCGTCGTCACCACATCTGCAGTGATACTTCATGGCGCGTCATTTGGGCGTCCAATGTCAGCAGATCGAATAGCGACTCTCGTTGAACTGACCATCTCACTCGGCTACTGTCTTAAAATGACTAATTTATCAAATTCCGGCAAATACCCTGGTGTTAGGTTTGTCTTCACGGTAGAAATCAAACTAAAGAGGTTTGATCTGTTGGTAGTGTAGTTCAGCTTGGCTTGAACAGGGTTACTTACAATGGCCGTTTCCAACTAGAATAGCTAAGGAGCAGTTTGACCAGAAGAGAGACCTCAACTTGCATTTGGTTACGTAACTTTGGGGCCCTACAAGTTAAATGCCCTCGGCTAGTGGTTCTATGGAAATGGATTAAACGACGGAAAATTTGAACGATAACCGAAATTGCTGCGTAATTTTGGGGCTACTTAACTGTGTATTGTCCTAAACACGCAAGTACTCTGTCGCATGGTGCACAATCAGTGAAACGCTCTCACTTCTCAACCACCCCAAAATAGCTATTCAGCGAGGACTGTTGGAATAACCCGTGAGTTTGCTGATGCACGGATGCATTCGAGTGTGCGTAGAAGTCATCATTTGTGTATCTGAGCTGCATACGGCGAGGAAGGAGGTACTGAAGAAATGGCTCGGCACAGTTAAGCCTGATCTACATCGAACTGTATTCCGTACTTATGATGTGAGTCCATAGTGTAGAACTGAGACGTACGGGGACAAACCTTTTGACCTAAGATATTAGCTATAAGCTGTAAGCTTTTGGTGTCGGTCGCTTTGAGCAAGCTTCCGTGCGATTTAACCCTCACAGCGGTGTCAGAATTGATTGCTAAGGTAAGTGAATGAATATTACTGATATTGGGTTTCGTGCGACTGCAAAGGATTCCCATGAGGCCAGAGGATATCGCTAAAAATGGGCACTGAAGATATATAACAAAAAAATAGGAGGATGAGATGAAATTATCCCCAGAAAAAGTTTCTTCCGTGGCGTCCGGTTCAAGTGCACCTCCCTACCGATGAGTCGGTTGTTCAGTGTGTGTTAACTTTACTGATCCATCGGCGTGCATCGAGGTTGGCATATTCCCACCGATGACCTCGTCAACGTATATGTACACAGAATCCTACCACCAAGATCCATTTTTTATTGCTTCTTTCATCTAAGTGGGAACCATAAAGCTGATGCTGAGTTTAATATTAGAACTGCCGGAAAACCAAATCACTAGCAGCGTCAAGTGACCTGTTTCGGCTAAGTGGAGGATCTATGAAACTTCCTCTGTAAAGGATATTCAGTTGGTCAAGTGGTCATAGGAACAGTAAGATCTCGGTGACCACAAAATACAGACCGGAGCGGTTGATTACCGGGAGAAAGTTCTTCCTAATCGCTGTTAAAAGAAAGATTGAAGAAGGCGGTTATCAAATCCTCCAATTCGGAAATCTACCGTGATTTTCCCGTCTGAGTTCACCACATGCTGCTTATCCTTCAGATAGACTTTTGTGAATTTTCCGCTACTTTCTGGTGCTTGCCAACGCCAGACCGGGCTGGTTAAGTTATCCAATTCCAAGCTTTTTTCCCAACAAACCATCATATTTTTCCATTCGTGAATCTGTAGATGACTTCCTGATGCATGATTCTCTGCTGTAGCTGAATTCTAATGGCTCAAAGAAGTCTGGTAATTTTTGTTCTGTCCAAACGCGGGTAGGGCACCATATTCCTAAAATTTACACATCAATCCGTAAATTACGCATAATTTCCTAAAAAATAGACTTATTTTATATTCGGAAATGTCTAGACGTACTTCTATTACTCTAGGTGAAAATCTGTACGGGAATTACTCTAAGATGCGCAGTGCTTCGGGAAAGCGCGATCGGTTTGGCACTGTTAGCTACGGGATTCTAACTGGGAAATGCGATCATGATAAACAACACCACTTGCCATTAGGTCACGAGGAAACATAGTAATTGGTCGTTTACAGTGGGACCAACAAACTGAGTGTGCAAGTTCAAGTACAGGTTGATCACGAGCCAATGCTTGAATTTTTGCATCAGGTTTTCGGTAATTTGACGAGGCCTCCGGCGGCATGATGGGGCTTGTCTTATTTTGTTTCGTTTCATACTACTCAGAAGTAGCTTGAGATTGGTGTATAGACACCGCGGGTTGGGAGGGAGGACAGATCAGCTTCACCGCAGATATGTGATATATTCTGATAAGAAATTCTCTGTTCCTAGTCAGTTAGCCAGGATCAATAGTTGTCCGTTTGGTTCAGTATATACAGAATACACCCACCTATGAGTTTCCTAGTACTGTTGGTCGTTTTATCTTCATTCCTAGCTTGTAATTCCTCTCAAATATCGTCTCATGGGCTACTGGGTCTTCCATGCCCAAACACAATGAGGGAGTGACTCAGTCAAGTGAAAGTGAATCAGAGCATTTGGAAGGTAGGACAAAACAAGAGGCAACGTAGCAGCCGCCCAAAAGAAGGAATGTTTCTTTCAGATAAAAATTCCAAGGATTTTTTACACAAATCGGACAGGGCCAAAGCCACGTCTACTGACAACATATGTAATCCTGTTTGTGTTCTCCGATTAGTTTTACTATCTTTGCTTGCATTTTTGCGAAGGCTGAACCAATTTCAAATGAATATTGGTTCAGTCTGCGTTAGATTAACATGCTTCGATCAACTTACTTGCCTGTTTTATCTTTTGAAGCCCATTTTGACACTAAATTTATTTTGTTATCAACCTTCGCATATATAAATTAGGAACTATGGCTACATGTCTTAGATTGTCTCATCCAGTCTATCCAATATACCGCTCTTTGCATTTCACGTGAGTGATTCGGTACAACTTTGTTTCTTGTTGTTTCGTCAAGATTTCCTTTTTACCTAATTCCTCAAATGCATGGTTGGTTTATGGGCTCCGAGGGTTCTTTTGGTTTTGGTTGACTTGCTTTGATTTCATAATTGGTTTTGTGTGCTACGGAATAATCTTTCGGATGTTTTCACCGAGTTTTATTAATTTTGCTTTGGATATAAAACAGGTATTCAGTCTTTCGACTGTACAGGCAAATGCATTCATGTACAGCCATCACTTGTGAACCAAACCTGCAGATGATCTTGAGAACCAACATTCATGAGTTCAACTATGACCCGGATAACCATGGTATCGACGCAGTAAATTTGATGCAGTTCCTTGGACGTATCTGCTAATGCGTAGCTGATGCATTTGGACAGACACCATATTGTATCTATATTCTTCAGTAGAAACCTCGTGAATTCACTTTAGGGAACATTTGAAACTTTGTTCGATTTTTGGCGATACAGCATTCATGTTTTACGATCGACACAACTGCCTATGGGGGAGGTAAAGTGATGTATGCTGGCAGGATAAACCGAGAGTGTGAACGCTTCTAATTCTGAACCGATCTCGAAATTACACTTCAAATTTTTACTATTTGTCGTCGGTGCGATAACTTCAGAAGACACTGGTATACGAATGCGTCTTTTAGCGAAACTGGACTTCTCTGTAGGCTTTTCAGTTTGGGACTTAACGGCAGGGTACATGAACCCCGTACGTTTTAAACACCATTCAGAAATGTTCTGATGGACTGCCTAATCCAGTGACATGGCATAAGTTGGTCAAGGTACGATGCATAACGCTTTATCGTGTGCTCATTCTGACACGCTTTTTCCTACGCATTGTCTGTTTCCGCTGGTTGGTTGTACGGAAGGTAGCACTCTCGATTTTGTCCGTATTGTGGTCTTGTGTGGCACAACTGTAACCATGTGGGTCACAAGGAATAACGTTGCACCAGTCAATCCAGGGCTTCTGCTTATGTCTCGGTCCAACGCGATGGCTTTTGTTCAACGACGGAAACATTTGACACTGCAAATTGATAATCACCGAGTTTTATTGTAGACAGTCCCTCTGTCAGACGTCACAATCGTATCCCGCTTGACATGGATTAACCCTGAAAGGCCGGTGTACAATTCAACAAACTGAATACAGGAGCGCCAGTGGATATCACACACCTTTTCTTGTTGAGTTAATTTCTGTAATTTCTGTTTTCTTGGTGGATGTGATTCTGATATTTATCATACATTGCCCAAACTGGATTTATGGTTTAATTCTGTTTGTGATGCACAAAGCACCATTCACTGGAATTTTGCGATGTGGTCACAGTTTCCGGTAAACGCTGTGGCACTTTTGTGCAACTTCTACCAGACAATTTTTTTCCGACATTTTTGCAAGCGATTTGGGTATACGCACAATGGTCAAACCTCAGATATTTACAGAACCCGGAAGCAAGTCAGTGTTTGGTCCCAAACGTCCTGTGCCATACTCGACAATGTCAACATTAGAGGTTGAGTCAGTCGGCCTAGAAATTTCAAGAATGCTGATGAAGATTAACTATTCCTGTTAGACCGCGGCCGTCGTAGCAATAAAAAGCTAACGATATCATTTAGAATTAGGCTTGAACAAGTTTTTGCATACACATCGGTGTCCTCTTTCGGTGCTCAAAGACTTATTTATCCGTTTCAACTTTGGCAAAGCCTTATTTAAGATTGATTTTCTGCCGAATGCATCCAAGAGGGGGCGAAAGATAATCGAAAAAAGCAATAAACACACATGATTGATGCACCATTACAACAGACTGCTGCTAGGCGTCGACTGCGCGTCAACAACACTCCACCAAATTAAGGACATAGACTTAGTGGGTTTTCGTTCACCATTTCTCACATGGATTACATCATCTTCATAAGTTCTTTTACCAGAAGAGCATAAAGGCCCAAACAGAATAGGTTTTGAATCGTACATAAGATCCACGGCCAGAGAAGCAGTTTCGTAAAATTCTTCTTGGATTTGTTGTTGTTCCAGCTAAAAGTGTCACCATTCTCAAAATTCATTTGCAAAAATTCTTGAGCCTGCTGAACTACTGTATCAGTTTTATCCATAACACTCATCAACTAGGAGCGTCTTTAAACAGTATATTATGCTGAAACACAGACCGTGTTCAGTTTGTTCTGTGTCAGTCCGCGTTCCATAGTGTCAAGTGAATCTTGTCTTCCGACCTAGTGATACGTCATAATCCCAGTAGGCCTATCACTGTAGATGCTGACACTTCTGATTATATATATTATTATATCAATTATATCAATTATATCAATCATCAGTTACCTGACGGTCCCAAAAGGACACTCAACCGTGCGCCGCAAACCCTGTTAGCTGCCGAGAGAAACAGTAGTCGAAAAGGGAGTTGGTTCCTATGTTTGCAATTAAAAGTTGATGTTGCGTGGCCGCAGTTTTACACTGAGTACAGATACTAAGCCTCTGTTAGCCATACATGGTCTACCGAAAGGCTAACCTTTTCAAATAGCCGATGGGCTTCAACGTTGGGTCACATTACCTATCAACTATGATTTTCTCCCCAAGTAGATCCAGACAGAACGGTCTTGTCATGCAGAAACCCCTCCCAGGCTTATAGCCAACTAAGTGAGGAAGTGATCATTTCTTCTAGTGCGGTCCACGCTGATGTAAAAGACGTCTTCAGAGAGTCTGCCAGGAAATTGGCTGTTACTTCTAACATGACTCGAAGTGCAACCCAATCAGATTCCATTTTGTGGGCGACAATATTTTGCTTATGCGTAGGCTGGCCTAAAGAACTACATGTAGATCACAAACCATATTTCCAACGGCGTGATTCACTTCTTGTTGATGTCATATGGTATAGTATCTCCACGAATCCTGAGAAAATGTGTTGCGCAAGTGCTCCATTATGCTCACCCACGTCTAACACGTATGAAAGCTTCAGCATGTAGTTACGCATTTTGACCAGGCATTGGGAGCACGCCGAAATCATGTGAAAGGTGCGCACCCACTGTAAAAGCACTTGTAAAAGCTGAGTTACACTGCCAGTCCGTAACAGATGGCTCCTGGAAAAGAACATATGCGAGCCTTGCGGAATATCAATATCGAGGATGACCAGGTTATGTTCTCGGGACGTTATTGCTTTATTCACGTCAAATGGCCATAACCTTGCCAAATAAATGCAATGGAATTACTTCAGAAGAATCCAGGATGTTTTCGAGAAATACACTCATTTGCATATCAATTCGCGATATCTCGAATATCGTAGCAACTGGAACATGAGGCGGCCTGGTGCAGCACATTCAGTTGCCTGAAAACATCGCAAACGGGAGATTCAGCTGGGTTCCAGGTGAGTCTCTCGCAAAAACCAAATTGATATGCAAATGAGTGTATTTCTCGAAAACAGTGCAATTTGGGTTCAAGTAGAACATAAGGTTGACGGAAACTCGGGGACTGCGCCTACCTGATGAGCCCCAAGAAGGGCGAAACCGGTCGTGGGCTGTCGAAGAGTTTTCAGCAACCTTATGAGTAGTCCATTACGAATCCAGGATGTTCTTTGATAAATTCAAAAGGGTTCTTCAGAAACTGAAATGGGAAGGAAGAACGACTAAAATATTAGTCTCTTCTTGCGCACATACTGTTCAACGCCACACAGTCTTACCAGCTGAGGTTTATTTGGGTGATGAATGAGAACAGTTCCGTCAAACGGACGGTATAACACAGCACCGGATGGAACAGCAATTTAGCCAACGTCATGGAGCCAATACATGAGAATTCCGTTCAGATAACCCAATACATATGCTACAGTATCATGGTCCCGTACGCAGTTCGGTATCTCGAACATTGGCCCAGCTCAGAGGTCACATGTTATATGAACTCAGTAGTTGTGGTCAGAAAGAAACCCACCACGCTAACCACTCGCGACGACGGAAGTCAGATACTCAGAAATTTGCCTCCAGATATCTTACAAGACCCGTCTGAACCTTCAACAGGCATGAGCGAGTGTAACATAGAGGAGAGTGAGACAGGACATAATCTCGTCGTCTGAATAAACCAAACGTGATGAACTCGGGCTCCAAAAACCCCTCAGTCTGATCCATCCGAAACGTCATACGAATAACGTTTCAGTTTAACGGACGAGGGTGCTGGGTAAAAAACAGATAGCCATTTCTGTGTTGTCCTCATGCGTGAACTCACGCTTGCTGACTCGTGCGAAATACGTGACGCACTTATTAACTAATCATGTATACGGGTGCTTGCTGATTGGCCATTTCGCCATTCATCAGTTTGTCTTTGTTTGTTCATCCTTTGAATTCCTGTACCATCCAAAACAAACATTACACAGTAACTTGGTGACTTGTCAACTCGCGTTCTACTTACGCGTGTGGCGATTTAACAAGTACCCACTTTATCATCTTCGCGCGACCAGATCGTCGGTGATTCATTGAAAACCATATCGAATAAGATTAGGCAGAATTTTGATGTGCAACCTCAGAGTACAGGGGAAAGTCTCAAAGTGCGAAAATCGAAGACCAACGCAAATTCGTAGACTAGGCGCAGGTAGTGAGTCACGAGACGGACGAAACCGATAATAGGTTGCCCAGATATTTCATTTACCTTGTTTGTAAAGTCATAACGTCGAAAATGTAGCTTGAACACTGTTCCTACTGTAACACGAGGCAATCTATCCAGTCGAATATCGAGTGTCAACAGTTAATGTCACATTCCTTCGCAAACGAGCGTTCATCTCCATAAAGCAGTAGGTATGAGATAATCAAATCTATCAACTTAAATTCCTCTCCTTACCATAGCAACAGATGTCACTACGAGGGTTACAATGAGTCAGTAGGTTCACCAGTGGTTGGGTGAATTGTGACGTTTTCCTGGTTCACTCAGCCTGGGTTTCATAGTTCGTCTCATTTTTGCCTCAGTTAGGCATTCAATCGCGCAGCCAATGGGTAAGATGCAACTATTATGACGTTCCCCTCCTCATAGACTCATGAAGTATGCTGTCCAAATGCGATCCAGAAGTGACCATGGACGAGCTGAACTTTACAGTGGAGATGCAGAGACGCCGTACGAAATGCTTAATGCAAAATGAACACTACTTTGAAGAATCTGTGCATGAAGGCTGACATAGACAAGAATACATTGAGACGCTTGACTGCAAGTGGTTCAGTCGCCTCACCTATACATGGACTTCCAAAAAGAAACAGGCCAACCATATCTTCGTGTCCGATACTCCCAATGGCCTAGACCATGCATCACAAACTTGCTCACTTGCTTGTGGACAAAAGTGGAACCTTTTCGCACAGAAAAAACAAGGCAATTACATCGTTTGACTTGAGTCACCTCATTATTCACGAAAGATTGATGTTGATAAAGTTTACGATTTTATCGCAAAAAAATCCATCATTAGGGTTCTCGCCTGCGTTTTTACAACGGGGATATACAGGTTTATTTATTGGGGTATTTTATAAAAATATTGATGGAGTTGGATTGGCTGATATATGTAGGTCATCTAGAACCGAAATTGTCAATACAACTCTTCTGTATGCAGAGCTTACGATCAGATGAGTTACTTCCACGAACTATTGAACAGTAACCACAATTATTTGAAGTCTACAGTGAAAACGGAGAAAACAAAGTGATCTCACTTCTGGATATGACGCTAGCAGGCAGAACCATGTGTCACTATCCAGAAGCAACTCCCGATAGTTCGTGTGGATAGAGTAGTACTAACAAGTAAAATGTTTTTGCAGCTGTGAGCAAAGCTCTGAGCTCTGATCACACTGCATTGACATCTCAGATGCAGCTGGAAGTGCATCTACACAAGAAGACATTAATTGAAATCGGCCATCCACCAAAATTCACAGACAAATACTGTTATCCCCGTAGAAGATGCGAGGTACTGCCGTGCTTACGGAAGTAAATTAATATACCTCACTTGCCATTCAAGGTAGATAAAATACTGTCGCTTATTAGAAGCAGTTGTAATGCCGCTGTCAGCGGATCCAATTCAGAGCTCAGTTGGTGGTTGAATAAACCAAGCACCTCCCCAATCTATCACCGAAGGCCCTCTATCTTTGGTTACGAAACCCAACCCTATCTATCATCCGATTGTACTCGAGGAGCCGGATAATCTGGCAAAATAACCAGGAAATTGGGAACCAGAAGCAAGAAGAACATCGCAAAAGGACTCCAGAAATCTGGATCTCCAATTCCAAGCTCCGCCATAACCAGACACGTTTACATTCTCGCCATATTAATAGTCCACAGGCTGTTGTGAAAGAGCATTATATGTGAAAGTACAAATACGGGGTTTACACCACAGAACCTGTAGCGATGCCTCGCTTGAACACTTTTTCATGTGCACGGAAACAGATTGCGACTGACACCGCACCTGCTCGGGAACTCGCAGCATTTTACTCCACCTAGTCACAATTTTATATTGCTCTTGTTTCGTAATCATCTTTAGGTTTGATTAATTGCTAACCGCTCTAAGCCAGTTTCCGATCACTTTTTGTCAGCAGTCGCAGTTTACAAACGTCTTCAGTTTTTATTCTAGCAATTTTGACCAGGCCATCTAGGCCAAACGTTCCACATGGCATTGCCAGATGTGTCTTCACTAGTCCACTCTGTCGTTTACTTCCTCTATATAACATCTTATGTGCAACACAGAAAGAGTAAGTGTTCAGTAGCGACAGAAATGTCCATGAACAAGACGTCTTTTCGGTCTAATCCTTAAAAATCATTTGCTTTTTCTATGCTTTTCATTCAAGCGTGTCTTCCTGGAGTAGCGACAGACTGAGATGTGCGTAAAGGGTTGAAAAGGTAGAGACATGCCCAAAGGATAAAGCACACGGTTGTGAATACATTTCTATACGAAGCGCTAGCCAAAGGCGCTATAGACATATTTATTTTGCGGATTATTTTCTATAGGGATTCTTCTGCACGAGAGCATCACTACCGTCTGTCCCGAGGATGCCCCTCGTAAAGAGGAGTCTAAGTGTGAATATGTTGGCCAAAAAATCACAACCTGGGTGTGACTTTTGCAACTGGATTGATTATGCCATTTGTGTGTTGACGTTTTCGTGAGTCTCCCGTAAGTAATAAAGTTGATTTGAAAGAGTATTTATCTTCACATACGTTCAATGTGTTGTTCTGGTCAGATGATATGCTGGATATTGTGTCCGGCTGATTTGTTCCAAAATGGAGGTAGTGACAGTGGACTGTTCAGAATTCTTGTCGGCCTTATAGGAACTTTTATCGCCGCTGGCTTGTTTCCATTACGACACTGAATGCTGAAAACCTCAAGTCCGACCACAGTAGGATGCGTCGTTCGTCCTGACATTACAAGTGCAACATGATCGCTGACACGTGCGATGCCACTATCAACAGGTCTGAGTAGGTTCAGCAAGGCTAGGTGATGATTTCTGATGTGAGGAGTTTTCATTGCTAGGGACATATATTCAGTCAGAACTTTCACACATAGATGACCAGTAGACTGGGGATCACATTTATGACTTCTCTTTTTGGGAAAGTTTTGAAAATAGTAAAACTTACCTTGTTGCGGGTAGGGTGTCTTTTCAGTCAGGGGACTTTCGGAACCGATCGTGAACTCATCGCTTGCTTGTCACCGTTAGTTTAACGTACCTACCTGGAAGGATGTTTTTTCCTTATTCGTATTATTTCATATGGTAAGCCGTGCCCATAAAATAATAGTATCCCTAGGAGTAATTTTCCTCTTATCGAAAGTTTTATTACACGGCTGAGATATGGTTGTAGTGTATGCGTGTTAGTTATCATCACGCAGATGAGCACTCTGAGTTTTTAGCGCGATTTCAACAACTAATTCCATAGCCAATCCCAAAATTAGATTTTCTCCCTTCATGTGTTATTTTGAACTCAATTATCGACATCCAGTCCACAAGAAAAAGGATACAGATAGATACGCAACATACTGTTCAATCCTGAGTAGAATAAAGCTCCGTGTAAGACCTCACTGTGTTTTATGTTTTATTTCCGTATTAATTAATGGAACAAACAATATTATGGTACAGGATCCTATTGAAAGAGGAGATTATTGCTATTTTTTAGCCAGCTTTTGACAGCAGGATTATTTCTTTGAAAAGAAGCAAAATTAGTGACAGTGAATGAATTTCGAATGCTAATTGGAACGAATGCCGTACCGATATGACATGCGGTTTGGTTAAGGACTCTAGATCGTACTGAAACAAAACTGCAGAAAAAACAGCTGATGCCATCGCAGATGAACTGCGGCTGTGGACGTCATACCAATGAACCAGGACAGAGCAGTCAAACGACCGTGGGTGTCCTTCGTAGCTCGATATTTTTAGCTGATACAACATTCACTTGATGGTCAGGATTGTTTGCAAAATTCGTATAATCTTAGGAAGGTTGAAAAGCAAACTTCTAGTAGCCACACTAGGAACGTGCATATAGACAAGGCCATCTGCTCACGATCGGCGTGTAACTGTTGGTAGACCTAAACATAGGTGGCCACACACACACACAAACTGCCCACAGTAGGAGTGTGCTTGACGCACTACAAGATAACTTCACATGTGCTCTGTTTCCACCAAGTCGAAAAAGTGCATTTCAGGGTTTCTTACTCTGGAGTGAACTTGCTTTTCAGGTGAGCTCGACTGACGCGTATCAGAACTCCTTTGATTCTGGTTTCAACTGGGGCATAGGGAATTACATCATCGATGTAGCGCACGTTTATGGTAAATATTTCCAAACAAGAATTAGGCCGATCGCCTCCCGGTCTGATCACGAAAATGTCAGCTAGCGATAAACCCACTCGAGACCCTATGACAACGTCATCTTTCTGTCTCCATAGATTCGGCATTGCATAGAATCTTTATATGATGCGTACACATAGTATGACGTACACTTCTAGCCCGTAGATCTTGACCCTGTTAAACTCCGTTCCACGGAGTGGTACGCCGGTAAAAAGCGACGTTACATTGAGTGAGAACATTTGTCGTGCCCAACCAATTGATCACATCTGCAAATCAAAACTGTTACTCAGACGGAATTTATCAGATTTCGCCTAACCAATTACAAAGTATAGAGTACAGAGATTTCAACACGTCCAGTATAGTTTCAATGGAAGTTTATTCTTATTTGCTTCCGAAAGACGGGATAGTCGCTTAGCAACACGACACATTCCTTACATTTTTCTCAGCTGATAGTAGACGAGAGTTAAGAAAAGATTCCGCAAGCAAACCAAGATGATTCCCAAGGTTTCTTCATCAGGTTCACCGAAAATATTACGACCGTTTGGTTTTTAGAGGATGTTGTTTAACGCAGTTGACAATGTAATTTGTTTTGATGTCGAAGTCCAGTAGTTTATCCATTTGAAAACCACTGGTTGCTTGAGCTCCAACAGTAGTGACCATATCTGGATGTTTCGCAAAGAATCATTGTGACTAGGCTGGGATGTGCGCTGACTGAATCGCTTATGGAAACGGCTTTAACAAAGTAAAGATGCTGTTGCCCGGTTAGAACTGGAGTTTTCAAGCGTTAAGCACCGACGGACCGACTTGTGATATGAACTTGGCTAGGGTGAGCAGTGTTATATGTGGTAAAGGCCAGTGCTTCACAGAATTAGTGGACAAATGGATGGTTGGTAACTGAATAGGAAGCAGCGAGCGAGCAAAGCATCGCATATTGGTTTGCCGTGTCTTAGCTCCTCTGCCAAGGCATGCATGTGCATTTTTACAACCGAGAAAAGTATGGTGAGGTACGTGTCTAAAAAAATTGGTTGTTGTGTATACATACCATCATTTTTGCTATCTGTATAGATGCAACTCGAAGTTTCAAGTGCTGTGTTGCAAGGATATCCTCACAGAGAGAGAGTTTACAAAGATGAGGAAGTTTTGGACGTTTGACACTCAAATTTTGAAGATATTTGAACCCCTGAATTTAGCAAAGGTTTGTTAGACCACACTGCGCAGTTGATGGAACATCACCGAACCTGGCTTTGGATCTGCGAGCCAACTGAATCTTCCGCCTGTTTCGATTAGCAACACATTTGCATTTCATTCGCTACTCTATCTGTTAACAAGGTAGGATAATCTGTTTTATGCTCTACTTCGTTTTTCTGTAATTATGATTCACTTTATCAGACAATATGAACTCTGTCGTGTAACAAAAGATAGGACCAAGCCAATAGCACCTGCTGACAAATTTTGTCTTCCCTCTCTCAATTCGATCACGTGTTTCTTTCGGTCTATTGATAAATCACATGACCGGTGCGCGAGACAGGCGGTACACACCTCATCTACTGTCGTCCCCCGCTTTATCTACTTTCACATTCCAGTCTAGGCTGTAACAACAACCACACGACGGTAATGATGGATTGTTCAGACAATTCCAGGGGCGTGATGCGCGGATGAGGGCGTGTTGGAATAGAAACCGGTTAATTTGATCAAGCAGACTAAATCGTAATAGGAAGATACTGCCGAATAATCCGACGAAACGTTGTAGCCAGAGTAAAAACAAGAGTCGAATTGCGATAACCATTGCTTATGAACGCCAGTGTGATCAAAATGAGGATCAGCATTTTGCTAGAGGATGACTGACGGGCACGTGACTCCATTTTCATTTTGACAATGGACTCATTCCTCAAGTTGGCTATGATAATTCCAGGGCGTTTTTCGCGCACACAGACATAGGAGGTTGTTGTTGTTCCGATCTTCATCGTAATTCGGCACAAACAAAAATAGGTATTTTTCAGGATTCTGTTACCCAATTTATTCCTTTATTCCATTCCGATTTAACCTCCTTACGCATATTGTTTTGCCAAGCGCACATGTTCGGAACTTAATAAAACTGCATCTTGAATGAAAAGCAGAAATTTACCGCAGACCAATAATCATAGAAATAATACGTTTACGTGAACTCCCAGAATTTACTGGTACAGAACTCTCCCATTCTACAATACCTTCTTACCGGGGAGTGCTTCTATTTTCGAGGGTAATTAAACGAGGACGTGTCGCTCACTGACGCTACGAATTTCGCTTTTACAAACCTGTTTCCAGCGAATGTGATAGAATTTTTAATTCCGCTGTAGGTCACTACTCCAACAAGTTTTGCGTATCCTTGAGTATTTGAGGGTGCGAATTGATGGTTGTAATTTCCTTCATCTGAGTCATTGCGAAGAGGCACTTTCCTCATCTGGGAAACCTCCAATAGGAACCGGCAGTAATTGTTTGGAATCTGTTGCATCTCTTGTTATCCTGCATTGCTTTGTCCTGGAATTCAGTTTCATCACTTTCAACAGGCGCCACCTACAATCGAATAAACCGGCTGAAGGTTCTGCGCTCACATCCAGAGCTGATTTGTCGCTGACTCGAGCCACATTCCGTTAAGGGGGAATAATTTTGTTGCTATGTCTACTGTGTCTGGAGCAAAAAAGTTTGAATACTGGTCTACTAACAAATTCCAACTTGTGGCAGGAGCATTTCCAGTGAGTTGTTTCCCAGATTCCGTCAGTTAAAGATCTAGAATGTACTTCCTGTTTGACTCCGAAGGTCAACCAAGATAAAACTTCACTCCTCCAAATTCATTCCATCGAGTTGGGTGATTCCTCGGTGGGTTTTTCTTTGAGGAGTTACTGTAATTGTGGTTTGGTTTTTCAGATCCAAAAACAGTAAGAACGTTCCGGAAATTTATTATTGTGTACCGAAACCCGTTGGTTTGCGAGTGACTCATTTAAATTGATCGTGACTGTCGACTCCGTTGTTTCGTTGTGATACAGAAAACAGGATAAATTGCCTGACCATTCGTAATTTATGGTGGTGAGCTTTGTTCAGTCTAGTGAGATCCATCTCAGTTTTTTTCATTTTGTGCTTAAAAGGCTTGTCCCACAAGCCCTAAGGTCGGAGATCCAGCCAAGTTACTTGCAATTCAACGGGATTGTTGAGATTCCTGACAGGGAACTTGGAGCCATGCCTAGGTTTGACGGTTCTGAATATCAGAGGGAGAATTTGGTTCGAAAATGTACCGTACTACTTACACAGAAGTGAGCGAAATTACACAACAAGCCTGAATTGTCCACGCTCCTGGCGTCAAAAAGCGCAATTCTGTCACTGCTTGGAGCAGTGCAGTGTCAAGGTCCTCTCAACAGACAAAGGCGAGCGGAATGTTGGCTCTTTAGTGTGGGTGGCGGTCGTCCTCTCCTATTTGCGGTGTGATCACACGGAAATCAAGACAGGGCAGACTCAGCAAACGATGCACGAAGACTCACGGTTAGGTGCGCACAAGCACACACATGCACACGTGCTAATACACTAGTATCGGACAGGGCTTTCTTCGCGGCAAAAGGGATGGCGGGTATAAATAAGCAAAACAGGTGGAGATCAAGAGTACATGAGCGGAGGAAGCATATGAATGAGGGAATTATCACCAAGTCAAGTTATATTCAACAGGGGCATTCCTGCTGCTGACAGTTGGCTGTGTATCTTGCGCGGCTTGTGATCTAACAGGCTCTAGATTTCACTGCATCGTAATCATTAGCTCACTGCTCAAGGGAATGATTTTTCACCCGAGGTAAAGCAGTCATAAGGCTCATTTGCAAATCAATTTGGTTTTTGCGAGAGACTCACCTGGAACCCAGCCTGGAGACATCACAAACGGGAGATTCAGCTGGGTTCCAGGTGAGTCTCTCGCAAAAACCAAATTGATTTGCAAATGATTTATCGAAATCAGTCCAATTTGGGTTCAAGTAGAACATGAGGTTGACGGAAACTCGGGGACTGCGCTGCATTGACGAGCCTCGGCGAAACCGGTCGTGGGCTGTCGAAGAAATTTTCAGCAACCTTATAAGTAGTGTACTACGTATACTCAAGGCTGCTGAAAACTCTTCGACAGCCCACAACCGGTTTCACCTTTGTTGGGGCCCATCAAGCAGGCGCCCTAGCTACATTTGGACTCAGGCTGGAGGGTCGTGTCCACGCTCATTTAGGGCGCGGCATCCTCATATAATATAATATAGGAAAACAGTGTCCATACTCAGCCTGATCTGTTCAGTTTATTCAAGCTACAAAATCTTGGTTTACCGTATTTATGGCGACAGGTTACGCAACAGTCAGTTAGTCATGAAAATCTTTATTTCGTATCTTTTTCAAAATATAAGTCCACGGTCCCAGAATGAATTATGGATTTTATACTGTACTGTGAGGTCTACTGGAACTCTGTCCTAATTAGTTAATATCCACTGTTGGTTTGCACACGACTGCTGTAACAATGTTATGGCTGTCTACACTATGAAGCCTGGGAATGGGTACTCGGCCCATTTTTACTCTATGTGACCCACCAACGACTGGGTTTAGATGGCCACTCTCCGAATTTGCCAGATGGCCTGGTGTGTAGTGTGTACTACAAACTTTTGGACACAAAACAGGAAGACTCCTGGGTATGTATGGTAATGTTGTCCTTTCAGCATTCTAACTGTAACTGCCTGAACAGGTTTCTTGGATTCGCTCACTGGAATACCACCGTCGGTTATAACGTCACTGTCCCATATGATAACACATCCTTCGACTTAATAGCCCATCGTTTCATGACTGCCCCAGTTTTGATTCAAACGACCTGGCCACTACGTTTTCTTAGATCGGCATCTGGGGGAAATCATTTTCAAAACCGTTGTCCCGTTCCCTTCTGTTTCCTGATTAATACTGACCGAATATTGTGTGAACAAAAGCCAACAGAAAACTTGTTGCCTTAAAGTAAGTTCTAATACTTTTACTTGCTGTCACATTCGCCCACAGTGGTTATCGTTTTCTTAGCGCGACATACTACTCATGAGGTTGCTGAAAACCCTTCGAAAACCCACCAACGTTTTCACCCTTTTGGGGCTCATCAAATAGGCGGTCCCGAGTTTCTGTCAACCTTATGTTTCACTTGAACATAAATTGGGATGATTTCGTTAACCACTCTGTTGCATGTTACTTCGGATTTTGACGGGAGACTCAATTGAATCCAGCTGACTTCCTCGCTTGTGGTGGCCTTCTCATCTTCCAAGTTCCACTGTCTGAAAGTGAGCCCCACTGAGCACACATGCAGTGTGATGTGGATTTCTCTACTTTCGCTAGCGACATTCCACTACAACACACCAAAGATATTCCAGTAGGATGGTTCACAGCGATGTTGTAATCCGGGGTCGAAAGGTGGAACTAGAAAACACAAGGAACCTAACCAAATGACTTGATGTGTTAGCTAGAAATGGAAAATTTAGCATAATGCCCATTCAAGAAGAACTATGGGTAACTTGGGATCTAATGTTTTACAGGTTTGTGATATTGTTCCTTGAACATTCATGCCTCGTTGTCCTTTTCCATGGGCTGTTTGTGGAACCAACTAGACAGCTCGTAGCTTGGTGGGAAAACGAGTGAATAGAACTCGATTTTGAACGCATTTTAGTTTCACGTCAGCCTTCAGCCTCCTTATTTGCAGATGAGTTGAGCTGGCCACACGGTTGTAGTCCAGTAGGCCTTGTCGTTTTTATGAGACGAAAGGCCGAGTGGCACTAGAACCTGCAAATCGCCTAATAACACCTAAGCGTCCGCCCTCTTATGCAACCTGAAGTAAGTTAGACCAAATTCCGGATGTCTGGAAGAAAGGCAATTCGGTCTTTACTTGCTCCCCCTATTCCCCAGAACCTTGATATTAATCTGAATGGGATTCATTCAGTTCTTTAATAACACTAGACTCAACTAACCGAATGAATTTTACCACTGTCAGATCACCTGAAATTAAGGTTGAAAAGTTTATTCTACTTTAGCCATTTTATCTTTGCGAACCTGTTTTCATTGCCATAATGTCTAACATCACCTAAGAATTCCGTTTTACAGAGATTATTCTGAAGCTTACGAAAACCCTATCATCTAAGCTAGAACCAAACACTATAGTTTATAGAAACTGCTCGCTGTCCTTATAACTCTCAGTATGGATTTTAAACTGTCACAGATGTCCACAAGGCCAGGTGTGTTCCTCGGAATCCGCTTTCTAACGTATGTCTAGTACATCCAGTTTCTACTGGTGTCTAACAGATGCGGCTTAGAAGCTGTGAGAAAAGTTCAAATTTGAATGCAAATGACTACTGATGCCGTCCATTTGTAGAATCACTTTCCGACACTTTGTTGCAACCAATTTTCTTTTTTATCCGTGCACTTCCACGGAATTCATGATAAGCGCATACTTGAGTCCTGTTCTTCCAGGTAAACGGGACCAACAACCTACCCATGACACCTTGCCAACTGTGGAGAGTCGAAGCCTTTCATCCGAACACTCCTGAACCTTTTTGATGCACACAATTATCCTCCGGCGCCCAGTTGGAGATGCCTTATGTCGATCATCCATTCAATATTTTATCTGAAAATGCTCAACCTTTCTGAGAACCCTCCACGTAGTCGCTGCTACCCATGGGTTTCGAATAACTCAGCTTACCTGTCAACCTCTTAAGCTGTTATTCCAGTATGTTTCCCGTGTTCACTGTACCATTCTGACAAAAGATAACAAATCACTGGCAGATATTCTCCCTTATTTTGGTGGTAGGGTCTACTCATGTGGTTCATCATACTCTAAGCGTTTTTGTATACCTTTTGCTGTTAATTGCTATCTTTGTTTCGAACAATTCGCTATATCCGGTGATGACACAATCTATTTACCGTCATTCAAATGTTCCGAAGGACTCCCATCCTCTATTTTGGGAATAAAGGCTGAAGATTTTCGAAGTAATTCAGACTGCCATCGACTGATAAGTAGTTCAGAGGGAGGAATAATCTCCGATTTGCATAGGCTCTGGCGTAAGCCTGGAGAGTCGCCATATTTTTACAGAGAAAATCAACGTTTCGCGCCTCGCAGTGATCCGAATACCCTTCAGTGAGACCTTGTCCCCACATTCTCATGAGTCCACGAGCGAAGTTAGCCAATTTAAACGAGTCCAGTGTTGCGTGGCCTACTGAAACTCGGTCGAGAGACCGCAAGTGTCATCTTGACAGCATGAGGTATGTCCATTTGGCGCATTTTGAACTTTTTAACCCGTTGCGCCGGCTGGACGGATGAGAAGACTCAAAGTATACGAGTGATGCGTCTGTGAACCCCTCAAGACGAATTAATGTGGTGATAACCGTGGCTCGCACGTACTACACAGGAAGTGGACAGAGCTCTTGCCTCTCATCGCGCAGGTAAGCTCAGCAGGTCTCTTCGGCAATGGGCAACCAAGCCCAGGCGGTCACGTTGTGTGGTAGTATGCGTGTGGGTAGTTCAGCACGACCACAATGAGGCTGCGCGTGGTCTCAACACAGCTACCGATGAGGTGGGGCCAACATAAGAAAGACACGTTCCGGAACTTCCAGTGAAATACTGACAGACTACCAAGGTAGACGGCACAGGCAACGCATTCGCACGGACAAACTCTTTCCACCTGTGGTCTCCCACAGATTAGTTTAGAAACTCCAAACGAGAGTACGAAAGAAAGTTCAGAAGTGCAACACTTAGCAAAATGCTCTGAAACACCGTGCAGCAATGCGGAATTCAAATGTTCCCTAATAGGCACCATTTTCAGCGATGACAAAAGGGGAATGTGGGGATGTTTGGTGGATTTCTGGGACCATGGGGACGTATTTTTAATCCGGTTGAAAAGCAGATCACTTTACAAGTGAATAGCAACTTTCGCACAGTTGGGTTTCGGGCCAGACTGATCCCACGTCGGTACGCGTCTTCTGGTGTCCGGCATAATGTTAAGCTGCTTGTTTGACTAGGTATAGGGGCAGTAAAATTATGCGCTCATTTTCCGGGATAACTTGACAAGTAAGCACGGTCCTTAATTCTATTCATAGTAGCGTTATCTTATATGCACCTGCTGCGATCCCAAGTACTTCAGTAGGTGGCATTAGTGAGTTCATTTTAGGCTGTTTTACTTTCGAGCCTGAGACGTACACACAAATGAATTGAGCACTAAAAAGATCGGTGGATCAGGAGGAAAGGGCCTTTTGCCTGGCCGGAATCGGTTCAGTTGGGATACAAAGATGAGTCATGGGGATTCCTTAAATAAGTTAGGAAAGGTCATTCAAATGACCCTGGAAAAACTGACGTCTAGATGTTTGGAACGTAAGCTTTTGTGTAGAAAGAAATCTGGGGGATCTTCTGAATATTTAGATCAACGAGGTTATGCAAATATGAGTGTTATGTATATCATATTTCTGAAGTATCCCTTTTACCACGAGATTCGAAAAATTCATCCTGAATGGCCATACAAGTTGGAGGATGGGATACATGAGTTGTTGCACATCAGTTGCAACATCAGTTGTTACATCAGTTGCACAATGTAATTAAGCGCAACAGTGATGTTTCAATGAGCTTAGTCAAATTACCAGTCGGAAACGTTTTTATTTGGTTGATATGAACCATAGAAGCCGGAAATAGTCCCGATAAAACAGGACTAACCAGCGGACTGTGTGTAGTATTGTTGCTGAATATAGGCTGCATAGTTTTTCATTTGTCTGTTCCGAAACGAGACGAAATCTTCAGCGACATAACCCAAACTGCAGCTAACTACGGACTGTTTTATCGTATTCTGGTTTCAGGCTCTCCATCAACTATGGTGTGAAAAATGCGAATAGGATTCTAACATCTAATTTTCCTGTCCCCATTCAACTTTGAACATTCAGGTTACGAAGATATGACCCAAGGAAGTAGTGCCCACTGAAGTGAATTTCAGTATGGGTTCGTACACACAACTCGTATATATGCTTTGGGAAGTGCTTAGAGTCTGATTAAAAAGCCTGAGTGATAACTACAACTGAGGTATTTCGCATACATCGTGCGCCGTGTTCATGATTGCAGTGTTCACTTCCCGACTATTAGTTACCGACCAGATACGCGGTTCACAAAATTAGTGCGTCTGAGTCGATTGAGGAATACAACTTCCATTCTGACCATCGTTAGCGGGCAGAGAAATCACTTGTGTCTACGGAAATGTTGGAGTAAATGCCAGACACGATGAAACGAACGTCGCTTGAACAGTTTTCTGGCTACTAACTCCGATTCGGTTTTGGGACAGACAGGAGGGTTATTGTGAACTATGTATGGCACTGTCAAACGGAAGTCGTTGAGAGAAGTAACCACGAAGCGAGTAAATCTGATGTAAAATGTTCCACAATCCGCATATTCTTGTTAGTCAAGTTCTTCAGTTTCTTTGAGGTTGGAACACACACACACAAATGCGCAGGATCCTAGCTGAGTAAAACACACACGGAATGAAAAAATGATGTTCAATGAAGGCAACATATGCTACCTAAACGGTAAAGATATCTGGGTTTTTTAGTTGCACCGTAAGGGGACGAAAAATGGAACATAGAGTAGCCGAATTAAGAATGGAACTTTTCTACGATTTGATTGTTTCATGTGACCACATTCGCATTTACACGTTAATCGAGGAATTGTAAGGATTTCTGAACGATTTGCATTGTGGGCACGTCCTCAGCCTACTTAATTTGGATAGGATTCATTGCGAGTTTTTCGAGCCGGAATTCGCCTCTTTGACCCCGTACCTGGAAATACATAATCGACTGGGCGCCCCGAGTGCCACATAAGCAGCTCGGGTTTAACAGGCTCACCCGATTTTTGTACTGTTGGCGGACCTGTACTAAAGATAACACAAATAGCTGAGCGGAGCTGTGCTAATGTTTGTGAGCCTTTGGACTTGATGAATATCCGAACTAATAACGTCGGTTAAAAAATTGAGGACGTCTGCTCATATACATAGGCCAGCCTAACACAACAATACAGTGAACGCTGGAACCGCAATAAAAATGAGGTACCGATATCATTCGCCTATTTTTCTACGTTTCACTATAATGCCCCAATTTTCCCACAAAATGCCAAAAAGTAGTATACTCTAGGAGCCGCCCAATGCGAACCACTTTGGTTAACATGGAGAACTAGGCGAACAAAAGCGGCATTGACCTACTTTGATTGTTCCAGATTTGCGCTAACTTACCGCAACTTGCCGCCTGGCGACCCGTCACTGACTCAGCCTGAGAGTGCAGGTGTCAAGCCACGATCCCGCTCACACAGCTACATCCACAGTTTGAAACAAACAGTCCTCGAAAATCGAGAATGGATGGTGTTTTAATGGTACAACACGAAAACAAACATTTTAACCTAATAAGGAAGCGACCTCAATGTGGTATTGACCTAAGGTTAGGCTTTCGAGTTACAGCAGACCTACTGTTTCACTGTGTAAACAGGTTAAGCACTTTCGCTATTCGAATTATCATCATCAGAAATCAGTCGGAGAAGTCAGAATAGTTTTTTGAGCTAGCTTTAAAGAAAGATGCTTTTCATTTGACCACTTTTGCTGACCAGTACTAAGGAGAACGTAACCATCCCCCTAGCTTTTGCCCAAGTTTTGTACGACTACTACGAAGCATTCAGTTAATAATCATAAGCTATTAGATCATTCCACTAACTGGCCACACTGGAAAACCAATGAAGCACACAGTTTCATTGCTGCTACAACGATTCACGAATCTAGTCTCTTGGGTGAGGCAATACTTCATTCGACAACCACCTAGTAACACTGACAATATCTCATCTCGCCTTAGTTAACCTTTTTCGAACTACTTCATACTCAAACTCGCTTGAATGATAAAAGGTCTAACTGACATGACAAGACGTGAACAAAAAATCACAGTTCAGGGAAGTACGTGCTTGAAATACCCAACAGCTTTTTGCTTGCACAAGACCGCGCTTTTGTTGCAGCTGGCCCGCACATATTCAGAGTCGACTGAGCTATCTTTTTACACTGCTTCACAATACTCGGTTGTAATTCTTGAACTTCTTGGCTTATTCTTGTAAGCACTGCTTCACAGAGCTCCAAAGGAAAAAGTCAAGACAGTTGTTATCCGGAGTTCTGGGTGGCCAGTCCAACAACCCTCCTCAACTGGTTCACCTATTCCCGAAAAGCTTCACTCAGATGTTCACGCATGCTGTGGGTGTAATGTGGCGCAGCGCCATCTAAATAACACTAAGTAGATTAGACTTCTCTACTTGGAGTTACAGAAGGTGGACGTATGATAAAACGCTTGCAACAGTGCCTACTATTTACGTTCACTATTACGTTTACTATTACGTTTACTATTTACGTTTACCGCAAAAAGTTTTTTATACTAAACGATAAGCTTAGCCCTTTGTTGAAATTAGCAAAGCCTGTAGTGACGCACCTTCCCTCTTAAAAATTCTTGCAAAAATTTGCAAAATTCCATGGCAGGCGACGTTGTCGGTAAGCAACATAGAAAATTAGTTTCAGAAATGGTCGTTTGCCCAAATAATATCGATGCGAACCTTGGACATGCAGGCCACAAAAATTTCCGATTCGGCACTCCTTCGTTCTCTCAGATACTGGATACCTAGAAGTGCCATACATCCAAGCAATTCGCCCCATGCTCCGTTTGGAATTTCCATCCAGCCCTCGAAGCAATTAGTACGCAAAAAACCGTGCCATAACTAAAGTCTTTAAGACGTCTACACTGTCAGCGCGTCAGTATCTGTCCTTATGCTCCCGAACGTATCCGTCCGTGATGAGGCGCACGCCAGCGGTAATTGTACTGAGCGACACGCACCCTCTTTATTACTGTAACTACTCATCCCATGCAGCATCACCATCGTCAATCGTCGGCCCAGTACTAAGTGTATCAGTTTCTTGTGGGCGGGATGGCTCAGTTGGTTAGAACGCGAACTTACTGACCGGAAGGTTCGTGGTTCGAACCCAACCTCTGCCTCTCGACTTCCCCTGTCTAGGCTTGGGCAACCCGGCAGTATCCCAGCCCTCGTGCTTCCCTCGGGTGGCACGGCAGCTAGGCACCAAAAGGGTGTTACAGCTGAACAGCTTTTTGTGGACACTACAATCTGGAGCAAGAACTTCCATTCCCGCTGCTGTATTAGGTGTGAGCTACGGCCCCTAATGCGTTAGTTTGTTTTCACCCGCCTAACCAACAGAGTAGATAAAATCGTCGAGTCCTGTTCAGCTGTACCGCTGACACACCGTTCACAATGTACTTGCTGCGCTCGAAGGAGTTTCAGCAGGCCCCATCACGCTGGGCTGGTTGTGGCTACCTGACCTCGCTCACGGACTTGTGAGAAAGTGGGCATAACGCCACGTGTCAATACCAGCGTTGATGGGGCTTGTAACCAGATGATGGCTTGACATTCGGATTATTGTAAAGCTCGCCTGCTGCGATATTTGGGCTTCGAGACAGGGTGATTTTTAAAACCGAACACGGAGGATATCTGGAGAGCTGGTGTGTGGGAGGACGTCTTTAGAGCATCCAGTTTGCACGTGACCACGGGATGTGAATCCTGGGCTCAGAGCATGAGCGGAGCTGTATCCTGCCTCATTGCGAGCTAATCGTACTGTTGATCAGTCCTACTTGGTCGAGGGTTTTAAACTTCAACTACTAGCCTGGATGTTGTGAGTTTGAGTCCTGTGTATGTTCATGAGATGTTGATAGTTTGTGGTGAAATTATTTGCCAAACTGTATGCTCGTTATTTCGAAGCAACTTAGAACTCTGAGTCGAACAGTTCTTGAATTCATACTAAAAAGCAGATTCACAGAAAAATTTTGTAACCACCTTAGGATAGCTGCGAAAACGATCCGCAAATTTCTTGCCGGGTTTTCTGAAACTAAGATATCTTGATAACTTGCAAGCAGCTCTAGTTCAGTGAGAAAAAGTGTAGCTTTCGTTGCATGAAATCTGAGATCTTCATCCTGCATTCCTTTAATCCGCGACCTTAAGTCGTGTACAACACTCCAAAGAGCTTACAACAAACAATGTGGATTGATGGACCGAGCTGGCGGTTGGTGACACAGACACATAGGTTGGTGACAGAATAGGTGGCGTTCACTTGCTCACGTGGCTGGTTGATCACCTAGGGAGAATAATATCAGCCTTTCAAGACAGAGCAGGACGGTAGTATCAAGAAGACTAGCTGTGTTTGTTGTCACCATCTTCTCCCCGCCCTAGATATGTAATACCAGAAGCGAGAGAGAGAGAGATGGATAAATTACAGTACCCGGTTTGGGATGAATGTAAGTGACAAATAAGAAACGCGCAAACATAGCAAACATGAGTAGGCGTGGAGAACTCAAAGACCTAGGGACATTGTCCATAAATTGACGCCTTCCTAACTCGTGGTCCATGATACATACTGCCATCAACCCAGGTGAGTAACCATTCGAGTAATGAGTACTGATTTTAACCCTTACTCATTTTACTATCTAACAGAATTAGAACACCTGAAAAAAACTGTGAAAAATGGGACGAATATCTGGTAAGCAACCATTTCGCCTCTTTGTACGAGCATGTATTTAGTTAGGATACTAAACAGTGTTGTTGAGTAAAAACCACAGTCCGTAGGACAAATTCACCAGTATTCGATTGGGCGATAAGCTACAGGATTTGTTTATTCCCAGGAAATATTGTTTCCATCCGAATTCCGTAGATTTGCACTGAGCGTAATTTTTCTGTATGAGAGTCTAAACCGCTGTTGGTCTATCCATCTATACTGAATGATAGCTAGTAGAGGATGCCTGCTATTCACGGTAGTCCGATTGCTTGAGTAATTAAACAACTTGTTAGATAGAGAATCGGAAATGGTTCACACTTGCTAGGTACCGGCCAACCGGACAGTATGAGTGTAAGTGCAAGGTAAATAACCTGAAACATCCGCAACGCTTGCCTGTTGAACCTCAGTGAGGACGAAATTCCCCGCGTCTTTGTGGCTGGCTTGTATGAGCACGTAAGATCAACAGTTGACCAACAGTTAACCGGGAAATCGTGGGGCTATTGGTTTTAAAATCGATACTACAAAGCCTCCATAGGGGGTAACTCGTCCAGTGTTGGTGCTGTTTCCCAGTTTCAATTACCTGCCTGCTGTTTTGCAGACTATTTTTATAACTCTTTATTTCTAAAAATATTTGGACCTCCGGGATGAGGGGATATAGGGGAACTGTAGCAAGTGAGCATGATTTTCAACATCACGTTGGCTTATTTGGCTCATTTATTCCCCGTGATCAAGTCAACCTGTTTTGAAATCAGCTGAAACAAAACAGCTTGCAACTTTCGTTACCTATGGGCATATGCTGGACAGAAAATTTGTGATCAGGCCTTTTTTGTCCTTACAACCTTTTAATAAATTGCAGTAAGCTGTGCGAGGCTGTACGACTATGGCCATACCACCTGATTGAACCGAACAAAAGTGGTCTTTTCTGACACCTAGTTGAAGCTCGGAGAGAGCCACTGAATTGGAGAAAGGATAAAATTTTGTTTTTGGTTGTCTAGTTTCCCACTAAAGTAGACCGTAATTTATTGCGCCTTGGCCAAAAAATCCTCTCACGTAGACGATCGCAGTTTCGCATGGCAATAGAATACATTGGTCAGTATCATTTAGATAAACTTCACATCATTCCGGCGATTTCGTTTAACATCCCTTTTGATGGATCTCTTCCGGCTTACTCAGTTACGTAACCTAGCACGGAAGATTAGATCCCATGAAATGTCCATCATGTCCACGTACATTGTTAAATCTCCATGACACTTCAGTGTATCTCAATCCACTTCAGACTGGTGTGTTCAGTTTGAATTGCTACTGGGTTAAAAACTATTAAATCCGAAAACTGGACTAGTCGTCCTCGAAACTACAGTTGATATGCGTTTTGAAATCTCTCATATTTTTCAAAGTTTCCACTTATCTACAGTGTTATATGTGTTAAAGAGCACTAAATCTTTGCTGATTACGTACAACGGTGTTTGACATACTGGTAGTAAAAGAGATTTAGTGTCTATATGATCCAGTCCTAAAATGACTGAACACCGATTGGAAAGAAGTGCCTCCAGTGCAGTATGTACGGTATTTTTCGCTGCAGATACGTTTGAAAACTCGCGACCAGTTTTTGGTTGTTTTCGATCAATCCGAGCTAATCGTCGGAACATGGAATTTGGTTCCAGCGAGATGATATTTTGAGTAGTCACATAATTAGGTGATCAGTGGACAAATTAGCCCATTTAAGTCATATGTTTCTCTTGTCCCCATAAAAAAATCATTTTGAATCCTGAATGAGCAAGTCAGCGATTACAAAGCCAGAGGGTTGCACGTAATGAAAGCCAAACTGACCTATTCATGCATCTTCTTGGACAGAATTTGATCGAAAATGCCTTGAGATTGGTTTGTTACCCAGGGTCTTAGAAGTCATCAGTAGTTTCAAGCTACCGGTGATCTTTTTCCCAGGACTGATCTCTCCTGATATTGGTTTATTCCAAGAGAGACAACCATAGACGTCAATCCCGACTTTCTCACTAAGAATTTCGACCAGATGTGAAAAGTTGATCCTAACGATCTGCTGACCATTCTGTACAACCCTCTGACTGTTGGTGAACGGCTCAACCATTATTGCTGACCGATGACATGATAATCATCAGGTTACTGGTTAAATTAGGCTAAATATTTAAACGAAGGTTAGATCTGGAATAGCTCACTCATACAAGCGTCTTCATGCTTATTTGGCTCCATAGAGTAACTGTAGAGAGATCAAAAGAGTGACTTTTTTCAAGAGTTCTGGGATTCTCCTCTTTATTTTTACTATCTTCGCCTTTGCCAGATACAAGCAGTAAAACTCAAGCCCACGGTTCGGTCCTCCATAAGAATAGTTGAGTGTTCCTCACTAGTCAGATGAGTAGCGTAATCAGACAGAGCAATAAACTGAGGTGCCAGAACTCCATATCTAAAAATCCGTATGCATTTGCCATAAAGGAACAACCCGGCTAATAAACGGTCTGAAAGGATAGTTTTTACTCTACATTGAGGTATGAGGAAATAGGTTGTCTTTAGTGAGCGTTTGTTGATCGGAGTAAAATGACATGGTACGATGCGGTTCGGAAAGGCTCTTTATTTACCACTGCTATTCACAGGTGCACAAAAAGTAGGAGATACACGTTCTAACATAGTAACTCAAGTACCTCAAATTTCGTAAAGTGACAGGCCATCATTTTTTGACGACAACGGGCCATTTCATCTGTGACCATTAGCGAATTCACTAAAGTTGATTAGTGTCCTATGTCGTCCTTCTCACTGAGCTGAAATGAGTGAACTGCAATTTACTATCGAGAGATAAGCACAGTATCTTTCTCATTATCTAATCCACCAAGAAACTGAACCGTGATGCTAAGATGACACCCTCAAACTAATCCAACAACAACCCGAAGTGTCCTCAACACCGCTGGGAAAACTCCAAGAACTACCATCGACGTTCGGGCTTCCATGACGTATCTTCTGACTTGCTTCATTACACAAAATTTGTGATCTCATAATCTTAAAATAAAAGTTCGGCTTTTGAGCCTAATAAACGTTGCCAGAACTGCGTAGCGGAGGTGAACGGGCGAACTTAAGGTACTATTCATCCTGGCCAATCAGTGCCAGTAAAAATCGATTAACGTCATAAGCATTGCTCATACTTTTTGAGTTCTAGCTAGTCGTTGATCAGATGGTTGTTGATCGGATTACCGAGCTTAGCAATTACCCCACAAATGTTTTGTCACCAACAATGGTTAGTGCCCGGCTGCACCCAACCGCTGCGCTTAAGCACTCACTGATCACAACCCCCTGACTGGTTCGGAAACGTTTGCAAGTTTATTGCCAAGCTGGGCGAACAGACCAGCAGCCACCTGATCAAGGACCAGTGAGTGTACCCAAGCTACCCAAGCTAACATTCCGATAATTTACTAAACACTCCTCGCATCCTCTAAAAGTGGCTTCTGTTTTAGGTGGCGATAGGGGAAAATGACTGAAATTCCCTTGTCCATTTTGGAGTCTTTTTTTTCAATTTTATTCACCCTTTTGAACTTAATTTCGGGAGACTGGGATAAATTGGTCTTCTTCTGTGACACAGGGATGATTGTTTTGCCAGTGGCTAATCCAATAGCCACCTAAGCAAGCTGAACTATCCATATTATTGGCGCTAACAAGACCCCCTCGTTTGATCTGTGTACTTAAGAGATGTTTTGACAAAATCATGTGACTGTATAATTCGTTCACTATCAGAAACATGGTTTGCGAAGTGATACTATAAACAAGCAACGCCCAAACCACCTAGATATTGACCCTAATTTTAGAATAAGGATTTTTCTAATCCCCTGAAAGCGAGCAAAGTAAATGTAGGCTGGGTGGAGATTTAGCACAAGACATTATTATCAATGATTCGTTTCATCGGTTTATGAAATGTTTTCAACAAAAGTGTGTTAAACTGTCGCTCAGTGCGTAGGTGGACTAAACGAACAAGGCAATTGAAAAGACAACTTGGATGGCAAGTACTGCAAGGTGTTTGAATTGAACAACCAATCTTTTTGAGTGGTAATGGAGCTGAGTTTCTTTTCCAAAACTAATGGTATAGTATATCGTTAGAAGCATTCAACTATGTATCTCTTTAGGTCTGTGGTCTTATCACATTATTCAGGATAGAACAAATAAGTTAAGCGGTACCGGTCAATTTTCTAACAGCTTGACTGTAGGTCAGTGAAAGTGACCTTGTAAAAGTGACTCGGAAACTGTTTTGACTCGATGGGATTCCATGTAGTAATTATACATTGTATAGTACGTCTACAATGCACCATATATTAATATTGTAAATGTCACAGACGCTTGGATTTTCATGACTTTGAGGAAAATAAACAGTTCTTATCTGTTTTCATATGAGGTTTCTATTCAGCTGGACGAAAGAAATATTGACAAGGTCTTTGTAATTGACAACCTGGCGACAAACTTTGCAACGAGGTTTTACTGTCTACTACAAGACGTTCAACTAATCGATGTAGCTCGTCAATTCGTCAGCACTGCTGGAGTGGCGACCCTAAATAAGATGGAAAACCACCGTGATTAATGGATCGATCATTCCCACTGTGCTACCATACAAAATGAATTAGCCGTTTGTAACTCCTTAAACATGTAAGCAATAGAATGTGCTAAAAACAGCTCAGCGAAAGGGACCTTTTTTCCCTGATAGAATACTTTTCGGTCATGAACAAAAGTACACTTAACTGATGTTCCAACCTCATACATTCAACTGTAAAAAGACATTATGGTTGTCAAAACATTAACAGAGATTTTCCGCTGATAGAAGTATGACTGTTTGAGGTTTTATGGACAACAAAGTTCACGAATATAAAACGATTCGCTCTACCCAGCGCAGCCACTTAGAAGCGGGAAAATTAAATTCATTTTGACAGGGGTTTGTAATTTGAGATATTCATCGAGTTCCTTGTTTCCTACGATGACTGAATTATCCTAGGGTCAACTGACTAGTAATCGAAAGTGACTGCCATGAATAGACGTGTTTCAAATAATTCTCTGTGTCGTCGAGGGCATCTGAAGTATGCTGGTGTGACATAAGATTATACAATTAGGATGTTAATCCAGAACTCACGAATGCAGCAATTTAAATGAGACAAGATATCTGTGGAACAATTTTCATGGTCTCAAATGAAGTCTACATGTCATTGTCCTTCAACCTGTTTTGACTGGTTCCTCTCAGATTTCCTACAAAACAGATCGAATACCAACGCAGCACAATAATCGTGAACTCCTTAATGAATCCAAGCCCACCTAGTGAGTAACCGTGTCACCTAATTAACCAAAGGTAAACCCAGCAGCAGGTATATGTGGTTTCACAGCGTAGTCGAATATGCTGATTGGCTACTCGGTAGCCATCAGACACAACTTGTGTACAAGACTTATTTGTTAGAATAACCGCGTTATGGATACACACACTATAAAATCAAACTTGCTTGATTTACGGGCCTGACAACGGGGTTCCATGCTAGAGCCGCGGCGTTGTCGAACGGTTGTCCGTGCTCAACGTCAACTGTTGGTTGTGACTGTGAACACTTTTGAACAAACGATTAGAGAGCATGTTCAGTTTTAAGTGAGCAAACTCCACTCACTGCAGCTGAGGTTTATTTTGCTGTACTACGCAGAGGACCACAACCATATGTACTTGCTAACAACTGATAAAAAACGGGGTTGGTCGGCCGGTTGTTCCTAACAGTCATGTTTCATAGTTCAAATTCAGTGGTGTGAAACTGCGTTCTGTATCCCGTTTTCGCAGGAACTTTGATAGCGATGCAACAAACATCCAAAGTTCAAAATTCTGCGGTTTCATCATGCCGCAGCCATGTCTTCGTTATCTGTGATGCTTGAAATGTCATTTTCTCAGTAGCGAGATATTTATGAAAGTCAGTGGGTACGCTTGCCTGAGAAAGAAGCTTTTGAGGCCAGAAATTTTCCAAATAAACATCAGCTATGTATTATGAACATATATCAAGTATGAGAGACGGACACAAAACTCGCAAGAAAGAAAACATGGCAAATGTCAATCACTCAAAGGGTTAGTAACAAATGTGCGCGCTTAACTGTCAAATTCCAGCTAGTGTTTGACCGAGTATCTGATCCATTCTCTCCTGATCACCAGGTCAAACCAGCTGGACTGTCTGTTTGCACAGGCAGTCTGATGTCAAGTGCTTAAGCTGTTTCCGGTACGTGCCAGCAGAGCTGTGGGAGATCGGGTGCCATCTGAATGGTTAGTCAGGAAAATCACCGTGTTTTCCGCAGACCACCAGTGAGCGCGGCCCAGACAATCCGCTATGCTCGTCTCCGAAGGGCCCAGTGACAAACCCTCCGTGCGTGCAATGAAACACAGCTTTGCACGCACACTTTCACGAGTCCATGAACGAGAGTGGCTTATTCTATTAATCCCAGTATGACAAGGTCTTTTGGAATTCGGTTGAAAGACTGCGTGCGTTCTCTGGATCACCCAATTTGCATTGAAGTTTGGGGATCTAGAACAAGGTTTAACCATCTCGCTCCGTTGTTGTCGCAGTGCCGAGCTGGTGCAGTCACAAATGCACCTGGAGGTGATGACACTAAAACGGGGAAACCACTCACAACAGGGTTAAGATTGAAACTTAGTCAGTTTTCATCGGGCACTGGGCGACCGAATACTGATAGTGGTGCTGTACGGATAGGATGACTACAATGACAGTGAGGCTACGCATTTATTCAACACACTTGTCGATGAGGTAAAAGCAGCTTGTTAAAATTTGTGACGAAATATCGCTACACAATCAGGTCGACAATACAAGCAACGCGTTCCTAAGGGACAATCAGTTCCGTATGAGGTTTCCCACGTAGCAGATCAGAACTTCAAAAGGAGTGTGCGGAAAGCTTCAACACACACTACATCATGCAGGAACACTAAGATTGAAGGCTTGCTAACCTGCGTGGGTGACAATGTGCAATGTTGGTGGATTTACTGTGCTGCTTTTTAGACCACGCAGGCGCACTTTGTAGCCTGCTAACAGACTGATCAGTTCACACCATAATAGCCAAATGAAAGTCACGTCGTTAGATAAGAAGGTAAGTTGACTGTTTGAACATTTATTTTTCAGATAACTTTATCGTCGCATACTGTCCTCGGTGCGAAATTGATATTCCTACTGGCCTTGACATACAAGTATCTACTTCAACATCCACGACTGGTAGAAACAAATCTAACCAACACTTGTTGGTCTCAACGACCTAAAGTGTAGACCTGTATTGTATACATCCGAAAAGAGGGTTTCGAAAATGTGGCTCAGCAGGACGGGGCTCGTTCTTTCCGTGTAACTCAAGTTCCATTGTGTATTTACTCCAAGTTATTTGAAACAGTGTACCTGCAGTAATCAAGACTTATAGTTGAACATTGTGAAGCAGTGTAGGAGCACCCGGGAGAATTTGTAATGAATGAATTATGTTTTCGTGCTACAGGAATTCGGGAGGGCGTCCAGATTATATGCGTCAGCAAGATTACGGAAATACCAGCATCACCAAAATGAACTATTCTATCCTAATATGAGTTTTGGAAACGAACCCCAAAAGTGCCTTAGAAGAGGTCAAGATGACTTACTAGATTGTGGAGCTATTTGGTGTATGTGTTTCAGATAAGTAACCGTCAAAACGTTTGAGATGGTCCCTTGTTCCCACCCAGTTAGCTTTAATTTCTGAGATGGGACACCCGCTAATTGGAAGTGATCCTTTGCACATAGGATGATTGGCCTTTTGAACAGCTTACCACAAGGCGTAGTAGAGGCGCTTTTATTCACCGTTTCCAAAGGAAACCTTGACGTGTGCTGGGATGTTTACTTTTCGGTTCTTATCTAGCCATCTAGAGGACACTCTCAGAGTTTGCTTGCGTCAGGCTATGATTTGTAATCTGTGTATAAGGAGACCGAACCAATCGCTTAAATATGGAAACAAACAGAATGAAGGGCGATATATTTTTTACGGAAATATCACATTGAAGAAGCCACCATCGTGAAATCTAGAATTCATATACAGAATGATACAGAAATTAGCGAAATACACTCATTTGCAAACAAATTGGGATTTGCGAGAGACTCACCTGGAACCCAGTTGAGTCTATCGTTTGGGATGTTTTCAGGCATCTGATTGTGCTGCACCAGGCCGCTTTATGTTTCAGTTGCTACGATATTCGAGACATCGCCTCGATATTTATGGAGATTTTTCTGACCGACTGAAACCAAATTAATGACGCCAAAATCAAAGATTGCTTGGGACACAAGAATTAGTACACCCACATCAAACTATTTTATGCACTGACTGTCTGAAGGCCTATTATCCTTCAGGTGCTAGCATGCCTATCCCACAAACATAGTTGACTCCTTCGTCTAACGACGACAGTCCTGACGTATTTCACGCTAGATCCTTTTACTATATGATTCTCTGTCTTGGGACCAGGCAACTAGACTTTACTAAGCAACCCATCCAATTGCCTTGCTCATTGCACCCAATCTATCACGGTTTGACCTTTTCGATTCAACAGCTCACTTCTTCCTGTGGCCAGCAAAGGATCAGCTGAAATCGGTTGTCCAGCCTCCAACGTAGTTGGAAAGGAAAGCTGTCAGCTGTAACACCCTTGCGGTGCCTAGTTGCCATGCCAACCGAAGGAAGCACGAGGGCTGGGATGCTGCCAGTTTGCCCAAGCCTAGACAGGGGAAGTCGAGAGGCAGCGGTTGGGTTTGCAACGTAGTTGCGGAACGGTTATAAAAGTAATACATAGTGCCAGATACTATGAACAAAAACTTTCTATAAAAAACTTGTGGAAATTTCAAAAACAGCATTCCTACCTATATGTGAGGGAGGGTTGAACAATGTCTTTGAATTCCGTGTCTCTGTATGATTTCGCACGGCGTTTTCAATTGCTAGTGGAAAAAAAACGGCCAAGGCCGTAGTAATCACCATTCTAGCGGTTCATTGTAAGCATATGAATTTGTAGGAAAGACGATCTAATAGACCTTCGATCCAATGTGTGACAACTGATCATTGATGACCGATTAGGTAAACTGATGCATTAAAAGTCACCCCAAACCCACATTTCTTACGTTGTACTCCGAAGGATTTATTAAGCTAATTGAATGAGAAATAGGTCGAAAGTTGCTGCAGCATATTCGTGCCGTTTAAACCCATATTTTTCGTTTTTACTGTGCATGATTTCTGGTCCTAGTACTCGTATGCTGGAGGAAAAAATTCGATCACGACATTTTATAAAAGCCAGAAAAATGCAATGTAGCCATAAATAGAGTTAGAAACAAAATAAACAGCGAATTCACTGTGTGAGTTGGAGACGAAGTTTCAGTGTTTTTATGTGGTTACGGCCATTAAATTTGGTCTCCATTGTCACACTTCGTGATTGACGACAGTAGAGGTTAGCAATAACTCATTTCTTTTGAGACCGACCTTAGATAATAAACGACAAAATTTTACGAACCTGCATCACATTCGGACAAGAAGTACGCAAAACACACTTTAGAATGCTGTGATCTCGCGATTACAACGGAGAAGTCTTCTAGGCTTAACCTGGCAATTTCCCATATTCGTGAAGGATAGGAGGGTAAGCTCCCTACTCACCATCAGTGTTGAAAGTTTTAGAAAACTATTATAACAAAATATTCTGTGCTCCTTTGCTTAGCATGTGTTCAAAAGTCAGTGAATTGCAATCCGTAGTGGATTTTAATAGACCCCACTAGAATTTTCCAGTTCTGCCCTGAAACAAACTTTCTGAATTGCTTGATGAGGTGAATAGTGTCTGTTGCGTCCAATTGTCCTCGCTGGTAGCGTCTAACGTTTTTTCGAGTACCTCCAGAGAACTCCTCTTTCTTTTCGGAATTTCTCGTAGTTTGGGGGATTTCATGACCCAAAACTTACTTTGACTATAGTGATCTTCTCGGACTAGTGACAACTTAAAAAATTCGGTTGTACCTCTTCGAAGGATGGCCTACTTTTTGAAGTACCTGACACAGAATTGTGGCTTATGAGGAAAAAACTATCGTGTTTTCTTTGGGAGAACTAAAGTTCCTTTCCAAAGGGATCAGATGAAACTACAATATTTATGAAATAAACATCAAGAAAATAGATTTCTCTAAATATTAGTTTCTAGCCTCAATGGTCATTCAGTGACTACGTAACAATAAGTACTTCGTTGATCTTCAAAGACAGGGACCTATTCCAATTAAGGACCAAGTTGGCGAGGTACCCAGGACAATCTCTATTTGATTTCCAATTCAAGACAACTGAATAGCTGGTTCACCCAGGAATCGGACACCTATCGACACTTGTTCGGACTCGAGATGTTACTTTGTTCAACATTTTCACTGAGTCCTTGGAACATGTGGGATTTTCCGTATTTTTTCGGGGATGGTCAGATCCACGAAGATTCTTCGGGGGTGATATCATATCTTGAGGGATAAAATCGTAGACGCTCCAGAGCCACGTGATGACCCAAAAAATAGAGGGCACCTTCTGAAAATCTGGAAGACAGTGCTTCGATTGCTTTTCTTATAAGCAGCCCGTCCTCGGGGCGTTCTCTTCTTGGGAGCGGCATTACGAGTTGTGTATCAGTACAAAGCACTTTGGAGTGAAGTACCGAGGAGTAGAATTGTCCAGAAATTGTTTCTTAAGGAATATGCTGCCAGTGGACAAATTGTTACGGATTTATCGTACCACCGGTGGTCAAATGGTGTTGAGATACACTAATTAGTTCGAAGGCATATCGTGGTCTATGGACCTTGAAAATGCATCATTTCGAACGGTACCGCTCTAAGGACTTTAGCTCGCAGGTTTGTGTGTAGTCATAGGTTAACCATCTTTCACAGATATTGGCGAGTAAACACAAGAGTGCCGGCTAGGCTTACTAGTAGAGCACGCCAGAGGCTTCAGATGTCCGATTTTCCACAACACGATAATGCAGAGAACTACGGCACCTCTGTTTTATATATTTCTGAGGTACAAATTTCGGAGGATGCCTTTAGGTGGCACAACGGACAGACTTCCAATAAACTGGATTGGGACGAACCTTACAGTGAACCTGGATCCAGAATGTATGTTCGACACTAAGTCGAAGGTACATCTCGTTTGAAGTGACTAGATGACGCCAGGCCTTCAGTAGAAAGTCTACCAAACGACAATCATAGGTGATAACAGCCGTTTGTCGTTCGTGACACTATCTGGAGAGCTGCCTGTCATGACCAAGCAGACTTTCAATTAACCACACACACACGCACACACACACAGAACGACTACACCATTACCCCACATTGGTGTCTGTGGATTCGAAAACTGCGTTGGCGTACATGGTAATAGCTACTCTGATAAAGTGATGAGATCGGTGAGAATTGAATGCACCAGAGTTACGATGTTACGCGAAACGGCTGGCGCAAGGACTGGTTAAAGTTTCTCTTAGGTCAATATTCAAGATGTCCGTGCATATATGCTTTGCAAGACATTTCAGGGACTGGTCAGACCTGTCTGCTAGCTTTCCGGCTTATCTCGGATTTATCCACAAATTTTAGTTAGCCTCATCTTGAAGTTCAGCACCAAGTCGAAAATCTTCGAAGGCCTCACGTTCACCCAAGTGTTCAGGTGGAATTTGGGTGTAAATGGCATTTGTGATGTTCTACGATCTGTCCAATCGCAGTTACGTCGAATTTGATGTACACGTAAGAAATAGGGTGGTTTGAAATTCGAGAAGCTTCCTTGCCTGATGAGCTCCACAGGGCTGTAGTATTCTAGTAGCGGAGGGTATCAGGCACATGAGATTGCCCCAGGTTCCGTGGATGCAAAAGAGAGTCATAAGCTTGTATTAGAGATTGGAGGTCACGAAAATGGGTTTTACAACATATAGGAAATAACTACGCTATGTGACCTGTTCTTAGAACCTACTCATTATAATACATGCTTCGTTCAGGGCCTTTATAAGGTGATGTAATTGTGTTGGTATACATTATTTCTGTAATAATTCATCAGTTGTGCGCCTATGGTATTGCTTAACTGCTGGTTCAGTGCACAACGAAAGCCTAGCACATCGAGGACAAAACTTTGTTCTCTGGTCACCGTTAAGCCACACATGGATGTTAGCCATCGACAGCGCAGTCAAGTTAATGAGGTGTCAGTATGGTTGTTGCCTTGTTCGCTGAGCTGGACAATTTGGTTGCAGGGAACAAACCAACGACCATTTACGCTACCTGAGCTACTAACATTCTCCTCAATAGCAGGTGTCAATAATTTATGAAAATTATGGAGCTATGCGGAACTAATCATTCTCCTTTAGTTTGGACAAGCTTCTATTCAAGTTTCTTGCTACATTTCCGGAAACTGGGATTTCCTTGCAAAAAACATCTTTTGGATCTGTTGACTCTAGTTGGTAATACTTTAATTTGAACTATTGGTCAGTCCTGACAACCATGGCACTCTCGGCAGAAAACATACAGTTCCGTAAAGCATCTAACCGTAAGAAACATTACTGTTACCAGTTTTGGGTGGTTGCGGGGTTTATATTCACACCACTCTCGTTTGAATGGACTTCCCCTCATAGAGTAGTTATTCCGATGAATCTCCTCTAGAGAGGTTCATTCCTGTTAAAGCTAATCAAGAGTCTACAACTTTAATCGTACCGGCATTTGTACCCTGATAGGTTGGTGTGTAAGGCCTGTGTGTTACCACTACTTCAAGACCACATTGTTTTTTACTATATTGAGGGTTATCAGCACTACTTTAGCAACAACAAGGCAGAGTAAGCTCTTAATCCACAGTTGTCCTCTATTTGCTTTCGTGTAGTTGCAATCTCTTAGTATGATTGACCTTCACTCTGAGGTGGTCGTCTTGTAACTGTTGGTCCCGGTCTATTTCTGATTGTGCGTTGCATCGTTATATTCCTCGCGGTATGTGATATGGCTTGGCACTTGTATAAATACCTGAACAGATCAAATCTGTACTGTGATAGACGGGGATCCAAAAGGGAGTCAAATGAGAGAGAAAGGAGGTTTTTACAACTCTTGTTGGCAACATGTGTCACACGGTTATTCCGGGGACTAATGAGAAACATTTCGGCTAATCTTGGACGGAAGACACTACTAAGAAGCCCACGAAAGGTTTCTTCCTTCTTGTGTCTCATCAAATAAGCGCAGTCCCGAGATTTCCACCAATCGTGTGTTCAAATTGGACCCAATTCGAATACGATTCGCGAAATACACTCATTTGCAAAGTAATTTAGTTGTAACTGGACAGTCAACTGAATCCCATCTGAACCTTCCGTTTGTGTTCTCGTCAGCTGAATTTGCTGCTGCCTCGCGATTTAATTGGAGGCATTTTTAAGATATTGGAGTATTTTTCCGGACCCATCACTGTTCACCTAAAATTTGGCGGTCAAATGGGAACAAACCTCCCTGTCGATCACATGGAGGGCCAAATAGATAGCAGGCTGTCGAATAGGTTCCGTACAATGTTGTGGAATATAGGTAGCTCGGGTGCATTGATTGGCTGTTGGTCTGTTCGCCGAACTTAGCAGTTGGATTGCAAACGTTTCATCACCAATCGAGGTGACATCATCAGTGCGGGGTTGAGTGGGTTAGTTCCTCCTCTTCTGCCTGTGCTTATATAACTCCTAAACATCGTCTGCTAGCTCTGAATTCGGTCTTCGCGTAGTTTGATTGGTCCTCTGTGAATCTCAGTTGGTCTCAATCTCTTGTGTCTGGCGGGTTTATTGGGTGTATTCAATTCGTCAGTTCTGTACGTGATTGTTCTGTTGTGATTCGGTCCTTTTCTTCTCACTTTGTGGTATGACTTCGTTCCCTTGATTAGTTGATTCAGTGGTCTTCTGTTTTCAGTAGTTTTGTTCCTTTGATCCCATTGGTCCGTTGGTTGTCGTTAGGCTTCTTGACTTCCCATGTGGTTCAGAGTCCCATGACTGTGTTGTTCTTTTGTTCACAACGGCTGGTAGACCGGGTCAATGTCGATGTGTTTATCGATCGACTTTTGTGTGGAGTACCACGCCTCGGCAAACCCTCGCTCCCGTTTTGTTCTTGAGTGAGCAAGTATTTGAACATTGTCCCAATTGAACTTGTGTCCATCTATGCCTTCGTGGATTGAGACAAGTGACATTGTGTCTTTTATTGAAATGGATGTGCTGCACTGGTTCTATATACGTTTAATCGTGTGCAGAAATTTTCCCGCTTCTTTTCAGGATTTAAATTCATAAAAGAATGTAATCTTCAAATTGGTAACTGACGGTTGGCGGGTTTATCTGTACTGATGCTTGTAGTAAATACACAAACGAAGCTATATACTTGCATACAACAGCGACTGCTAACTAACGGGCTTTTCCGCTGAAGGCGGTTTTATGGGTATACAACCGAAGTAGTGTTGTTCCGCGATGTTTTTCAAGGGTTATCTAGATGTAGACAGGAGTCATTGCTGAGGTAGGAGTATGATTTGAAAGTCCGAATTACCCATAGGTGTTTTACTAAACAGTGCGGTTGTCCTACGTAGGATAGGCCAAGAGGCAGAACGACCGTGATATCTTCTGTGACGCGTTCGATTGTGAGATAAAAGTTCTTGTTGAAAGTGGCTCAGGGAGAACAAACAGAAATGTTCCATTCTGAGGAACAGTCGTTTCCGATGGTTATATCTCCAAAGTAGAACAACTTTAGATTTTGTGTTGTGTGAATTCTTGAGATTTTGAACTTCTTTTTTCAGATAACCTGGGGAATACTGTTAAGAGAATATCCGCCAAATATTCAAAATCAACTATGCAGCAGTCCCAACTGGAGGACAAAAGACAAAGCTGGACGTCATTTCTGTGGACTACGCTATTACTGACTGGGTTACTTGCTGTCATCCTTATCTTATGGCTCTTAGTTTGGGCTGGCAAGTCCAGAAGGAAAAACAGCTATTCCAAAATAAACAAACAAAAAGCGCGTTGGGATTCGATTTTGCATACCGATCAAAGCAAGCAACCACTGTTTGCTTCAGCCACAAAAAAAGCTGCCAACAATCTATCATCAACACAAGCTCAAACTGCTTCCTTGCTGGAACGGCTGAGGACAATTGACATTGAGATGTCCTTGAGGAGTAAAAAGTTCGAATCCGGCAAAAGTAAATTGGTCCTACCACCGTCTTCGAAGTACAAAAGTCCATCCGCAATAAACCAAACTGAAGGCGCTTGTTGTAGCTGTGACTTCAGTACGCCCGAAAGGACGTGCTCATGTGATCTCAGTAAACCACAACTTTGTGCACAACCATCATTTCCAGTGCCAAAGAGGAGACCTTACGGACGATGTTTGTCATTAACCATGTCCAGCAAACCGGATTTAGGTTTGTTACCGCCTTCAAGCTTTTCTAATGCTGGCACTTCCAGCTTACCGCCTGATGTCACAAAAAGGCGGAGATGCCTTCGGAGTTTGAGCGATGCGAGTGATAATTGGATCCAGTATATACACCACAAAGCCGAACAGGGCAGCATATCATTTTCTCTGTCATACAGCTGCACCGTCGAAGTGCTTCAGATAACAATCCATAGGCTGATCGGAATGCGTCCGATAAGTATTGCTGATCAATGCTTAATGCGTCAAAAGGAAGCAGCTTATAAAGTTTATGTTAAACTTCGAAACAGACAGCTTACTTCGGAAGATCAACAATTTGTTGAACGGAGGTCATCTTTGGTAACGCAGCCAGCTTTTGGCATTCTGAATCCGGTGTTTGATCAGACATTAACATTTGATTTGAAAGTGAAGGACATCAATGCACACGAAATTGTTTTTACCATCCATCGCATACTGGTGCAGGAAGGAGAGCCCGGAAGAACGTTTTGCAGAAAAAGTCGGTCATTTAGTCTTCAGTCAACATCTGGACGATATTCTTTCTCAAACTTGCTTTCACCTTTGAAGCATCTTTGTATTGGTGTGGTGCATTACCGACTAAATAGCTACGTGCTCATCAACAAAGCCGATGCCATGAGAGATATCTGGCAGAGTATCCAGCGTCCAACAGAATTAGACGAGATATCCTCTGATGATGCTCAGCTCACGAGAAAGTCAAACGCGGACTGTGCAGAACCAAAGATACGACCAAAGTCCAAACCTTCCGATGTAAGCTGGCATTGTTTTGCACCTATTGATTCGAAAATTTATCTTAATGGTCATCTCCATTCAATAGCAAAACTTATAGCTCTGGAAGTTTAACACTCAAAGTCATATAATTTCAACAGTGCTGAAGATATCTTCAAGAACTTTACGAAAAACCTAAGTTTTTCCAAATCTAACTGGCTTTAGGAACAGAAAACTGATATGGATGAATGAAATCTCATCCACCATCCCAATCAGTAGGAGACCACATTTTACTGTATGCCAAAACACATCTACTGAGAAGATAACCTGTCGGAGAATATACTGATATACTAATATTATATATATATATATAATATAGATCGACTTAATCTGTGGGTTGGAGGCTGGTTTGGAAATTGTTAGTATCAAAGTAAAGCGCAAGCATAAGTTACTGAGATATCTTAGTATATTATTATATTAGTATATATATTCTGATATACTGAAATATCTCAGTAACTTCAGTTTGAGCTTTAAGTTGAGACTGACGATTTCCAATCCAGACTCCATTCCACAGACTAATTCGATCTATCCCGAATAGCCCGGGAAGCGTCAGGTAACCATTTGTATTCTCGTTGGGAGCCATCAACAATACTTATCTCACGAATCTTTAAGGGGAATAGTGACCTTGATCTTCCGTTCGTTGATTGAACACAATGCTATTTGCTAGCACTGGCTAATTAGCAAGTTGACTGAACTGTACCCGAACAGGATAGAGCACCGTCTTCTTTCAGTCGCGAATCTCACATTAAGTGGTCTGCTGCTGACCATCTATTCCATTGACCGATTTGAATTGATAGATTCATAGACCTTGTGGAATGTTTTGCTTTCCATTTAGACTACCTGGGAATTTTTGCAATCATCAGTGCGTCGTGGATGAAGTGCTTCATAGTTTACGCAGACTTAGCTTCTAATATTCTTCTCTATACAACAGCGTCATACTGAGAGTAATTGAAATAGTAAACAAACCAATCAACAACGCCAACGGGTGTCGAACAGGTAATTTAGAATTGACTGATTTATAAAATACTTTTCAAAGAATAGGTGTGGCTTTCTAGGCTGAACAGGGAATTTGTTTACAAGGAACATTAGAGACGACTGATGCTTCGTCTAAAGATGTGCTCGACTTCTCATGCGGTATCAGTGGCGTACGACATCACCAGGTCTTGAGCAAACATAAAATACTGGTAAAATGATCGTTTCTCCTCATTATACTATAAGCGGGTGATCTTTGGGAACAGAAATACATCTTTGGGTAAGATAGACATGTATTAGTGATAAAGGCTTGCTTGTTTCTGATGTGTTCTTGACCAGAATGTGTACAGAAACTTCTTTGTTACTACTAAACGATAGTATCTTAAGGGGTATAATTTCAAGAATAGCCTAAAGGAACCTAAAGACATCAGTTGATAGCTCCAGAGTAAAATGATTCCGTCTCTAACTAACTGAGAGGTAGTAAAGAGTTAATCTTGAACTTTATGCGAAATACTGAATTTATTCTATACTGCAGAGATAAGAAGCGTTTCACCGCTGTTGTGTCCTTACTAACTATCCCCACAAGTCTGTATTCCGTGAAACTCAAGGAGACAATCATCCAAAAAGCTTCTGCAAACGGCTAAATGCAGCATCAGAGAGATACAGATAACTGATCAGCAGTGTGGTAAAGTGCACCTTGCTAGACGTTGACACCATTTGTCGTTCACCTGTGCAGATTTAGGTCAGATCATCCAGTTTGATTCATAGATCAAGATCTATGTGATTTCGCACAGTGCTCTCCTTTCTCTTCATATTAGTTATACTTTTGCATACATCAAAATATTTTAAGTTAGTGTTCTCGGAAGTATTTCGTGCTACTCAGCCTTATGTTTGGTCCAACAATGGGAACTCCGAGGTCTTTTAGTTATTGTCATGGACTTTTATATAATCTACTTGCTCTATACCTTTCTTCTCATTCACCAGACATCTGAACGCACCACATCCAATTGCGAAGACACAGAGAAGCCGGCAATGGAGATATCTATTTTTTACAGTTCAGTAGATTCAATTATAGCTGTTTGTTTAGGCAGTGCAAAAGGACTCAAGTTCCGCCCAAGCGACGGTAGGTTTTTTCAAATGATCAGATGCAGTTTTCAACAAGCAGAGTTTCTGAGTTACTTCATTTGAATCAGGTGTTTTCATGCTTTATATTCAAATGATTAGATTTCTGCACAATCGGTTGTTTAAGATTGATCAGAAAAAATTTACTTGTGCCGGAGATTATCAAGACCGGCTTTCTACAGACTTTACTTGCAGCTGGTTTACGAACATTAAAAAACCAAAGTATAAAGACAACCATGAACTTTTCACACACTGGCGTTTCATAAAGTGGCATTTATTCCACTGTTCGGATGGTGTCGCTACCTCCTACAGAGGTTCGGGTTTCTTTGCCTTGTTGTCAGGCTAAGATAGGACCACGCAAAAACCACAAGGTAGCCGCAGCAAATATCAACAAATGATTTAGCGATAGCGCCATGGTCACGCTTTTACTACGTGGTAACAAGTTGCGGTTATTTTACATGGCAATCAGATTGGTGTGGACATCCAAATGCCGTCAAGTCTGAGAAGTCTAAAAATCAAGTACTTTCGACTGAGCAAGAACGATACAGTATATTGAGCTAATTACTAACAATAGTTTAGAAACGGTCACTGATAGTTCCTAATGGAACTTTCCTCTTTTAAGCAAAACCAATCTATGCTCAAAAGGCGAGAGGTACTGTACTGCTGTTTCATCCTTATTGGGCATCATTATTAGCGCTCAACTCAGGATGGCTTTTCCCCAGGATTTTGACGTGCATAATCCACGGATTGTTTAGTACTGTTTAGTACTACCTAAGTCTTGGACTTTTACGTTTCTTAGTCTAATGGTACACTTTGCTCCCTCCTGATCTAAAAACAGCTGCGCATCGCACGACGCCGAAGATTTTAACAAACCACACGCGGATTTAGAACAAACACTAGGAAAGCATGTTACGTATAACTTGGCGTAGCGTTTACTGCTACCAGTAATGTTTCGGTTTATTTTATTGCATCCCACATCTTTCATTGGAACATTTATATGTTACTGTAGCAAATAGACGGGAAATTCACGTATAGATCGCTTGGCATTTCTATACCTAATGAGGCTCCAGTAGCACAATTTGTCACTTGGTGGTAGCTGAGGGTATTTGGAAATTTCAATGGAGGTTTCGTCCTTTAATTAAAGCCGACTTATGATGAGAAGCTGAGGATCATTTTACAGCTGTTTTATTCTTGTTGGGAACCATCACCAGTGTGCATTTCGTGAAAATCTAGGGGGTATCGATCCCGCAACCTGTTGGCTAGCAGTTTGAACACTTAACCGTTCGGCCACGAGCTACTAATCAGCAGCGTGGCTAGCTCGCATTTAGCAGGATATATAGGCACATCCTTGTTTTTTTGCTATACGATGGTCCTCTGTCGTTCATGGGGACGCTGTATTGAGCCCATCGCGGGGCCGATGTGGTCACCGAGGAAAGTCAAATCATGTTGAGAAATGTAGTAAGGTACTGAGAGTATTTGCAAAGCACATGTACCGCGTTTATGTAGGGGTGGCCGTGTGTACATAAAACACATTAGCGGGAAATACTGCAATGGTGCGCAACAGCGACAGTCCCAAAAATTTGTGACTTGATTATCGGAAAGTGTTCGAGAAAAACTCTCTGGTGGAAGCATTTATTTACATACCTTCAGAGAAGTCACCACTTCCGAGACCACGTATGTCTGATGGTGTCTGTATTCCCACCTGAGTAAGAACTGATGATTAAAGGGGCTTCATCATGGATGGTTCAGGTCTTCTTTGGTCGACTTACATAACAGTAATCTCTCGTGCATAGGACGGGGATCAGACTCAATTTGTACCTGAGGTACACAAAATTAGTGGAAGTGTTTCCATAAACTATGACTGTATTCCACATACAGTCTACATACATACATAAGTACATACTGTATTCCACGTATCAGCTGTGTTGGCCCATGGTGAAATGAATAAGCTCCTTTGTTCATCTGGTGGCCTGGCCAACTTAGTTATATAGCAGTGAATGACATCGGAGGTTATGAACTGAGGTATCACACGCGGGCTATGGCATAAGTAGGTCGTACATTGATAACTGAATGCACACTGGCAAATTCGCTCATTTGTGACAGGGAATTTGTGAATTCGTCCATTTCCCATCCTGTTCCAAAGTACACTGTTAGTACCTATTACTTGTGTAGAAAGGAATGCATAGACAAACCTAAAGGTTGTTCAGAATACATTTGCGTCAAGGTGACCTTCCCACTATGACTGCACTATTATCTAGAAGTAAATGAATTTGTTGTGACTACACATTGAACTTTAACTACATATTGAACATTTGTTTTCTTCCAACCTCTACTGTGTAATTTGACTGCTCATTTTGATTCAGTCACTTATTTTATCAGTTTCAGCATTTGTAAGGACGGTATTGTACAAAGGCGAAAAGATCTTGGCTACTTTTCGAAGCCAACCCCTTCCTATTCCGGACTTATTAAACCAGATGCGCCCAACAACTGGAGTCAGTGAAGGTATTTCGACACAGATGCGACCATCCAAATCGCTGTTCCCACAAAATGAAATTGCCCATTTCCAAGTCCAGCTCACTCGAATATTGAACAAGGATACATTGGGCTTGGTGATATATCTTTGTACCCGCGGTCGATTTGGACAGTGCCGAGTAGTTGGACAGTGCGCAACTGGTGGCACTGGCTTTCTGAGGAGCGAATCCACACAGCAGTGGCAGCAGCTTGTCGAATCCATACGCCGTAGCGATCGAAAAGAAAAGGGTGAAAAGTATTCAACAGAGCCCATTAGTGTTTGGCACACGCTATCTTGATCTGTTCTTCCACACAGCCCAACTTCAATAGAAAATGTCAATCACCATAGAAATGGTAATCATCCCGAAGTTTTCCACACGAAAAATCAATAGTTTTGGTTTTAAACAGGGTCACCATGGAATTGATCATCCTTTTCTGTTGTATTTTGCTGTCGATGCTTTATGTCCCGTGTGTAATCTGTGAAGGTGTTTTCAGGGAAAACGTTCAGATGTCTCAAGCTATCTGTCATCCTTTCTTTCGAAAACGTGAATTAAAAGTAAGGTTTGTTACTTTGCTGTGGCTAACCACGTGAGGTCTCATATTTGTATTCTATTATCAGTGGGAAACTTAACGGCTTGCCGTTATCCTGTAAAACATTTTAGTTTATACGAATTCCTGTTGCAAATACATGTGTAAAACAAAGTTGGATCAATACGAAAGTTGTCAAAATGTTCCTGTGGATAGTGCTGGGAAAAGCCAATACGGTCGGGTTGCAAGGAGCCTAAACGTGCATCAGTTTTTGTTTTAATGGTTTTATGAAGCGATTCAATACTAAAGGTGAAAAAATCGCCAAAAATTTCTTGAGCCTACATTTTGCTTTACAGAAGTTGTATTAGATACAGCACTAGGCAATGGTACCATAAAGTTTTTCGGAGTCAGACTGAACCACACTAACTTTTTTAAGCTACGTGTGGTTCTTACAAAGAAGGTGCTATGTAGCAAAGCGGCTTTTTGTTCATATTGAGAAAATACTCCTAAAAACTTGCACTCACTCATAAATTTTGAAAAATGTCCCTCTGATTGCAAAAATCTCTCAACAAGATCCCCTTGCAGAGATGGATTTATTGATGTTGATGCACCTTAACCACACTTAACAAGAGAAAAAATAGACGGTAAAATTAACGTTTGTCAGCATACTTATTACTTGGTCAATTCAACGCCATCCACATTAAGACACTTGCATCACTGTGGAGATATTACACTCTGACTTAATTTGTCAGTCAATATGCTGTCACTGGAGAATACTAGATATTTTTTGGCAATTTTAAGTCCTCAAGTAAAGGTATAAACTCGTTGGCGAATTAACTTGATGTACATACAAATCAGCGCTCAAATATGTGGTGAGATCGGTGAAAATCCGGGGTCTTTGCCCATTTGATGAGCTCAGAGGAAAGCGAAATCGTAGCGGGATGTCGAACAGTTTTTGTCATTCACATGAGGACCCTTATGTCAGACGCTAAAAGCTGCCAAAGCTGGATGAATAAGGTAGCTCCTTCGTCTAATGCGCACTTTCTTTCAAAAAGCTACTTCGTCGCTCTTGTGTTCTCTTTGTCCTGCACTGGCAACAGTTCTGCTGTGTTCATACACCGCTTTGTAAGTATACACCAAACCTATCGCCCTCTATTCCCTCAACTAAACTTCAGTGTACGGAACTTGGTGTTTCAAAAAATATATTTTCGCTTGAACACAGAAATGCATAGACGACAGATAACCCTGACTATAGGATTCGTCATCCAAGGAGATCTTCTCGGTTGTCAAGGCCAGGATACTCTCCATTCCTGGGCGTACCTTTTTGGGCAGGTATAGGAAAGTACCACTTATTGTAGATCGACTGTACTGAGTCTAATGAACTTGAGCAACTTGGGCGCTGCTAGTCGCTGGCTGATTGAATAAGCGCTCCGTACTTCACAGTAAGTGTGATATTCGACGCTCAGACACAAAAATGAATAACCAAAACATTAACCGTACCTCGCCATTGTTTTGCAAAATCAAATCGAAATCAGATTGCTGTAGATAACAACACATGCGTGAAGTATACTGTTTGTGACGTTTTATGTGAACAGATTGCCTTCAAGCTGTTTCAATGAATTCAGAATCATCTGTACTCCAGAAACCTTGTTTCATGCTAACCACAGCTTGAGGTTGCTCTGATCTCCTAATATCCCTCGATATTAAGCGTTTTTTCCCTGTGGAAGCCTAAAAGATTATCTTTTTAACTTGCACTAACGCCGTATGTGATCAGGCAAACAAGCAAACCCTAGTGTCATCATTGATAAATTGACGACGGTGTCTATTGTTGTTAACAATTATCCCTGGTTAAAGGTCACTTTGGAGTGGGTGTGGGTAGGCTTATGTTTTTAAAGTCAGCAAACACCTGCTGATTGTTGCATCCACCCACACAACAGTCAATCCAAAGTTAATTGCGGGGATGTGATGGTTTTACTGCTGACTTATTGGAAAAAAGTGGCGTTTTTGCGGTTTATTTAATGACAAAACGATCCAGACGTTTTCCTAACAGGGGTGATATTTCTCAGCAACAAATGTTTATGAGCTGTTAACTTCAACCAACCGTTTGTGGTGCACCATATAAAACGTGCTAGATAATCCGTTATGTATCACAACTCAAGCATTGGTCTTGAAAATGTTTATTCTTTACTTTAGCATAAACACTCACAATCGAAAACCACAGCACTTTGCTGATCTGCAGCCTACACGTCTTTCGCTAGTACTCAACAGCAAGTTGCGGAGGACCGATTGATGCAAGGTTTCCTGTCTTATTAACTGAATTATCCTCAAAGTTGAATTGTGGCCTTGAACGAGAGTTGTCTGACTCACACTTCATTTAGATCAGTTTAAACAGATTATCAAAAGAATGAAAAAGTATGTGCGACATGTTATGAAGTGCTGGATGCGGGTTAGACTGCGTGCCACCAGGTTAAGAACCAGGTTCACTAGCATTGATCTTCATACCTTGTCGTTTCACGCGATTGATCAGAGGAGGGTCGAGTGGACTAAGCACCGTTGAAGGCTATGTTCAAGGTTGTGCATCCTGATAGGATACAGTTTTTGAGGTGTTGGGAATTTTACCACATAGTCCTGGTTATTGCTCCAGGATTCTCGCAGAATTAACTTGATGGTCTGTCTACATCTGCCTTTGAATTTTTCTACAACTCCCTTCACCAACAACAGGGCATGTGGCCAGAAATGTGTTTAAAAGAAATTCTCATCGTTCAGCCCTTGGCCGAACGGCTTGAACTTCATATACCAGCCGGGAGGTCACGAGGTCGAAAGTCCCTGCTGGTGATTTCCAATAGGAATGGCAGTCGTACAATACTTCTGAGCTTTTCAGTATGGATAAGCTTGTAATGAAGAGTAGTGACTTGCGCATGTAGAGGGCAATAGCATGCTAAGTCTGTCAGTTCCCTCAGTTTTATTAGCACTTACTTGTGAACTCTGTTATTCGTCAGTTTTAGCTCAATGGGCTTTGTCTATTTTCGGCTGTCGTATATAAGCTCAGCTGGTGTCTCCATTCAGTGAAAGCTATGGCGACAGTCCACTTTTGTCTGGAGAAGTCAGTTCGTGGGGACCAGGTAACATGAACTAGATGCGTATGTGGACTTTATTGTTTTGCATAACGAAATGAACTTTGATGGTTCATTAACAGATTGTGAATCTGAATACTCAGTCCTCCTCAGTCTGTGCACTCAGGACTGGTATACTGACCATAGATTTTTTGTCAAAGCTAGTACACTCACCTTGAGGACTATGCTGTCGGTAACTGGGAACCCTAACTGGCGCGACTCCTTCGGCTTATGATTTGCGGACATTGCAGTGCTTACGTTCCGCTAAGGTGAACCGATTTGAAACGCAAACCGAATACACAAAAATTACACCATAGGGCCATGTCCTTTTAGCGGTATGCAAATAAAAACCGAATAACATATCTCAAGGCCTTCAGATCTTTCGGGGAACACATCGCAAAATGACAATGCATTCATACACAATCGCCACACCTGCATACTAGCGTTGATAGTAGAGGGCTGGTTATGAATTTCGGGTGTTTTAAATTTAAGCCATAATGGACGACCACATTTGAACGTCCCCTTTACCAGCTATACCACCAGCGTTTACTATGGTTTACTAATTCACCGTAGGTCGTTCCATAAATCCCATCAGGTATATACGGAGGGGTTGATATCACTCGGTAGACCAAGCGCAAATTAATCAAATAATCAAATTAATCCCGCAAAACCCCAAATGCAACCAAAATGTCGCCCATTGGGTTTCAAGCGTGTGTCACGCTACCTGACTGGGAAGTCCTGACTGGCGGGTCAATCGATCGTCACAACCAGGACAGTTACTGGGTCGTCGTTCGATGGGTCGGGCACACCAATCAAATCGCTCAAGTGTGAACAGGTTCGCCTGTTCAGACGTGAAAATTCAGATGCGTCCAACGTGTGTTGGTGGAGTAGTGGTAACACGCTCGCCTCGCATGTCAGATGTCCGGGGTTCCATCCCGGCACGGCCACTGGATATGCACTGCTGATGAGCTCTAATAAGAGCGAAACTCGAGTCCAGTGCTTCCGTTCGGTGTGGACTCACCGGAATAACTATGCCAGAGCAAGAGGAAGACCGTGGTGTGAATATGAACAAAATACCTATCCCGCAAAACCCCAAATGCAAGCAAATTAATCAGCCGATTAAGTTTGGAGAGTGGTCCATGTATTGACAAATGCTTTGACGTCGGTAGATCCAAGGTGCAAATTAAGTTAATTACAAAACTAAACGAATAACATATGCTGGGACGAGGCCTCAGAAAGCGATAAAAATGAGCACACTCATAGATTGCTGAAACTATTTTCATCTCACTTCATTCACTAATAACGCAATGAGACGAAACAGCACCAGATCATCTCAAAACATACAATGCATTCAACGGTGTTGTGCCTTGCTGACGGTCATGCAAGTTCTATGTTGGTCCTTGAATCCTTGTTCCGTCCATTATGGTTTATCAGAAGGCACGGTAGCTTGAGACAGCTAGAGACAAAGATCATTACGACTGTATTTAAAGGGTCATCACAGAATGGTCCACAAAGTCGCGCTGGAATCTTCGTGAGGGGGCGTAAGGCGTCGAGCTATAGATGCTCGATACACCTGGCTGGTATTCTGGTATTCAAGGCATACCTTGGTTCAGTCCATGGGCTGCACGTGACACATCCGTCCAATCGACGCGATGTTCGATTATTAAGAGCTGCTGGCCTGGGGACAACGACCGTACAGATACCGTGGAGAAACCGCACTTTTGAAAAGACACAAAGAATTCTGTCACGGTTTAAAATACACAAGGTGTTTCGACTGGATAACACAATAAGAAAGCGCTTGTCTTCTAGACGTAACATACCATTCGAAGGTGCACAGTCGACTTTGTCTCTCTGATGGGTTCATCAGATAGGCACAGTCCCGTTGTTTCCACCAACTTTATGTTCTTCTTAAATCTATATTGAGCAGATTCCGACAAATGCTCTCATTTGCACAGGAGACTCATCTGAATCCAGCTGAATCTCTCGTTTTATGGTGGTCCCCTTTAGTTGAATGTGCTGCATCAGGCCGCCTCAAGTTTCACTTGGTGCGATATTCAAGATAACGCAACACGTTCTTGTCTATACCTAACTCACTACTTATATGCGGACCACCACAAACGAGATATTCAGCTGGATTCAGTTGAGTTTTCCGGCAAAAGCACACTCGTGTGAAAATGAGAGTATTTGTCGGAAAAAGGCGTTCGCTTTACCAAAAAGAACTTGCACAAGCAGATGACCAAACCGAATGTGCTCATGAAACACGGTACAGGGATTGTGGAGCCAGAAAAAGGGTAAAACTAGCAGACCACCACACTTACAAACCACTGAAACAAAAGATACACATGCTGTTCACCCCAGCGTATCACCTGACAGTCGCGCGTCACGGCCAGACACAGGAGCCACACGGTACTCTTTACTGAAGCCAAAATATTCTTTAGCAACCTACCCTACATACGGAAAGTCACTGAGCGGCGGAGCTAGTCAATCACTCACAACCAGCATTTGTCATCCAAAAGTGAAGGGCAACAACTATACGCCATCTGGAGAGGACTGTGCAACACTAAAAAACTCTGAGCATGCACATGAAGCCCCCTTGACCTCTACACAACCTGTGCGTACCAACATGAACCGGATTGATCAGAGTAGCGCATAAAATATCGATTGTTTCAGTGGTGCCACCAGTGGGCACATAATTTCTTGTCCACGTGATTTTGACCTTTTCGTTACTGATAAAGGTTTTTGATGTGATCGAGAAGTTGAGCAATATAAGGTCCGCTCAAATCCGTTAGGCGGTGGACACAACAACAGTCGGTCGTTCATTATTTCGGACAGTCTCTAACTACTGGAGAGTAGTCTGATCGTGTAACAGGGGCTTTCGGAATTGGGCAGCACCTTTACCTTCGAATGATTTGTTTATTTTGACTTACCAAGGAAGATATCGCCGTCATTCTTAAGATTGCATACGCTACTGAAATGCCGTCCAAACCTCTGAGCTACGCTCAGTTTTACCATTGAAAAATGAAGAAAAAAGGCAGGAAATTAGTGCCAACCGTGGTAAGCTAAGAAAACAGCTATTGCGGGCAGTCCATAGCTGCACAGCAATATACCCGAGATTAACTTGGGTTTGTAAGATAAGAGCTATATTTCGAAATACATTTGAAAATCAACCGGAGGTAAATTACAACATTCAGAATTGTGTATAAAGCAGAGAGATTGCGTTGTGGGGGGGGGGATGCCGTCATAAAATTACACCGCATTATTCCAAAAGTGTCCTATTAGATCAAAAAAAGAAGCAAGGTGTATAAAATGAATAAAAACGCGCACCAGTCTTGAATGGATAGTTCTTTTTATTTCTGTTGTCTGATCTGCCGGAACGTTGGAGAAAACCTAAGGGAAAAGCAACGGGAATTGAACCAAAATTCGTACCTGAAGGATTTATTAAGCTAAAGTGAGTAAAAAAGAACCTAAAGAAAATTGTTCAAAAAACTTTTTCACGCTGTTTCGCGCGACTGTTCATATTGGGCGTCAGGATGCAAAAAATGACCACAAAATCCCAATGGAAGCTACAGCTTTTATACAACTCTAGTGGTTGTAGGTTAAAAAAACTCTGCGATTATCCATCTACTCACATTGTGTATAAAAATGATAAATAACCCCAACATCGATTATTTATATTTTGCTAAAATAAAACACAGCGGTTCTAAATGACTCCCGATAAACCGTCTCTTAATTTGCTCAATCAATATCTGCATTGACTCCAGTTGGTGGTGCAATAGATGCTGGTGTGATACTGCTGACTTGATATTTGGTATATACCACTGCTTCGAAAACAACAGTGACACAGGGCTGCAGTTCGCTTGTTTCTGGATCTGAAAGAACCCCCGGGTTTGACCTGCATTTGTTCTGAATTCTTGGCTAACCCTAGATGCTTGACTAACCATAAAAAGTGACCCTACTTGAGATATATACAACCTCTTCGTGTTCTTTCTAGAGAGTCTATCAAGGAGTAGGCTTGACATACCTTGATGTTGTGCAGAAAAAGAGGATGTCAGTTCCGAATAGTACCTCCTACGACCTTATGGTGTTCTGATTAACATTTTGAGACTGTTGACTTGTCTTTTTATTCCTTGCTTTGTGAGCATTGGCTTTGTTGTGATAATATTAAGTGAGCCTATCGATAGCACAAATCCGCGGAAGCCGTTTCCCAGTACCGAGTATTCTGTGACAGTTAATTTCTGACTGATGAATGTTATCAGCAGCTTGGTACTCACTGATGAGTTATTCTAAAAGTCTAGCTAGAATTTTGGCATTTTTTCATGGCTCCTTTATCACTCTTATATTTGGTGAAGGATACAGGCTCTCAAGGACTAAAAACCAAAGACAAACGCATTGAAACTGAGGACGAGCATCTTGTTTTTCTCACGGCAGAAATCCCTGGAAGGCCGTTTCTTACCTTGTTGTTGTTTCGTTTGTGGTCTACGTTGATGCGTTGGCAATGACTGAAAACAATATGCGTTCTCCGACAAACATAGCAACAGTTGACTTACGTCAACGGCAATCTAGCTAAACACAACTCCTCAACAGCTTACAAGTCCAAATTGTCGATCATTTACTCCACAACATGAATAGGTGTTGAGCTTTGAAACACTCAGTGAGTGTGCCATAAGAGCAATACTTGTCTTCATAGATTCATTCGCCAGATGCCTAGCATACTACATCCTTATCCGCCACTTTTATGCGTGAATACTTCTCAGCAGTCAAATCACATGTTTTAACTGATATTGACCCAGTAATTGTACCGCCATTGCGGTGATTCTATTTGTGTCAGGTTTAATTCACATGACGGCTTTGTTTAGCTACTTACACACTTTTGAGTAACTAAGAATACCTGCTGGAGCGACTAGTCCGATTTCGATCTCGATCGCCACTCTCCACTTTTGATCGTTCAGTGTATTTGTTAGCATAGCCGGCTACACAATTAGATGAGAACGGCCATTTTCGGCTGAGTACCAAAACTTCTGTTGTGCATTTCATGCGATCCGATATGGTTTGATGGATTCGGAAGCACCTTTCCGAAGGTCCACTGGGATAAAGAAACGTCTTCTGCAATGCAACAGGTCCGTTTCATTGACTATTATGACTTCGTACTATTCATGAGGTTGGCTTTATTGTTTGTCACTAAGCGCGACTCTTGAAAACTTCTGTGGAATTTCTCCATCGTTTCACTACAGAGAGACTCATCATGCAAACTGATGATTTATTTAACCCTGTGTGCTTTTCTAAGAATTAGTTCATCAGTGTTTGGCAACCAAACGTGCTGCTATTATTCGAAATAAGCCAACTTAAGTTGCTTTTTACCTGCCTATGTAAGGTCGAGGGGTTAGTTGGGCGTAAGAATATGTATACTTCACATGTTGAAAGAGGCAAAAGAAGATGAAGGGGAATGTGTAGTGTGAGCTGATGGTTCACACAGAAAATACTAGGCGGTGGACGATAAGTTCATTGGTTGACACCGAAACCTACCTAATCAGCTATTCCAAAACGGATGAGCCCGTTAAACAGTAGACGTTCGGCTTAGGGGTTCCATGTTGCTGGTTAAGTGAAGACTGGTCGCTTTGACGCACATCTTTCACGTAGGTTTCGATATGAATTTGACGGTTGGATGAACGACTTTCCGAAGAACTTAGAAAAGATGAGCCAACAAAGTCAGCTGGTTTGGGATGAAGCCACGATGATGTTCTGGCTCTCTGCTGGTCACTGCCGGGTCGATTTCGCGAGGGCTAGTAAAAAAAACGATAAAGATGGACGGGATGCACTGAGAAAAGACAAAGCAATGAAATTTACGGTCATTATTGGCGAGTTTTTTTCCTGATATTTGGTGTCAAACTTAAAGTGATACACCTCCACAATTTGAGTATCAGAATGTTGAAAATAGTAAAAGTTCAAAGATATAACCGACAGTCTCCCTTCCTGGTAATATATTGAATAAGTTTCGTTCATTGCAATACAAGATTTGTTCTTTGCAGATTAACTTATGCATCAGTGATATAGATTGTTTCACCTATTCAGTATGTCCATTTTCGCAGCTGCCAGTGTGCTGCCCAACTGAAGGGAAAACAACATGATGCATTTTTAAGTTCATTATACATGTACAGAACTTTAGTATATAAACTCCGACTTTTTCATGTGCAACAAATTTGTCCTAGCATTTCTGTTTTGAGGTTCTCTTTTGGCAGTTACTTCTCTGAACTGATGGCTATTCTGATGGAATGAACATCTAAAAATCGTTCACAGACAACTGAATTCATCGAATTTTGCAGAAGGAAGACGTAATGCAGTACCCATAAGGTTGCTGAAAATTCTTCAACGGCCCACGACCGGTTTCGCCCTTCTTGGGGCTCATCAGGTAGGCGCAGTCCTCGAGTTTCCGTCAACCTTATGTTCTACTCGAACCCAAACTGGACTGATTTCGATAACTACACTCATTTGCAAATCAATTTGGTTTTGCGAGAGACTCACCTGGAACCCAGCTGAATCTCTCGTTTGTGATGGTCGATTGTGGCCCGCTGTGTTTTTGGAAATGACCAATTAGTAGCTAAACAAATTCATAGGCGGATCTCGGTTAGCAGATCAACAAATAACTTCAAATCTCTTGTGAAGGTGTCAACACAGTTTACGCCCATACCAATGGTCAGGCAGCCCATATTTTTTGCTTGTTAAGCGGTAAAGATACAGAGGCCTCGGTTTATGTCGAACTAAGCATACCATACCTCTAGTACAAAGCTTATTGTGTAATGAAAAATTGGCGATAAAGGTTCACTTGCACTTACTTCACGGTAATACTGCAACCCAGATTGTCCTCCTGATTTGTCTAGGTTCTTTGGAGCTGTTGAAAAATACGAGTATGAAATTAAACTGATTATCAGGCATACGTGGTCGGGCGCAAGAGCACACTGGCAGACACAATTTAGTGGTCAGAATGTCGTGTACTTTGCTTTCGCAGCAATGAATAACGCTAGTGTGTCCGTTGCCAAAGCAAACGTCTGTTGTTAGGTGGAAAAAGGTGGAGCGGTTGCATAACTAATAGTCCAATTCAGTTGAGTAACCCGTGAATATCTGCCCACTTTTCATCAGGTAGGCTGTCAGCTTATAACCAACAGGGCCAGTGTTTATCATTCTGGGAATGTCTGGAGAAAAGTGGCTGAAGTTGGTAAACTTTCCATAAGCGATAACTTGGTGACTGCTTCCGTACGTTCTTCAGTTGGCTGAACCACCCAGTATGTGGAAAAATTTTGGCGAGTGATATTGTTCATTGACTCAGCCGGAAGTTAGACATTCAAAATTAAACACTTGGTGAGAGGGTGGGGGATTTGATGTGTTTTACGCTTAGGTGGGAACATCCGTCGGTAGTTGAGTGGAGAAATCAGAACAAACGAAGAGACTTTTAGTAGTGTGTTACGTCAAGAAAGAGACGTTGACGTTTCAATACTAATGAAAAAACTCTTCACTTAGTCTTGTTGTTTGCTGAGCTTTGAAATGATTCTTTGAGCGCTGCGTCACCAATAGAATGACCATTAATGTGCACTGGTGTAGCTCATGACGTGGCTGACTTCTCCACACCCATCGTTTCAGTGACGAAATGTCCCGTTGACAAAGTTCCTCGCTATCGGGGCACATTTTGCAACAAAAACGTTTTGGCACTGTGAGGAAATTTGGAAATTTGAATGCCGACTTCATTCTGCAAACGGTCATTCTACGCTGAAAAGTCGACAGCCACTGTATAACTGCTTCAGCTTTGTTGGGAGTCACCAACAATGAAAGTCTCTCCAATCACCGTAGAGAATTGAAAACATATACTTAAGGTCATTTGCTGAAACATTCGACCACGAGTGGCTGATCAGCATTGCGATTTACATATTCTGATTAATCCCACTGCTGACAAGGCTTCGCGGCCGAATGGTATAGCGCGCAACTATCAGAAGGAAGGTCGCGAGTTCAGAACTTCCAATAGATTCGTGAGAAACGCATTGATTTGCAAAAAAAGATGAAGCTTTTAAGGGTAGGTTGACCTCATTGGCAGATGGAAATTTCTGTAGTAAACAGCTGATGAAATTCTGTCTCCGTGGGTTCATAATTTTTATTTCGTTTGCGACTGACGAACGATTAGGAAGAAATTACACCATTAGGTAGCAGTCGAATGAATTCACCATACCGGTAATTGCATGAACCACACGTGACAGCTCACCGGTTAACAGGTGAGCTTGTTACAAGAATACCGGGACTTTCTTTAGTTTATCGAGAACTGTCATATGGTACTGCTAAACGTTGTACGCCAGTGGCTCTTGGGCATCAGGTTGCAAAATCTGTCCCAATAGAAAGTCACCGAGAATTTTCAATTTCAATGAGTAGAATGACCATCTAGTTGGACCATCTCTTATGATCGACATTATTTGCTGGAACTTCTTTGCTGACATGGATCCAATTATTGTCACGGAAATTAGGTAGTGTGGTGTTACACCATTCTGCTGCAACTACCACTACGAGATTAAATATTCGGGCTTTTCATTTGGGTGTCGAAAAATCTAATTGTATTTTAGAACGAAATGTCTGAAAGTAAAGTTCACTGTCATCCACACAGTCCGTTTTGGCCGGCGTTGAATTTGACAGTTGAAGTTGATCCAAGCCCAGTAATCCACCTCAGTAGTTCCATCATGTGGGTGGAATACCACTTGATCGGAATGCATGGTGCATCTGCTTACATCTGCTTTGGTGTGCCAGAAGCCGAAGTTTGTGCGTGCACTGGAATTACAAGGCCTTAGGCTTTAAAGAAACTTATTCTGAGAATTACACGGATTCTTTATTCTTTTTTTCGGGATATGATTAGAAAGTCAAATGGACATAAAAACTTTTATTGTAGGTCTTCCTAGTTTAATACAGAAGCTGGGCACAAGACCCTCCCACAGAATCTTACATTGTCCGAGTGCCTCGTTGGTCAGACTTTTGGGTCAAAAGCTCAGGGTGGGGTGCATCAACCAAATTTCCCTCTTCAGTCTGGGCAACCGAGGAGTATTACTTGCCCACACAGTTCTTTGTCCACCGATGTCTCTCCCCAACCACTTCCAACCATGTAAGCAAATATTACTGGGTCATTTGACTATCAGTTACCTGACCGACGTGCCTTGCTGTGACCCTGACACAGGCAGACATGTCCATCTTGAGACGCCAAGGATTGTCCTCAGCTTTTTCCACCAGAAACAACTATCTCTACAAAACTTACTACGATCGATAGCCAGTGAAACAAGCAGTGAAAGAGACGGTCTATTAATTCACTTGCAAAAACGTGATATAGTTCCAAGTTTTTGGACCACAGTTCCAACTGAAAGTGACCTTCGACTATGACTTCATTTGGCAGTCAGGCCATCATCAATGAGATGCGCTTTGAGCCTGACTTCTTTGATGCCTCCCCAGTGATCTTGTGTCCTTTATTCTAACGAACGATCCCACCAGCTGGCCAGTCCGTCTGTTTTGGAGTTTTGTTTGATTGTTCTGCTTAGTTTGGCGATCCTCCACTCAAGCGTAGAAATACTTAATGCTTGCAAACTGAGGGGCAAGCACACAGCCATGAGCTGATGATGCAACCTGCGTGTGGCAGGAAGATTGCAACAAACGGCCCAGCCCAGCGAAAAGTCCAACCATCATCTCACAAAACGAGCTACGATTGAAATACTCAGTGTTGGCAGCCTCGGTGCCTGTCCATTTATTATCACTACTGGACTGTCCTAAGACTTTTTAAGCCTAAGGGGCAAACACCGTCAATAATAAGCAAAGTCGCTCACTTAGTAGAATGGTCTGTCTTACGTTAGGATACATCTGTGATACCCGAGTAGGGAAAACCGGAACATCACTAGCCACTTTTGGGAAAGAATTTCGATGTTCACTACCGTTCGCTACTATTTCGGGCAAACCAGACGACAAATGTCTTATGATATGGCAGGCATTAGCAGATGATCAGTGCCACAGCGCAAGGTTTTTATTCGTTTTCAGGTGTGTTTGCTTACGTAACATACTATTGGCAGGGAATGATCAACCACTCTTTGTATCTCTGTCTAGATCAATCTCGAGTGAACCAATCAATAAAAGGAAGTTTTGTAATAAAAACGGGACAAACAGAATTCAGGCAACATCTCACTGTGTGCAGAGGAAACATTGTCATTATCTGATCTCAGCGAAGGCAGACGACAGGCTGGTTTTGATGGTTCTGCTATACTGTGTTTCGGGATGAGGCCACTCCACACCGAGGGCTTTTCCGGCAACACTGAAGACTGTTCAACCAATTTCAGTGCTGCTTTTTCCGACCTTGAGGAGGTGACACAGGTTTCCAAGTGGTATGTTTGTTCAAGCGCTCTGCGATCCGGTGCAAGAACACCGCACCTGTTGGCATACTGAGCAAAACTTTCTGAAACCGCATCTCTTATCAAGCTCTAAAGAAACGAAGGTAAAAATAGGTTAAAGGAATAATGTCATATTGAAACCCAAAAGACTGACAGTTCCATATGTTTATCCTAACCACGGAACTTCTAAAAAATGCTGTTGATATCTGTTTAATGACAGATGGCTTTCAGTAGTCAACTCCCTTAGACAGAAAGTGTGTATTAGAGGATAGAAAAATGCTGGGATGGTATTATTCCTGCTCAGAGTGTATTGATTAGCACAACAGTTATGGACAAGTAATGGCTAGGGTGACCATAACAGTAGTATCACTTATTCTAGAAGAACAGGTTGTTTCAACACTAGCTGATCACATTGCCCCTTGGATACTGTGTACACGATCAGAGGCAACCTGGAATATTTTGTTCGATGGATGACACAATCGAAGGTGATTAGTTGTCCTCTCCATTTTCGGAATCACAACATGCGGTGCTGTCTGCTGATTGCTGTGCGTATTCAAGTGTAACAACAATAAAACGCTCGGGTTGGACGGGACAATATACTAATTTCAAGAACTGTATCGCAATGTAAAGTAAAAGACATTTAGTCCGTTGTCTCGCTGACAGGAAAGAAAAGTCTGTTCTGAGGGCCAAATTAGACCCGAACTCCACTGGCTAGCTAGCGTGCCTCGTGGAAGTGATTATTCAGACGGGTTCGTCTCAAAACTCATAGCTGCCACAACTATGAAAACCAAACCAGTCACAGCCTAAGAGAAATCTATCATCATCAGTCTTTCAAGGGGAATCTGGTCGCAGACTGTCTGACTCTCACACCATTCGGAAAGCCCTTTCAGCCGCTTCGCTCAAAATGTGATTTACGACTACTCAGCTGATGCCCCTACATCTCTAAGATAAGCTACCGGTCCACGCCTAAAGCATAGTAGTCTACTCCATCACCACCACGTCGTGAGGCGGAATGAATAAAGCGCACGACATGGTAGTTATGCTAGAGAATAAACAAGCACAACCTCTTTTGGGCCAACGTTCGAATCCAGGAGGTCCATTAGTAGGGCAGTGGTTGCTCACTTGGCTGATACGAGTCATGTGAATAATTCTAACAAAGCTTTCCAAATATTGTAACAACCGCCCGTCTATCTACCATGATCCATTCAATACCAACATCTGGTCATAGCTGAGGCAATCGAGTTCCGCTCACACAACCCGAGTCCGTGCGTTCAGAAAGCGTTCGTACGCGCGTTGAGCCTCTCATGGTCTACTCTTGTGACCGCTAACCACTCAGGCCTGTCGAATGTCACCTAAGCACTATTCACACTGTTATCTATGGACACTACTTTGTCCTTCTTTTACTTGTGTGGATCGCTGGGTTTTAGTTTCATAATCCATCAGTCTGTATTGACCAGAGGAAGAGATGGCGAAGACGGTAATGTTTGTCGAAATACACTCATTTGCAAACAAATTTGGTTTTGCGGGAGACTCACCTAGAACCCAGCTGAATTTCTCGTTTATGATGTTTTCAAGCAACTGAATGTGCTGCGCCAGGCCGCCTCATGTTTTAAGCGGTACGATATTCGAGATATCGCGACACACGTATAGACCTAATACCCTACTCATAAAGTTGCAGAAAATTCTTCGACAGCCCACGACCGGTTTCGCCCTTATTGGGTCTCATCAGGTAGGCGGCCTGGTACAGCACATTCAGTTGCTTGAAAACATCATAAACGAGAAATTCAGCTGGGTTCTAGGTGAGTCTCCCGCAAAACCAAATTTGTTTGCAAATGAGTGTATTTCGACAAACATTACCGTCTTCGCCATCTCTTCCTCTGGTCAAAACAGTAATATTTGTCATTTTGAGTGTTTAATCTCAATTGGTTTATGCATGTACTCTGACAAGTACAGAGCTGAATAGTTATATGCGCTTTTGCCTTAGGCTTGCTGAAACGAATACATCTATTGGTTACGGTTCTGTTTATCTTAGCCTACCGTCAGTCGGGACAAAATCAGAGAGATTCATCCTGCTGCCAAGTGGTCAACTTTGCCCCCACAGAGATGATAGAGGCAATGGCTGCTTGCTAATGGGTTACGAATAAAAAACTGATGCCTTCTTGGTTCTGTTGCAAGTATCCCCCTCTTATAGTTTTGCCAAACTTAAGTAACTTATAGAGCTTGTTTAAAAACATTGTTTCCTTCTATTTGATACCGATGAATCAGTCTTATGAATCCAAAATAATTATTCACTTTTTGTGGGTGATTGCGGGATTTGTAGAGTTCACGTTCACATCACTCTTGTTTGAACAGTCCTCCTGTCTTGGCTCAATCATTCTGGTGAGTCCACAGCAAATTATCATTAGAAAGCTGGTATGGCCTTCATCAGATTATCTATTGTTTCAGCTGTGACACTGCTAATTAGGAAATTGAACAACAGTTCTGGCTTTGTCAGCCGTTAAAATCTATAGTGAATGCGACCGGTGTGACAGACATGGCAACTGATTTCTCCGGACAGACTGAATTGAGGTGTGCTCACCTTTATGGAAGTGTCACTGATGGCAATGACGTAACACCTAATCCCATCACATTATTTGAAGATCATGTGAGACAAGAAACTCGAATGCTAGATAAGTACACTGTAGTTTTTACAGAAAGACTCTCGAGCTAAAAATCGGTTTGAATGAATTTTTACTTATCCGTGACACTCATCACAGTTGTCTCAAACTGAATCAGAATAACTGCGAGTAATTCTGTTCAAACCTGAAGAACAGTAGTCAACTTATCTGGTCACATGTGTTCATGGCATTGGAGTTTTCAATATGGATAATCTTAAGTGTTCCAAAGTTAAATTTCCACGGGTAAATTAGCCCTGCTGTCCACTATGAAAACAGTAAACTCCCCAGAACCAAAGTAATACCTTGAAAAAGAATCAACGTAGTTGCACATGATAAGAATGCAAATGTCCACACCAACAGAAACTCTTTTTTGACTCCGAATGCAAAATTAGAATTGTGTAGCCTTTTTACAGGTTTACTGATTAGGAAGGGAGCCGGTATCCTTTAAAGGATCAAAACACATCAACCCATCTGTCATTTTTACCATCCCCTAAATGTTTGCTACGTAAAATCATGCGATATTTCAGAATTAAGCGGAAAAATCAGAAACTCTAAGGCGCATAGCTTTTGAGTAACTAGTTAACCGTGCTCCAAGAACTAGCTTCGGTTACCGCGGCAAAGCAGCCCTGCAGATATTTTGCAAAAGAACGCATAGTCAATACTGATTTACTACAGTTAAACGAAGAATAGCTTAACTCGGGGTAATGGCAAAGAGATATCTGCAGGCTGTAGGCATCAACTGTTGTTCTCAATTGTTTCCTCATCTCATACACAATTACGCGTTGAGATAGTCGGCTGGTATCGGATACGAATTTGTCTATCAACAGCAATTGAAGCACAGAAGAGCTACGCGCAACTGTTTGCGTTCGACCAGATATGCCACTGTGGGCGAATATGTGAATCCGTTGTAAACCCGAAGGAACCAGTTCATCTGAAAAATTCATACAAGCCTTATGAGAGCCATCAGCAGGTCTAATATGATGTTGAAGAGATTTAGAGCTAGTCTACCACAACCATTACGAAGTGTCTACACATCCAGACATTCATTCAGGTAATCTGAAGCGAAACTGACAACAAGAACGCCACTGGCATTACTCGGCAGCCATATCTTGCAGCGTCTCCGACCGTGCACACTGGGGACCAGGCAGACCCCATCCTGGAAGGTAAGTCGCACCGATACTACCCAAATTTTTCGTGCTCTCTTTCACACCCCTCTGCCAGCTCAAGGGTTGGCCACCTTTTTTTACTTCTGCCACACTGAATTAAGCACGAAAGACAGCAGTTTTCGGCAAACGATGTTTCGGCATGGCTTTTTCATGGCCTGACGAACGCAGCTTCTGGTGCTGGACACATTCTTCAATGGAATTACCCGCTGCACAAACGAAAACTCACTTTCTAATTGCCCCGTTACGGATTTGCCGACTCCAATCCACACCAGCAATGGTTCGGTTGTCGAACACCTGGAGACGCCTCAGTTCAGCTGCTCGAACAGGCCATGCCTCAGTCATACAAAAACAACCCGTACTGCAGCCTGATACACAGGTCCCTTGCGATTCAGAGATATGCCGTTTTGACGACGTAGGTATCTCAAGTTAGCAAAAACGACCTGAGTCTTGCAGATTCCTGCATTGATCTCATTTGTCACACTACAGTCAGAACTAAGACAACTTCCAAGACACGTATACACCCCACAACTTCGAGTTCAACTCCTTGGAGTGTAAGTGGTGTGTTAAGTAACTACATGTTCAGCAGCATGACCTTACACTTTGTTGATGTGAAGCGGGCGCCAAAGACGATTTGGCTTCGGTAAGTTCATCCTTTTTATCCTCTTCGAAGGCGAGAACGACATCGTCCGCATATTCCAGATCGACAAGGCTTTCATCAGCAGCTATTCGAACGTGAGCGTTTTGACGACTTTCTAACGTTTGCCTCATTATACTGTCCATTACGAAATTAACTAGGAGTGGAGAGAGCGAACACAGTTGACCGGCACCATTTTGTGTACAGAGACTTTTGTAGATCTCTCTTTATACTCCCACACGCGCGGAAGTCTGAAATCGTGGTAAAAAATTTTCGGAGCATTTCTTGCTGAGCAAGCATGCTAAGGAAAAGAACCCAATCAACTGAATCAAATAGGCCTAAGAAATCGAGGAATACTAAAGTTGTGGATCACCTATCCGCATGGCGTTGTTCTATTACTTGGCGGAGTGTCAACGCAGCCTTTACCAGGCCGGAATCCCGCTTGCTGCTCTCAAGTTAGTGAGGAAGCACAAGCGACGCCAACAGTCTCGTTGCGACCGAAGTCAAGCTGATGCCTCTGTGTTCACTAAATGAGCACAATCATCGATTCTCCCCAGTTGACTGGGACATTCTCTCTTTCGCAAATGCAGGCAAACAGATCAGAAAACTGCTGACCGAGCACTTCACCCCCATCCCCGAACATTGTGGGTGGGTGGTGATCCAGAGAAGGAGTTCGGTGGCACTTGATGGAACATATACTTTCATAAACCTTCGAGGTCGTAGGGGGCTCCACGTTTACCGTCCAGACCTCTAGTATGTTTTGGTAACCCGACCGCGTAGCAGCAGGTGGTCACAAGGATAGCTATTCAAACTGCTCGGCCCAGCGTTCGAACTATTTTTCTTTACTTAAGATGGTGGCCACAGGTTGATCCCTGATGGTTTCGCTCACTGGCAGTTTCCAGGGCCTGGCTGCACGGATAAGCTGGAACAAACTCCGGGCATTCCAGGATTTGTGGTGCTGTTCCATTTCCGTGTATTCCGGATTGCGTGTATGTTAAGTTACACCTAACGTTTGACAATTCATCAGGATAACTTATTTTCGGGATGGGTGAGGACATTTATTCGAGATTCAAGCAATGCCATTGTTCTGTATGATATCAATTGATTGAATAGATCTGTTTAGATCGTGCCACAGACCAATCCAAGTCCATCACCCAGTTGGGTCTCAGATGCATGAAGTTCACGTACTTGTGCGTTCAGGTTTCCGGGATCCAAAGTGATATCTGACCTTTCAGTCTACCCTAGCAGAGTATCCAACGCACCATAAAACTTGTCTTTGATGGTATCAGAGCTACAGTCGGTTTGCATGTAAAGATACACGACAAACGGACCACGATCGATTTCCCGCTTGTGAAACTCTTTCACGGAGATTGCCAGACAAACCATAAAGAGGCGACTATCAGCTGACATCCATTCAAGCAGGGATCTTTTCACCCAGTGACTCAGGACAACACCAACCCCTGAAAGACCTGCCACAGCGGCCTCCAGATCACCAGAAGTGCACAGTCGAAGGAGAATGGAGAGTGATGGGCAGTTAGCTCGACCATTGCCCGAATATTGATTTCTAGGTGCGCGTGGCTGCCGTCGTGGGTTGACGTACAGATGTTCCGACCAAGATAGAAGCAAGACGAACGAAGTCGTCAGTCCTAACGGGTTTGCCTACCAATAGAGTTTTTAATGGGGTGCTGGGAGGGAGAAGAGAAAGTGTGGGTAAGAGCAGGAAGAGAGAAGTCAACAGTAATCTCTCTTCGTTTGCCTGCCCCGCTGTATGCAGCAAGTAAGGCGACGCCGCTGATGGGACCACGAGATGGCCTGCGTGACATGAGATTATTGATAGTTGTAGAAATCAAGCTTGGATACCGCCAAGAGGATAATTTCGGAGTCTTTCCTACCAGGGCAATATTTAGCGGTCTAATCAACATTCCACTGGTCCTCCAAGTTGAGGATTGGAACATCTGTGGCACTAGCGTTTCCCGCCAAACACCGTTGCCTTGCAGTTGGACCTTAAAGCCAAAGGCTTTGGCTGAGGACCCTACTCGTCTGCACTTCTTAGGGTTTCGGCTTTTTTACACGGAAATCCCAGTCGGCATATTTTGATGGGTTGAAGTGTTGAAGATCGGTCGTTCTTTCGCAAAGTGCAAGGAGCTATCGTAATCAAAGCTAACCCACATTAGCATAGCCTCACAAATAACTGAGATTTAAAAAAATGCAGTTTGAGTAAGTCACTCAGAGCTTACCTTCAGTGCAATCAAGAATGGCTGATCAATTTTTGCGTATCCGCTGGGGCTGGGATAGTTTTCTTTCAGTTGTCGTTCTTGCAAATCCATTTTCCCAATGGGAAGTTCGAGAGCTTTTGGAGCCGATTCACGGGCGGAAGCTGTGACAGATGATCCACTATATGTACCACTATCGCCGGTTTTTCGGCTGTTCGGGATACTGTCATCTGCAGAGGTATTCACAGATAAAGAATATGTTGTTGAAGCAGTTATTAGGCAGTTATCTGTCCTTACGGAAACAACAACGTTGTATTGTAGTAAATTCCAGGGTCATGGTATGTGAAGTTTCTCGGACGCTGAGAGTGAAGTCAAATACGAAACTCGCGCAATAATATTCCATGAGTAATATCATTTCAAAACTGTTCGACCTGCTAATCTGTCTTTAGAAGTGAAGGATATCTGGTGGCAATTTAACAGTTTGTCGTGGAAAATAGCAATAGGTAAATCCTGGATGAGTAGCTAAGTCATGTTAACAATACTGAAGTACAGATGGGTAATACGTGCATTGTTTTTAAGATTTTACAGGCGGTTGCTGGTAATTCTCATGCAAATTTTGATGGGTCTTATTGTTTTATTTACTAAAAATATTAGTTTTTCTCAGGGTAACTGTTGTAAGCAGTCTGATGATTTAGCTATTCGCAGCCCTCTTGGACCAACCTTCAGAAACATCTTTATGACCAGTATGGAGTACATACTCAAATTCAGTCCGTTCCTCTTGACGAAAGATGATTCAGTGATAATTTATTTATTACCAGGTCTTGCAGACAGGTTGGAAACTTACCTTATATTTAAAAAAGCTCCATCAGCAAATTCCTTTTTGCTTATTGTTTAGAGCCAGACAGTCAAATTCTGTTGCCGGACCTTTTAACCTTAGAAATATAAACGGTACACCGTTAAGTTCTATGTATCGTAAAACTATCTGGACGGAACTTTGCAATTTTCCCTCCGATGCAGTACAAACATTTACTGGTACCCACTTGATTTCACAGAAACAGACTATTCTGCACTCCAGATACAGTACAAGTGGGAATTCGAGTACTCAAGAGCGTAATTCTATCGAATAATCATCCGGATGGTTTTGTTGAGAAGACACGTAAGATCTGAAAGCAAGTAACAATCTGGTGGCTTAGAAGCCGGTTTTCCTTGAATTGTCGTAAGAAGACGATAGTACACCGCTGCCGTGGAAAAAGCCATTATATGCAGCACTGCGATGAACATATGATGTACCGCAAGTTAATCTTGAAGCCACTCACAATGGTGTCTTCAGTGCTATTGACCAAAACGCTAAAACTACTTCTGTTCAGTGGACATTGTATCTAGCATTCTATCTGCAACTGCGGTGGCGCTCATATCGACGAAACTGGCAGAGGGCTTGAGATGCAGGTTAACTACTACAAACTCCAGAAATAAAAACTCACCCACCTCATATGGGGATTTGGCGACTCAAGTTGCGACTAGATAGCATCGTTTTTCTACCGACAACAACAAAAAACAAGCCCGTGACTAAATTAGGAAAAAAAGTTGTTCACAGTTATTGTTAATATTAAACTGCACATTACACTGGTTCCAGTCTGAGTGACACCTGAGTCACCTGAGTGGGGCCTTAGGTGACTAAACTTTCTGGGATCCAAACACACCTTTTGTGCTCAAAACAACAACGATGACTGGTTGAAGAAGCATGTCAAATTGCTCCCGACAGGCCTTAACTATTTCTTTATACACTAGTCTCAGCCGGGGGTCATTTAAGCGACCAGTCACTGAGGCGCAATAGGATAAAGATACGATAAAAGACGTAAGACCTCCTCTGACTACGAACTGGATTCATCGACTATGGTGTTTGCCTGGGCTCTTGAACAGCAATTAAACAGGCTTACGGTTTCTCACATGCCACGTGTGTTCCTGATGGCCTTGTACGACAGATATTTTTCAAAAACTAGAAACATGCAGTACAAAGTGTTAAAGGAATTGTAAATGGCAGCTGAGCTGCTTACTAGCCTCTCATTTATGGTTCAGTTACGTTTCATTGCTAGCAAGGTAAGGCTGAAGAGTTTATGAGGTGACTTCAACCCATCATTAATAAAGTCTGGAACTGAATTATTTTCCAGCTGGGAACTGGATTGTTTGTGAACTTTACTTCGGTTGCCTTGGCTACTTTGAGTTCGGTTTCAACGTTCACGCCCATCTGAGCGGCGATTCAGCCACCTGAATTTGCAATCAGAGATGAGTCACCAACTCTAGGCCCACGCAACAGAGACTGAGTGAGATAACAAACGAAAATCTATGTGTTAGATGTGGATTTCCGGATTTGAACGGTACTGCTCACTGGAATCGACCGATTGTTTGTTACAGAATGTATATTTCACTACTCACATATTCCTACCTTTCCTTTAAATCTCGTCTGTAACAGTGAACTGAATATTTTCTTTAGATCTTTTTGGCCCAAAAGGAATTCCCCGTTACCTAAGGACGTTCGTTTTTGTTCACTCAGTTGTTCATCCATAAGGAATTACTGTTCATGAACACAGAACTAAGATATCGTCACAACGTTGTCATACATGTCTCCCGTTTTAATAGATGTTAAGCTAGTTTGAGTGAATAAACTGGACCACTTGTGCACTTAGATACACTTTCGACACAGCCATATTTGTCTGCCATTTGCCAATATTATACTCGGGCTCACATTTTCAGCGAGCGACTTGTAGTTTTTCTTATGCACTTAGTGCTTTTATCGTTTTTTCGTATGGACCAGAAATTAGGATATACTTGCTATTTAAAATCCTGGTGAGTGCAGCTATGTGACATATATAAAAACTGCCAAATAAACTCACTTGATTTGGCATCCTTTGAAGCTTTTTCTGCCCTTTCTTTATGGTTTGTGTAGGTCTGTGAAGGGGTTGGCATAACGATTTGGAATTCGATTGGCTAAGAGAATCTGGTATAGCTAAACAATATCATAAACTGATCCTTGATAGAAAAAAAACAATGTAAGCTTCCTTTCGGGCATTCTAACACTGCCGGTGTATGCCGACTCTGTGTAATACGATGTATAAACCAATGCTTTACGACAGGTATATATTACTGAAGTCAGATTACCAAGCTGGTCAAGGTGTCTGTCTCTCTATCTTTTAGTCTCCCGAGGAGTTACACTTCTCAGTAGGTAGGTAAATACACAGGCACGTGAGATACACTGTGATTTTTCTTCCTTACGAAGTAGGACCATTTAGACAATGAAGGTCTTAATCGCTGCTGATAAAATTCTTAAGCCAATGGTTTGGTAGCATATGGTAGAATAGGGCAAGGGAATATTCCCGAAGTCTCTCGTTCTATGCCGGATAGCAAGAAACAAGGTTTCACTGTCACACCTACCATTAAAATGGATGAAAAATCTGCTCGAATTAATTTTAAAACCGCAATAATTCGCAATGAAGGTTATTTTTGATCTAATCGGAAGCTGTTTTTGAAGAACAGTGATCTTCGGAGCTAACTGCGCACCATTGGGAACAGGTTTTGGGGGTATCACTCATTGACAACGGAATTCAATTTCCCAGTTGAAAGAGCATTACGCCAAAAGCAACCAGTCTGATATCCCAGGGAAGCTTTCCTCATGTTAATCATGAATCACAACGATATACACATCCTGTACATTCAAACACAAACACTGGAGACGTAGGCTAACCGGCGACTTTCGTCCACCGGATGAGTAGATGAACAGCTTCCGGCTTCACTCTCAGCCAGCAACTTGACAATGGCACTTGAATAAACCACCGAGGAAGCAAACTTTTTGCGCGACTTAAAAAAACACTCGTAAAAATACAAACCTTCTCAATTAAGTATAACCACATCCCCATGATCCTCTGCCTAGTGTTCTGCTTTTGAAGCAAAATATAAATATTCCGTGCAATAATATATTGTATCGAGACGAGGTGTATGGTGTAATCAGAGAAATGACTCACGTCTTCCGTGTGTACACGAGTTTCATTCGCACCAGGTGACTCAAGCTCATTTGGAAAAGCGCCTGTCAAGAGAAATCGGAATTTTTTCAGTATATTTATTTATTGTTTTAAAACTTTAGGATTTTAATGTGCAGCATTCGAAAACGATAAACAGCGGAACTATGTTTCGCCAGTTTGGAGGGCTCACGGAAGTGCCGCTGGTTGTGCGTGACAAATCTCTGTCCATGCCAGTAAGCTCTAGGACGCACCAAACAAGTCCGCGGAGGCAAAACGCAAAGAAGAGTTCTTCTTGCGGAAATCACGATCAGAGGCAAAATCATGCGTGGTAGCTTCATCTTACTTTCCGGTTGCTTCCTTTCGGAACGGTTGACTCTGTTTTACCAAAGTCGAATGCACTGGACAGAAATGATGAAGCTTTACGTGGTAGGTAGTGGGTGTCCGCGCTACTGTAGCTCGGTCGTGTGTTACACTTGTCGAGTTATCGTATTCCTTGGAAGGCGTCGTTTATTGCGCCAAATCAGAGTGACACAAACCATAATCTGAGCAAAATGCTAGTTCGCAGAATGGAACGGAGAGGAGTTCTGAAAGCATGGTCTTTAAGGTTACCACGCTGATAGCAGAATGGTCTCAGTGAGCCCGGCTTGAGAAATTCCAAGGCAGCTGCCAGCCAATGTCACTGTCGTACTTAACCTCACTTACAATTCGGGTAATCAATCTTATATGAGGACTGAGGAGTCTGCACGTAGCGGATTTTTATACCAAGCTAATGCTAGGCACCCATCCATTTCCTCTTTTGATCTCTTGTTCCTCACAGGACATTACTGGACGATTTGACCTGACTGTATAGCACTTAAGAAAGAGTGTTCTCACAACAGATTGATTAACATAGGACAGATTGAATATCTGGTGCGTAGTCTCCGGGAACAATCCAGATTTTAGCCGGATTATTGCTTGCCCAACTTAGCTGTTTGAAGATTTCTCTCAACTATGGGTCTCGAAGTTATCGCCTCCAAAGGAAAAAAACGTTTTCAATGGGGTAGAGCGATCCCGGGGTTGCGAGCTCTTTAGGAAATGTATTTTGATACATGAAACGCCAACTCATTATTGACCCTTAAAGATAATTCATTTCTAGGAGACAGATAATTTCTCTCGGAGGGGGCCGTGAATCTCCGCGGTCTTCCGAGCTCGTCAAAACTGGTATAGAAAGGCTTACAAATACACAGTGGAAGGAATCCTCGTCAGTTTCAAAACACCACATACCAGCAGGTTTAATGCAACATAAATATATCTCACCCATCTTAACCATTAACAGGGGTGTTTTATAGCCCGAAGCAAAAACCCAGTTCTAATAATCACAACTTCAACAGTTCTGCTTGTGCCTCATTCCAACTCAGAGTAACGTAGGCAAATAGGAAGGTGTTTTCGGTAGTTTTGACCACTTCAGTACTTGAATCTACAGAAAATTACACTCCTTTTTATTTACGACACCAAGACACCCTAGCTGACTAACTTCCCGATCGATATTTGCAAGAAACCGTTTTGAAATAATGATTTGAATGAATTTGGAAGAGCTGAGTGTCACTGGGCATCATATCTTCTCTTCTAACCTTTCAGATGCTTCCCATCAGTCAGGTGTAACTAGGCCACTGAGGCGGCCACGTGATGGTTGATCCTATGTTCAATATCGACGTCCATGTAGAACCCTTGATTCAAATAGCTGGAGCAACTTAGGACAAGATAGCTTGAAAGTGTAGATGGGAGAACCGAATGGACTATTTACTTTTCTAACCGAGAGTGTGAGATTTCCGTTAACAATTGTTTCCGAACACAGTGTTTCAGTTTTAGGGCCTCAACTATTTTAAATATTCGGTCTAAGTTTGGACAATGAAGGAATCTGAAGATCGTTTGAAGCTCGATTCTAGCTGATATCAGGTACTTTGTCTCAGTCACTTCATTGAGGTATTTTTGAAAGCAATCGGGTGATACCCTCAATCACGTATGTACCCTGTACCTGCATCCACAGACATATAGAAGTTGAAAGATAACATCATATTTGGTGTGCTGCGGCAATGTTCTTCCTGTGGTGGAGCTGTCTGGCTTAGGTAATTGCTTGTTTGGTTATATCATTTAACGATAAACTCAGTGCCGTCCGACAGATAGACCGGTATTTTCTAAACAAGAAACCAAAGACACTTCGGTGCGATTTCAGATAACAGACCAGCCAAAAAGTCGTGTATGCTTACCTTTGGATGAGTAATACTCAACGAGTGCCGAACGCTGTTTCTCAACGTGATCGTCCAGCCAGCAAGGTGAAACACCTGTGAAACTTGTAATTTTGGGCGACTCTTCGGGTGGAAAGATCTTAGTATTATTGTGGGACCACTTTGCTGACTTTTGGAGATCGGCATAACTGCGTGATCGCAGTGGAGTTTCGATCTGTTCACTGGATTCTCTCAGTAGCTCCTGTTTCCAACCCCCAAAATGAAAGCGCTCTCCTGTGTTACCAGTAGACCACTGTGTGCAATTTCGCTCATTTTTTGGATAATTGTTGTGTTCTTCGTTGCTGCTTGGTAGTAGATCTTCTGGAGGTGACTCCGTGCGCCGAAGTGGTCGACAATCTGGGGTTGAAACACAGGAATCAGCAGTGAATAGATATACTTCTGGAAAATCAGCAGAAACGAAGGAGGAACAGATATTTCAATCTGTTTTTCTCCTTTGGACAACAGGGCTGCATCGGTTATGCACCGGTAATGAATCGACAAGCTATTCAAAAAATACTGTTGTACGCTTTCGCAGGGATTCGGACATCCATCTGGTAGTTTGACTGAACTTACTGACTGATTCACTGAAGGTCTGTCACGAGCTTCTAACTCATGACAGCCTGCAATTTTGAATTGTCAGGCTTAAAGCGCAACAAAATATGCCTACCATACGTTTCGATCTATTTTATCAACCCAGCAGCTGGGTTGTTGTGTTGTGCAGCCCAGGTGACTGTTTTTATTCGAGGTTAGTCTTAGCACTAGGCCTAGCAGGGACCGTACAAAGTGAACTCTACCAATCTGCGATACCGTGCGTGTAAACCGTCTTCTATGTCCCTCCAAGCAATAACAAGAGCTTATCTCAGACATCAGGATACTTTAACCAGCGCCACCTCCAAACTTAGTCGAACGCATTGAACGCAGTAATAAGACATTACTTGAAACTTTGTCTTTAAAGGATCTTGTGCTCAAATGTGCACAGCCACCGACTTACGATCTTCGACAGATACGTGCCTAATACACTTAGTTCTCGTCAGTTCATTCAAGAAGCAGCTGGAGCAAAGGATGTAGTGGTGTGGTTTGAACACTTGAAAATGCAAACTGCTGTGTGTCGTCCTGCAATATTTCGGTTGGTGCATTTAGAACAGCATGGATCGAATGAAGAGCACTTTTTGATGTCTTTTTTTCAAACTCGATAGGATGTGAGATAAGCACAAGCAGGATAAATGGTCAAAGGTCAACTTCTGGTATGTTCAATAATAACAGGATACGAGTCTCATGTGATGCTGTCAATAAACTAGCTGGCCAATTAAACTTTAGCGCCTGAACGAATCGCTTTTGAAAGTGAATTTCAGGTTGATGAACTCCCATGCCAGTGATCTCCGCACTGGTAGGCTACGGCAAGTTTACCGGTATTTTATGGATAGACGTCAAACCTGGTGCACTATTTGCGTGGTGTCGCCTGTCCAGAAAATGGACCAAAACATAACTACTAACGGGGCGCTGTTGTCCTTTCTAGAAGATAGTTGGTGGGCGTTCAGCCATTTGTTTGGACAGTTGTCTCATCCGATCGATATGGCTGGCTCCACAGGAAGCAGGCCAGCTGATGATTACATATGAGTGTGGCCTGACAAGGTAACCAGTCTTTCATTTCCAATTTAACAAGTAAGCGGCGCACTCCACTGGACTGCAAACAATGTTCTTTCATAGGTTTTCTGTCTTTTTACAACGGTTTCATCAACCGGATACTGATGAAATGCAGGGGCAGGGGAGTGGGTCTCCAAAACATTTTGCATCAGTTGTTTTTGAAGCTCCGGTGAAACGTGTGTACCAAGAAACCCGTTTTCTGGAATCATCTTTGTAAGAAAATCTAGCTATCTTCCTAGAAGCCTGTCTACCAAAGAGATACTGCACGAAATTTTGTTCCGGTCCAGGTGGATAGAAGTTGTGAAACTGTACATACTGGACAGTCCACATCGCTTTTTCTTACACAATTTTTTGCGTCTGATCTTTTTGTATACTATTAAGTGGTTCATTTAAGCAACATTACGGGGAACTGCATTGCAGCTTTAGTCGGAGCGGAATATCAATGTGCAGGGTGGATGAGGTGTAGCATTTAGGGGCCCGTGGATTAGAGGCTCAATCATTCGACTGGTCAAGACAGCACAAGTAGTCGAACTAAATACACGACCGGCTATACGCTCACATTCTCTTAGGAACATATGACTCAACTTAATGTTCACTTGAATGGTGAACGGTCCGTGTGTTCTTGTCTGTAGAACACTGTATGTATAAGTCAACGCAACATAGTTAAAACCAATTGGTGCCAATCAGTCGCGTTTTCGAGATATTCCCTAGAAAAGACGTTCTAGGGAATAAGTGAAAGTATTGATCGTGACTTGTCGACGGCAATTATCGAGGGACAGTAAAGTTCTTGCTTCCTTCAATTTCAAACACCAAGTGGACTAGCTTTACCAAAAATCGGCTCAGAATGAACATGAGGAAATCATTTAGTAAAGCAAACAATGCAGCATACACTTTCCCAGAAGTAGCTCTTAAACTGCTTCATCCTCGTAATTTTATTGTTTCCGATGGTGCATTACTCAGTCTTTGTAAGAAACACGAGTTGTAAGTAACAAAAGTGTCTCTAACTTCGAGTTATTGCTCATTTGATGGTTCGGCCCAAAACAATTGAAGCTATAGTCTGTTTCAGTTTCCAGGAGAAAATTGAAGGTATGAGAAATTACTCAGGTTTTCATTGACAATAAACAACCTACTGTTTGATCATTTCCCACATTTCTGGACTTTGCATTTTATTTTTTTTTTGCATAGAGACCATCTTCCCGGGTAGTTTAGACTTTAGTCCATGAGTTCATGTTTCGAACTGTGTGTCATTCTTGCTAACGGTCGAAAAATTGCAACCCTTTTTGGTAAGGCACACAACATTGTTAATTTCGTAGAGGGGCAGGCAGTTCTGTAGATAATCCATCGACAGAAACATCATTAACCGTGGATGGATGAATTAGCATTCACATCATTCTTTCCTGAGAAGTCCTTCTGTCCTGGTACACATTTTCTGGTGGGTTCACACCAAAGAAAGGAAAGTTCTGAATTCGAGTTCCGCTCCTTTTAGACTTCGTAAGCCGGGAGTTAGACATAGAACATTTGACACACGAGACAACAGTCTCACCGCTTTTGCGCTAGTATGGTCTAAACGCATTAGAATTATTACTCCTGAAGAGGCCAAGCTATTCTAACTTGAGCGAAGCTCGGGTTGAGTGCCATACCTTTTTAGCTGTAGGCTAAGCAGAATAACTGTCTTAAACATGAGTAAGATTGTTCAAACAAGAGTGCCGAGAATGCAAAAAGGCTGTTATATCAGCTGTTATCGGGCACCAAAAAGCCACTACTTGTTAAATATTCACTTGTTGTGGATGAGTACAACTCAGTTTAACTAGCAAGCGAATGAGGTCAAGATCACGGGTGAAATCGTCATCCACACATACGAATGAGTGTTATTTTGTGGATGAGATACACTTCCGCTCGATTGTGGAAAGATTTGTTTACTATAATGGATTAAAACTAACAAAAACAATCGAATCAACAGGTTTTCCTCTTCAAACGGCTTCAAACATATACGTTTCTCATACAGAGCGAATGCTGCTTTAACAATTAGAAGAACTGAGAATTATGAAGAACTACGCTTTCTCCTATGTTTTTCTAAGATTGCACACTACCACCCTACTTCGGAATTGCCAGTAGTCACTGTTGTCAACTTTCGAAGTGGCTTTAATGATCGTGTAATAAACAACCTACCCAATGTTTTCAGTTTTGGTAGAAGATAACTAAGGTAGCGACGATAATCCGCCGTTAATCGGGAAATTGGATTCAAGCGTAAGTCCAAATCCCTCAGGTTAGGGTTACATTGCAGTCGTTTGATTTCGAACAAATCCTCAATCGAGTTGTAGTACAAATTCAAGACTTCCAGTGTTTTGATATGTTCAATACCCTGAAGAGTTGTAGTCAGAACTGGTTAGCAAATCGTACCTCAATATTTTGGAGCAGGTTTCTCGATAGATCCAAAATTTTTAGTTGGGTAAAGTGTGCCAAGGCAGTACCCAGATGTGTAATCTTTTCCTCACAATTTCCTTGGAGAATCAGCGTCTTGACATCATCTGTTTTGTTTGCCATCTTTAGTAGGCTATCTCATACTTACCCAGGCTCCTCTTTTCAATTTGCACCCGGCATCTAATCCAGTATTCTGAGATTTTCATGACTTTGTGTCACAGAGCATGCATGTCTTCTGAAAGGAAATGTACACGAGCATTCAGAATGACGATGAATAATCTGTATAATTTCAGAAGGACACCTGGACCCAAACTACGTCTTAGTAAACGTGAATACCAATATCGGGGATCTGACTGAACCGTCATCATCATCATCATCATCATCATCATCATCATCATCATCATCATCATCATCATCATCATCATCATCATCATCATCATTATCGACAGCATGACATCAGTGTTCAACACCAATGCTTCGCTGCCGAACAACCATGATTTATTTGAAAGCCTTATTGTGAAGGAAAGAATAAAGATGGACGGGGAGAGGACTTAATGCTGCCTCACTACAATCATTCCGAGGTGCCTACACCTCCAAACACTCATTCAGGCAATCTGGATAGAAACTGACAACAAGATCGCCACTGACATCGGTTGGCAGCCACATCTTGCAGCATCTCCAACCAGGCGCAGTGGGGATCACGCGGTCCCCATCCTGAGAGGCGAGTAGCACCGATAGCACCCAAACGTTTTGTGACTGAATCAACCGTAAATAGTTCACTCAGAAGGCTGGAAGCCGCAGTATTTTGTTTTAAAAAGGCTAAAAATGATGTCATCTATCTGCTGTACCAAAACCAGGACTCCTACCTTTCTGACACAACAAGTCAGATCCAGTTAATTGGTACATCAGCAGCTAAGATTCCTTTGTCTAAGTTCTGATAGGCCGGGTTAATTTCATGGATTGGCGTGACGAAATAACATATTTACAGCGTGTACCCTTTAGAATAACCGTCCTTTATAGGTCCGTCAGTGACAGTTAAAAGGCTATTTCCCTACACAATTAGGCCTGAGATTTTTATCTGCTCCAAAGAGCCGATCGCTCCCGAGGGGTCGTTTACTGGAGAATGGAGGTGGTTTGTTCTTCCACTATTATACAGTCTGGTGCTCTGATCTGTACTCTGCACTATCCAAATCAAACGTACCCCTAGAAATTCCTACCAGAAGTAGTAGGAAATGCTGTGAACGGAGATAGAGTAATCGCCAAATGCTTGTCGCATTAGATTCATTGGCAAATACAATTTCTTCCACGCATCTACCAGGCAAAAAACCCAAGTGGGGGTTTCATTAAAACACAAAGACTCAGCACGAATTAAAAGCGTCAAAAATCCAAAGGCTGGTGGACCCTCTTGACGTAATAACTTTTGAAGCTACTCAGCAATGAATCTTCATCACCATTTATAACGTGGTTTTCCTCGTTTATTTTCACTCGACGTTCTAACTCGAAAGCGTATTCTTTTCGCCCAGCTGATGTCTTCCGTTTTTCTGTGTTTTGAAACCATATTTACACATTCACAACGTGTGCTAAAATTGACTGATTGCAACTGATTGACTGAGACGGAAGAATAATGTGCAAACGTCACACGATCATGCGGAGTTCCTTGTGTCTAGTAGGTTGTGGCCAAAATAGGCCTTATGTAGGCACCGAAATTCATCATGACAACACCAAATTGTCCGAAAACCGTCACTTGCTCCTGTCATGTAGCATTGTGATAAAGGCTCTGATAAATAGTCTGTACGAAGTGCACTATTTTTCCGGTTTGTTCAGATGTGCTTGCCTTTGTCTCTTCATCTTTTTCCTTCTGGTCCGTTTATTTCTATCCACAGCCTGAAATGGTTGGCAACTATCAAACGATAGGAACCCATAGTCTCATACAATGCGTTAATGTAGACGGCATGTATTGGCGTACAAAGAACAGCATCTCGTGATGCACAGTCTCTCTTATATCGCCGTTGGAGGAGCGCCCTGTCGATTATGACTTACCCTACTTGCTTTCGAATAAAACCATCCCAGAAGTAGTGCAGTAGTTTTCAGCTACCTTCCCTACGGCGTTCTCTTAGCACTTTCTCACGACGCACGCAGTTTAACAAAGACTTTAGACCAGCCTTCTCAGACCTGAGTGCCAGCTTCATGATGGTTAACTTCTCTGTAGGAAAGCTAATTCGCGTCCCCTGCTATTTGCTGTATGTAAAGAGATGCACATCCAACAACTTCTCAATAAACACGCTGAGTGTTTCAGGCATCGGGGACGAAGGACCTTCCCCCTGGATTCGTCTACTTTGCTGCCTCTGGTCATTTCTAGAAGAAATTGACCATGGATTGCATCCAATTTCCAAATGTTTTCCGGTTTGGTCGATCGTTCGTTATGAATACGTCATTCTGTTGGTCTATCAATGGTAGGTTTTGCTTATCTTTTCGTCTGTGACAAATACCCACATATATTCGCCCTATAACAGTTTTGATAGGCCTCAAGAACTGTTCTTTTTAAGGTTTCCTTTATTATGTTCATTTTGTTCTCGCAGGCGATGTGGATGTCTGGATGGCGATCATGGCACACTTTTTCTCTGAATCTCTGCATGTTTCCAACTCCTCTGTGTCACATTATCGAAACTCCACGGGCACTCCGCGGCTTGTGTTAATGGCAAGTTATTCCGCATCTGGAGCTTGGCTGTAACTGGTCCCTTTTCGTTCTGTCAAACATGTGTAAGCGACACCCTTGGCAGCTACTTTTGCTTTCAGCACGTCTTCTATTGCACTGGTTGCTGCTCTAGTAGTCACTTGACACTGAAGTCCACCAAACTAAAAGTGAAATTACTACACTTTATTGCTTCTTCTGGCTATGCTTCTAACTTTCCAAAGTGAACTCGTCGATTCGGTTTAACGGACTTATGAGGCAATTTCGAATTGACAATAAACCGTGCAGCCACGTTCTCCCGCTTTGCTTTCTCTCCTGCTTCATAAAGCAGGTAAACCATTTGCGCAAGCAACTTTACCTGTTCTATTTATTGTCCGCCGGCAGTTCTGGGTAACAAATGCGAAAACAATTTCGCTTTCTTGTTCATATATTGATCTTGCTTCTCAAAAAGACTCCCTGCGTAGTTTTGGCTTTGTGCACGACGACTTACTGACAAATTTCCTAATTTTTCTCGACATTTAGCGAAATCATCAACCTCTTTTATGTACTAAACATTTCAGCTGCTCATAATTGTGGATTGTTCTAAATCTAAACAAAACATAGTCAGGGCAGTACGCGCAGCACAAAAAGTCAAGTAAAAGTGCTACCTGGTCACTCCGGCTAAGGAAGACGGTGATAATGCTCACTTCAGTCATTATCTTGTCGTTGGTGAAGATGAAAGCTAGGATGTTTGGCATATTTCCTTTGAGTGAACTCAAACGGTGTTCCTGTAATACGGCTACATATTTGGTGTATGTAAAAAATGGATAATGCTTCGACTTTGAGTCGACTTATAGAACCCACGCCGGTTGTAGGAGATAGAACCTTAAATCCTCAGACAGAATGCTACGTACAAAGAGAGTGTCAAACAACTGACGCTATCAGGTGATGAACTTCAGCGAAAACATCTGCTGGCCTATGGATAAGTGCTGAGCAGTATGCATCACGCTTTTTCAGATACAGTTTGCAAACAGGCGTGTCAGTCACCGTTCACCGTGGTGTAAAAGACGTCATCAGCGCGGCTGCGGCGATTCCAGAGAATGAAGAATAATGATGATAGGGTTAGCTCTGACACTCAATTGTCCCTAGATTATCAGGATTTGATAACCCTGTTGATGTCTCCTTGAGTTAGCAGTTAAACACTTTGCAGTTCCATCAGCGCACCGCATAGACCTTCAAGACTCCTTCAGAAACAGGACAGGGAGTTTTGTTTAGGCAACACCCCAAGACCTGAGTCGTCAAAAAGAAGTTTTTTCTAAAACATACGGTACCAGAGTAGCCAAACAAGAGCTTGTAATTTTTGCCTTAAAAATGATACGTTTCCTTTGAGCGTACCAGTACATATTATATTTGCACACAAAATTCAGCAAAGATGTTTTGATCAACTTAGCCATTGGGACGGAAAGCATGTTACTGAGGATTTAAGAAACGTCAGTTAGTTCAAGGCAGCAAAATGCAAACGTTTCCTAGAGTTACGGGATGACCCGTAGGTCTTTAAATTTCAAGTTCTTCAAAATGTAACAGATACTGGGTTTAATGGTAGCCAGTGAAGAAGCTACCAGTTGGTTTCTAAAGGTATCTCACCTAATTATGCGTCGAGTGTTTTCTTAAGTATCGCCATAGATATAAAAAGGGGTTCTGAATAAAGAGATCCAGATGTGGATGTGGATGTGTTGCGGCAATTGAGACAACCATGTTGATGTTCTGGGTCCAGATGGTAGCTTCGAAGGTTGGCCGTAGACAATCGGAATAGCAGCAAGCAACAGGGGCGATTGAAGATGGCAGTGGGATGGAACGTGAGTATAAAATTCTCTTGTATCCTCTTATAGAACTTGAAGTATAAGTGAAGGGGGTGGGCCACTCGACAGAGATTAGGTTTAATAGCCGCGCGAGAGAACTGTTCCCACATTTTCACTTGTTACATGGCTAGCGGGTGCTGCGGGCTATAGGCCTGAACGACGTATCCCACTTGGAATCTAATGTATAAAAACAGCAGTAAGATCATGCGTCCAGGTCTGAAGGACTCTAAAAATTGGCGCACAGACCCCGTGTTCACATTCGCATCGCTAGCAGTCTTGACACACTGAGTTGAGTCCACAAGACTCTGCTGCATGATGGCTAGTAATCCCGCCTCTATTGAGCAGTTAGCAAGTGTTGATGGCCGATTAAGTGGCTCTCTGGTGTTTGGCATTTGAGGAGGAAAGCACGGCACTTTACAAAATTTAAAGGCCACCTGGTGGATTCTTCAAGGATTACACAGCGATTGTGAGCCTCCCAGATGCTCCGTTCTACTAGTAAATGATCCTCACGGCAATTAAAAGATGATAGGCAAATCGTTTATCAAATCAAGGAACACTGGTACACCAGTTACTCACAGTTGTGCTACAAAACAGTGAATGACCCTGTGGTCGTACACTGCTTAATTCACTCTAGATGCACAGCTTTCTGTGCAGTTTATCTGCGCGACCTAGCTCCTGTAGTTGAATGACATTTCCAGTAGGGCCTGGTGCAGTACCCTATGAAATGTCTCTGAAAAATCCAGGTAGATGATACTTTCTACCACCCCAATGTTCATATATTTGGTCCAACGGTTTCTAATAAACAGGAGGTTTCCGAGGCAAGACTTGCTGTGTCTGGCGGTGTTCTGATTCGCTACAAGCAAGTCCGCAAACAATCCATCAAGACGGATTCGATCGCATTGTACAGCAATAAAAGAAGTGCATTGGCCAGTATCTATCTATATCGGATTGTCCATCCCTTATTGGGTTGGAGTGATAACCCATTGTTCTTATTGAGTGTGGACAGTAAAATGTGGTACAGAGATTTTAGAACAGCTGAGTTGGAGACATGACCAAGAATTACGGTATTTTGAAACGTACGTTATTCAGGCTTGCCCAAATGTTTTGTCTGAGGGTACTAAATTTGCGTTCCATCGCCAATGGAATAAAGGTCATATAACCATGACGAGAGAATGCGTTTGGAGTGGGAAACGCCATGCGGTGGTATAGTGCTGAGAAGAAGGTAGTAGAGTAATTTTCTAGTAAAACGTCTGCTCTCCCCATTAAAAACTTGGTTTCAAATACCCTCCTCTGTGCGAAGAGAAAGTATGTGCCGCTTGAACCTCCTCAGTCGGCTGGCTTATCTGTACAGGAGTTACGGGTGTGTTGTGATCTACGCAGCTATTGCCTCTCGGTATATTCGTCGAAGAGTGAAATGTATTTGGTACTTAGGGCAGCGCAATCCTTCCGATTTGTTTTCTTGAGGTTTCCGCGTATCAGTTCTAAGAACACTCAGGCCCCTTCATCAATTTACTTGGGCTGTTGGGGATACCGATCTTCAACCTGGCGGGTTTGTGGTCGAATTAGGTTGTCAACACGACTTTGTTGGAGGCTTTTAGATTATATGTGAATGTCATCTACGCATCCATGGGTGACAGAGTTTGACTGAAGTTCCAGTCGTTGGCTGCTTTAGTACTGGAAGGTTGGTTTTCGTAGCTGTGGTCCAAATATCCGCTGACAGCTTCCTTAGTATCTTAGAAGAACTCGAATACGTCGTAGATCAAGTGGATAGTAATGTATGATATGCTTCCCGCGTAATTTTTTCGCCACAATGGTGTTGAGCGAAAACGAAGTGTTTGAACCTCGATAGCAAGTTTCTGCAGTCTCACTTTCAAGCAACAGATGGTGCCTAGCAGTTAGCACCTGAAAGCAGATCCCAAGAGGGCTGAGGCCGGTGTAACGAAAAGTTTATATCGCCCATGAGTGGTCGATGAAATTAAATTGAGAAAGGTTCCGCCATAAATGACAGCCACTATAATGCCATCCTCGGCTGTGTTGTTTGAGAGTAGAGACAGAGCGTTTCGACGAGGTAGCTGTGATTATCGGCAAGGAGGGGACTACAGATTGTGGTGTTTATTATTTTCAAAACATGCTGATATAACGGGTATGCCTTGATAATAGACAGCAGTCTTGCCATCACTTGTTTGTCTTCTGCGCATCACAAGTAAGAATTTCAGGAGTTGAATTCATGATCATGGCATATTGAGAGTCATCTGGTTCCGGTTTTCGAAGCAGTTTGTGCGCTCTTCGTAACAAAACCAGTCTTTTCTGACATCAGAATTTCGACAGGAAGAGCAAATAGTTGTAAAGTGCGCCAAGTTAGATTGGGCACCGAGGAGCAGTTGGCGGACTGCTCCAGTTGTCAGACTCAAGGCGTAAGTGTAGTTGTAGGGAGGTTATTGAACTATGCAGGTATCTTGTCTCTAAACTCTGAAATACCTTGTCGACAGAAAACACGATAATTTAGCAATGCGTAAACCAGCATATTCGTGGTTGTTTGAAGCAAATAAACGGTTTCTTAGGTGGCCAGAACATCTAAGAGCTCTATGGGCCCCTAAACTTAGTTTTGTCCAACGCAATGATGACCGCACTCAGCTATAAGGTCTGTGTTGGTTAGCTTCGACACGCTATATATGAAACCGCCTTTGTTCTTTTTGGCCTTGGCTTTTTGAGCACTGCTTCAAAATATTCGACTGTAATGGCTCACAAAAGACTTGAGTGTGCACACTATGTAGAAGAGCGGCTACCATAGATACAATGATGGAACGAACGGCGTACAAGTTTCCTTCGCTTCTACACCTATGTGCAGCACTTGTAAACTGCTATTTTTCATGCTCAGTATCATCTTCCTTTTCCCCATCAATATCAGTCACATCACTGTACAAAAAGTTTGTTTTACTACAATACAACCGCCACCACCCGCTTCTTGGGTCGCGTCTTGGGTTGTTGTGACTGCCGGGTGGCTATAATTAGCTGCTGCTAACTCTAAACGTGAACAAAAATTTTAGCTACAAACGCTGGACTAATCTATTCACACCTGTGGATTAATAGTGCGATCACCGGAGATTTGGAATACCTGGAAGGGGGAACTTCTCTTGGTGTGGTGGTTCAACGGAATACGGAACTACGGAATCTCCTATTTTGAACTGTGAGTCAAGATTTACTTGGATTTTTCTCCTTGTGACTTTGTATCTGGGTTACACTGTGAATTTGTTCTGTTCAATAGAGACTCCTTAGGGCCGTTAACCACTACATATGGGCGCCAGAAAGGAAACAGTGCTCACTGAAATGTCAGTGCAGGTCGTTATGTTGAAGCTCTGATATTCGCCTGCACTGAAATCTGCAGATTTTGTTTGTAGGCTCGATAATGAACCGTAGCAACGTCCAGCGGTTTGGCCGATTCATGTTACATCGGGATTTGGCAAAGAGAAATTTGGGACAGTCGAATTAGGTGTAAATGGCAACAGAGTCCTTGTTAAGCCAGGAATGGTTGGATAGTCAGATTTTACAGATTTTACGTCAAGTATCATGTTACAGCAGACATGCCCTCAACACCTCCTGGAATGGGATGCGAAAGAGCAGGGTTTCGACCAAGCAAATCAAGAGGACTCGGTTAAAACAACCCTCATTAAATATATTTAGCGTAAAACATTTTAGAATGAGACGTAGTCATTATGTGTTTAAACTGGTTAGACGAACTGCAGTTAAAAGCACTAGGCGAAGAGAAGTGGTTAGAGAACGACGCAGCTGAGAAGCAAAACCAAACGTTGCACGGGCTTTGGAAGAAATTGAATTTCCGTGCAGCCGTTGACAGGAGTCAGCTGGGTTTCAGGGATACCAGGGTGTAACGATGTTTTAGTTCTTACTTGAGCAGGAAAACAAACCATGAGCAATTTTGTTCCGAAGAACAACATGAAAAAATGACGCCAAGTTGAAATGGACAAAGATTGCAGAAGGAAAAACATGAAGGGGATTCAGCACGAAAATATTGACCATTGCAATAAACTTAGCCGTCTACCGCAAGGTAGAGAAGCATAGTGTGGATCCGGAAGCATTTAAAGCTAGGTGGATTTATTGGCAAGCTTCAACTGTGGCCGGGATCATGGTTAGCCTCAGATTAGCCAGTTGTTACTCATACCGGCCGACCCCCCTGTCGTAGTGATTGATGGCGGCTACGAAGGCCATCAGTATTGGGTTACTTCTGCAAATATTGTGCCAGCATGTCTTCTTGGGATAGTTTAAGTTGTTCTAGACTTCCATGGAGCAAAGTTTTATTCAGCACCAAAATTCGAAGTTTATGCATCTTCCGTAACCACAAAACGTAAAAGGAGGTCCCACGTTAGAATGTTTTAGTGCATGTTGTGTGGCAGAATACACTCCTTGTTGTTTGGCTATGGTATTCAGTCGAGCTGTTCATCCGTAATGGAATTCCAAACTTTAATGGAAGTAGCCATATGAATCTGTCAAGATAAGAGGACGGAACTAACTGTGGGTTGAAACGGAAAGGCGGTCTTGGGAAAAGCACAACGATTAAATAGATTCAGACTCGCAAAAACATGAATTATATGGATAGGTCCGACATTTACAACCTGCGTACCGTTCGATCTACGCGAGACATAATTCCCCCTTGAATATTCGAAAATTATGTTTATTGTCCCCATTGGTAGTTCATGCTTGTCGTTCACTTGCCTTAATGAGTTGTATTCATCTTCGAGTCTTTGAATGTTGGGTTATTGTCGTAGTAGGTCATCGGTGATGTGTCAATATGGTAAAACAAAAGACGCCAACAATCTACGAGTTTCATGCATAGGTTAAAAACGTTTGCTAATTATGCACACTTTCAGGAAGCTGAGAGTCGCAGAATTAATCTGGACAGCGTTTTGCACTGTTCGAGGTTCTGAGAAGAGCAGCTGAACGTCAGAGCATTTATGAGTTTCCTTGGCTGTTCCTGAGCCGGCAGACGACCGCTTCTCCGAAACCTCAATCTTTCGAATGGAATTTGTAGTGGGACTTGGCTGTATGTATGATCAAAAACGACGATAATTTTCCTTAAGAAAGCGGTAAATGAATACATGAAGGATAACTATATGCTGGTGTTTGCGCGTGCGGCTTGTAATCGAAGCAGCAAAGCAGTTTTGCGTAAGGAGTGGGCACACTACAAATGCAGCAGGCGAACAGCAAAACCAGTTGAAAGGCGATGGAACTGAAGAAGCTAGTAAGTTAAGCGCATTTGTTAATTACGAACAGTACACAAAGCAACAGAGCGCTTGGACTCAACATGTCGTTGCATCCACCAGATACCGCGCAGGCCAACTACCATCCCTCCTGGATTTGGTCATCACCAACGAAAGACATTTCGTTGATCAGAGGATAATTAACGCTCCACTGGGACGTAGCGACCACTGTGTGCTGACCTTTGATTTCATCTGCTATCGGGCCAGAAATTCCGAACCTCGAACGTGGATTCGAAACTTCTGCCGTGCAGACTTTTCGGGAATGCGCATCTTTATTAACGAAGTTAAACTGGGACCAGCCTCATTGGAAGACTTATATAGGACTATTGTCCAGAAAGTTCACGAGGCTGACGCGATATTCGTCCCAAAAAAACCAGCACGCAGTCGGATGAGCCGTAAACTACCCAAAAGGATCCGGCGTCTTCTGGAAAAGAGGTCACAACTATTTCTCAAAAAGTTGACTACAGGAGACACAGAAGATGAGCTGGCATTTCGTAAAATGCGGAACCGCTGTAAATCGGAAATCCGCCAATGGAACATACGAAAACAAGCCACCATTCTAGACCTCGCCCGGAAGAACAGAAATGTGCTGTTCAAATACATGCGACATCGCCGCAGAAACAAGCCATCCGCGTTCTCCCTGAGGGACAGGAACGGGGAACCCACGAGTGACCCAATAGTGGTATCTGAGTTCTACAGAGATCACTATGCAGGTCTGTATTCAGTCCCAGCGTCCTCGTCACATCCAACCTTGTCAAGGCGTACCTACGAACGGCCTCTAACCGACTTGGTATTCACGGTGGAGGACATTCGTCAACTCCTGCACAAGATCAACCCATTCTGCGCGTTGGGGCCCGACGAAGTCCACCCAAGGATCCTGAAGGAAACGTCGTACACACTGGCAACTCATTTCCATCTGCTGTTTCGTCAGTCGCTTGACGAAGGCCACCTTCCCTCTGTTTGGAAGGAAGCGATTGTCACGCCAATCTACAAAACTGGTGACCGACTATCGCCTGGCAGCTACAGGCCTATAAGCCTCACTAGCGTGCCATGCAAGGTGATGGAACGCATTCTGAAGCGAGCCATTCTAGATCACCTTACTTCCAACAACTTGATTTCTCAAGCTCAACACGGATTTCTCCCAAACCGTTCCTGCGTGACGAACATGCTCGTATTTATGGACAGCTTAACCCAAGCCAAGGACGAGGGACTCATATCGGATGCCATATTTTTCGACTTTTCAAAAGCATTTGATCGAGTCCCACACGTCCCTCTGCTCCACAAACTCGAGTCTTACGGGATTCAAGGGAAAATCCTACACTGGATCAAGGCATTCCTATCAGACAGATCATTCCGAGTGAAAGTAGGCTCGACCTACTCTTCTGCGGCGCCGGTCTCCATTGGAGTTCCTCAGGGCTCCGTTTTGGGACCTTTGCTGTTTCTGATATACGTCAATGACCTTCCAGATGTTCTTTCAAGTCCATGTCTACTTTTTGCGGACGACTTGAAATCGTGGAGTTCCAATGCCAGTGCCCTCCAAATTGATGTAGACGCCGCAAAGCAGTGGTCGTTGGACTGGCACCTTCCTCTGAATGACGAAAAGTGCGTCCATATGTCATTTGGAGGAGACTCAGCGAACTCCTTTGTCATGCATGGTGAGAAAGGACCAGAAGACATCACGAGGATAGATGCCAAAAAAGATTTGGGTATCTGGCTCTCTCCAAACCTGTCCTTCTCACTGCACCTTGAGAAATCGGCTCAGAAGGCATTCGCTGTTCTACGGATGATTCGGCGTACCTTCTCTCGTATTACTCGCACGGACTTCCAAATACTCTATGGGGCCTATGTCAGACCGCTCCTTGAATATGCCAACCCGGTTGTCTACTCAGGACGCACGAAAGACGTAATCCTCATTGAGCGTGTCCAGCGAGCTGCTACGAAAATGGTTGCCGGTCTCAAGTCCATGGACTACGAAACGCGTCTCGTGGTGCTCGACCTCTTTCCCTTGGAGTATCGTCGCCTCCGAGGGGACTTAATTCTTACTTACGCCCTGTTTGAACAAGGCTTGGCCAACAGGTTTTTCACCGTTGACCCAGCAAACACACGGCGGGGACACGGTAAGAAGATTTTTAAGCTCAGAGCGCACACCTTCATTAGGCAAACTTTTTTCTCATTTCGGGTAGTTGCTGCGTGGAATAACCTTCCTGAGACGGTTGTCCACGCTCCCTCTAGAACTCAGTTCAAAACACTATTAGACACTTATTTACGCGAGTTCTCGCGCTGGCAAACATACTGCTCCGCGCTGACAACTTGGAGAGCAGTGCTACACCCTTTTTTCACTTGTGCCTTTCAGGTGAATGACAGCTGCTGAACGACAAGAACATAACCGACCCGGGAAACTTGGGCAAAAGCCTCGCTCCTGTGTATCAATCCGTGAATCCGTGACCCCTAACCTAACATGTGATCCATCAAATCTTGGAAAAGCGCCGATTCTCATTGTTGCGCTTGTTTCTGAGGTTTGTCAGCGTTTTATGTGCCGTCACTAGGCCCTGATATACAATGTCCCTGATCGAATACCGCTCGAGCTGAAAGACAGCTTTCTTGAGGGCATGCAATATGCTTTATAACACCTGCGCAGTTCGACGACCCCGAAAGAAGAAACTACCCCTGCTTATCAATGATGAGAACAGCGCTGCACGTCTACTGGTATCTCAGGCCCTCCTCTCCTCTACCCAAAAACTCCAAACTATAAAGGTCAGTGCTGCTTGTATTCGACCACAAATCACCTTCCTAGAAGTTCACTATCCAAATTTCTGAACTCGACCACTGAAAGCCATCTTTATCCACCTGCAGCGCTCAATACTCTCGGCGTCACGCAATCCCAGAGTCTAAATGCGACCAATTCTTTGGGCACGCCGTTGACGCACGTGCGTGTAGCAGCCAAAGATCCCCCGCTTTAAATATCAGCGCGTTGAGTCTGCCAATTATCCGGTCTCTTATGCATTGGCATCAAATTCTGTTGGACTCCAAACCGTCCTCGACAACACTGAAGCCAGTTCCAGGCCAGTCAAGCGTTTAACCGCCCTTAACAATGCTGAAGTTGAGACATCCAAAAATTCTCAATACTCCGTCAATGACCTGTGGACTATTAAGTGCGTCTTTCTGTGCCTGACCACTTTCCCCTGGAGAATCGTTGACTCCGAAGTGACCTAATTCTTACCCAGGCCCTGTTCGAACAAGGTTTGGACAGCATATTTTCCACTGTTGATCCAATAAGCACACGGCAGAGACATGGTAAATAGTTTTTTGAGCTCAAAGCTCACACTTGTTGGGCAAAATCTTTCCTCAATTTGGGAATTTGCTGCGTGGAATAACCCTCCCCCGGCTTGTCTGCGCCACATTTACTATCCAGTTCAGTGCACTATCAGACGGTTTTCATGCAAATTCGCGTGCTGGCAGGCTTACTTCTCCGCACTGAGAAATTTAAGAGGAGTGCTACACCTTCTTTCGTTTGTGTCTTTCGGGTGAACGGCAACCGCTGGAAGAGAACAACAAAGCCGACCAGGGAAACTTGGGTGAAAGCCCCGATCCCATGTATCAGTACGCGAATCCGTCAATTCTTTAAGTTCGCCAGAGTGTGGCGCTGACTCATGCCACCGCGCCGCACAAATCTCACTGTCGACTTCAGACCCAGAAACCCCGCTGATGGCCATGAGCCCCACACTTCTACATCTGGGCACTTACCTATATCACCTCTGACAACAAGACTGAGTGTTGATGTAACAGATGTGGTAGCTTATCAGCGCAAACGTGACGCTGCAGTCGAAAATAGCAGCACAAGTTCTTCTTTCAGACATAATTACACTCAGTATCTCCCCATCAAGGCGCTTCCTTGAGCTCAAACATAGGCTTTCCTGCCCTTATCGTATCGCTCTCTTACACGCTAACTCCCCAAATCCTTACTCTTTGCAGTCCATCTACAACCCCGACCGTACCCCGAATTCTACATAGGCACATCTGAGTCCCTTCGCTCCGTGCAACCCAAACCCTTAGCAAGACCTCTAACCCACCGCCTCTTCCGAATCCACGTGCAGATCCCCCTCTATGACCTTTAACAGTATCTCGTTTTCCCAGTTCAAAGCCCTCTCCACTACAATCAACGCCAAGGACTCCTGTTCACCCCCGACGGTACCCATTCCTCTCCTCAGAGAAATTGATTACACCACACGATTCTCCGACACACCCAATCCCCTCGCCTTATTTTGTATCTCTTAGTATAAGCCATCTTCGTCTAAGCTAGGGTGGCACCATCCCGAGCCCACTTCATCAGCCGGACATAACACACACGTTCTTTCAGCCTGTCCCACGAAATGGGACCTTAGTATGCCCCGAAAACAAACAGTCACGCCTAGCGCCTGTTGACTGTTTTTGCCATGCGCCGTTCGTTGTTGGAACTGACAACATTGACTCAGTGACTCACACAGCTCATGTAGTTACGATAGGTCCATTATCTCGGAAGCTCTCGATCGAAGGATAATTATCTGTCTGCTTTCCTTCTCCACACTACCCCAGCCACAAACACTTTGCACAACAGAGACCCTCGGACTGAAATTTAGCCGAATTAAAAACTACTTCAGCTCCCTGTGCAACTCACACTGTCATTGCTCGTACTAACATGTTATTCGGCTAGCCTCCTTGCTCGCTACCTCGGCGAATAAGCCCTTACCTTCCCAAAATTACGCAACTACTCTTGACCTGGCCTTGCCCATTCTGATCGGCTGAAGCTCAGTGCACACATGAGACACAATTCTCACTACGAATGATAATCTCTTGCATCGGTAACTGAATGTACTGCATACACGCCGAGTAGAAGCCCACTTATAATGATTTGTTGTGTCCTCACGCTACGTTGGCAACCTCAGTCTGATAGGCCAGCCAAAAAAATACACCCTTTTGTGGGTTCATTCAACCTGTCGTCCTCCCCTTCAGATATTTTTTATGGGACACCGTTTTATCTGATGGCTTCCGGCACTCACCAGACGCTACTGCTGTCATCCTGTTCCCTCCTCATTCCTCCCTTTTCCCTTCCGCTAAGAACTTTGGCAGTAGCTGCTGCAAACGCCCCGTATGGCCCTCATTCACTCACTCTTGCTGGTCCCCGGTTGACGCCCACATGGCCTCCGAACTGAATCAAAATTACCCGTGGCTCTACACAGACCTTGCTCTATGTGTGCCTATCCCATCGCCTAACGCAGACCCAGCCGCCAAAGGAATGCGCATCTTTTTTCTGCTTGCCGCAAACTTGACGTCCGTTACTGGGCTGCAGAAAAACCGAAGTATGTCAGTGTCATGATGGTACGGCACTGCAATGCCCAGTCTGATGGCATTCCTGCAACTATTTTCTCCATACAATGGACCCACACCTCTCGCTCCTTTAAGCCTCCAGGTGCAACTGCCACAACCGCCTCTAGGACGAGTTCTTTCTAACTCACTAGACGTTTTGTTCGGATTTAACCAGCCTGGATTTACGTTGCAATTTCGGTTTTCCACTTCCACAAGTTCAGCGATTTCATTGACACTGTTCGTTTGGTCCTATCTGTTAGCAACATCTCCCCATCGAAAATATCCCTTGCGTCAGACTTCCCTACAACAGCCACACCAGGGAGTCTACCTATTTTCATTTTAAACTATATATCTCTATTCGTCTCCCTCTTCGAATTCTTCCATCTCCATCTTCAGTTTGATTTTTGTAACCCCGGCCATTTATTCAGCCATCCAAGGTCACTCATGGCCAGGAACGATTTTTCAGTTTTACTTCAGGTAAACCTATTTCATCATTAAACTGGTCGTACCTCATGCTCCCATTCCTTCAGTTTTTTGGTTCCCACAACTACCGTGATTTTCCACGTAATAAGGATGTCTCGTCTATCATACTTCCCTCCCTCTTGTGTTCACGCCCGTCGCGTTTAGGTTGCGACGGCCAGTGCCTCGATTGACGTGCAACCCACAAGTTGGGAAATAAGCCTATTATTGTTATCATTCAGGTCTTGAGTCTCATCCATCGACCACTCGCCACCAGTTCAGGGTAGGCACCCTCAAACGGAGACGGGTAGCATTTGTAACATCTAGTCTATCCCAGGCCAATGGCTTGTTCATAGATTGAGTGGCCAGCCGATCTGGCATGTTGGGATGCGGCGCCTTGGGGTAGCTAGAGCTAAACTGTAGGCTGGCCAAGCCGTAAAGCCCAGTAGGTTGGCTGAGGCGTCACCACTGTAGCGTGAGCTCAAATCAGAAGTCAGTTATGTTTCTAACATTATTCTGCTTACTGATCACGTGTACTTTGCTGTTTTCCAACAGGATGACCAGATGTACATCTACCTGAGCAAACCTCAGAATGAAACTACACAATTCTGCCTTTATTGAGCTTCGCGAATACCTTGGTAAACTAGTACCTAAAACATGCTCCGCAGTTAATACTACCTACAAGACGGCACGAATGCCATCGAACGCCTAATTTTTTACCTCTACTTCATTTGCCAGTTCACAGATACTCTGATTGAGCGCTTTATCGCACAGGCTTAGCCCAAAAACCAGCTAAAGCAAAAATGCGTCAGAAATTTTAGTAAATCTTTGATGCTTCTTTGAGCTTTCAAAGCTAGTCTCGTAGATCTGTATTACGCTGAGTTCATTTTGTTGATTCGCACTGTTCCACGATACTCCCTTGTACGTACTCTGTGCCTGCTGCTGGCGGCAACACGGAAGGCGACATGGCTGGTCTCGAATGTGAAATACGGCTACGGTGCATATAGTTAGGGAACCATCTGGAGTCAGATCTCGAAGGGAGCTTCCACGGATGGGGAGTTTTCTTACTCCAAAATCTTCCCAAATACCATCTGTTTTATTACACTTTGTGCCCGACAGTTCAATGTTACTGGAACGTCGACTGCCGTGTGGCCACCATAGCAGCTTGGACGACTGAAACGTACCCATGAAGTGCACTTATAAACTCCGTTGACGGTTGTGGTGACAAGCATACCTTAACAAGGCCGGGTCGCGGTTTCGCATGAGTGGGCGAATAAAAAATGTCTCCTTGTTCGGCAGTCCACAAAATTCTACATACCATGATACACGCGGTATTCATGTAAACTAACGCCTTGAAATACATCCAGCCAATGGACAGTTGACGGAATCCACAAGTAAGGTGCACGATTGCTGTCTCACAGGCCAAAACTAATCCAAAACTGAAGAAAATATGACCTGTTTCAGATAAAGTATTTCACAAGCTCTACGTCCTGTGCCAGAATTGATGGGATTAAACAGGTTTTCGGGAAATGGTCTACGTTTGCAAAAGTGCGGGTTATTTCAGCCTCTGCGATCTATTTGTTGACGGTCATCGAGGCTTAGTTCTTCCATTTTTACAAAGCTTAACACTGATGGTTGCGCATTAATATGTCCCTGTCTTCCAACACAAACCCTGACAGAATTGGTGTAGCTCTGTATTGCCGACAAGGAGCTGCACAAAAATCAAAACAGTCTATCAGATTCCCATAACCACGTTGGTTAGTTTGGGTTCCGTGGAACTTTTGACATTGTAATGGTTACCTTTTCACTTTGTGGCAGGGTGGTGACACTAATCCTATACCTCCAACTGCTTGTTTTGGGAAGATTTTGTTTGCCGTGGCACTAGATCCCAACCCTTAGTACTTGAGCTTGCATGAGGGGCGGATATAGTAAGGTTGAGTTTATTGGACAAAAACACTGGCATTGGAAACGACGCAAGACAACCGTTCCGTCGAATGAAGTCTTGTGCAAGGTACTGCTTTCGTTGATTACTCTGCTATTTATCACCGAAAACTCCCACTGTTTGCCACCGTGGAAAAGACGTGCCGGCTCAAAGACAAAAGAAATATCTCTTTGTGATTTGAAGTTCTACGGTCTATCATATTCAAGAGCATTTTGTCTCTGGTCGTTATCATCAACGTTATCATCAACGCACTGTTCGCATTGCCTAAATGGCCTTAAAATTTGTACTGGCATATTTAAGGGATAATCAACGGCGGACGCCAGCTGATGCGTGAATCGTAATTTACACGTAGCATTTGGAATAAGTTTTCGAGGATAGCTATTTAGCAACCGGGTATCTTTCATGGGTACGTGAAACGTTAAGCATGTCACACGAAGGAGAGTAGCATATACTTTTGATACCTCGTGGGACTTTGCGTTGAGAAACCGAGTCTTATCATCCTTAATTGGCCATGGCTGATATAAACTTTGGTTGGGCAGATAAAGCAAGGCACTGAAATTGGAGGAGTCAACCGCTCTGTTTGGCCATTTGCCATCAAGGCCCAGAACGGACGTATAAAGAATCTTATCCATACGTGTCACAGCAGGCTGAAACATACCAACTGGCGTAGTGTGAATTTTATCAAGGGAGAAGGCTTACGCGTTTAAGATGTTTTCCTTGAACCATTTGAAGTAAACTCAGTAAATTCAGTGGGGAAAATGTGCGTGCACGCAAACAGTATGCCGGTAACTCGCGGAAAATTACTGCTGGTTGTGGCCTCCGAACTTGATTTTGGGGTGGGTACCCAGAAGTAAGTAAAGGGGCCGTCTCCCAACTTTCCATCATTCTGAATTGCAACCTGTCATGTGTTCATTAAAAATTTTACCCCACAAAGGCATTGGCTTGTGTCACCTAAAAGCAAGTGCGAGCTAGGGGTGCTCCTGTAATAGCATAAAAATTGGATAGATGGGTGCATGTCACATGGACCTTATGGAGGTCAACAGATTGAGGGGAGCGGCGGGTCAGATTGATATCTTATACGGATTTTACAGAGGGAAGAGGTTAGACATTTAGTGGGAATATCCACGCGGACAGAAATGGTTATGCTTTTGAGTGCACGGAACAGGATACTAATCCGCGTCATTGAGGAAAGTCGTTAGAGTGCTGATATAGTTAATAGTTGGCGGAACATTCGAAACGCTGCTCCATATTTTGAACCACCAGCATACAGCAGCGCTGAGCTGCTTGAAGGCTAGAGCGAAGGCAACTAGCTAAACGAAATGACTGACAGAAGTGCATGGAAAGATTGTTGGCGTGCACAGCCTGAGCCCACGGAGAAAAAAGAAAAAGAATGGTTGACATGTACCTTGCGTAATGGTTCTAACCTTCCCTAGAAAATGACCTAGATGGCAATAGAGGCCATAGAAGCCCAAAGTTTAAAAATCAGCATTATATGAATGATAGCCTATGTGCTTAAATAACCCAGAATTCGCAGGTACGAGTATTGAATCTTCAAAGCAATCAGTTGGACCACGTTGTGTTACGCGTTAAACCCCTAAAAGTCACATGGTTCCCATGTAGGTTTATCGACAAACGCTGTAACATAAACACGATAATAAAATACCAGAGTTTTATGAACCAAAAATCGTGGGAATACTCCGGCTTCTACGCATCGGTTAAAGGGCTGCTAAGCCCTAGCAGGATCCAAAATTCCACACCGACACGAGACAAGATGGCCGCAAGATAGCGAAACTTACGTGTTGATTAAAACAGCAAGTGAGATGGGAGGTCAAAGAGCGGTTTAAGTTCAGGTCAAAACAGGAAAAGTGATGTAGGCACAAGAAGGACGCAACAGAACGTGGAATGAGGTTTTACACAATAAAAATAGAGGAAAAATGAACAGCGTCCCCAAAGCTAGCGTGGCTTTACCGGATCTACCCAACCGATCAACCGTATCCAAGATTGAGGTTAACGAGAACGATACGACTGTTCTAGGCGTAAACGGGTCGCTCAATCCGGAGCCTGGGCCTATGGTATGTGAGCAACTAGTCGTCTGCTACTCTCTCCAGCAGGCAGATACATGTGTATTAAACCCAACTGTCAAAGATGCAGCCTGTTCTAGCACTTCCCGAATATGGCCGTCCATTCCGGGCTTGGCTATGAAGCCTTTCTCCCAAAGTCCGCGGCTTGGATTTTTGCCACTAAGTAGTACAAAGTCTCCAACTTAAAAATGTCGATGGTTTCGCATCCACATGTTTCGTAACTGTAAAACCGAAATGTTTTACTTTAACTACCGACGCCAGAAGGTGTCGATGACCATTTTCCCCCGTCTCTAACATCTGGCTCACATCGCCCTATAAAAGGAAGGTGGATCGTATCTGACGCTCACCGCTCATCCCTCCGCGGTGACTTCTTGGGGGTGGATTAACGTGTTGCTCGATCCCGTGGGCTAACATTCTGTCATTTAAAGGATCACAATTTAGGAATTTCAGAAACTGACGAAGTTCTTGTTTAGCTACAATGAAGTTACTTCCTTGGTCACTGTACATTTGATGAACTGCGGCGGTTAACAAAACGGAGAAGTGTCACAGGAAAGGAGTCAATCGACAAGGAAAAAGCTACTTTGGTGTGATTTGCACAAGTCTTCAGGCAGGAAAAAATGCTTACTGCTTCAGGCAGAAGCGTAATCGGGTTTAACTCTGCAGGCTGGTAGGAGTGCTGTCAACGGTTCTGCTGGCTCCACTGACCTGGTTTTACGTGACAAAAACCCCCACACAAGCCTAATTTGGACCAGCTAGCCGAAAAGCTTGTAGTCGTCAAGACGGAAGTCTGGAGGCAGGCTTGAACGAGCCGATGCTACCTCCGTGGCATGCTTGGCCACTGAAATGATCAGTTTTGCCGCATCCGACCACTTGTAAATAATAAAACTGCGGATTACTCCTATGTTCCGGATGAAAGGGGAGTTGTGCCTGATTGATAAAGGAGCAGGGATGTCGTTGAGACGGAGAGAGAACGAAGCTGAATGGAAACCGCGTGCGCTGTAGCAGGGGATGGATACCGACTGAAAGCTGACGGATTGTCAGTGCACTCCATGCGCCTAAGCGACAGGTCGGTGCAGCACGGGTTCTTGATCAGCCCAGATATATAGGAGACAATCTTGGGAGCAGATTGTCTCAAGAGCGAAGGATCCGTGGTTAACCTAAAGCGAGGAAAAATGATGACAAGGTATGGCTTAGTCAAGCTCGAAGGTTTTCTAAGCACTGCCGTGAGAGATCTGTATGTCCGAAAGCTTCCGCCTTAGAATGTGCCCTTTATACGATTCAGGATTGAGAAATACTCCAAACTGTTTGCGGAGGATGAAGAACCGTTCCACTCTAGCTCTTGGATTGAGCACGAAATTCCCCTCTCGTTTTAATGCTTTCCACCGTATGGCCCCGTCCGGTGCGGCTCCATCTACGGGAGGAGGCCCATGAACAACTTTAAGGGTTCAAGTAGAACATAAGGTTGACGAAAACTCGGGGACTGTGCCTACCTGGTGAGCCCCAAGAAGGGCGAAACCGGTCGTGGGCTGTCGAAGAATTTTCAGCAACCTTATGAGTAGTGCATTACGAATATACATGTATCGCGATATCTCGAATATCGTAGCAACTGGAAAATGAGGTGGCCTGGTGCAGCACATTCAGTTGCCTGAAATAATCACAAAAGAGAGATTCAGCTGGGTTCCAGGTGAGTCTCTCGCAAAAACCAAATTGATGTGCAGATGCGTGTATTTCTCGAAAAACTTTAAGGGATGTTGAATAATGGCATAATCGAGGAAGCCAACAGTGCGTACAACACCCCGGTTGTGCTTGTAAAGGAGGCGAACGGAATATACTGGTTTCGCGTGGATTGTTGGTGTTTGAATGAACCGATACTAAAACGGGTTGTAGCTGATCCCTCGGTTACGGAGGTTTTCAATTTCCTCCAGCATTCTCGATGTTTCGCGGTGTTTGACTTGCGTTCCGGATACTGGCAACAATCTATCAAGGCGAGGGACTGGGAGAGAACGACGTTCACGGTTGAGGACACACAATGTCAATTTAGACAGATGCCGTTGGGTTTGTCTAAAGCACCATTCACATTCCGGCGCTTGATTCTTCGTTTAACGAAGGGACCACAGAACGTTGCCGTGCACGGAAACGATATGTTCGTGTAAAGCAATTCGGAAGCAGAGCACGCTTCCACTTGAGGGCCGTATTGAAGCTTATCTGGGAGGCTGCCTGCGGACAGAGGAGGCCAAGACATTGCTCGCTCGCAGTTCCGTGACAGTGCTGGGGCATAAAGTGTGTCACGAGGGGGTTACCCTACTGCCAGATTGTGCCGTTCCCAATTAAAAGGGCCTCTACGGCAGGTTCCTGGACAAGCTGTATGCTATAGCCGTTTTGTCACTGTACGACTGGCCTGGGCAAAATCGGAAATTTGAATGTATTAGGGAAGCATATGAAGTTTTCTAACGTGTCAAAGCGCAGATGCTGGATCGTCTACTGACCCTTAATCTGCCAGGATCGGAAGGATGATCACTGTTGCAAAGGACGCTATTAACCGCAGTATTGGCGCAGTCCTACAGTAGAGGATTGGTGGCATTGAATATGCCAGTCGTGTCCTAACTAGCGCTGAGCAGAAGTACTCAACTTTTGAGAAGAAATGTTCAGAGATCGTCTGGACCCTGAATAAGTGGAGGCCACACCTGCTTGGACAAAGATTTCATGTCGAGACTGATCACGAACCCCTGGAGGGGCTCAGGGGACCCTCGCGGAAAGCTCGTGCGCTGGACTTTCCGGTTGCAAGAGTACGACTTTGCAGCTGCCTAGTTGGATGGAAGGAGTATTGAGGACGGCGAGGGAGACAAAGAATCGGAAACGCTTTTAGAGTCACTTCCATAGGCTTAGTCTGAATAAAGCGGGCATGATTTCCTGAAACGCCACCGGAAAATGTACAGTCTTAAGGGCTATGAGTCTGCGAACAGCGAGGACAAGCAATACTCGTTTTCGTAACCACGATGTTGATGTGGGCTTATATAGAAGCTAAGCGCTACAAGTATACTTTGTCAACTTGGTTTGTATATCCCCTAGGGTTAGCGATAATATGGCAGCGGAGACACTTCTTTCAGTAAAGGATACTGGGTGTTCAAATTCCGGCTCTGAATCCAAACGCAGTAAGCTGCATGACTCTTTGGCTCACCTTTGCTGCAAATACCGAGTTAGGCGTTCCGCTGTGCCCTGGAGAATAGTTGAGCAGTTCAAGTCTGCAGTGTAATGCATCTGTCCAAACGCAAGGTCACAGGCAACGGTTTTCTTCATCAGTGTTCCTAGACATCGAGGTTGGAGGAATGGAGCTACCGATTAGTAGTTCGTCCGCGAGCGACTGTGCTGTGTCGTGTGACCTTGCGAATTGCCTCCTAAGGATATCCACGGCCTTTTGATAGCCTGCCATACCAGCAAGGAACTCGCAGTGGTCGATGGCATCTTTCGTTTCCCCTCACCAATAGTGGAGAAATTATATCAACTTGTTGCCCACGTCGAACAGCCAATCAGCTGTACTCTTTTGAAAGACCTTCACGAACTCCCAAAATCCCATCTGATTTCGGCCAAACATGTATTCCTATTTTCGGCAGATTAGTAGATAGAGCAGTCGTGTAGTGGCCAGGTGCGGGCCCTCCATTTTGTGCGTAACGGTTCAAATCCCGCCAGCGTCATCTTTTCTATGGAGATTCCTAGACGGTCATGGGCTTCCGCTAGGTTAACTTTTGCAACGAAATTCTAGATATCCTGTCGAATGAACGAAATTATGCATTTATAGTCGTCTGATTTCGACCTTTTGTCCTCAAAGCACTCACAACTCAACCTCATCTGCTGTAAATACGCTTCCTCCGCCTTCCTATCTCTAACTCCTTCATCTCCGTCGCACTTCTTTCCTCTAGTATCTCATTTTTAACTTGAGTTTCATAGAATCTCTGCCTGTATGCCTACTGAGCCTTGCACTAGCAGCCCTGCTTAGCCTAGAGGGAGAGTGTCGAGATAATAAAGGATGGTGGTAAACAGGAGTGTTACCATCAACGGGGATATTAGAGGTATTTTTCAGCAGGTCAACAGGTTCAGGGTTCGACAAACTATGAGGCAACTTGCCACTTCGTATTCTGGTCATATTGGGTCCGTGTGATGAAGTGTGACAAAGAGTTAGTTACGTTCAAGTTAAAACAAGAAAAGCGATGTAGGTGCAAAACGGACACAACAAAACGGGGAATGATGTTGTACACAATATAAACGGAAGAAAAGAACCAACAGCGAGTTACTGTGTGTTTGGGGCTGAGATGAATTTTGGATGTGGAAGCAAGAACTCCGGTGTGGATTGACGTGAGTAGGATGCACTTATGGAGTAGCTATGTCGTTCTTTTTGCGCGGTAATACGTCTCATGTAATGACGGAGCAAGGGTTTTATGAGAGAGAGATACTAGTATTTAGGAGTATGAATCCGATGTGATGGTTCTTACGAGCTTAGTCTAGCCTGCAGTCGATTTGTGAGCGGATTAACCAGGTTTGATTTTTCGGAATTGCCTAATTTATTCACCAGCACGAGGTAACGGGTAAAAATCACGTTTTTGACCTCAAAGTAGGTACCTGAATGGTCGGCGTAGGCAAAATTCACTAGGACTGCGCGGTGTTCCCAGGCTTCTGTGCATGTTGAGAGGGGATCGGAGTCGGAGGGTGGAATAAACGATCAATTGATGGGAGTGTTAAAGGATAGTGGTAGTAACTGGAAGTGAGTACCACCAGCCTCTGGAGAGATAATTTCAGCATACGCATGAGAAGCATCAGTGGACGAATAACGGAGGAGTTATGAGGACTATGGTTCGAATCTGTAGAACGTGCTAGTGCAGGAAAAGAGACTTTCGATTTCTCAGTCTTCTTGCTTCCTAAACGGCATTAAGGGTGGTACCAGATGCTTGTTCACAAGCAGCGGTTCCATGAACAAGGTATAATAGATAAATACATGGAATAAGTAAACTAGGAGGTGGGGCGTGAATGCAACATATACAACGCAATTTGTGATACGCGGGACGCGGCGCGAGGATCCCCTCCTTATGTCGGTTCGTCAAGATGTGTGCCTTTCTGAGCACATACGAGCCAGTGCATGACTTAGAGCAAAATCATAGTGTGGCGCTCACAACTTCGACCACTCCGAACCACCCTCAGAGCCATATCGGTACCTTTCGAAACACCGCAAACCTCGAGAGTGCCTCGTGTAAACTTTCAGCCCATTTTAATCTAAGACAAGATAGAGTTTTCAGCTCGCCCAACGACACAAACAACTGGGAGCGCGGTTGCAAAATATCCCAGTCAACTAAGAGGAAAACTCTTCTGTCATAGTTGTTTCAGTATGGCGTTTACACAAACGGGACGTTTGGCGACCGCTCGTCTGGTGTCTTTAGGCGCGATAACAGCCACCTTTCCCCAACTTGCACATTAGCCCTCAGAGCTCCTGCAACACCCGCACACCATAAAACATCACGGACCTTTCGCCACTTCAGCCTTCAATCAGCAGATTCTCATTTCCAAAATAGTGGACTTGTGAACAGGCACAATCCCCGTAAGCCTATGGACGACGTTCAGCACCTGATATGTCTCGTCCTACTACCTTTCTACTAGGTAGCGAGACCTCGAATTATGAGCAGCCAAGGTTCAAACTGGTCCCACATGAATAGCTGCACACCACTTGTGGTGGTGTGTGGTGGTGTGAAGCCAACCCACTTTTTGAGGTTGTCACACGTAAATTTCGAACTCGTACTGTGATTGGCCCGTCTCTTATTGGTCAGTCTGGCGGCTATCAGGCCTATTTCGGCCATCCGGGTAGGAGCAGGTCCGGGTAATTTGGGGGTTTGACACAACAGTGACACGTGTCAACTCCGCTTTATCACCTAAAAACTGGTGTTACCGAACATTACGTTCACCAGGAATCTACTTGCGGACTCTGAGCCTGCACTCACTATAAAGTTATTCGACGTGAAATTGGGGCTTCTTTCTAAGGCTCTGGGGATGCAAACACAAAGAACACAGCGACCTGGACGAGAGTTGATAAAGATATTTCTTCGCTAAACGAGTATATTGCGCTATCCAGGATCGCGGCATTCGTTTGGGGCGAGATAGCTCAAGTGGTTAGAGCGCGAATCTACTGACCGGAAGGTCCGTGGTTCGAACCCGACCTCTGCATCTCGACTTCCCCTGTCTAGGCTTGGGCAACCTGGCAGTATCCTATCCCTCGTGTTTTCCTCGGGTGGAATGGCAGCTATGCACCGGAAGGGTGTTACAGCTAGACGATTTTTTTCTACCCACTGACTGCAAAGGCGATCCAGCTCTGATGCGTCAGTAAAGACCGCTACGGCGTCTCTATTGGACGGGCGCGTAAGGGAGAGCAGGATGATCATCTGGGGGTCATTTTCCAGAAAAATCACGCTAACGAAGCATGCACAGTCGCACCTTGGTAGTGTTCTCACCACGAATCCTGACGCGAATCGCTTCACGCGGATTGGTTACGCCAGAAGAGAAGCAAGCGAACACTTGGGCATCTAGTCACCATTTCCTCCCTATCTGCCACACAGAAGATCTTGGAGCGGGCTGTCAGCATTCAAAAGGTTTACCCAACAATCAGGAGGATATCTGAGGATCGCCATCTGGAGGCGCGAAAGCTGGGTCGCAGCAGTTCCTTAGGAGAAGTACGAAACAGCTTTCGCTTAGCACCAGTTCAAAAAAGCCAAATGAGAAAAGTGCTGGCTGGCTTCAAGGTGCAGTCTGCGAAAACGAGCCTTATGGGAGCGTCACCAAAAGAACTACCTCTCTGTGGTGCCACCCAGCGCTCAGGGCCTGACAGACTCACCTTTCCGATCAAACCGCGCCAAAACAACAGCAAATCTGGTCGTCCAAAAGGCGGTATTGAAACGAATACAAGTAGCAGTGGTCGAAATTTTCGCCCACGGGAAAAACGCCGTCCCCCAAAGGTAAAAGGCCCGCGCATACCGGGCTCCCACGGGGCAAAAGAAACCCGCAAATGAAAAGTAGCCCTCGAAACCACCAAGACAGGAAGCAGACAAGTATGCCCCAGAGGAGCCTTGGACGCAACTCCGACGTGCAACTATTAAGTCTGCTAGCCTCTTTGGGCACACAACTCTCGTCTCCTCATCTTCGGAGGCAGCAGAGACAGTGTTAAAATGCTTGTTCACAAACTGCCTCAGCTCTTTCAACAAGTTTTGCGATATTAAACAGTCAGTTTGCCTTAAATAGCCGTCCACAATCGAACTCACAGAAACCTGGTTCACATCGGAAGTCTCTGACGCGGGTATCTCGATAGACGGCTACTCTGTCTTTCGAGCTGACTCAAAACGAGGGAGGGCTGGTGGGGTTGCTTTTTACTTGCATGCGGCCCTGCCCATCCCGATTGTCCTCTCTGATACCACTCCTGCACCTTTTTGCGATGCACTGTGGATTCAAATCCCGCTGCGCGGGTCCAATTCTCTCTTTCTCGGTATGGTTTCCCGTTGCCTTACGAGTACTCCAGAAAATGACCACTTCCTAATACAAACCCTTGAGCAACTCTTCCTGCTACCACGTCACTCATCTCTTGCTGATGGGTGATTTCAACGCTCCAAAAGCCTCCTGGTTGGAGCTCCAGCGCGTCGGAGCAAGTGGACTGTTTGCAGCGGCGCTGACTGAAGTCGTTCAACAGAGCGCTTGGACTCAGTATGTCGTTTCAGTCACCAGATACCGCGCAGACCAACTACCATCCCTCCTGGGTTTGGTCATCACCAACGAAAACACTTCGTTGATCAGAGGATAATTAACGCTCCACTGGGAAATAGCGACCACTGTGTGCTCACCTTTGATTTCATCTGCTATCGGGCCAGAAATCCCGAACCTCAAACGTGGATTCGAAACTTCTGCCATGCAGACTTTTCAGGAATGCGCATCTTTCTTGAACAAGTCAAAACTGGGACCAGCCTCAGTGGAAGACTTATACAGGACCATTGTCCAGAAAGTTCACGAGGCTGACACGATGTTCGACCCCAAAAAACCAACACGCAATCGGATGGGGCGCAAGCTACCTAAAAGGATTAGGCGTCTTCTGCAAAAGAGGTCTCAACTATTTTTCAAAAAGTCGACTACAGGAGACACAGAAGATGAGCTGGCATTTCTTAAAATGCGGAACCGCTTTAAATCATAAATTCGCCAATGGAACATACGAAAACAAGCCACCATTCTAGATCTCTCCCGGAAAAACAGAAATGTGCTGTTCAAATACATGAGACATCGCCGCAGAAACAAGCTATCCGCGTTCTACTTGAGGTACAGGAACGGGGAACCCACGAGTGACCCAATAGTGGTATCTGAGGTCTACAGAGAACCCTACACAGGTCTATATTGAGCTCTGGCTTCCTCGTCACATTCAGTGTTGTCAAGGCGTAACTACGAGCGGCCTCTAGCCGACTTGGTCTTCACCGTGGAGGGCATTCGTTAACTCTTGCACAAGATCAACCCATTCTGCGCGTTGGAGATCGACGAAGTCCCTCCAAGGACCCTGAAGGAAAAGTCGTTTACACTGGCAAATCATTTCTACTTGGTGTTTCTTAAGTCGCTTGACGAATGCTGCTTGGAAGGAAGCGATTGTCACGCCAATTTACAAAACTGGTGACCGACTATCGCCTGTCAGCTACAGGCCTATAAGCCTCACTAACGTGCCGTGCAAGGTGATGGAACACATTGTGAGTCGAGCCATTCTAGATCACCTGCTCAGACAGACTGCCGTAAGTCTTTCAAAATGGTTTGCCACGCGCGCTGTAGAACGGCCTTTGACGTCCATCGCATTGCATTGCATTTTGGAGATCAAAGCTGTCCCTTCTGATTAAGGTATCTCCATCAAAGCCAACAAAGTAGTATGCGAAAATTACTGAAGAACCAGTCTCATACTTGTAACTGATAGGATATTTTGCTTGCATTCTTAAAAAACTTCAAAAGCTTGAAGTAATCTAACGTGAACCAATCAGGGTGGTTTCCGCTTAGCGGAAAATTGTTTGGACCAGCGTTTTACCCTATATTGACGTTCGGAACATAAGGCAAAATTTCGGAAGCAGACCATTACTTGTTTCATTGACTTTCGGGCTGCATTTGATCCTATCCTCACTGAATCAATGTGGACCATCCTCCTTGCTGATGGGTTTCCGACTCACTTAAAGCCTACCTGTTAGCAAACAATTAAGTCTGGGATCTGCAACTTGAGTCCCACCTTCCGTGTGTCTTAAGTGCGTAAATAACCACTGACAATGCACAGTTTTACTGATGGCGAAGATTGGTTGAAGGTTGAATGGAAGAGTAATAGAAGCTATTGTATCAACTTTTATAACATTCCAAGCATCCTACTTCACCAAAAGCACTAAATATCAACAAGCTCAGCATAGTTGATTGATGCAAGGAAAGCCATACAAGCAGTTAGCGACTACAGTTGCGCATGCAGATCCTCTGAATGCCGGATAATCAAGACCCTGAAGAATGACAGAGAAAACTGGTGACATGCGGAGGCCGACAAGATGAAGAGGACTTTTGCCCTACTTTATGGTTCTTGAGGCAGCGAATATGGGCGAATGCGAAGAAGAAAAAACAAAGTACAAAATATTGTTGAGGAAGCACCAGAACTAGACGATCTGTTTCCAAACCGCTTTAAAGAAGGCGGAGAATTCCTGGTGATCCATCTAACAAAGCTCACTGGTGTGATATGGAGTTAAGAGAAGGTGCCTGCAGATTCAGACATGTTGACATTTATTCCTATTCTCAAAATTGGTTTACAAACGTTGTGTAAAAACCACCGTGACAGACCTGTAGCAATCGCATCGAAGGTGCTGCCAGGTCTTTTCCTTCAAAGGTTGACTGAACACGAGGAGACAGATCAGCAAAATCCAAGCTGGGTTCCGTCCTGCAAGAGAATCAGCAAACACGGCGGTGACATGGTTAGAAGATTTTTAAGCTCAGAGAGCACACCTTCATTAGGCAAACTTTTTTCTCATTTCGGCTAGTTGATGCGTGGAATAACCTTCCTCAGACGGTTGTCCACACTCCTTCTAGAACCCAGTTCAGAACACTGTTAGACACTTGTTTATGCGAGTCCTCGCGCTGACAAGCATACTGCCCAGCGCTGAGAACTTAGAAAGCAGTGCTACACCCTTTTTTCATTTGTGTCTTTCAGGCGAATGACGGCCGCTGAACGACAAGAACAAAACCGACCCGGGAAACTTGGGCGAAAGCCTCGATCCTGTGTATCAATCCGTGAATCCATGAATCAGGAGAACTACATATTCATTATTGTTGGAATGATGCATATTAGGAGACATTTCACTGTCAGCTTAGTTCGACGCGAATAAACAGTGGACGAACCCTATTAGGTCAGGGATACATATCGAACACATGGAAAGCCACCCATGGGATGGAGACTGGGTCGTTGAGACAGACTGGAGTATCTCACTAAAAGCGGATATGGAAGCGGTGCGAGACACTGAAAATCAATCGACAACTTCTGGACGAAAAGTGCACGCAGCTGAAAAAGTTCAGCGCTGCTCTCGTAGTCCCTCGTGGATGTAAATGATAGTGATACCACTAATGTGTTGGCGCAATCGGATGAGGTACGTTTGCTACCGGTTTCAAGGATGAGAACTATTAGAGGCGAAAAGTTAGCGGGATCGAATGACCGCCAATAAAAGAATGCTGGTGGCACACGCAATCCACCGGTGGAACAGTAAACTCTCACTTGGGACTTTACGGTTATGGTTGATGATGACGGTGGAGTTTGGCCTCAAATAGAGCTAGTGAAGAACACTTTGCATCCTGTTTGAACTCAGCCGGTATTCATGATAAAAGCACTCATGGTAAACACAGCACAGTAACCCTAACACAGTAATGGGGCATCTTGATGCTGAACCACAGGACTAGATGGCTCCCATCAAAAGATCCTGAAGCACTTGACAGCAGCGCCTTTGGCGAACCCCTGCCATCTTTCGGTGAACAGCAGTAGAGTTACAGTAGAATCGTCAAACCACTATGAGAATGGTAGTTTCGAACCTTTACCGATCTGCAATATGCAGACAACATAGTTTTTGTCTTCGAGGAGTAGAAGAAAGCACAAGTATCTTAGGATGAACTGGTCAAAGCCAATACATCCTTTGAAGTGCACTTTGCACCCACATATTGTAAAGTCGTGTTCCTGGACATGCACCGCTCACCATACAAAGAATTGTCCCCGAAGTTGGGCCTGTTGGTCAATGCTTGAATCTCTTAGGTTCGAGTCACGTTTGCCAATATGAGACACCTACCTCATCCCTGAATCTCAAGGGACGTGCGTATCAGGCTACAGTACGGGCTGTTGTGTTGTATGGCTGTGAGACTTGGCCTGTTTGAGCAGCGGAATTGAGACGTCTTCATGTCAATTCAATTCATTCCAATTTATCAGCTATAAACCGTGTACCATAGGCACATTGGTTCCAGCTGCTACAGTTTCGATCATCGGAAAAGGGGAATGTGGAACGTACAACGAGGCCTTAAAGGCGAGTAGCTACGCATTGAAGGCAATAGCTTTGATGCACGAGCGCCACTGACTGCGCGATTGGGCCATTTCTGCCAGTGTCGTTAACCACTGGTGATTTGAGTCCCGGGGTCCCCATCCAGGGAGGCGGCAGTTGCCCGCCCGACTAAGTTTACTGGTTAGCGCTCTCGTAATTCGTTGCCATGTCATACACTGTCCACCTCTCGGTCGCTTCCACTCAGCACAGGGCTGGGCGAAAAGAGCTCTGCGGGAGACGGTCTTCTGGCATGCGGAGTACATGTCCCAACCAGCGCAACCTATGAAGCGTGAGTAATTCATCTATCGCGAGAGTTCCTTCTTCCTAAGACCATCTGACGTACCTCAGCATTACTAATCCGATGTTCCCACCAGACCTGACCAATGCTGCGGAGACATCGATGATCAAACACTGACATCTTCCGTACGTCCTCTGCACGTAGGGGCCACGTCTCTGATCCATAAAGCAGTATGGATCGCACCACCGCAGTGTAAACTCTTCCCTTGACAGACAAGCTCACGTCACGTCGGCGCCACAGGTGTCGGAGGTTGGCAAAAGCTGCCCTGGCCTTTCCGATTCGAGAAATAATCTCTCTCTCAGCCAGTCCACCGGAACTTATACAGCTGCCCAGGTAAACAAATTTATCTACCACGTCGATTGGCTCACCTGCAAGCATGAGGTGGGTTTGATCCCACCCAGTCTTGTAGCAGCACTTTACACTTTGCGGGTGTGAAGCGCATGCCAAACCGTGCGGCAGAGTTATTAGGTTATTTAAAATCATTTGCATTTCGGAAGGGTCTGAACCAAGGAGAGCAATATCGTCCGCATACTCAATGTCTGCGAGGGAACGTCCCGGGAGCATTTCGACTCCCGAGGTTTCAGAGGCAGGCAGAGAAATTTCAAGCAGCATGTCAATAACAAAGTTGAAGAGGAAAGGAGAAAGAGGACAGCCTTGTCTTACACCACTGGATGGTGAACTCAGGCGAGAGCTTCCCGTATACTCGTACGCGCCCACAGGAGTCCGCATACAGTGCCTTGATAAGAGATAGAAATTTGGAAGGGACACCTTTGATCGCCAGACACTGCCAAAGTTGCTGACGATCGACAGAATCAAAGGCAGCTTTCAAATCCAGAAAAACGACCAACGTGGGACGTCTGAAGGAGTGGCGCTGTTCAAGAATTTGTCTCAAGGTGAAGATATGGTCGATGCATCCTCGACCGGGGCGAAACCCAGCTTGATTCTCACGAATCTGTCTCTCGCGATAATCCATCAACCTGCGCAAAATAATGCCAGAGAGTACCTTAGATGCGACGGATACCAGGCTGATACCACGATGGTTTTCACATGACGTTCTTGCTCCTTTTTGAAAACTGGGATGACGGTCGAGGAGCTCCATTCGGCTGGTATTCTGTTTTCGTTCCAAATCTTCTGCAGTATGGTTGTCAGACTGTTCACCAGGACCTCGCCACCTTCTTTGAAGAGCGCGGGGTGTAGACCATCCGGGCCAGGTGCCTTGTCGCGCTTCAGGATTGAAATCTCACGCTGGATTTCGGTTGCTGATGGTGGGTTGGTGTCAATGTTCCATTCGGGCCTTGGTTCTTCCAGTGGTTGTGTTGAAGGGGACCAGGTGAACTGTTCTTGGAAGTGCTCAGCCCACCGCTCAAGACGGCGATTGAGGGAGTGAATTGCTGTTCCGTCTTTTTCGCATATTGTCTCACTGACACCTGCCTTCTTTTGACCCGTTGATCGAATCAGTTGAAACAGGGCGCGGCTGTTGCCTGCAGCAAAGCCTTCTCCATTTCCTGGGCCTTCGAAATCCACCAGCGTTCTCTGTCATTCTTCAAGCTCCTGATTATCCGGCGTTTGAGGGATCTGCGTGCGCCATCATAGTCGCTAGTTGCTGGTATGGACTTTCTGGCAGCAATAAGATCTGCTGATCTCGAAGATATCCAGTGTTCATTGAGTCGAGTCAGATGGGCTGGACAAGCAGTTCTGAAAGCTGAAAGCATTGCTTCTTTAACTCGCCTCCATCCATCCTCCAAGCAATCTTCGTCGTCCACATGACTGTGCGTTTCCAACAGCTTTCTAGCCAGATCAGCTCGATACTCTTCAGCTACTGAAACTTGTCTGAGTTGATGAACGGAGCTGCCCTCTTTAGGCACGCGTAGTGCTGGCGGGAAACGAAGTGCTAAGCAGGCCCGCACGATGGCGTGATCAGAGTCAAGTTGCGTACCCCAGAAGGAACGACAGTCCTTAACTGAGGCTCTCCATCAGTAACTGATAGCCATATGGTCCAATTGAGTCCACGGCTGTCTTGTGGTAGGTGGACTCCAAGTAACTCGGTGTGAGCGTTTGTGTTGGAAGTTCGTACTGGCCAGGAACAGACGATGATGCACACAACTGAAGAAGCCGCTTTCCATTATCCGTACGCACAGCCTTCACACTCCTATCGCAGAGGACAGTACGACTTTACCTCCAGACCGCCTCGTAATACGATTACTCGCAGTACGGGGACTCACTGTTCTTCGTCGGGCTGCTCCCCGTTGGCCTTCCTGGCATGGTTGAACCTTTAGGAACTGAGTTCCAGCCAGTATAGCCCACAGGATCATTGCAGCACAGAAGCCCGACCACCACGACAAGGTGACAGCTTTTGGTCGGGACGTCTCCATGTGTTTGACAATCGTCTCTTGTGCAGCTGCCTCAGAAGTAGGACAGCAGTGACTTACTCCCCGCGTCCTCGGGTTAGTTGTTCAGCTGTAACACCCTTACGGTGTCTAGCTGGCGTGCCACTCAAAGAAAGCACGATGGCTGGGATTCTGCCAGGTTTCTCAAGCCTAGACAGGGGAAATCGGGAGGCAGAGGTCGGGTTCGAACCAAGTGCCTTCCGATCAGTAAATTCATGCTCTAACCAATGAACCATCTCGCCCTCGGGTTTGAGCAACTCCTTGTTGTTGAGCGGGTCAGACTATTGAGTCATCGGCTCCAGGAAGGGTCCCCAAGGAAAACTATACTGCCCGCTGCCTCGCGGGTCGGATTTTTGAGTCAGCGGCTAGGGACAGCACTCCAAAACAGAACACTACATCCTCTTACTGCCTTGTGCACCAGACTTTTGAGTCAATGGCTAAAGTTGGGGCACCTCAACCCAAGCTCTTTCCCCGGCCGGGGCAACCGGGAGGTATCATTTGCATGCACAGTTCTTTGTCCGTCGACGTTCCAACACCCCAAACCAGTCAAGCAAATGTTGCTGGGTCATTTGACTGTCAGTTATTTGACCGAAAGACGGAGATGGCTTTTGCTACGGCAAACAACCGTACCCTATATCAACCGATATGATCGACTGGCCCTAGGAAAGCATCGGTCAGCAAAACGATAAGTGAAAAGGACGGCTCATTAATCCACTCGCAAAAAACGTTGACTGGAAAGATGGGCTGAACACTTCAAAGAGCAGTTAAGCTGACCTCCTGCAACACAGCCTGTGAAGATATTGCATGCGGATGAATGGAATGTAAACCTTGATCGCCCCCTCGGAAGAAGAAATAAGGTACGAAATATCCGTATTGAGACGTAAGAAGGCACCAGGACCGGACGGTCTGTATCCAGCCCTCTTCAACGAAAGTGGAGATTCCCTGAAACTAATCGGTGCGATATGGAGTGAAGAGGAAGTGCCTGCAGGATGGGGCATGTCGACAGTTATCCCTGCCTTCAAAAAGGGTACGCGGACGCTGTGTGAAAATCACCGTGGTACCAGCCTGGTATTTGTGGCATCGAAGGTGCTCCCTGATCTTATCCTTCGAAGTTTGAGTGAACGAGAGGAGAGACAGATCCGTGAAAACCAAGTTGAGTTCCATCCTGCATCGATCAAATCTTCACCCTTCGACGGATTCTAGGACAGCGATACTCCTTCCAGCAACCAACAATGGTCGTATTATCTGTGAACCGCCAGGCACTATGGCAGTGTCTGTGTCCCCCTTAAATTCTTGACTCTTCTTAAGTCGCTGTACACCAACTCCCGCGGCCTCGTGAAGGTCTACGTGAAGCTCTCTTCTGAGTTTACCACATCAAATTGTGTCAGACAGGGCTGTCCTCTTTTACCTTCCACTTTTTCCCTTCAACTTTGCCATTGATACGATTATTGAAGGCTCACTACCAGCTTCTCATGTCTGTATGGTAGAAGTGCTCCCTGGGGCACTCGCTCACAGATATCGAGTACGCAAACAAAATAGCTCTTCTTGGATCTGACGCAGTGGCTCAGTTGCATTGTGTTATCGAGATTCTGGTCCGGATAACTCGGGACCTGCTACCTTTTTTAAAAATGACTTAGCCATGTGCTAAAAATTGAATGACTGTGGTCATTTCACTTTTGGCCGCGTGTAGCCAAACTCCACTCCATTCACCAAGCCTAATCCATGTTCGAAATTTTTATTTTCAGTGTTTCTCCTACTGATTTCTGCTCTGCACAGCAGATGAGTTCGTAGAACAATCGCGTCTATAGCGTTTGGCGTCATGGAGTCTGAAAGCAAGGCACCAGAACAGGATAGTACAAGTTTACCACAAGACGCGCCAGGACCTCAGTCAGTGTCCAGCGCAGCTGAGAGCACTTCGGCTCAGAACACAAGCGACCGCAAGGACGAAGATGAAGAGGAAGAAGAGGAAGAGGAGGAGGACAAAATTGTGGAAAAATCGCATAACAGTCGCTTTCATAAACGAAACAAGCGTTTCCCCATACAGATTCAGGGCGTCGATAGCGCGTTTGTTGCGATCGAGCCCAAGTCTGGCAAAGAAGTGATATGGAATGAATGCATTCTATCGGAGAAGAAGAGTGAGAAAGAGGTTCGTTTCTTTGCCATCTTATTTTTATTGGCGGTTCTGCTCCTGTAGAATAGGTACCTGTCCATAATGAAGCGATTGAAGCGGAATTCCCATCCATTTCTGGCCCGTTACCTGGACGCCTGGGTTGCGAAGTCCGATGATGGGCCGCGAAAGCTTGTTTTCATTACAGAGCGACTGGACGAGTGCACATTAAAACAATTTTTGTGCAACTCTCCAAAGAACAATCGGGTATGTTGCTATGATCTCCTTATTCTCGGTGTTGTCAGTCGTGGAAACGGCATGTCGGTCAACTTCTCTCTGTACTCATGTTCCTTCACCGTCTCGGCGTTCCGCACGGCAATTTGACCAAAGAAACCATTTACTATCAGAATTCCGGAAATCTTCGCGTCGGACCATGTAATTGCCCCATTACTTAATAATGCCTTCTTAGTTTCGCTTGGAGGTCCACTGGATCAGAAATCCCAGTCGGCTGATGTGTATGCGCTTGGTGTCGTCGCCCTGGAAGTAAGTTGTTTCTCTGTTCCATGTGAATCGTACAAACTCCGGTCTCCTTGTTTAGATTGCCGTTTGGACACCCACGGAATTCCCGCAGACTTTGCTTCCGGCCGAACTGTGCCAACAAATGCAGGCTCGTTTGGAAAACAGCGATCAAAGGAGCTTCATCGAAAGTTGCCTGGATCCAAACCCAACTATGGGAAATCGTGTTAAGCGTCTTATTCACCACCCGGCTGTCACCGAAGTTCCTATTTTGAAGCTATTGTCGGCCAAAGTGATCGTGGGAGCTTGTGAGTTTTGTTGTTCAGAAAATATCTATCCACATAGATCTTCAGATTCTCACGATTTCTGCACGTCTCATTCCATACTCATTTCCAATATCACTTCTAATTTGGTCGTTTTTTGACTGTTTATCTCCGATCTCATAGTTTCCAAGGTGTTCGCTGAATGCATCTTTTCACGATAGGCTTCTGTAGCTGCATATGTGCACTTGAAGACTTGATGGTGTCTGTTGGGAGCTTTGGTTCGTGTACGGTAATCATATATTGGTTCTTCTTTTGAGACGAATTGCCTACCTTGCTTTTGTTTGCTTACAGCCATCACACAAGCATTATTGCAGGAACACGGTCCGCTCCGTGTCTACTCTCGTTGATATTTGAATTCAATGTGTACTTCGGGTAACTCTCTGTTGCTAACCTCGAAATCAAGCTGTTCATTGCCACTGTGACCGATCTGAGTATTGCTAATGGTCAATTATTTTCTGAAACATCATTATACTGACTATCTCATTTCGGTAACCTCGATACACCATACTTATTCTGTTTCCATACAGGCCTATCACAGTAAATCCAGGTTGCTAGTCAATAGATAGTTCTAGCTGCTACAATTTTTACACCGACGATAGGAAGACCGCTGATCTGACGTCCACCTGACCTGACTAAAGCAATGGATTGTAGACATTGTTTTTGAAGCGATTCCGGACTGACTCAGAATTTTTTATTATCGTATGGTGTTGGTTGGGGTGGTCATTCAGCCTGAATGGGACAGGGATATCGGTGGATCAATTAGCTGATGTCTGTTACCCCTTTATCTACTCTATATCTGGTGTCCAGTTTCATAGGGAGATTGTAGCCGCCAACGCCATTGAGCTTAATAGCCAAGGTTTTCGTGCTTCGTTGACAAGCCTTGGTTCCTTTCTGCGGTTCATGCAGCCAAGTGAAAAGGTCTTCTAGATGGACTGAATTATACCATATACGTATTTCGTCCTCGTTTGGTGTCGGGGTTGCAGCTGCTCTTTAATTGCTTAAGAATTGAAAATATTTCTACACGTAGACTCTTCGTTTGGAGTTTGCCTTGATCATCTTCTTCATTATGCCTTTGAAGTATGGTCATTTTCCGTTTAATGAATCCCTTTGTCTCGTTAATTCCCTACCCTTCGACCCGGTTTCCACTTTTTAGTACGGTCGGTCACCAACGAAGAAGGATCTGCCACTGAGCAGACTGGTTTCGCTTCTTTGCTCAAAGAGTATGTCAGTCATTACGAAGACGAGACCGTAATTGTGGAGGTGCACTTTCCTCACGACAATATTGTCAAGTCTCGTTCGTGGAAAGATTTCCGTTCGAATTTCACTCTAACTTCCAAGTATCTGGAAGATGTGAAGTGAGTCAGGTTCAGTTAGTTGTTACCTCGCGTCCGTATCCAAATTTGCTCGATTTTCTTTCCACGCGCCATCTCCTTTTCTCACATGTGCCTTCCTAGGAATGGATTCTATCCTCTGTTTGGGTGTCGTTGGAATTGGGCTTCCTATCAGGATGAGGATGACGACTCGTTAGTCGCTTGCAGCGCTACTGCTACCAATGGAACTGGAGGATCAGGTAGTTGGCTTGGACGCGTTGAAAGTGGCGTTGTTCCCAGTCAAGCCTGTTCTTCCGGCACATCCACCGTTCCAAGTGCTTCGGTGTCCCGAAAACACTCGACGGCAACCAAAACCAGTGAAGCTCTTGGAGCTGCACCTATCCTGATGGAGGACGAAGATATAACCGGTGAAATGCAAGCCACCCAAATGATATCAGGTGAGAAATGCATGCACTTCGTCAGTACTCAGTGGTGTTAGATTTGTCCTCGTTTTGGAACGAAGTCTTCCGGACGAAATTAATTTCCCATTTCCATTATGTCTCGCCCTAGGCCACTCGATTTTTGCTGACTAGTAGATACCCATCTCTCGGTTATCTTATGTTCTGTAAAAGCTATAACAAATTACCACAAGAAGGGCGTTTTAAAAAGTAGGCATAAATTCCTTAGTTAATAAACAGTGACTAATTCTTGTTTGGGAATAAAGTTGCTCCTTTGAAATCCATAGCTTGATAAGGGAGTTTCGTGCGAGTACCGTCCGAGTCATGGTGTCTTGAACTGAATCGTTTCACTAGACCGACCCGTGTCCACCACATCCTGGTAGCTGGCATGCAACGCCACAAAGTAAGCCGAAACCTGTGAGACGTTTTCTGCAGACGGCTCAACCCTTCTACAAGAAATGACCAGTTCTACATGTGCGATACGCCGCTCCCATGCTGGTACGCTGGAGTCAAGCTCCTGAGGCACTGGGAGACACGCAATCCAATTGCAGAAAACCACTGTACACAATTGAGATGGTTCGCACACTGTTAGTTGTGTGAATTAGGTAACGTGGGCAATGGCATACCAAAGAACAACACTGCGATTTCCAATGCCACTTTTACTACTCATAAGGTTGATGAAAACCTTGGACAGGCCAATACGGTTCTCGCCTTTCTTGGTACTCACCAGTTAGGCCTAGTTGAAGAATATCATAAACAAGAGATTCAAGTGAACCTTAACTGAGCCAACTGAGTTTCGGTCGCAAAGCCATGATTCGTTTCAAGTGTCCGCTCTGCTTGCTTGTTCACTTCTAGAGGGTAAATTTCGTCTTCACTGGGGCTGAAGGGCAAACGTAAAATTCTATCCACTGTTCGCGGAATAAATGAAATAAGTGTGTAGTGGCAGTGCGTTTCAGTGGTTTGTTTATTTTCTGGGGTAACCTACGGAGATAACTGAGGGAGATCATATATTTGCTAGCTCATTCTTCATGCTTCTATGCTGATTTAATAATCAGGACCCGTAGTTGCGCGAACCGAAAACTGGGAACAATACACAATAACCTTCCCCCCGAAACCATGTACCCGTGTCGCCCGCACCCCGGAATGTCACGATTTTTAATCCGCTATCTGCAAAGCTTCGCATCTGTTGCTAAAATGTGTCGGTCGATGAGATTTTAGTGTTTCGCTCGTAACAAAATGCGCTGTCAAATACAATGGAGTGAGATTCGAATCTAGCATTTTTCACGTCAATGATTTTGACGGTTGGGGACACTTGTGTTGGCTGATGTTTGTCGCGTGAGGAATACCCGCTGAATTAGCAAGGAAGTTAGCAGCTTTCCAGTGGAAGTGACACGAAATGTCACTTAATCGAATATTAATTATGGAGTTCCATCATGTTCATATTCCGTATTAACTTCTTTCTGGTGCTAGAAACTTCCGAATTGTTCACTATGTTTAACAGTGATGTGCGCCTCACGAAAATTCTGTTGGTGACAGGCTCTTAGCTGTAACGTCATAGAAATACGGTTTATTGTCAGTGGTGTTCGTAGATGAGAGTCAAAACGCTTTCGAGCGTGTTGCTCAGTCTTGAGAGCCACTGAGAAAGCTGGCCGATGACTTTGACACAGGAAAGTTTGAACAGAAAACCTTTACTATCGCTCTCCACACTTCAAAAGTTGGTGTCAAGTCAACTGAAGGAAAGCTCCATACATCCCGACAGATTTCCTAGCACACAAGAAACTTACCGGCTTTCAAATTCAGGTAAAAGAGTAAACGTGTAATCCAATAGAGGTAAATTGACTGTGGCCTAATAACGCATCACACAGTGAGTCAGGGTTAGCGAGATACCAGGCCATGTAGGGAGTCACATGGTTTTGGTATGTATTGGGTATTGTAGATAAGCGTTTGTACTTGGATCTCTGCATGTATTGCATGCACTGCATATTGCCTGGAGCGAAAATGTATGATGAGGGTTTTGAACGTTCAGCATTATTTTCTGGCTAAAGTTGTTACAAGTCATCATGATTATCAACAGCATAACATCCGTGTTCAACACTGATGCTTCGCTGGCGTACAACCATAATTTATTTGGAAGCCCTGTTGCGAAGAAAGGAATAAAATGGATGGGGGAGGGACTTAGCGCTAGCCTAACACAACCGCTCCCTGGTGCGTATATCTCCAGACACTCATTCAGGCAATCCGGATAGAAGCTGACAACAATAGCACCACTCATATCTATCAGCAGCCACATTTTGCGGCGTCTCCAACCGGACACTTTGGGGAGAAGGCGCATCTCGTCCTGGTAGGCGAATACTGCCGACACTACCCAGACTTTTGATGATCTCGGGTTCTTTTATCTAAGTAAATCCTGAAAGTCGAACATCATCCGCAAGTGATGACAAACTGTCGACAAGCTCCTAAATACGCATATTCGAGGTGCAGGAGAAAGTATCTTCTTGACGTTATTACACATTACGAAAACGGAACCTCATAACGTGTTCTTTCAATCCGGTTTCTAATTCCATGAGTTTTTGCACTGTACATGTCACAAACAATCACCATATCATCAGCATTCTTACAGCCGGTATAAAAATCGAACAACAGACACCGTATGGACGTACGAAGCAAAAAGGACGGGAAAAATAACGCTTTGTAGAACACCTGATTCGGTTGGTAGTTATGAGAACCTTCGTTTGAACAAAGGTAGGAACTGGTTTTGGTTGGTAAAGTGGTCTCACAGTATCTTGATCAAACATTACTCTTTGCGTCCATCGGTGATTAGCGGTTGACACTGCCAAAGGCGTTTGGACGAAATTTTTCTTTAAAATATCGTGCTATGAGTATGATTCGGAATCTCCCGCTGGTAGACTCGTTATTTAGTATTGACTGTACCGAACTACATACTGACAGCCGAGGCACGGTTCGCCCGTTCTTCTTTGTGATTAACCGATCCTTGCATAACTGGACTTGTGTGTCCTCTGCCACTCGTCATTTGGCGTATTCAGACTAAAACAGTTATTCTGAGCTTTCTTATGTGTCTGCCGTAGTGTTCGCATCGCTTTATGTTATGGTATGCGTAGGATGTTGGAATAACGTGCCGCGTGGGTGTGTTTAAGCATAGTGGTTGTTTTCGTTTATGCCACGTTGGCTACCTTTACTTGCTTACTGTGGCTGAGTTTCATGAATGTTTGGTCCGAATACCATCTCTAACATGGAACATAACCGCTTCTCGATTGACCTGAACTCAGTTCACATCCCAAGAACCTGCACTCATTGAGTGACCTTTCGCTGACAATGAGGTAGGACTACCTTGTCGTTGTCCTCATTTTCGCCTGTCTTCATTTTCGCTTCCGTTGAAACTCCAGCAATGAAAGTTTCACTTGACGTCTAAGCTCGAGAGAAACGTTGGTTTTGGTCAATTCTTCACTTTTGAGTAGTATTCCCTCTTGCCGAATTACCCGAAATTGAATGTAAACACTACCTTAAAAACGTTCTTTCAAGTGAAGTGCACAAAATGATTTCGAAAGCCGTAGGGGACTTACTGCTACTAGTTCTCTCATGTTGATCGTCAGTTCATTATGAATTTCATTATTGCCGTTACTGTGCTTCTCTTGAAGGTTATTTTGGCCTCATGCAGGTTATTTCCCCTTCAGGAGTGGGTTTAGCTGGTAGATAGGGCCAGCTTGGTCGTTTAAAGTTAATCCTGGGATAGGACCCTTGTGTCGTTCCGGATGTGAGCAACTTATCCTGCCTAATGTCGCTGCTTTCTAGTCAATAGAGGCTTACACCCGTAACACTAGCTGGTATGATTTTCTGTCATAGTGTCTTCAAAACCCCCACAACTTGAGACAGTGTGCCTACAGACAGAGAAAGAGAGTGATCAGAAATGTAGCATGCATTAATATGCTATAAGAATACTTTGTCATGAAGCCGCTCGTGAGCATAACCGGATTCGGTCGGATTGAATATAGTTATGTTTTAAGGAAGCTGAGTTTTCGAAAAACGACCACTTAACTTATCTGTTGCCACGATATCGTACTGGAGCTGATGTGGAATAGGTCGTTACAAGGGAGCTATATACTCAACTCTAAACTTCTCCGACGTGGACCCATGTGCTTTATCTGAGATGATGAATCCGCGGCAGTGAACTGAGTTTGTTTTTCTCTAGTTGTTAGATTGCATGGTAGATTGCCTTCACTCAGCAGTTGTAATCCGCGGTATTGACCAGAGGGATTCCTGTCTCTTCGTTTGCTTATCCCATGGGTTACTCCGGTTCGTTTGCTTGGCCTTTGCACATAATATTACGTAGACAGACTGATTCCACGTGTTTTTTGGTCGAATATTTCATAGAGAACCACGTTTCTTTCCGCGTACCAAGAATTTAACGTTCTCGCGGTTGAATATGCAGCCTTATGGGTCTTCTACTGAAACTAGGGCTAATAACTAATGTCTTTTGGAGTCTGTGTTGTAATAAATCGTTCAGCTGTAACACCCTTTCGGTGCCTAACCGAAGGAAGCACGAGGCCTGGGATACTGCCAAGTTGCCCAAGCCTAGACAGGGAAAGTTGAGATGGAGATGTCGGATTCCAACCACGGACCTACCGGTCAGTAAATTCGCACTCTAACCACTGAGCCATCTTGTCCACTTAAGTATTACTTTTCAAGTGGAGTTTGGGTGGTTTCTATTATGATGGTGATGAAGAAACTTTCCACGTAGATGGGTGTTGCATAACGTATACTGGGTAGGTATTTTATCGGCCTTTGTGACTGCACCTGCATATGCATAGTTTTCTCCCGGATTGTTCACTGTCCGGTGCCACTGGTTTTAATGCATCGTATTGTTTTTTGCTTTTCTTAATGTTGCATTTTGGTCTTGAAATTGGCCATGTGCAACCCGGATTACTCTTTGGGGCAACAACTTTACTCTGTGGAGAATGACTATGCGTTTGGTTGTTTCTTCTGCTTTCTTATGCGGATGGCGAGTTGCTTCTTTTTCAAGCTTCTCATGAAAGTAATGGATGGCGCCGTTGAGGATTATCGGTAGCTCGCGTGGACTGATGAGCTGGCTTGTTCGTCAAACTTGACAATTTGTCTTTCAGCATTCCGTTACCATTCGAGGAAACATCTTCAGTCCACCGTTGGTTGATGTTCCCTTTAACAGAAACTGCGGATAAATTACCAAGCACTGTAAATAGGATGACAGCTTAAATCTCCATTTTCTGGAATACTATGGATGAATGATTTCTCCCTCCTCTCTCTCAGTTCTCTGATTCTACAAGGTATCTCGACCCTCTTGATCAGAGTTTGGATGAAGCTGTTCTTTTGGTCTATCAGGTGGCGTCTCCTTCAATTAGGTGTTTGATCCAGGAGCAACTGTTGGTGTTCCCTCCTAGTTCACTCAGAAATTTGCTCCATTTATATGTGTATTGAGCTAAACGTACTAGTTTGGTCCCGTAGTAACGAGAATTTTGTCTACGTAGTATGCACTTGCTGATCAGAATCATCATCATTATCAGCTGTAAGAACCGCATACTTACTGTGGTTCTAGCTGCCACAGTTTCCTTCACCGATGAAATGGGGAACTGCGGTAGGTAGCTGAACACTGGAGGCGGTAGCAGATATATTTGATGCGGAAATACAGGGTCGCCAGTGGAATTCTAATGGAGAGTGAGAGGAGAACTATACAGTGAAGACAATAGTTTGGATGCATGAGCTCCATTGAAGGCGCGATTGTACCATATCTGACAATGTCTCTAACCATTGATGTGTCCCGTCTCGGGGCCCCCATCCAGGGAGACTGCAATGCTCAGCGCAGCTGAGTTTGCTGGTAATGGCTTTCACGCTCCGCTGCCAAGTCATTGTTTGACGTCCCCTGGCTCGTTTCCACCCTTCCCGTGATCGTGTGAAAAGAGCCGTTCGAGGAAGTCGGTCGACTGGCATACGGAGCACGTCGCCAAGCCAGCACAATCTATGCATTGTGCTCAGTTCATTTATCTTGGGCTAGTAATTCCTTCCGTAAACCATTCGACGAACTACAGCATTACTGATTCCGTGTTCCTACCACACTCGGCCGATTGTCCGAAGACATCGATAGTTAAACACTGAAAGTCTTTTGACATCCTCGACGCGTAGTGGCCGGGTTGCTGACCCGTATAATAATATGGAGCGCACCTCAGCATTGCAAACTCGACTCTTGATAGATAACAAACACGCATGTCAGCTTGGACGCGACGTCATACAAGGTCTGTGGGCGTAAGTTGCAAACAAGCCGCAGAATGCTGTTGTCGTGTTTCTACAACCCGAACGTCTGAATTTGTGTTGCTTTTCACTCCACTGTTTTGGATTGGGTTAAACTTCGATCTGTATAATGGTGGCTTCGCTTGACACGGATTTTTGATCGATCACGTTGCGAACTTCTTCCTTTTTTACCGCTAGCTTTAGATTCCGGTAGAGAAATCAGGCATTTCTTTTAGCAGTCTAAGGCACCGCCAAAACTGCTACCGACCTGTCTTGAGCATGTTATGGTACGGTAGATTTCCAAAGGGAAGTTATCCATTACGAGGACAGTCTTCCTGGCGCGGATACTACATTCCTTTTAAAAGTCCAATTCCCTAGAACTGAAAGAGTGACACCTTGTTCTCCCTAGAGGAGACAGCGCAGTGGAAATATTGTTTGTTATTGGCCTGGTTTCAGCAGCCGCCGGCTATGTGCACACGGAACTCGAAGTAGGTCAGTAGGTCCGCTGTTGGAATCCGATCCTGGCTCCCTACCTAGTCTTTGGAAATCTAGTATTATCTCATCGCTCCTGCACACATGATGTAGCCCGTTTCATGTGTGCACTGGCTAAGATACATACACCGACCGAATTACCATCGGTCCGCATCATAGATCCCATTTAGTAATAACTAATTTAGTCGCAATGCTTGTCCCTTTGAAGTCCACTTACCCTAACCGACTGGATAACTAGTTCTCTGTTAGCAAAATTTGGTGCTTAACAACAGTAGACAGATGTCCAATTTCTACAGTTGGTTTTGATCCACTGATCAAGCTACTTATTCGATGAGCGAGGGTGACAAACGCATGGCCCTTTACATTGGGAATCGCTCAGCATACTTTCCTCTCGATTGGCTGGCCACCATCGCAGTGTGAGCGACCGCACGGCTTGAATTATTGGATACTGGAATAATAAGTGCCCGGCCTGTCCGGTCATTGTGCACATTAGTACCCTAGAAGATGTGCAGATCACATGAAAGCGAACAATTACCAGGCAGTTGGGTGCCTCGCGCCTTGACACCTCACCGATGCTGCAGCCCATAGGGAAATAGCAAGCCGTTCATCTAGGCATTCACCTTTTCGACTTCTTTTGTCCAAGTGAATGACAACCCGCAGGTTTGCCTGATGGTCTATCAGCATGGATGTGGAAAATGATGAAATTGTGAATATTACACTTTTTCAGACGGATCATTGTTTTTATAAATTTTGTAAATGTCTCAAGCAGACCACAGACTGACGATATTCGGTGGCTTGTTCGGGAATAAACGGGTGATAACTGGTTCTCTCATGGAGAATTCCGCGTTTTTCATCAGAGAAAGAGGGTCACATATTTAGAGGCTCAGGCTCCCAAAGAAACGTGAATGTATATCAATATTGTTTTCATGGTTAATCTACTCTCTGAAGTTAGATACGTCGAAGGGAGAAATGACCTTGATCCGTTAGAGTGCTTAGAGCTTGAGAATTTGAGAACGAATTTCCATATGACTCAAGTGAACAGGAATACCGAGGAAACGGTTTTGTTGAGTCTTGCGTTCTCCATCGAGTCAGATTATGATGATTTCCAGTTCGGATTATCTTTTTTACCTCAAATTGGTGCGGCAGCTACGTTAAATTGACAAGACTAAACACTGTCGGAAAATTAGACAATGAAACAGGTGAATAGTCAGTTTTAAGACCAGGTTTAACGTGGATGACAGCGATAGCATAACTTGTTACTGGCACGATCTTAAGTTGAAAGGGAGGATTTTCGTAGCTCAGCTTGCAATATTGTGAGTAGGATAATGTGAGCTATTTTGTACCTAGCAGTGCATGATTGCAGCTTTCCATAGACCATGTTTTCGAGAACGTACGACTCGACGCCTAGCCTCTTCTTCATATGCTGTTGAGTTGTCGAATTGAGGAATGGAACGCGACATTTCAAGGCTAATGATTCAATTAGCAATTAATACCATGTAAGGGTGAATTGAAGGGCCAAAGAGAAATTCTTACATTTTTATGTGAGGTAGCTAGGGACTTCACTTGTTTCACAGTCATATAGCCGGTTTCCTGATGTATCTACTAGTTTGTGGATTCGTAGTTCACCTATGGCATGGGCATGCTAAAAGCAGTTATCTTTATTAGAGTTGTGCCTGCCATGCACGTTTTCTTTGTCTTAGAAATGTAAGCGACTGGATTGAATACCGGAAATCGCACACGTTTGTTGACTGGCTAGAGATCAGTTATACTGAAGTGATGACAAGCGGGTGTTTGTGGAAACTGGTTGGTGTATTTTAGGCTAGGAGCGCTTTATTTTTTGGCCGTTTCATGACACCGACGAAGAATCAGTCATCTGGAACATCCTGCGGAGGTTAACATTGTTTGAAGGGCATTATTCCTGTGTTGTGGGCCTTAAACTGTGTCGATACATTGTTTGATCCATACAGCCCTCCTGATCCAATAAGGCCACTTGTTTCTGAACGTATAACTTGTTCCAACCAGCAGTTCGTTGAACAGAGTTGTAATACTGACGTTTGTTCGGTCCTCGGACGCTCTTACTGGTAAGAGTGCGATCGGTTCTCGAGAAAATCAGCCACTCAGAATATCCCTCACAAGATGGGATAGGTGGAATCAGTTACGTGACCTCTTGTATGACTATGAGAAGCCATTAGACTTAAGATCATGAATGTGCTTCGAAGCTTGTGTTCGGATTCAAATGAAGCTTTTCATGTTTACCACTCCCCGCAACACATACTTTTCATCTCTTCTCTGACCTACCATATAATTTCGTTATTTTAACCAGCCACTGGACGTTCCTCAAGCCTTTGTGATTACTCTCCTGGGCGCCCACCGTTAGGTCTTATTCGGGCCCGGCAGAGTGACCTCGGCGTTCATCCCCCGGTCCCACCAATCACACGCTCTGTGTCCAATGATGAAGGTTCGGTGTCCCGTGCTGGACCATCTTTTTTTATTGGAGGCACACTACTAGATGCCAATGCAATTGCCCCAGACAGTTGGGTGAGCACAGCTGTGACAGGAGAACACCCATTGGGTAGCCATTCTCCCTCACCGAGTGGTCAGGATTCCGCCGCATCAGTTCCAGTTTCAACGGGGAGCCAACCCGAGCCTACAGTCGGGGATAGTACGAAACGCCGACCTCATTCTTCCGCTCCTCCACCCCAGTCTTCGACTAACTTGCCAGGTTTGTTTCTCAATTATTTCTCCTAGCTACTTCAGTGACTATTTGCATACATGTTTTCATACAACGGTAGTGTAACTCCAAGGTTGCCTTGAGGGACTGTCTAAATAAAAAAATGTAATAAATGCTATGCTGTCCATCTTCTCAGTCCCTCTCTTAACGCAGACGTACATGATGCCTTGTTCTTTATTCATTTTATTACAACAGAGTGGATTGAAATCCACCCAAAAAACTGCAAAGAACTGCGCCTCCACTAGAACTCACCACTCGTAGTCCTTTATGTTCACTTACTAAGTTAGCTGTTCTGCTTGCCGAAAGCACAGTTAGATAGTTCAGAAGAGGCGCGTGCTCAAAAATAAATCCCTGTCTCCCGAATTCCATCTCGGTTAATGGATCCGTTTATAAATCGCGAGAAACGTGGCTCCTGTTTTCTCCAGAAATCGCAAGGGCTGGGCGCAGCATTTTTGGATGTAAGGCATCTATACATTAGTTATCTATCTATTATTAGTTTTTCTGTTGCAGTACGGCGAATAATGGGCGGTATACATGGAGTACTAACCGTAAAATGTTGTTTGGAACGCCACTTGGTCGTTGGCGGCGAGTGGCGTTCGAGTAAACTATTTCATTTTAAATTCGTACAGGCTGCATACATCGGTTAAAAGTTGCAACCAATCTAGAGGTTCTACAGCAAATACATGGTCCTGATCCTACTTTTTAAGTAACAGATCATGTGAATGACTGCACTGCGGTATTCTTTTTCTCAAAGGATCATTGACGGGAGATTTAAAGGCTGTCTCTAAATGATAGCTGTTCCTATATAAGATAGATAAACGAAAAGAAAACCTACGTCACCCTACTGGTTACACAATCTTATTCAAACATGCGTATCGGTAAAAAACCTGCACCGCAGGAAATCCACTCTTTGTTTACTGTCCACAAAGGGTTGTTGGTTTCAGTGCAGTGGAATGTGTCTGTGTTGATTGATCTTCACATAATGTATTGTGCTGCTGATACTTACCAGCTACCATATCACGGGCTATCTAGTTGGCTTGCCTTCCTAAACACATGATATGGTGGCATGGAGTGTGAGTGCAGTCACAGACAAAAGCTCCACACAAGTGCTGCACTCGAACATGACTAAAATGTCCATGAAATCTGCACCACAGCGTCTACCTCAAGTTTGATCCAAAGCTGTCCGTGAGAATAATCTTATCTGAAATGTGGAATTTACAGTTTTCAGGAACGGAAGACAATTGACTCAGAATGTGGGACTAATAGAACACGGTACACTGCATCTGGTGCTGTAATGCGACAAACAAAACAAGCAAAAATAGTCATTGTTAAGCTGAACTGACCTGTGTGACTAACGGCCTTGCTGACTGATTTTTTATTCAAGTTAATTGAAGAAAGGCATCTTCAAATGGGCGACGTATGTCATTGCAAAAGTTCACATAGCTCATCATATGTTCACATTCCCCTGAGGTTTGTCAGTGATGAGAGTTAGAGACGTGCAGCGGAATATAAATATTGGAATCCAAAGCTCAGTAGGCCAGTGTTTTCCTGTGAACGATTTCTTTTATGTGACTTCGAGGCTTTCTGTGCAAATCACCTTTGCCATACTTTAATTTGTCACCTTGTCATGGTGATCGGCTTCAGGCTGCAACGGTCTTGTGGGTCACGCCACCTGGAACTCAGTTCATCAAGGTTCAACCATGTCAGGAAGGCCAACAGCAAACAGCTCGACGAAGAACAGCGAGTCCTTGTACTGCAAGAACTCGTCTTACGAGGCGGCCTTGAGATAAAGTGGTACTGTCCTCTGTGGTGGGAGTGTGAGGGCAGTAAGGGGTTCCCTCCAGGCCTCCAGCATATCCATATTGATGGAAACAGCGGTGCTACCTTCCCTCGAGGAAGGGCGGGTTAGAAAGGGTAGGCTCTAAACTTCGCACTACCCGATCGCCCAATGGTTGACCGTGACCGCCGGCGCATTATTCAATACAATCGAAATACTTTTAAAACCATATTATCTGTTGCTGCTCAAAAGGCACGTGCTATGCCAGGTGCATTATGAGTCAGGCAGTTATGCCTTACTCTCTGCGTCCTCGGGCCAGACCGGTCACCGGCAGCCAAGTAAATCATTGGCTACGGGAAGGGTTCTTGAAAAAAATCATAACAACCTCTGCCTCGCAGTTCTAATATTTGAATCAGAGACTAGGGGAGGATCCCGCAGCAAAACCGTACACCATCCCACCGCCTTGAGTCAAACTTTTGGTCCCGGTTCAAGGTGGGGGTACCTCAGCCAAATCCCCTTCTTCGAATTGGGCAACAGGGAAATATCATTATCCCTTGCAGCTCGCTCACAGGCTCTATCCCACCTCCCCACCCATCCAATAATGCAGTGCAGTTAACCCAACTGCCATTCCACATGCCATTGTTCCGTGTCTAAACTAACACTCAGAAAAATAAACCGAAATACCTACTAGCCTCAAAAGATTTGCCTGGTTTTGTCAAATCAGGAAATAGGCACCTCATTCCGAAACATTGTTTTCCCTCTCTGTCGATGTATGTTGTGTCTCCGACACACATCTCCAACACTCCACTTCGGTCGTTCACCTCAAGGCGCTTAGGACGAACTAAATTGTTCTGCATTTCAATCTACAGGTTTCTGGTGCTCCTGACACAATGTTTCGTGGTATCTACGGTGTAGCAGTTACACTCAGCCTCAAGGCTGAAAGCACCTTGCAAGACTAGATCCCAGTAAACAGTTGTCTGGCTCGATTAAGGTCGATGCGGTAAACGGTGTTGATTTGTCATATCGGCATATGCCCCGACAGACAGCAGTTCTGAGACTGAGAAGGAGGGGTTTTATAAAGATCTGTCATGACTGCTTCGGTCAGCAGGAAGGACGGATGTTGGAAATCCAGCGGGTGATATCAATGCACAAGTTGGACGACCAAACCTGGAAGAAGCACAATTGGGTGGTAGGTTAGGAGTCAATGCTCAGCGTATTGATAACGAGGAGCGACTGCTTCAGTTATGTGCAGATCATCGTCTGTTTCCGGCCAGCACGAACACAAACGCCCACATCCAGTTACTTGGAGGCTACCAACCATAAGACAGGTGTAGACCCAATTGGAGCATGTGGCTATCAGTTATCGATGAAAAGTCTCAACTAAAGACTACCGTACCCTATGAGGTATGTAGCTTGACTCCGACCATGCTATTTTGCAGGCCCGATTATCACTTCGCCTTCTGTCAGTATTACGCGTGCCAAAGCAGAGCGACTCCATTCATCATATTCGACAAGTTTCAGTAGCCGAGTAATATCGAACTGATCTGGCTAGATAGGTACTAGAAACGCACAGTCATGCAGGTAACGAAGATTGCTTGGAGTGTGAAGGGGAGTGGGTATAAAAAGAAGCTATGCTTTTAGAACTGCTTGTCCAAGCCATCCGATTCGACTAATTGGATATAGTCGAGATCAATAGCTCTTATTGCTTCCAGACAGACCATACCAGCGCACGCAGATCCCTCAAACACCGGATAATCAGGGGCTTGAAGAATGACAGAGAAGACTGGTGGATTGCGAAAGCCAGGGATATAGGGAAGGCTTAGTCTACAGGCAACAGCCACGCCCTATTTCCGCTGATTTGATCAGTCCGCCAAGGGGGAGATAAGTGTCAGCGAAACGATATGCGAAAAGAACGGAACGGCAATTCATTCATAAAATAGTCGTTTTGGGCAGTGGGTTGAACGCTTCGAAGAACAGTTCAGCTGGTCTCCTACAACACCACCGCTGGAAGAACCCAGCGGGCCTGAATGGGACATCGACACCAGTCCGCCATCAACAACAAATCCGGCGTGAGATATCAATAATCTAACGTGGCGAGGCACCTGCCCTGGGTAGTCTGCATTCTGCACCTTTCAAAGGTGATGAGGTCCTAATGATGACCATGGGGCGAGATGGCCCAAGTGGTTAGAGCGCGAATTTACTGGCCGGAAGGTCCGTGGTTCGAAGCCGATCTCTGCCCCTCGACTTCCCCTGTCTAGGCTTGGGCAGCCTGGCAGTATCCCAGCCCTCGTGCCTCTTTCGGGGTGCGTGGCAGCCAGGCACCGCAATGAACGATATTTTTTACCTGTATAAGTTCCGGTGGACTAGCTGGAGATTAGATTGCCTCACAAATCGGGAAAACAGGGGTAGCTTTTAAGAAGCTTTGGACACATTGTGGCGAGTTGACGTCAGTTAATGTCTGGTAGTGCGATGGATGACGCTTTATGGATCAAAACCGCGTAGAGGACATAGGAAAGTTGTCAGTGTTTGTCGGTCGCTGTCTCGAAGGCATTGGTCGGGTCTGGTGGGAGTATGGGATTGGTAATACCGAGGCACTCCAGGTGGTTTTAGGAAGGGTGAACGCCCCCCCCCCTCATGCGTTCCGGCGGTTAGGACATGCACTGCGGATGGCTGAAGACCAACTGGCTCGCGGAGCCGTTTTCGTCCAGCCCTGTGATGAGCTGAAGCAACTGAGAGGTGCACATTAATGACCTTGCCACGAAGTATGAAAACACTAACCAGTGAACTGAGTTGGGTGAACAACTGCCGCATCCGTGGATGGGGACCTCCAGACTCAAGTCACCGGTGGTTAATTGCTCTGGCAGGGATTACCGAATCGCGTAGTCAGCGACTAAAACTGTAACAGCTGGAACCACCGTAAATTTGGTACATGGCTGCATCTGATAGAGTCAGCTGATTTAAACATAATCTGAGAATACATTTTAAAGGACCTTCGGAATGACAGTCCAGATACGGCGGTCTTGAGAGCCGGACGAAGCGTTTCTGTGCAATACTACTTGGGCTGTCGTGTGGTACACAATCCATTTGGACACTGAGCCCCGTAGGCATGTTATGGCACAACTCTCCCTTTCAGATAACTTGGTGGGACACGTCCTAGCCTCCCATCTGACAAATCTCATCGCCCATATTAGCACACAACCAACTTCCCGTGGCTTGGTCACATGATTATTACGTTCCTACTTTCAAGACGGATATTCGGACCATTCTTGTACGGTTACATGAAGCAAAAAGATCAGCGTCTATCAGTAACGGAATGTACATCCTTTCTGCACATTTCCCCCTGTAATCTCCAGATTAGTGCTTTATTCTCACTTCGGAATTCTTGTCGATTTCACATACATCCGGGCGCACTGCCTCATTATTCTGGTACAAATGCATTAGCACAAACTGCATCTGTAGAGCAACCTAGTATCCATGAAAATGAAAGCATTAAGCACAGGGACCAGTTCAACGATACTTATGTGGCGTTGAGCTGCAAAATGAATTCCATGTTTGGATGGCACAACCGATTTCAAAGATGCCCTGTTTTCAGACGCTAAGTGAACTTGCGATGACCTACAAAAGGTTGAAGAACCGTGAGGGGTCGAGATGGCTCAATGGTTACGGCGCAAATTTATTGACCGCAAGGTCCGTGGTTCGAACCCGATCTCCGGCTCTCGACTCCCCGTGTCTAGTTTTGGGCAACCTGGCAGTATCCCAGCCCTTGTGCCTACTTCTGATGGCTCACCAGCTAGACACCGAAAGGCCACTATAGCTGAACTGTTAGATATCATCCCATTAAACCAGGCAGAGTTCTGTATTTTTGGCGCAATATTTCATTGTATGGATCCTTTTTCTTTTGGAGCCTGTTGTAAAAGGAACGCTCGACTAAAAGTCAACTTTTGTGGAGAATGGGTTCTCTTGTGGAATTTCTGAACATGATCACCGCCTCCTAGGTTGACAAGACAGCCCCTCTAGAAACCTTATTCAGTTACCTTTGGTGAGAAATACTGAATAAAGTGAATATTCGTAATGGACTACTCATAAGGTTGCTGAAAACTCTTCGACAGCCCACGACCGGTTTCGCCCTTCTTGGGGCTCATCAGGTAGGCGCCGTCCCCGAGTTTCCGTCAACCTTATGTTCTACTTGAACCCAAATTGCACTGTTTTCGAGAAATACACTCATTTGCATATCAATGCTAAGACAGTATCGGGTCACAAGAAAAAAAAGATGTGTACAGAATGTAGGCATAGCGGAAGCGTCTTTAGTGGTAAAACGACAATTCCGTAGTATATCATTACGCCAGTTACAAGGCATCCTTTGAACCTGGCTGAAGCGGTGAACTGCCGTACGAAGTAGCACCATCGTGAAAGACTGCACAGCGATATACTTAACACATCCTCAGGTTTATGCTGACTAGTAACTGACGATTGAAGGCATCGAAACCGGTTGTTCAAACCAAAGTCTACAATATAGTGCGCTGATGCCGCAGCCACTGAAGTCTGGAAATTTATCATGTACCAAAAAGTTCCGAGGGAAGCAACCCACAACAAAACATAGTCGAAAGACACCTGGCGCGGACAACCTGGCACTTGAGAACATCCTAAACGAGAGATTCAGCTGGGTTTCAGGTGAGTCTCTCGCAAAAAACCAAATTGATTTGCAGGTGAGTGTATTTCTGGATAAAGTGAATATTTTTATCGCGCCACCCAATGCTGACTGGTATTGTCTTACACTCGCAACTGGGCCGTGCTACTGATACGACCCGCTGTTCTTAAAGGAGAACAGTAAAGGCCTAATAAAGTGTGATTTCATGTCATCCGGCAACCAATACCAAGTGAACAACCAGAGCTTCCCTATCAGTATACCCGTATCGTCTGTTTTAGAGGGACAGGTACTGGTACAGTGACTCGCTCTCTTTAAAAATCTAATAAATTTTCATCCACCGACACGAGAGACCGATTCTTACTGTGAAATAAAAGAGGATGGGGAATTTTCTCGGTAACAAGGAATATTTAACATAATAAAATCTTTGCAGAGCTCAGCGGAAAGTGTTTTTCTATGCGCTGCTAGTATGACTGACTTCTCTGTAGTCGCGTGAACGCAATCGCAATCAACCACTAGTCATTTGATCTTCGCTGGTTTGGGAAAGTGGAGCTTTTCGACAAAATACACTCATTTGCATACCAATTTGGTTTTGACGGGAAACTCACCTGGAACATGGCTGAATCTCTCGTTTAGGATGTTCTCAAGTGCCAGGTTGTCCGCGCCAGGTGTCTTTCGACTATGTTTTGTTGTGGGTTGCTTCCCTCGGAACTTTTTGGTACATGATAAATTTCCAGACTTCAGTGGCTGCGGCATCAGCGCACTATATTGTAGACTTTGGTTTGAACAACCGGTTTCGATGCCTTCAATCGTCAGTTACTAGTCAGCATAAACCTGAGGATGTGTTAAGTATATCGCTGTGCAGTCTTTCACGATGGTGCTACTTCGTACGGCAGTTCACCGCTTCAGCCAGGTTCAAAGGATGCCTTGTAACTGGCGTAATGATATACTACGGAATTGTCGTTTTACCACTAAAGACGCTTCCGCTATGCCTACATTCTGTACACATCTTTTTTTTCTTGTGACCCGATACTGTCTTAGCAACTCATGTAATGGCTGTGTTCTGTGACGTTTAGCAACATCATCGGATGTCGCCTTAACGTCCAGAGTGTTTCAGGTTTCACTCGGCGACACACTTGTCCTGGTTCCCCAAGATTGCTGACGTCACCAAGGAGGGCGTTGTTTTCTGAAGTTATTTTTTGACCTCTGCTCTAGAGCTACGAGTTTCGTTCAGCTTGTGACACTGACTTCGGCGGGCATCATTTAATAGTTGTTTTTTCGTTTGTTCCAATTCCCGCTTTACTCGCTTTCCATTGTTTACCAAAGGTAAATACGTATGTCAGTCGCAGTATCGGTTAATTTATGCTGGCCTTTTAAGTGATTCTCGTGATGCCGATAAACTGTTTATATACTCGCCGCCCGCCCTCACAGCCGTTTTTACTAACCGTTTTAATCATTTGCGAACATTTTGCTCGACTTATAATTCGTCGGAACTTTTTAGTGCCGTATAGTTTCTGCCTTCTCTCTTCTCACCCCTGTTTCTTTCCAACACAGGTACTGGCAACTTGGCCCCTGAAGGCGGTGGATCGACGGTCAGTGATGAGTTTTATTGTATGCGGATCCCGTTTCCCCGTACAGCTAGTTCATTCTTCCCATGGTCCACATATGTACTACCGCACATACTACCACAATACACATAACAGCGTCCGGAGGTACGTTGGTCACTACTAGGCGATGCAACACTTTTGTTGTTTCAGATGTACTCAGAAACAGTGAGGTTAGCCACTGGTCAGTGCAATCAGGTTGGTTTCTGGGGAAGTTTGAGGCCTACTACCCGCGATGGATGAGTTTTATCTACCTCATTTATTGCTTGAGGATGTATCGTGAGGGTCACTTCGCATAACCACGTACAACCCAGGAGCCGTCTTGTAGGACTGTTGTTGTGTGGAGCTCGGAGATTCTCTACCAAGCCGAACCTTAAGAGGCAAGTGAATACGCCTTTTATGCGGATAGAAGTCCCTGTCTACGATATCACTTCTTGTTGATGCTGCCATTATTGCCGATCACCTCATCAGCTTTCTTGAGCATCTGAAGCACTATCGAAGTAATTCCGTATTCCTAAATTATTTTAGCGTTCAGTATAGAACAAAACATCCGCGAAAGGGGTCTGAACGTTGCTGACATACCGATTTTAAAAGCCTCGTCTATGATCCCTCGTTATATGGGCCTTTTTCCAGTTTGTGGTTCTTTCTGTCCATTCTGTTTGCTTCGGGTGCTCACAGTCTGCGGTCCGTTATGGACAGTGTATTAAGTCCGCTTGGTACCGGGTGCTTAGAAAGGCCGTTCAGTATATTATTAGCGTATTCTGTTCAGTTGGTCTCATCGGAGTCTTCAGTCTGGTTTCGACGAAGCAGGTGACTTATGATTGATAACTTTCAAGGCTGCGATATCGTTAAGGGTATCAGCACTTCGGCATCTGATGCGTTTTACATATCTAGCACGGAGAGTCTCGTCTCGCCCATTTACCCTTCCCTTTCGCTGGCCAACACGGTGTTAATATTGCTAGTTATAACGTAGCATGAGCAGAAATGCGATTTTAGAGCACTCCTGTGCAGTAATGCAGGAGGGCCAATATAGACAACGTCCAGTGTGCTACACTTCCAATAATCTAGAGCTCACCTTCTAGTCTTTGTACAATCAAGCGCAACATAGAGTCAACAGGATTGAGACGGAGACAGGACAGGCTGATTTGCCGCGCCTCTGTCCAATAGAGTGTCAGTACCATTGGTGAGCCTCTTGTGAGTCGGATGTTAATATCATCATTCTGATGCTCCAAAAAAATTGGTGTAATTTCCTTCAGTGGACGTATGACTAATCGGCTGTGAAGTAGAGGTGCACTAAAGTGAGGGACAGCGATCGTCCTAGTTAGTTAGTGCGCTAGAGCACCCGTCCGATAAGCGGGGGGTCGGCAATTTGAGTTCATTCTCAGGGCGTCTTTTCGTTCGTTTAGATGTTTATGAGATTCTCTTCTATTTTCTGATAATGGACAGATGGTTTGGCCTTAATTTTTACCATTTCTGTTGAAGACATTGACAGTTTCCCATCAAAGGGATCATTGCCTGAGCGAATTAGAAAGACACTTTTTATGCTCGAATTCAATCAGGGAGGATCGTTTCTAACTGCTTATTTCTAAAGTTGGAATGCTTTTCATCTGTGAAAGGTGGTGATATGTTGACTCCGCTTGCATTCCCTGTGTGGGTGAACGGTGAACCCACCCATGAGCAGTGATCAAATATGAAATCAATAGTTATGTCTGTTCAACTGGAACTCCAGTTCTTGCTGATCCCATGGTAATCTTTTTTTGGTCTGGAATAGCACTACGCCCTGTTTTTGTTTTCACTAGCTTGTGTGGAATGGTGGCGATTGACTGGTCGTACGATATTTTCGTTCATTGTTTGGTAATTTAATCGCAAGTCGTATGTAAAATCGATGTGCGGGCTGGATTTTTGATGAATTTGATATTAAGGTCGCCTAATAGTTTGCCTTCCATGTGAAGCATGTACACGCTGGGCGGTGGCCGTATGAATAGCCTACTCGTACTCGAATGAAGGTGCGCCTGGCCACACATGGTATAATTTTATTCGTGAGAGTTGACTAGCTCGATCTGTCTGCATGTAATTCGTGATGGATTTGCGGTGTTCTTGCTTGACTGCAAGAACCTAGTCTTATTTTGCTCTAATGTAGCAGTGATATGTCCGTTCTTAATACTCACTCAACAAGTATCGCTGGAACAACTCGTAACCGAGTGTCCTGATACTAATTGGGTCAAATCTTCAAAGTGACAGGACCCTGCATTTATCTGTATGATAAACCTATCGAGTGTGGTCCCCCTCACTCACACATGGTTATAGTTCGGTTCGTGCGCACACTGGTTACTGAGTCGTTTGCAGTCTATGAATTGCGAAATTACGCATGTTTGAATTTTATCGATCAACCTGCTCAACATCGAAAGTTCCAGAACCATTCGTTACGTCACTGCAATATTAATGAACGAGCGATGCAGCGCAGATAGGTTTTTTCTCAGCCGTAACATGAATAGCATATTACCCCAACCTGGTGTTGGTTTCATAGCTTGATGGATGCGTTATTTTCACCAACACACGCCGTTTCATTGCGAATCGCTTACCACAAAAAACCAAATCTTTCAGCCATGGCGCCAGTTTGTCCATGGTTCCGTGCCTTGCGAAGACATATGATCTATTTTAGTTCCCGGGAAATTTCAATTTTCACCCGGCGAATGGTTGTAGCGTTAGCTGCAAAATGAGCAACACACAAGAATTGTTTTCCTCGGCTGACTATGCCGTTTACGGGCAGTTATTCTGATGTGAAGACAGCGGGCTTTTACGCATCACTTTAGTACTTGTATTCACTCTCAAGATACGCGTTTGTCAAGCATCTAGATTACCTCTGGAAAGACAACCAAATTTCGCTTCCTCCAAGCAGCGAGGCTAGGTAACTTACTTTATACTGTTGTGTCCATCCAAACTGGGAGTGCCACAGATCCCAGAGCTTTTCTCTTGTTTTCTTACTGGGGTTGGGGTCAGTCAGTCTCGGACCTTGATCTTATCAACTTAGTCAACGTTTCTGAGGAAGAACAAACTGGACAGGCGATCTGCGCGCTGTTTTGCTTGCACTTACGGCAGGAGGGATTTTTATAACACTAATGTGATCGACTGCACCAGCTTATTCACCTACTACTCTAAGAAGCATCGATTTCAAACCTAGCGGGGTTCGTGCGATAGAAAACAACCAGGACTGCTCCTCCTAATCTACCTTCTGAAGAGTCACCGCGTAGTTTACGCGCGACTGGAACAGCGTTATCATTCGTGGGGATTACTCAAGCAGTAGTTGTAACAGCACTACCATTGGTGATTGAGTTTGATCTTAGTTACAGCAGAAGTTTATTGCTGAGTTCACGTCTAAGCCTAAGGTAAACAACATTGAGTCTGTAGTTATTGGGTAGCAGCGCCATTTCACGATAGCGTTTTCGCTCTACTTTTGTCCTTCTTGTGTACATTGTCGAATCCCCTTGAACGTGTTCCACAGGTAAGAGATAAGTTTAAGTTCTCTTGCCGGATTCACCACTCAAAACTCTTCAACACCCCACTAAGGATTTCGACATTCTTGAAGCTCTTCAGTTTCCACCAATCTCATATTCTACTTGAATCTCAGTCTGTACGCGATTGGTGAAGTGCACTCACTGGCAAACCAAGCTTATCTTCAGGGGAAATCAACTGAATTCTGTCTGAATATTGTAAACGAGATACTCAGCTGGACCTCAGCTGAGTCTCCCGTTAACACGAACCTATTTTTCAAGTGAATGTATTTCGCTGGGTGTTTTCGGTTTATTTAGGGCTTCAACTATATTTGCCCGTTATGTTCGGCATATATGCTAACCGTATGCCGCCGTCATCTTGAATGTTTCAAGGTAACCGTAACGAAAGGGTATCATCTTGTAGACTGACAGAGAACCCGACTGCCAACCGTAGCACCAAAGGTTTATCTGTAATTCAGTAATATTTTTGTCAAAGTGTTGCGGTTATTTAATTAACAAACGGTATACCCACGCGCTGCTCGCTGTTTTGAACAACCTTGGTAGAATTGAATTTGTGCACTTTAACTTCAGGATCCTACTCACGGCGAACAAGATAGACTAGTTAAACATCCTTCATCAAATTATTCACTCACTCGGTTTAATGTTTTCCAGCCTGCCTCTATTCTTACCGAAATTGTGATCACTTATTCTAATCACCACTAATTTCTCTGGCTTGTTCCGTAATGTAGTCACCTGACTTTGTTTCCCATGGTTCCTCGTCGGAGCAAAAGACAAGTTCTATGGGTCCATTACCGCACACCGTCAGACGGAAGTCTGGTGACGATAAGTCGCCTTTGAACATGGATTCTGAACTGAAACCGACTAGCCATCCAGATAGCAGTTCAGAGCATGTTCAACCCACCAGCGACAAGACTGCACAGGTAGCCGATGCCGTGGATGGTTCCAAGGATGAAGAGGCAATCAATGAGGAAGAGGAAAAGGAGGATGAGGACGATGAGGATGAAAATGACGATGAGGATGAGGACGACGAAGATGATGAAAAGAATCTGAGCGAGACAATAGATCGGTTCGAACCTCAGACTATTCACGTAGTGGCCCCGGACCGCGCCCCAAATCATCCAGCGTTGTTTACCCACTGCCAATATTTTTACATTGGAGCAGGTCGTTGGCAAGTCTATGTGCAAATGTGGTTTGTGGAGGAGCGACTGAAACGGGAGGTGCGTTTTATCAGTGTCTCAGTTAGCTGCACAGAGTTTATGCGTAATTCATACCCACTTCTGTTACAAATGTGAAACTACGGAATCTGCCTGAAATAATCTATAGCAGCTTCTGTAGTTCATTTCTTATTCTGCTTCTGCAACTCCATGATTCGTGAGCCCAACTTACATGTTGTTTTTGCGGGCTTATTCTCTGAGGGGATCATCAAGGTACAGAGGGGTATCCTGGGGCCCGTCACTTTGAGGGTCCCAATGGCCGCACACACTTGTGTGGCCTCTCGAAGAACTGGAGGTTTCTCACGAAATTGTTAGTGGTCTTATTTTTTCCGCTCATTTTATTAAATTTATCTACACCTGAAAGGCAGGGTTTGGTAAACAGTCAGTGTATTTATAGCTGGGTAGCGTTTTGTTTCTGACACAAAGGCTTAATGAGTAAATTACTGAGTTGGCTGTGTTTCAAAGAAGTCTGAGCACCAATAAGTAGGTCCTTGTTCCGACTGGCACACTAGGTCAGTGTTATGTCTACCAAAAGGTCTTCTTGATCAATATGGCTGCCCGAGTCAAACAGTCTAGATGGAAACTGACATCATGAAAGCCACTGACATCGGTTAGACTCCACATCCTTCAGTGCCTCCAAACAAGCACATCGAGGATCATATGGACTCCATCCTGGAAGGCGACCAACACCAACGCCACCCAGAATTTTTGTAACATCCTTCATTCCATTCTGCTTTGTCAACTTCTGTCAACCTCTAGGTTTGCGCCTTCCCGAACTAGGCACGGAAAACAGCGCTTATTTCAGAAGGCAGTGACTCGGCATGCGTAGTACATGAACCAACCACCTTAGTTGGCAGTACTGGATGCGCTCGTTAAGGAAAGAACCGTCTGTCGCACCAAAAAACCAGCCTGTCGATCACGTCATTGCGAATTTGCTGGTTCCAACTGTAATGATCAAACACCTGAAGATATCTCACATCCCCCCGCCCGAAGTGACCAAATTTCGCAACAGTACAACAATACAGCCCGCACTGTAGTCTGATACACACACCCTTTGAGACCAGTGTAATACCTTTTTGGCACAACAAGTGGCGTAATTCTGGCGTTCAATATTCACGCGTTCACTTGGTCTGTCACACTATCGTCAGAGCTAATACAACTTCCAACATACGTATATTGTTTCACAACTTCCAGTGTCACTCTTTGAATCCTTAGAAGCTTGTTCAAAGGCTGTACTTCGCGCAACACGACTTTGCACTTTGTGAGCTCGAAACACATGCTGAAAGACTGGATCAGCTTGGTCAGTTTTTCGGATAATGGTTGTGCCTCTCGCTGTTTTTAAGAAATGAGAAAAATCTCGCCTGTATATTCCAGGGTTCTCGCTCGAAAAGATTTGAACACCGGGGCTTTGGACACCTTTCAGGGTTTGCCCCAGTACCTCATCAATAACGAAATTAAACAAAAATTGGAGAGAGTGGACATCTTTGTCGGACACCACTGCTTGTAGGATTGGTTGGGAAATTTAAAATCGTCCTGATTTGGGTTGGGTCGTTGATCTCCCGGTTCAGGACGCTTCAGCTGTTGGTTCCTCTTGGATGTACATTTTCTTATTGATTATTATGGTGAAGAAAACTTGGTGCGGCTGGTAATCGTTTTACCGTGAATGAGCAATCAATAAATGGGCGGATTGTTTTACCTAAGGATAGACTTCTAGTTATTGAAACGCCTGAATTCCACCCTCACTCACTTGCCTTAAAACGACGGAGTTTGGATTAAATCCATGGGCTGTAGCGGCTGGGACTAGTGTGGCTTTTGGCTGTGATCACTTTTCGGTGTATCGGGTGTATATATGACCACGATCGAGTACATTTTTGTCAGAACAAATGTTATGTCTAGCTTGCCAATAGGCGGGTTGTAGAGCTTTATAGTTTATAGCCCCTGGGATGAAACCCATAAAATCCTGTAGGAAAACTGAAAGGGTCAGTTTGCAGGAAATACTTGTTATCGATATACTTCTCCCTTCGAACGCCTTGCATTGTAATATACTTAAGGTCTATCGGTTCCGGTTTGATTTTAGGGAGACCGTCAGGTTTGCTCAGCCATTGTATCTACCAGGAACACTTGCTTTTAAGTCAATGAGGTGTTCACTAGGACTCTTGCTGATGGCAACAGCACTATTCCAGTAGTGGACTCGAAAACCTGCAATATGGTGTAGGCGGCGTTTCTGCATGTTTGTCGATCATGTGTATGAACCTAAATATATCGACAGTTCTCAATCATATCAACTTCAAGGATCACAACATTTTGAAACATGGCATTGTGTCCACAGTCTCATGCGGTCAGCTAATGCGTCGAACCCGCTGTGGCCCACTGAATTTTGGTCGAGAGATAGACAGTGTTCTCTGGATCTCAGGATAGCCTCGTGCCGCTTAAGAAACCCGAAAAGCGTTCGACGACGTCGCCCAATTTGCTGGTTAGGTGACACGATCGATGCGTCTATACCGCAAAACAAAGCTGATGTAGTCGTAGCCACAACTGGCCCGATGACAGTGAAGACGAGTGACACTTGCGACAGCGTCGAGTGCCCAAGATGAACTCGTTTTATCTTGCACTGGGCGACTGGGTAGAAACAGTTGTACTGTATAGGTAGCGTACTTACGATGTCATTGAGGCCACGCTTGGGTTCAATACATTTTTTGATGAGAAGCAATCCGTAACCGAGAGACATTTTTCGGAATTTCTGGCGAATTATCGGTGCACCAATAGGGTAACTAATATGGATAACGTGTCTCTACAGGGGTTTCGTACAAAATTCGAAAGAAATGCGCAGAAAACTCCCCAGCAATGTAACGCTAAACGTTATATACTACAAGGTCATGCAGAAACGCTGACTATCCAGATTCGTTAGTCTACGTCAATTGCAACGATTGCAATGGCACATCTTTTGTAAATTTGACAGATTTTCTGAGCGCCATTTTTAAGTTGCAGTTTGAATTTACTCCTAGGAATGCTTTCCCCGACTCCAAAGGGAGCGGAACTACGGGTTTGCATGCCGAAACTAGTGACGGACTATGTTTAATACATCTGATTCCAATAAACATGTTTGTTTGAAGTACTGTTTTTTAGATTGACTTGTTTCTTGGACAGTAACATTGAAATCGCTCAACGTGATACTGATCATTCGTTCGCGAATGATGTGCGTGGTTAATGACAGTGGGTTTTCGCAGTGTATTCAATCGCCAGAAGCGTTACTTTGTAGGGTATTCTTCAGCCAAAACACCAATCACCTGGCACTAGTTTCGATTGCTGTCTTACCATTTGCGCGTGACTTTCGTATGGATGACGTATCCGAGACCAGTGTGTGACCCTGGTCAGTCACTAGTCACAAATAACTGAAACACCTCCGCTATTATTACTGACCATTCGCGATAAGCAAGTGTTTAAATGTCACGTAACCTACATGCAGCATGCATGTGGTGATGTTCTGAAGACTAGATCGCTCACAAAGATGGCGTTAGAATCGAGTCCCTGATGTTCCGGAACAGAGTGTCGCTTTTCAGGGTTGTTTGTCTGATATTATCAAACAATTAGCGAAAACACAGTCATGGTCAGACACGATTCTTCAAGTAGTACTTAGGATTTTTTAAGGATGTGAAACATAGTCCGAAACCGTCCTTAGTCCTAGGTCCCGTGTATGTAACTGCATGAGATGTAGAAGTCTATGAAAGACCTGCATTTCTATTCGCTTCTGGCAAAGGAGAAATTTCAAACTCACTTAACTTCGCGAACCTTTTCTCTGTTTTTTTTGTACTTTATCATCGTATGGCGGTCAAATCCCAGTATGTAGTACCAGTGTGTTGCTGTCAAGACAATTATGTTATTATATCCTCATTACTGTTTAGCTAGCCTATTGCTTTATGCCTGTACATTTTATGTTTTCATTTGTCATCTGCGTTGGTAGACATACGTGCAAGTGTTTGACTATGAATGGCATGATTACGAACGCGTTGCTGATCTGTTCGAAGCATCCCGCTGTTTGAATCCGGTTGATCGGCCCAGCCTCGTTCGGCTTCTTGCTCTGGCCAGACATAACTGTCCACTGATAGATGGGGAACTGCAATTCCCTGGGTAGGTGATTCTTGCCTCCTGCTTACTGCATCTACTGTTGGGACTGTATACTTTTTCGCGCATACTAGTCTTGTTGACAACGTTTCCTTTGTTAGCCAGCTTTAGCTTGGGATCTCTATATATCGTTTACACTTCTAACTGTATAGTGCACAAACTTGTCTAGCTACTTGTTTACTGTTGATGCAGTTGTTATCCAATCAATCACTGGCAGATAAAAAATCAAGTCATTCAGTCGCGACATCCTTTCATAGCTCGAAGACCAACTTTACCAATGAATCCCGGTCCAGGTAGGAGTAGTCCTTGTCGCTCGGTGGACTGAGACTCTCCCTTCGGGGCGCTCACACCTTTTTCTCGGCACCATTTAGAGCATTTCGAGCCCTTATCAGTTAATCTGCTCCAGGATGCCACATCCACTGATGCGACCAGACTAATATCAACCGAAACCAATAAGGCATGTAAACGGAGTTTTATGTCAATGTGACTAGGCACAGTGAATTCTAGTCCATTATGAAATACCTCCTTTCTAAAAGCCACCTCCTCAAGGACTGGCCTCTTTAAGAGTCACCGACTGTTCGATGATAAAGATTGAATTATTGTTCCAAAATCTTTTAGAGACTGCTCTGTAGATCAGCATTGTATCTCTTCGGCTGGAAATACTTTCACCTCTAAGCCTTGCACTGCGATCCGCTGGCGAATTCGTACTGGTGTTTGACAATTTTACAAACTCTGTTCATCGTTGCTCTTAACACATTTGACCACATCATTCTATTGCGTGTTTTCCCAATCTCCAGTAACCTACGTAGTAAGAAACTAAAAATCCCGTGAAACCAGTTCGTCCATTGTGTGAAATTGAAGTTTGTAATAATTCTGCTAGTCCTGACTTTTCGGAAAATGATCGTTTTTGTCATTTTTGCCTTTTCACAAATTAATGCTGTTGAGTGTCACGTGTGTTTTGGTATAACGTTTCACATACTGAATTTCTGTTTTTTATTCAATGGTGATTTGGGACAAACATGGCCAGTCAGTCAGAAAACGTACTTCGGGACTTAATTATGATGGGTTTGAAAGTCCGTCTGTTGTTTTCAGCTGGAAACCAACCACTCAGTTCATTTTATAATCCGGTGCTTGACCCACCGGTTTTACCATTTATTATCAATATTCTTATTTTCCACGTTTAATTACCCCTCACCAAGGCCGTTGAATGTTCGATCCAGTCATTTTGATGCCTTTGAGCTGCATGAGAAGCTCACAGCCTTGCGGTTGCATCAACAAGCCCGTGACCAATTACTTCGAGAATGTGGAGCGCAGGAGAGCCCCGTACCACCCGACAGCACACAAATTCAATCCTTGTGCGCCTCCGATCCGGATGCAAAACAGCCTAGTCCTTTACCGTCAGAGCGAGTGAGTCGCTTTGATTAGCCTTGTTTTATTTTGTTTCCAACACACTTCTGGTGGTCTGCCTGATCCGACAATTGTATTCTGTGACTTGTGCCGTCGTCAGTACCTGGTCATTATACCTAGTCACTAGCTACTAAATAATACCACACTTGTCATGGTCGTCTCGATACCGATACAGTATGTGATGGTTCCCACTGTGGATACGGGGAACCTAAGAGCTCCGAATTCAGCCTAATGCATAAAACAAATTCTACCCTTCCTGCGCGCGGTTGGAGTATTTTTGACCTCCCCCCCCCGCCGGAGTTTTGCTGTTCCATCTTAGCTGATCGTCCTGGACTTCCGAAGAAAATGTCCTAAATCTACGATTCTATGACAGAGATAGGTACAACTTCTTCTCCCATAGTCGCTTGTGGTCGGACCAGTCTCGTGTTTTTGTGTGTGATTCATTATGGGGACTTCCACCTGTGTAACGATTCAGGGCAGATTTTACATCCCCATGAAATCTTTCGTGCACTTTGCTGTCTTGTTGATGGCACCCGCTATGTTTCCTTCATCATCATCATCAGCTTTATAAACCGCGTACTTGTCGTTGTAGCTGCCACAATGTCGTCCATCGATGATTTGGAGATGTAGGGCATGCAGCTGCGCATTGCAGGCGGGAGCTGATAAATTCGTGCGTAGGTGTGTCAGTGGAACTGGGGATTGCGAAGAGAGCTATGCATTGAAGGCAATAGCTTGGATGCACGAGCGCCATTGAGGGCTCGACTGGGCTATGTCCGCCAGTGTCTCTAACCATTGATGTGTCCCGTCTCGGGGTCCCCATCCAAGGAGACCGCAATGACCAACACACATGAGTTTGCTTTTAATGGCTTTGATACTTCGCTGCCAAGTCCCCCGCCTCCCTTGGCTCGTTTCCACTCTTCGCGTGGTCCTGAAATAAGAGTCCTTCGAGGAAGTCTGTCGACTGGCATACGGAATACGTGAGCAAGTGAGCACAACCTATGGACTGTGATCAGTTCATCTATCTTGGGCGAATTATTTTTTCCGTAAACCATTCGACGAACTACAGCATTACTGATCCGGTGTTCCCACCAAACTCGGACGATGGTCCGAAGATGGTCAAACACTGAAAGTCTTTTGACGTCCTCGACGCGCAGCGGCCGGGTTTCTGACCCGTATAATAATACGGAATAATACCGCAACATTGTAGACTCGACTCCTGACGGATAAGCTAATGTCACCCCTACGTCACAGGTGATGCAGGTTCACAAAAGCTGCTCTGGCCTTCCCAATCTGGATCGGAAGATCATCTTTTGCTACACCACCGGGACTGATACACCTGTCTGCTACCTCAAGCGGCTCATTCGCAAGCATGAGGTTATGTCCCGAGCCCACCCAGTCTTGCAGTAGCACTTTAAACTTTCCAGGTGTGAAGTGCGTGCCAAGCCATGAAGCGGAATTATTTAGATTATTTAATTTTGTGTGCATTACAACGGCATCAAATCCAAGAAGAGCTATGTTGTCTGCGTACTCGATATCTGTGAGCGAGTGCCCCGGGAGCACTTCTACCCCACAGTCATGAGAAGCTGATAGTGAGCCTTCATTAATCGTGTCAGTGGCGAAGTTGAAGGTGAAAGGCGAAAGATGACAACCTTGCCTGACATCGCTTGATGTGGTGGACTCAGGCGAGAGCTTCCCGTAGACCTTCACACGTCCGCGGGAGTTGGCGTACAGCACCTTAAGGAGAGTCAAGAATTTATGGGGGGGGGCACGTTTGCTCCACAGACGCTGCTATGGTGCCTGACGGTCCACTTAGTCAAAGACAGCTTTCAAGTCGAGCAAGACAATCGATTTAGGTCACTGGAATCAATGTCGTTGTCCCAGAATCTTTTGGAGGTTGAAGGTGTGATCAGTGCATCCTTATGTAGGACGGAACCCGGCTTGGTTTTCGCGGATCTGCCTCTGTGTTCAATCAACCGTCAAAAGATAAGACCAGAGAGGATCTTCGATGCCACAGCTAGCAGCTACGATGCTTCACACACAGCGTCTGCGTAACCCTTTTGAAGATAGGAATAACTGTCGACATGCCCCATTCTGTGTTCATATGGAGAGAGGAGATGAATCATTTTAAGAACTCATCATAGAAGGCTGGCCGGGTACTGCACTATAATATGTTTAGTAATTTCTTTTACTGGACTTAGTATCGTCCTTTCTGACTATCTCACTGCCCTTCTTTTCATTTTCCTCGAAAACGTTTTCTCCCATACTCTGCTGTGTTTATCGTCATTCACTTCTTTTGCATTTGGTAGTATATTCGTAGCGTCTTATCGGCTATTTTCCATCAGCCAACGCAAGGCGGTTGAGCCTCTGTGTTTTAGCCCTTTGGATCATTTTATTGCTTACACAAGCCTGACCACCTTGTTGGAATTTCGTCCAACGTGAACTAATGGTATCTCACTCCGGCATAAAGTAGACCGTCTCGTTTTCAGTCTGTCATGCAGATGCAGGACGTGTGCGCCTTTGTTTGTCGAACGTTTCGTCCTGTCTGCTTGTGCGTTTTTTGTGTTGCAGTGTGGCCGTTCTCCGCTGGAACGACGTCGTAGTTTATGAAAGACGGGTGTGTTTAGTGCTGAAAAAAGTGAAACACTGATCGTTGATCGGGCTGGGTTTTAATTCACTTAATATCCCTTCCGCTTGGCGGATGGGACTATCGGCCTCTTCACCGATTTAGCTGTCTATTCTCATTTGCGGTACAATGAACTTATTTAGCCCAATTCGGACAACAACTGTTCTATCCAGGAATGGCTTGTCAGTCAACTGGCAATGTGTGTGAATAGCTTATTTCTTAGGTTTGGATGTATTTTAGTTAGTGTTCTCCCTGTTCGTTTTATGGAAGTATTGGACAAAGATCACATGTGACTATCTTAGCGCAATGGCAGGGATTGTTAAAACGAGCAAACACGTCCGGGAAATCCGAAGCGTGTGTGACAACCTGAAACCCGAGACCAGGGTGTTGTGTACGCCATTCGACCGCTCGTCTTTGCGAAAATTTACTGGTCACTTGTGTGCAACGACATCAAGTATGTTTCACAAATGTTCCTCATATAAACAATAGTTATACTCTCATCTCGAAGCTTTTACGAGCGAACATGCCTAACTTGAACCCAGGATAGCCAAAGTCTGCACGGTTGCCGCCGTACTGGAGAAGCAATACGTGCAGCAAGTGTCTGGGTCGTCTTAAAATCCGCGGGATGATGAAGCCGTCCCGTCCCCCTCTGTATCAGAGCACAAGGAAGTATGATTTATTTAAGTGAAGGTAACCCAGTATTTTTTTTCTACCGGTGTTTATTTTTTACTTGTCTTGGTGGAAACTCTTCTCGCTAAATTGTGGAAAGTCAATTCGTATCACGGCTGTTGATGACGGTTTTAATTACAAATGTACGATTGCAGAGGGGAGATATCACTCCGGTGTCTGTTATAGTAATTTGGTAAAGCCAACTGTGGCCTGTCGGTAGTAGCTTTATTAAGCAGAAGCCTGTCTTGTAGTAGTCAGTGGTAGCTATTGTCTGATAATGGACGAATTGTACTCCCTGAGTACCATGGCCCTTCCGAAGAGTGAACCCTCAGAAAGCGAGTCGAAAACTCCGGTTCGATCTTCCACTACACGGCAATCACAGTCGCAGCTTGGACAGCTTTCACTTAGTGAAAGACGTCGGCTTTGTTTACTGCACGCTACACTGGCTTTTGGCTCGTGCTTTTTCGACCGACCCACCATGTGACTTGCAGCGAGTACTGATCATACGGTCCTCCGTTCAATGCTTCGACTTATCACCTATTGCGCGTTCACTTGTGTCAAATAGATAGACAAGTGGTTGTCTTGCTCAGCTCGTCGAGACAGACTACCCGAGCACGTTTAAAATTCAAGGTACAATTCATGCGCAGGAATGGTGTGCGGCACTATTCACGATTGTATTCATCTTATATTTCGAGCCTAGCACGTGTTGACCATATTTTGTCACAAACTTTTCATTCACATTTTTGCGCAACACGCGATACAATCCGCCCATCAAAGAAACAACTTCAAGGAAGCGATTTAAGGAAGGTAACAAGCACGCTCACTCGCGAGTACTCTAATTCCAGAAATAGGAAATTTGGACTGTCTCTATAGAAAATCCGTAAAACAGTGATCTTATCTTCGTATTTTCATTTACTTCCTCACTACCAATAGGCTTGACTAATGTCAACACCGCAACGTTTAGTTTATGAAAGATCGCGTTCAAGCTTGTTGTGTTCCAAATGCGGACAGAGCCAAGTCGGGTTAATTGGTGACCGCGATGCCACCTAATGGGTTTAGCCTTGCAGGCTCATCTCATTGCAACTACGTAAGGTGCAAAGTAAGAAAGGACGGATGGTCAGGGTCTCCCAGTAGGAGCGACAAGAAACACAACACATGACAAGTTCAGTCAAACGCTAATCTAGCATATGGAGTTAGGGGTGTTGATGGGAAGTAAAGAGTCTCAAAAATGGGTTATTCTTTGGAAAGAGAAAGTTAAGAGTTCAGTCATACGCTAAAAAAGATTGATCACAGTGGCCGGACTAGCATAGGCGAAATGCGCCGTCTCCTGCGCTGATAACGCAAGAGAGGCTGTGTCTCGATGGTGAGAAAGTTCGTTGATTAGCATTTCGGGAACCAAATTTCAGAAGAGTAAGAAGGCTACCGTGAAGGAAGCTTCTGATTCCTTCGGTCAAGCCCGGATTCACTCTGTACGTGAAACGTTTGATAAGGAAGTTCACTGGCAAGACGTTTGGGAATAGGAAGGTCTTGCGGGTTTTCCAGTATGCAGAGGAACTACCTTTAATTATGGACAGACGAAAAAGTTTTGAAATAGGAGCGTGCCGGGACATAATAGGGGAGGTGCCATCTCAGGGAGTTTTGAGTTTCAGCAGGTAGCGTCTGACATTCGGCCATAATGATACTTATTAGAGACGGATAGTTAAAGTTGGTCAGACCTTAGCATGACGCTCAGGTTCATGACAGTTGCACGCTAAAGATAACATTTGTGGTCCGAAGATGAGAAAAAAAACAGGAACTTAGGATCAGTTTAGTTCAGTTTGTCAACCAAATGTATCGTTTTGAATTGCTAGACTACTTAGATGATTAGTCCTAATTTTTCCCATATCCAGTTGTTCGGTATACTCGATCGTGTCCAGGGGGGTGGGTGAATTTTTTCCCATCACTGGAAAGCCTCTCAACAGCCAACCTTTTTGCATTGGGAAGATGGTGGTCTGTTGTGAGTTTCATCCCGCACGTGCTTTTACCAACATGAAGTGACTCTTGTACTGTGTTTTGTTTTGTGTCCTCATTTTCGGGCTATGTTGACCAATTGAACCAAGCAAATGCAATTTGATACGGGAAGTCATATCAGTATGTGTAGATTTTTACACCACAAACACTGCATGAGATTACTACAAGTTGGGTAGTGGTACTTTAGCGCGCATGAGCCGTTCAGCTCAGTGGAGATCAGGATGTGTCTCATCCAGTTCCCGAATGGAAGTTGAGGTTACACGGTTTATAGAATTCACGATGATGAATACAACGGACTGTTATATACGTGTGTTTTCAGGACGAGTGATACAGCGTCTCTTCAATCGTTAAGATAAAACGGATGAAGCGATTGTAACTATTCTTCTTCTAGGCTCCAGTATACAGTAGATGATTTCACACAAAGCGGCGAAGGCATTCATTGTTTGCCTTCATTAGAGTGTGTGGCTTTATTGTCACTAATATTACCATTTGGGTGGAGGCAAAATCTGTAGTTCGAAGCTAAACCGTTATTCTTAAAACCTGTCCGATAGTTTAAGCGCAATCAGATTCGAATTAAGTTATCTTTGTCAACCGAATTCCAGTAAACCGTTACTTATAGTGCCTAGGTCTTACACGTTTGACATGACCTTGGCTCCACATAGTAGTGGTTTCCTTTGACGTTGTTGTCGATGCGTGGCTTCGTCGTAAGTTTTGCCGTCTAACCAAGCCGTATTCGATGGGAGGTGAAAGGAACGCACCTGCGTTCACATTTAAAGTTACACCTCATGCGTTCCACAACTTAAACCCATGATAAAACAATACCAGTCAGCTCTCAGGGGTTGAATACGTGTGTACAACGCTGAACATTACATCCATGCTGTGTAGGCAATATTACGATAAAAGCTGGTGGTTAGCAAATTAAGCAGACCAACTGGTTAACAAACGTCCTAAGCCGAAATCTATGGGTACCTGGTGCTAAAATTTTTGGAATTTTAAAAATGAACCAACGAAGAGTGAAGCACAGTGCAACTCATTTCCAGTAAGGTGATGAATTAGGAATCAAAAATTCGACGCATCAACAGATACCCCTTTCCTAGATTTGCCCTTCTGTCTCTCGATGCCAAACTGCATGGGGGTGACTAATCGAACAGAAGTAAACGGAACGTGTCAGCTGTCCAAATCTTATCAGGAGCTTCATTTACTCGAACTTGCAGCAATTTGGCAGTTGAGCAAAAAATGCTTGCGAGGCTATCGGATCATCGGTTTCAGGAACATAACGTACAGCCAAAGCAGTAGAATTTGCCTGGCATTGAAGGGTATTGTGACCAGCCATCAGATAAGGGGATAAAAGTTCGAGTAATAGCGTAAATTTTACGTGGGCGTCCGGACGACGTGGGTGGCGCGTTTAACTTCAACACCCAGAAGGCAGATCGAGGGATTTTGCTCACACTGCTTATTGGATCTAACTTGACCTCGTGATAATTTCTCCATTCATCTGCTTACTCCGTTGACATACTTTTGATGTGCGCTTGTTTTGCTCATCTGCACCCGTCATTCACCTTAACGAAAAGGTCGTCCCGTTCGACACTGGTATATTAGCATGTGTGTGTGGGGGGGATGTGCGCAGCTGACTTGCCCATGCTTGTTCCTGTCCCGTTGCTGAGCCTGCCGTGTATTGTTCTGTTGTGATCTCCGCGTAATCGCACCACCATTCAGAACCACGAGACTGTCCTCGGAAGAAACGACCGCAGCCCACACTACAGAGCCAACACTCTGCTCGCCGTTGTTTGGTGTGCGGACCTTGACACTGTACTGTGCCGGTCAGTGACAGACTTGTGCAGTTGTTGAGGTTAGTTGTATAGCTTTGCTTGACTTTGTGTATGTAGTACCGTATCTTTCAAACCTAATTCTTCTTTTTAATATTCGGAATCTTTAGACCGCACCGTGAGCCTCAACGCTACTGTTTCCCACTTTCCGCGCAATAAATCGGCAGATTCCGGGTTCTTACCCGCTCGGCTTCGAAGACCATGTATCTTACAAATTATTTTGCTTATTCTTGACCAAATAGTTCACAAGGGACGAATTCTTCTAACTCCTTCTTCACTACAAAGTCAGAAACAGACAGGTTCGGTCACATTAGAGAGGTGCTATTATTTCGAAAAGATGACTTGTTTGCCCTTGAGCACATCTATGCAATTTTTTTCATGGAGGGTGTCGTTTCAGACACTGCTGTGTTTCAAAAGTGCCCGTTCGTTATGCGCACAAATGAAGAAGCAATACAGCAAACGATGATGGACATTAGTCCTCTTTTAGAGGAAACGTATTCGCAACTGACCTCAACCGTTCTATGGTGTGGTAGTCTACTCAAAAGCTTATCCTATCTTTCTTAGAAACGGATACGTAGGATGCGTTTTTCGCCGCTAAGTTCTTTTGGAAATATGCCCTTCAATTATCAAGAAGCTTTATCTTTGCTCAGTTTGGTAAACCTTCGTCGTGATTTGCCGAATTAAAACTGAAGCGCATATTTATACCGACTAAGCGGCATTGATTACCTTCAGAATGACAGGGCTGCAGCCGAATATTTCGAATGTTCTTGATTGAAGATATCCTTCATTTTAAGTGTACGACGCTCTTCGGTCTTTTACAGGTGTGAACTATCAGCAATCTCTAGGTGGATTCTCTCCTTCACCTTCCACCTATTCTTCACAGAATGCTTAAAAAGCGAAGATGAAGGTTGACTAGGTTCAGCCTATTTTTTCCGACTGTCGTCAAACCAATGCACCGCTAAATGTGTGCCAAAAAGAGCACCAAATTCGCCACCTGGTGTTTAAGAGGACTCACTCTGTTGTCGGCTTCTTTTACACCGGAAATTAAGGCATAGTGTGGCATACAAACACTTCGAATAATGTTATGCAGCGCTGTAATACCACAGTACATCGAATGTGATCGAAATGTGAGTGTGGCTGAACAACTCAAGGACGAACTCCGGGCCAGCACCAGACAAACATTAAGGCAATCGCTTGAATCTGCGAGGTAAAGCTTAATCGCATGAGACTTACTGCTTTCGTTTGGTGAATACTTTTTCACTTGCGGCAAGTGTGCTAAATTCTTGCTACTTGACAGAATGGGAAATATGTTTATCTATTACCTGTTTCCCACAAAATGCCTTCGATTATGGGTTGTTTTCGAAATGTTTGACCTGGGGACGAGATACCACGCCTGTCTGGAGGTTTCTAAATGTTTTACTTCAGTCCCTTTGTACTACCGCATAACTGACTGATCTAGACCGATCTAGAGATAATCAAATTCTATCGACAGTGGATAGTACTGTAACCTGTCTCTTCCTGTCACGATCAGGGCGTTACCGTTGTGTATACTGAACACCAATTTGTTGGTCATTCTCAATATCACTCGCTCACACTGCCTACTTGCAAATGGTCAGTAGTGCAATTTCCCGCGCACCCATTGCTATTCGGACGATTGCCTTTGAGGTTCGCTAATTTGCATTCTCCCACGATATTTATTTACTAGTGGCTGAGCACAGTTTATTTCATGTGCCCATGGTTGCGACGCTTGCGAGATGTAGGAGGCGCGGTTAAGTGATTCGGACCCTCTACCAGTTGGCAACTTGTACTGACAACTGGTTGGAGAGTCTGCTGTTCCAGTTCCTTTCTTTTTGACTGATTTAACCCATGCTCCAAAGGGACACTTTCCCTTCCCTTTGATACACTAGTGAGAAAGGAATAGGCAGCAGTTCAGCATAGACAAGTTCTTGGTAAGGGGATGCTGAGTTGGCTTTGAAATGTAATAGGTCCGAAATTCAAGCAGCTGATGACCTGACTGTACCGTTTTCGATAACAAGTTTTGCACTCGGGATCATCATCGAAGTGGATGATATGACAACGGTTGGGTTGGTGAATGATATATGTTGTGATTCAATATCGCGTGGCAGCCTGACTGCCTTTGTGGCGTTATCCGTCTGCACGAGGATTGGTAAAAAAATTCTGCAAATGTTGGAGTTCCTCTAACGCGTGGATTTTATGGCATGCGAACAATTGGTGGCTTTTCTGTAAAACGTATCTGGCGTTTTTGAGTGTTATTTTGTTCCCATCAGACCGCGGCACGGCGGACACCTTTTTCACCAGTAACTTTGTGTTGAGCTCCAAATAGCTTAGTGTTTAGAGCGCGAATTTACTGACCGGAAGGTCCGTGATTCAAATCCAACCTGTGCTTCTCAGCTGCTCCTATCTAGGCTTGGGCAACCTGGTAGTACTCCAGCCCTCGTGCTCCCTTCGGTTGACGTGGCAGCTAGGTATCGAACGGGTACTGCAGTTGAACCATTATATTAGTAGTAGTATTAGCATTAAAGTTACTTTGTATGCCCCGATCCTCATGGTATACCAATCGATGTCATGTCGCTCAACCTTACTTCGGACCTATGAACGGTGATTTTCAGAACGCGAAAGGTGTCCCTCAACGGGCATTTACTGCCCCGTATCTTCCGGCTACTACCAATGAACTCTGGAGGTGACTAAAACTCTTCTGATCTACCAAAGAGGGTCCAACAAGAATAGCGTACATGCTGCAGATTTTTAGCACTAGGGTAAGGCTTTCAAAACCAGAGTGCCAAGGGCTGTTAAGGTTAGATGAACACTCCAGTTAATCTCCCTATGTTAATACAGGCTCTTGTCTAGCTAAATTATATGCATTTCAAAATGGCATCAAATTCCAGTCAGTTAGCTGCTTGAATCGAGCTGGTGATGTTTTTACACTATTTTCTTTCCAGTGAAATCATCGATCAGACAAATGTCTGGTATGTTTGGATAATTCGGAAATAGAGGAAGTTGTAACTGTCTACTGCCTATCATACAGAAGAATGTCGGTTGGTATAAATCGAGTTTACGCATTTAAACGCAGTCGGTGTGATTCTTACTTGAGCGAAACAGATTCCAGTCCATGGTAGACAGATCAGTTTTTCATCCGAGCGTCTTGGTCACTTTTGATCGAAAAACATTGCTGATTGCCAATAGTCCGGGGTTAGTATATACATGTACAATACTCTGCTCCGACTCAGCACACCGACGATGTCCCTAGGCTGGCAGTGAGACGTTTACAACCAAATTTAACAGCTCAGCGAGCGAATCATTGTTCATCAATACAACCTGATTTACCAATAATATACCGAATCGCACATTGCTACGTCATTGTTTGTGGACTTGGGTTGATTGCGCTGGACTGTTCGATGCAGCAGTTATGTATCCCAATGAATCCACAAACATTCGCTTCTGAAAATGTTACACCAACCCGAAAGTACCACAGGGGTCTTGGAAAGGGACACAATGCTGGACAATTCTCACACCAACGAATGTCTCAACTGCTTGTTTCTGCTGATGACCATGTGACAGTGAAAACGACTGAGATATTCACAGTACTCTTGATCTAGCATAACTTTCGGACCTTTTTCGCCTTTTTCTCTGGATAACAGTAGTTCGCCTTTCAGCCTTCATCTTCGTAGACAGCGACAACAGCGATTCCTCGCCGAGTGCTCATACCTTATGTCTCTCTTACCTGGAACACCATCTGCAGAGTAATGATCATCATGAACAGCATTGAGATTGTTATGCGGTCATAACTTGAAGTGCCTGCATCCGAGTAGACAGAATTACACCAACTTCACTCGGAATGTGATTCGTTAGACAGCGACAACAGCGATTCCTCGCCGAGCGCTCATACCTTATGTCTCTTTTACCTGAAACACCATCTGCAATGTAATGATCATCATGAACAGCATTCAGATTGTTACGTGGTCATACCTTGTAGTGCCTGCATCCGAGAAGACAGACAATTACACCAACTTCACTCGGAAGGCGATTCGTCAGCATCTTCATATCGCGTTACCTGGACCTATGTTTTGATTTTTCATTAAAACAACCTGAATTTGACACGGCAACTCGGATTTCTTTGGATCGACGCGAACTCGTTTCGCGTACCATATGGCCGGCACACCACCGTTCGTGGTGTATGACGGATTCCTTAGGTTAAAACCGCGTGCTGCACAGCCTGACGACCGATTTCTGTAACTTTTTTGAGTTTCGTCATGCAAGCATGCGTGAGCTATAGCTTCTTGAAATCCGTTTCCAGAATACTAGAGTTCTTTCAGTTTTGTGTTTCGCACAAACTGTCGTGCTCATCTTGACTAGCAGACCTAATGATACTAGCGCTTGAGCGAATAGGCGAACGTCGTCGAGACTGCCACATTCTAATAGTGGATGGAAGCGTTCTGGACGAAGATGGGAGCTGGATCTTTTATGCTTTTTGAAATATAAGACTTTATAGTATGGTCCCTGCCAATAGGTCGTAAACCGGTTGTCCTGGCTCTACTTGGCATCATCGCAAGCGTCCTATTTTTTCACATGCCCACGAGTTTAGAATATGAACTGTCATCCGCAAGTAAAGTGATTAAGCCTAATTTGCCCCAACCAGTGTTAAAGAACAGCTTGCTGACAAGTAACCACGATATTCTCAACTTATAGAACTCTTTTTTCTTAGGCGGCCCATTCAAGCCAACAACACTGGTCTCCTCGAGGATTTGAACATCAAGGTCTATCCTGATTTCGTTTGCCTATTCACGTATTCGGAAACTGGATCAGGTACACCGAAGACCGTATTGCTTCCCATCATGTTTGGCAGAAGCGTTTAAAATGCCTTCTTACACAATATAACGTTCTGCGAAACTGGCCATCTATCTGTTCTGCAAACTTGAGGAAGCAGTCTGTTACACGAGCAGCATCACTGATTTCGTGCGACAGCCATGAATTGCGAATACGTATTTCCTGTGACTTTTTCGTAGTTCCTGACGGAGTGGTCAATGTACCGTTTGACCGAATGGAGCCCTGCCTGCAACTTTACAGTTGCGATTTCTACTTACGCAACCAAGTGCCACAGAACAGCGATTCTTTGAGGCCAGTAGTTGGTGTGTATTGGCAGAGTCCTATCTCCATATTCAGACAGTGTGCACATTTATGAGAACTTCGAGTTTTTCGTAATTGGCACTTTCGAAAACCCCGTTTAGTTTGCTTAATTTGATTTTTTTCGCTTGTACACAGTCGCCGATGCTACATGGCACTCACTAATCTTGATTAATCCAAAGCAGCTGACCTGTACAACGGTCATTGACTTTATGGAGTTCCACAAATGAACTTTGTGTTTAAAGCTGTTGTGGCGGTCAAATTTATTCATGGATTGAGATTACATGTGCGGATACCTTAAAGTATAGCGAAGCTGAGCTTTCGGACTATCTATTTCCCCGGGTTTTGATGCGCAGGTGTGTCCCATGAGTTTGAACCAGTTAAGGACCAGCTCAAACTGGAATCATCTCTGGCTAGACAGAGCAAAAACTATCACTTCACAATTTATCACTATCTTCAGATTCTTCGAAGTGTGCTGTACTGGTTGCTGCCATCTTTTATAGAAATGACCGATCTACGCGGGCATCTTTTATGATTGATTGGCTCTATGAGCCTGGTAGTTTTTCGTGGGACTTAGTGACAAACTGGAAAGAGGATTAACTCTGTACGGAGGACAGAGATAGGTGAACGATCAAGTAGGCGATAATAGGTTAATATATTGTTGTCGAAAAGTGGTGTTACTGCCGATGACAATACAGACTGGCGTTGACGAACTGCACAATTATTCTGCTCGTCCAGCGGGCTCCTGACTAGCAAACAAGCTCGGATCTACAGTATAATAGCAAGGAGTCATCCTCAGTCCATTTGAACTCAGTAGCGAACCGCCGCATCTACTTTTGCGTTTCACGCGTTTTTCCATAAGCACTTAGCTGATTATCTTGACTAATTTCGGTTGTCTCACTTTGTGTGCTTGAAGTGTACGCTACTAGTCTGCGCATCCAGTTTGTTTCTATACGCAGCAGGTGCTGAAAGTAATCAATGTCTTACCTCTTTTCGCTGTTTTGCGTGATTGTCTAGACTTTTATCTTTTACCGTTTTCCACCCGCCCCCTGTTCCTGTTCGGTCCAACAGGATACCAAAGGAACTCTAGCAAATGCGGAACGACAAGAATCGGATAGTCTGCCAACTGTGCCAGACGAAGTGCCTGCTTGCGCAGATCACGTTTTCCAACTGCAGGAACAACAGCGAAGTCAACTTCAACCCGCAAAAGGTACTATCTTCATGTCAGTCAGCCATTTTCATACGGTTAACATGTTAACGGTGTACTTAAAGTCGAAGGTACACTCCAGTTCGCTGATTCTATCAAAGCGGTTCTCTTCATATCCCATTTCAAAATGAATCATCAACTTATCGTTCTGCCTCATTTTCTCGTTTACATGATGTATGACCTACGGATGGGTAAAGGATTCGTCCCTTTTTATGTTAACATGTTTCGTGGTGCATCGCTCATTTACTTGTAGACACGACCCAACCCATTCCTCTCATTTTCACCGACGTTGCTTATCATCCCTATCACATTCATATAGAAACAGAATTGACTAAAGAACCCGTACACGTTCTCCCTGGTGGCAGTCGAAAAAGATTGGAAGTCCCCAGTGCGAACAATACGTTGTTTTTAGACGTTGGTTCCCTGGCGCCCCGGAATGCGTACTGCGCCCTGTGCGACACACACGATTATCTGCATCGAGTGGATCTACCCGCCTACTTGATCTCTCCATGTTATCACTGTCGAGAATGGTTGGCCAAAGAGGCCAAAATCTCACCGGAAGTTCTCTTGGACTTACATCTTCAGGTAGATTATACAGTATTGACTTTTCCTCTTCCCGATATTCCTGTACCCTAGCTGTACTCTCAAGAGTTCAGGGAATTTTTAGAACCTACAGGAGACAACTCTTGGGGGGAGTTTTACATGGTTTTCTATTTTCCAGAATGTCCACTAGCGGTCAGGTGGCGTGATATGAATTTAAAGTACGTCAGGGTGTGCAGTTTAGCTTGCGACAACTTTAAACAGACATCTATCAATGGTTGCCCTTCTTGGGTGTGCATCCCAGGACTGCCTGTCAACTGGATTCAAACTCCTATTTTTCTCCCCTGTTTCCACATTGATTCACTCTGACCGTGGCATTATTTAAAAACGAATTTGCTTCACTTTGTTTTCCACAAAGCACAATATCCCATGGCCAGCTCACCTTCAGGCACGATTTAATTTGCCTACTGATGGTCGTTCGATGGAAGAACTGATTGCGTATGACTGCCGTTGGCGCAGTCGTCAACCATGTCGTTGTTTGGTACCAATGGGAGGGCACCTTTTGCCTCCATGCGTCGAATTTCCCTGGCTGTGCCCTCCAGCCTCCGCGGTGTCTTCTAACGGCAGCAGCGTAAGCGCGGTCAGTGGGAACCCAGTTGCTGCCGAGCTGATCAAACACTCCGCGCCTCTCGCAGATTTGCCACCAACACCGGACACCCCCGTGTCAACATCGTCCACGGAGAACCGACCGAAGCTAGGTGAAACTAGGAGTGAATCCCGTAAGTACTCGTTCACGTTTTCATTCTCTCCTGTAAGCTGGGCCTCACAGTCTTCTTGTGTTCAGTCGAGCATCGACTTGTATTCTTACCATGGAGACAGATGGAAATCCAGTCATGAATAGGCACTGCATGGATATTGCCTCCTGGTCTTTTCTCACTCACTCGTGACGGATAGGGTGGAACCGGCGTTATAGCTAACAGTAAACACTGTCGAGCGCGCTTTTCCTCAGATCGCTTTTCATTCTAGGCGACGAAAACCGACCACTCCTGTATCAGTAGCCGGTCGTCCGGAAGTGACTGCAGTAGAGCTGATTAGACTCAGGAACGCTTGTACGTGTTTCTACCCTATTAGCTTCTACCTACATTTAAGCATAAAATGTCGCTTTCAGCTCATCCTAAGCGGCTTCGATTGATCAGTACATTTGGATTATTCCCAGAATCATCGAAGCGCCGAAGCTTATGCCGGATCCTACAAACGATTAGGACGTACGACCTGGCAAAGTTCACGTTTATTAAGACCTTTCATTTGAATGCGCTATTGTTCCATTGCGAATTTCTTGAGACCATACCTTACATCGAGATCCTGAGTACCTTTATGTATTATTTCCAGCTGTCCATGCGACAGGCCATCCGAATGAAAGCACTGTTAGTATGCCCGCAGTGCCGATTACTCTGGGAGCTTCCCGTGGACAACAGCTCCCTTGCTCTGGCCGGCATCCACGAGGCGCCCCGACAACCTGCTGCCATGGCATACAGTTTCCTAGGCTCGATGTTACGGGTGCCCCAGCGCCCAACCGGACGCCACCAACCACAATACCAGAATCATGTCAAGCAGCAACCGTCACCGAGACGCCGGTAACGAATCCCGGAGGTTCCACGCATCCAGGTGCGTCGTCGCTCTTGCCCAATGGCTTTGTCTCTTAGACATCATTACATACAACCTCAGCAAGGGCAGTGCATTTTGTTCATCCAGCCGGTTTAGTACGTAACCGTAACTTTTACGGGGACATTCATGATCGTGTGCACATGAATTGATTTTGACTGATCTGCCAGTCGTCGCCCATCCGCATCCAAACTAGCGATCTCAAGATGCATACGTGCCAACATCGACAAACACTAACAAGTAAACATATAAATAATCAGCAGGCTTGTTTTTTTCTATTGCTCCCATCTGGCACCTTGTTATGACTGTTCTCCCTCCCTCAAACTTTACCAGAACATCTACACACAACCAAACCCTTCCAAAGCTGCGGAAGAAAAACATCACGTGATTGCGCTGTTTTCATCTTCTTTCTTGTCATGATGGGCGAAGATATAACATAAATGGGAAAAGAAAAAGCAATAAAACGAGTCTTGACATGGCGGCATTGCGATTGTATACAAAACCAAGAAACAAATAAATGTGTACATGAAAGCATGAAACTTGGCTGACACAGTATAGCGGTGAGCAACGAGCGTACCCAGGTGGCACCGGTTTTCTCTACTGTTGTGCACAGGGACAGTCAATAACTTAAAAGTTGTCCACCTCTGTGGAGGATTTCCGCCTGGCCTTGATCCGTTTGAAGAACAATCCAAACGAATGTCTGTGCTTGGCAGCCTCAGATTCTTTTTCCTTCTTCGATCGCGGTGCATTGAGGCACATGAATTCTGCCACAAATATAAACGATTTTCGCCATTAGACAGATAGACTGTAGTATAAACAAACCAATTTGGAGATAATTAAGCTGGTCTCAATACACCTATTTTTATCATTGAGGAGGTGACGATTGAATTTCTCTCAACGGCTTTTGAAGGTTGACTTTCGCATGGAGAACATCTACCTTAACGGACAATCATAAACAAAACGACAGTCTCAACATATAGGGCGTTTTATAAACAAGAACGAAAAACAAGAAATCAAATTTTCGGACAGGCTCCATTGGTTGACGAAATTCAAAAGAATGACCGTTTGGCAAGCAAAACGGGGTGCTTTCTCCATTAGCGAGATTTCATCGTATTGTGAGCAGTTATGCCAAATGACCAACATACGTACTTTTTATCAACGGAAATAACCTTTGTATAATCAACGTTTTTATTATACACTTTAAAGCCTTATAATTAAGGAATATTGGAAAAATGAACTGTATTAACATTTGCTGTGTAGTTTGCTAGACAGCTGAGCTGCTAAACGATATCAGTCAATGAAACCGCTGTTCTCACTGGACTGCTCCACGTGATCATGAAGATATTGTGTATTGGGAAGAATGTGTATATACTGAGTCGATGACCTCCGTCACAAATAGAAACCTAAAAGCTTGTCTGCTTTTGTAGTAGAGACCAGTAAATATGATACTAAGACATTATTAGCCGCACAAAAACATCCAGAAATAGTAATGTTAGCCTCCCCCAGTGTAGGCACGGGATCTGGAACCGGTGAAAAGGCTTCTTACCTGGATTACTCGAGCAATCTAGGAGAAACAATTGGGCAGGTGGACTAGTGTATAACATATCTATAAGCATTTAGCAGAGGACAACGAGGAAAGGACTTGGGAGTTAAAAAACTAGCGCACTAAAAAACGGACCACCAATTACTTCGAACAACTCACTTCGCAGTTTTCTTGGTTCCACGGAGGTAACGCTGAAAATATGGTGAAAGAGAGGAACACAGGATACCAGTTACGAAAGTCGAATACATTATTTAGGTAATAGACCAGTGGATAAAGATTTGCATCAGGAACAATACTACCAATATCTAGAAAAGTAACTTTTCCAACAGTTATTGTATCGAGCCTCACAATGATGTGATCCGAGTGACTCACTGACGAAATAACAAATGGCATCGAAATTGTCCCTACATTCGTGATTTAGGGTAAGAAATTAGAGACAATGCCGAATTCTCAAATGTTCTATCCTCTGCGAAACTAACGTTTTTCTAAGCCTCTCTGTATGTAATTTTGCTATTCTGATCCAAAGAATTTTCAGGACGGTAGTTAATGGGGACCCATTCTAGATAGGTAAGCTAGTTTTAAACTCATATCTAAGGGAGATACGCGGGTCTGAGGAAACAATCGGAAATTGAACGTTGCGCAGATCAATTAACGATCAACTAGTTTTCTTAAAAGGGTCGTCCGATCTTACCACTAATTAACCGGAGAGGTTTTATCGAGTCCAGTTTCACGAATCGAAACTGCATCAATCATGCGGGGCGATATTCGCTACAGAAAATTAGCTGTCTCGTAAATAAGGATCACGAAAGATAACATCACGAAGAGACCGCATCTTACCATTTTGTGACGGCTTGTGCACCTCCGCGACCCAGTGAGCTATTCTGCTCTTACCAGGTTGGTCAATAGTTGTGGGTCTGAACAACAGTCTCCTGGCTCTCCAGGTTCGGAGCTGGAAAATGTGTGGTCATTTGTCCCATAAAATATGGTAATGCACCTGCATTTCCTGCCAAACACCGCTACCTTGCGTTCAGGCTTTTGAGCCAAAAGTCTTGATCGAGGACCCTAATCATTCTTCTGTCTAGGTGTGGGCGCCAACGGAGTATCCCAGCCCACGTACAACCATGAGTTGCACACCTACAAATGCTCTAATGCCATATCGACAGTCGCATGGTGCTGATGGAGGAAAGATCTAGTGCCTTCACTAAAGGATGAAAGTGAAACCCGAAGGATAGCGTTGAACAAATAATTGGGTGCCAAGTGAGGGTGAAACGGCTTTAGTGTGTTTCCCACTGCCCTGATCCCGAAATCAATTTACATCATCATCATTATCAAAGACAGCAACATCAGTGTTGACACTGATGCTTGATTGCCGTACAACCATAAGGTTTGTCTAATTATATACATATATAATTATATTAAAAGAGTGAAGAGAAGAGGAAAAGAGTGGTTGAAGGAGAGGACCTAGTGCTGGCTCAGACAGACAATCTGGAAAGAAACTGATAGCACGGACGCCATTGGCATCGATTAGCCGCCATTTCTTGCGACGTCTCCAGCCAGGCACAGGCGGGGTCACGGGGACCCAATCCTGGAAGGCGTACAACACCAACCAACTTCAGGTTACTAGGTAATCAGACCGGTTAAAGATTGAAGCACATTTCCACAAGAACAGCTGCAACCTGAATATTGCAGCTCAACACACCATTTAAGCCTTGAATGTTCACCGACTTGAAGTCACTGACTGTTCGGTCAATTTTTGGTGTGCGCTAAATAGCAGCAGAGTAACTTTTGGTTGGTACTACGTGAACTCTCTAAGAAAAATAAATAATGCGAAACCGGATCAAAGTAAACCAAGTGGTCATGTTCACCATGACAGTTACACCGTACCTTTCAGTGAAGTCATCCGTTGGGTCAACCAGCTCATCACGTTCGTTCACTGTTTTTATCAGTTCCGCCATCAAATATTTTTCTCGCGCTTTTTCTTCATTAGTCTTCAATATGTCTAGAAAGTTCATATGGGGAAGGTCAATCGGGTCAAGTTATAAAATAATGGCAAGAAAACCGAATAATTTCCTAGTAGTCCAACGGTAACACGCTGATTCAGTTACGGCACAATTTCACACTGACTTCGGGACTACTAGGCAGCTGTATCCGGAGTTTAAACGAACTGGAAGGCCAAGACATCTTCCCTAAGCCTAATATGACAGGCACTGGAACATACCGAATCGTGGCTTCGTCCCTCCAAGTGGCATTCGTTAGTGAGGATCGAACGTGTCCCCAAACTGCTGCACGGCAGTTCAGTATAGTAAGTAGGCTCACTATTTTTAAATAACTTATGACGACTGGCTCCTGTGGCACAGTGGATTGGCTTCTCATGACAGCGCCAGTCATGCTGCACATGTGTACATAAGGAAGTTTGGTTCCTTAAATGATCAGGATGTGTGCGCCTTGAAGATTTCCGGTCAATTGAACACAACAGCAGGACTCCTTGCATCTTCGAAGTGAGGTTCATGGTGCAGTAGTGCACTCATTTCTCCGGTGAAGTCTACCAAAACGTGCACATACGAGTGCCACTGTTTTAATCACATGAAGATGAGCTGTTGTTCATTTTTTGGGAAACATGCTTGCCCTCAAAGACTACAATGCCAAACAACGTGTGGATTCCACTGGAGAGTATAACGACGTGCACCTCCACGGTCGGAGATCCCATACAAAAGCACTTTTGCGTTACTGAAATACCCGTTTCACCAAGTTAGAGGGCAGTGGTAAAGATGAAAAGCGAAAACTGTTGCGAGTAGATGGTACGTAAAGTAGAGTAGTATATATATATATATATATATATATATATATATATATAGGGTATTTTGACAAGTTGGTGAGTGAATTCTGAAGCTCAATCATCACCAGGCTCTCACAAGGCTTTAATTTCACATCGAGACGGAAAATTGCTATGCGGTCACTTAAAACATGACTTCGGTACAGGATGCGACCAGCCTTCGGACGTCTTGAGGAACCAGACTCTGAATCTTCCAGGGACGACTTATCTTGATTACGTATGGAACAATTAGGCCGCATTTTTAAATTCCGGAAGTGAACCGTTGAGAAGTTTATTCACCCTGATATACGCTCTAGTCCTCCTCGTATCCAATCTTGTGATCACATGTAATACAGATCTGTTCAAAATGCCCGGGAGCAATTCTTGTTATGGTAATCAAACCGGCTGATCTTATTTCTGGCGCTTGTCACGGCACACTCGGAGACCAGGGACGGCCCGTTTTGACTGTACTTTTCGACGTGAAAGGCAGTTTTGACATTAGCGAAAACCGAATTAGGTGACTTAAAGGAAACAACTGCCACAGAAGAAACCATTAAAGCGATCATCCCGGAACTCCTACTGTCAGCGTTAGACTCGGAGGCAAATCGATGTGTTCGCAAAAAAAATCGTTCAGCTGTAGCACCCTTTCGGTGTCTAACTGCCATGCCGCCCGAAGGAATCACGAGGGCTAGGATACTGCCACGATGCCCAAGCCTAGACAGGGGAATTCGAGAGTCAGATGCCGGGTTCGAACCACGGACCTTCCGGTCAGTAGATTCGCGCTCTAACTACTTGGGCCATGTCGCCCCCTATGCTCCATCCCGTCTATGTTCACGATCACTGCCTCTTTTAATTATGATTCAGATCGACCGCTTCGTTTCTTTGCGCTTTGTCTATCACTTTATGGATTTTGGCACTCCATTTTTCCGACGTCCGGATTTCCATGGTCAGGAATCAAGACCGAGTAGGACGCAACAGATACTGGCAGTTGCTAACGCCGCTCAACACCGTTGGTGGGTCGCATATGCTAGGTACTTAGATTCTTGACAATCCAGTAGAAAATCCAGGGCAATGTGAGCAACGCTAGTTCTGAAGTTGGCGAGATAGCGTATTCGGTCATCTCAAGGGCCTTTTTGCCCCTCTCCCCCTGAGGCATCAGCGAGCAGGCCTACATCTGTGAGTGAATACCAGGGCTGGTGCCAGATGATTGCGCTTGAACTGAAGTGGCTAAGGGAGCGCGTACCAAGTAGTCATTTTGGTCTGAAGAGAACATAGAGGACTAAAAGGGTGATTTCGATTAATGGTCAAGATCGGCGATGTTTCTGATTGTCCATCTGTCCCCCTCGTCGTCAAGGGACGAGCTGTATTTTTATGGGGAGGAAAAGTCACAAATATTCAGCTTGCTAGTCGCCAGCTTCTAATAAAAAAGAGTCTGGTGGCTTCACGAATTAGGCAATGGGTAGCTGCTATGGTCCGGAGACGTACACACCCATCGATACCGTTGAATCTATGCACTGCAGAATTTCGGGTCTGTCTTTGGTATTCCAGTCTATGAAATATATATATATATATATATATATACGATCAGACTGAGGAGGATGAGAGTAACATATTTCAGTTCGCATTAGCATACATCGGGGTAGTTGATTAACTTACTTACGGACCATCAGGATCTCAAACAACATAAACCAGTGCACCTTTACTCTCACTTTCGACCCCCACACACCCACAATGGTTGTTATGACTCAAACGAATGAAAGGTGGTTTCTCTCAGTGAACGGAACGCTCTAAGGTGTCGCAGATGGAACAGACAGCTGGCCTTATAGCAATTGAAGCAATTGGATTAGGGAGGTAGCTTACACTAATTAGCGAAATGAAGCGCCATAATATTCGAACAGGTAACAGCATACATTGGGTGTATTTAACAGTTCTAATGTTCTGCGCATCTGGTATCCCTGCTGCCATAAACGTTATCCAAAGTAAATTTCGCTAGCTGTTGGCAGTCAAATTATTGAGGCAAAATTTCTAGATGTGATTGTCTGTTCCATTGTGACTACAGAACGCACCTCTGTAGAGAGCCCGATCTTTGAAGATACATCAAATAGCATAGTTATCAAGGGAACCTTACCTTGCTTAGCCCAAAGTTGTCGGAATTCGTGTTCCAAGGTAGCATGGCGCTCTTCAAGTTCCTGTCTTCGGAGTCTAGACAATGAGAAAGACATTTAACCGAGGATCGGCTTTTACTTTTTCATACGGGTTTGTCATCTAAAACGGAAGTCAACGTTAACTAGCCGACCTATGGTACTGGTGACCTCTCTGTACTAGTATGACATTTACGGCGAAACCATAGATGCAACAATTCAGCTAACATAGTAAGAGAACTTAAAAATATCATATGTTGCTCGCAAAGGTCTGTTGTTGTGAAATAAGTTCCATTGAAATGTTTCAGTCTATTTGGGTCTTGTGCTGAGATCACACGTCCAGTCACAGTCTAGATACTTTATGCTGCCTGGTGCTAAATGAGGATACAAAGAAAACGTTAGAGAATTAGGTGAAATACAATAAAGTTGCTCTCTGAAGGATCTACCACCAGTGGTTTCTTCGGGGTTCGGGGGCGGGAATAGTATTGCTATTATCTGTCAAATGTGGACCAGTCGGAATAACTGCACCAAGACAAGAACTGTTCAGATGAGAGTGACGTGGACACCAACTTCGCAGTCACCTGCAACTGAGACTTCTCTATAGAGCAGGACAACTACAGTTCAGCACGAACAAAAACTGCCTTGTTCCGTGTACTAAAATGGAACGCGATAAAAAAACTTGCTGGGACACTTCTCTGACACGAATTTCTTCTCCATGGTAATCTGCTCGACCAGGAGTTGTCAATCCGATATGGTACCCGGGCTTGAAGTCGTAATGGTCCTGGCTAAAAATTCGCTCCTCAATGTGTAGCCATGTTAAGAAGGGTAAGCGGGAGCAGTGAGAAAACGCAATGAATACTCAGGAAACCGTATAATGATTTCTGGCTACAAAGTCGTACTGTGCTCTGTGGTAGGAGTGCGCAGGCCGAACAACTGAATATTTACGGAGACAGCGATTCTGCCTTCTCCCAAGAACGAATGGTCAGATAACGTTGTCAGCCGATGAAGTATTCAATAGGAATATTGCCAATATGACCCTCCTACTTCTAACAGTGCAGATTCAGTGCCTATTTCCATCCTCTTGCCAGCCGAAATATATACCACTAACACGTAGCCAACGTAGTTGCGTATAATGTCCGTGGTTTGTCGGAGGTCAACGGACAACCCTTGCTCACTTCCTGTCCACCTTAAGTGGTGATATGTGCTACGTCTCCGGAAACAAAAACACGTAAGGTTTAACTGTGGTTCAACACTGTCCAGACCAAGTCAGATTTCTCCCACTTTACCTCCCGTGTCTGGTGATGCAGATGCCGTGCCGTGTGATCTCAGTGTGTGTGCGTTGCGTGCAGGAACTGAAAAGTGTGACCGTAGCTGTTATATGCGGGACCACCAGAAGGTATGAGTACCGGAAGCACGACATTTGTTTCGTAACAAACAGAGGATCTGACTCCGTGAAGGACGTAGGACGGACGGAGGACTCTTCAGGCTTCTCCGGATGATAGAACGCACGGATGTCTGTATCCTGGCTGGGGATCCGAAAGTCAGAATGAGTAATCTTTCAAAACAACTAAATTTAATATGTATTTTACCGCAACCGAGAGCAGTGATCGTTTCGATATTGCGGACCATCATTAGTGATTCGTGAGGATTCACCAAGTGTTAACCTGTTTGCCGAATTTTTCTCCAGTGATGACGAGACGTTGCCACACCGACTGTCAAGCTCAGCGAATAGGTCAACAAATAACAACGATCGCTTCAGACGATTGTGCGCTGATCACCATCTGGTCATCGCAAGCACAGATTTTCAGCACAAAAGTACCTTGTAGCCGCAACTAATCGACTACTGATATCGGCCATATGGCACCTAGTTATAAATGATGAGTTTGTAATCAGGATCCTGTTCTCCGTGTGGGCTTAGATTATTCCGTTGAAAGTGTTCCTGTTACGTCTCGTTTCTCTTTGGCTAGACAGAAAACCACCCATCACTCGGATATACGCCGTCCGCAGGAATCTATTGACAGTAGTTATTTAACGAGTGCGAAACAAACATGTTGACTAAATGAAGATTTGTTCGACGCCCAAAATGCTCTGAGTTCGGTGAGCGAGTGCGCACTCTCAAAATGAGAATGCAGCCAAAATAAAGTTGGAGTTCTTAATGATACGTGTGATTAAGCGGAGCGAAAAATTCGATTCCATCAGGTCGACAGTACGATTCAGTGGAAAACCTCTAAAACCGTATTCAACCTGCAGTCCCAAAAAAGATTGATAGGGATAATTAGTGGGTGAGTAAAGTCCAAGAAATCAAAAGAAGCGGTAACTGGGGAGCTGGACTTTATTCAAAATTATCGGCAACATTGTATTTAGTGAAGTCGTCATCAAAATGAGGACTAAGAAATTCACTCAAAGTTCTGTATCGTGCATCTCTGGGTAGATTTCAAAAAACTACTCAGCCGGATCCCAGTACCCGGCACATCGAACACATTGTTAACGGCTCCATTGTGGAATGTAAAAGACTTGTTTCCAAGGCAGAAACTTATAGAGAGTAGCAAAGCGCCCGGTCCTGACTGCATTGCTCCCGTTTTGTTTAGAATTGGATAACTCGTTAACACCTTAGATCAAGTAGGAAAGTCGGGGGAGCAGGGGGAGAGAAGTGCCCGGAGAACGGCAGATATTCACAGTAATCCATATCTTTTAAAAGGTCACAAGGTCTGAATGTGGAAATTAAGGGTAATAGACTATTCATCATCGATTCTCAGTTGGAAACGGATCTCATTATGTACAGGCTCACCAACACACGCGAGGAAGCTGTGAGAGTGAAGTAGGGTTCCGGCCAGGTCCGGGATACATTGGCCACATCGTTAGTTTGAAGTACCGCAGGCGCCTGGTTGCATGCCAGACAAGTATGAGTGGTGAAAATCTAGCGTTGACCAGGATATGCTTAACAAAGTCGGTCGTCGTCTGAGTGGTCTCCCCAGATTATCGAAATTCCTTGGAAGTTTTAAGGGGCCACCCAAAATTGGTCTCCTAAGAGGAGAACAGCTGCAGTTCCACCGTCATATAGGACTCTTAAGGTTTTCTCAACCCCAAAGTCTTCTCCCGAGGATAGTTTCGTTCTCAGCCGCTCTTATCCACGATTTAAAACACCACCGCAAACGCAACAAGCGAACAATGCGCATTTACCATGTGATTGGACCAGTCAAAACGTCAGTTCAGGCAGAGTAACAAGAATATCCGCACGCCAGTGTTTATAGCTGAGAAGCCTAGCTGGGTGACCATCGTAGTAGTATTTACCGCTCCCCTCTTGAAGGATTCGTTCATTAAAAACATTTTTCTGAGGCCGGTGGTCTCGAGCGATAAACCAACGTACTATCGTTCGAACATCTGCTTCTTCCGTATTATCACCAAATTTCTAATACTAATAAGTTGTATGTTGTATCACGAAAGAAGCGTCCCACTCATGCATGAATACAAGTCACTAAGTCGATAATTTTGGATTCATCTGCTAGTCGAGCTTTTACGTTGGCATGACCTTAGCCATTTTTGGCGGGTGGCAGATGATCAATCTTAATCCGATAAAACATCAGATAAGGAAGTGGGCTGCATCTCGGAAGTTGTTTTGCTAATAAAACAGTCAGAAAATAGGGAACGTAAAACTCCGTCAAAATAAACGAGATTCTAGTTGAAAAAATACGCGCTATAACATTTTCGCATTGATCACACGTTTGTAGGATTGCCAGTTGGTTTTCGACGAAAGCAAGTGGAATTCGGTCAACACAAGTTAACTGCGGGGAAAAGTAGGTGAACACTCAGCAACCAGCATCCGGTAGTAGCCATTCTAGGTCACATGGCCAGATGGACGGTTCGATAGGGCTGTTCAGTCACGTGAAGTTACTTGTTCGCATCAGCTTATGTGCACAATAACAACCACAACAAATCCATAATTTCCGCGGATTTTAATCAAGAGGCAGTAGACCTGACCGAGTTCGTATCGTGCAAGTTATCTTACATCTCAACGTAGAGTACAGCTGCAAAACTCCTTTGAAATTACTACATCCTTTACGAAAACCTTTTACTACTCAAGAGCCACAACCACTGTAGAATACAGAGTCACTACTCCACAACGCCTACAACCCTACAATAAATGGTAACAAGAAATAGAGCTCTAATCAATCCTGACAAGCCACTTAACTGCCACGCTTGCTTTGGCCTGTTATTATATCAATCTGTTCACGACACTGAGTGGTTTCCTCTTGTTTCCTTCGTAGGAACACTGGTTGGAGCAGTACCGACCAGTGCACATACGCCCAAGAACATAATCCCTAAACTCCAGGCAAAATGACTTGTACATGTATGTATTCACATGTCTGTAATCCGGGTTGAGTTTACACAGGCAGCATCCGTTCATCGAGTCCTCTGTACAGCCCCTCCCAAGCGCGTCAACATCAATGACGAAGAACATGGTGTTGGGCACGTGGGTCACTGATGATAATCACACATCGTGACCTTAAAACGACTAAAATCTGAGAAGGCCCTCATGCACGAAAGTCGTCAGCACAAGTTCGTGTTTGACGTTGGCATGTTGCAGTCGATCGCGTCCACCACCAAAAAAAACCCGACCGATAACTATAGCTTATTCAGGGAGGAGGGAGCACTTTCACCGCTCACTCGTAGTTGTTACTGTGCGAAACGTAAACGGTCCAAATTTACCAATTGAGTTCATTATCATTTTAATTGTGTACTCCCATGTGCCTACTGAGCACAATAGTGCTTAATGGTACTTGCTAGGCGACAGTATGAAGGCTCATTTATTTGCGGCTGAAGTAGTAAGTTTGGGTGCTGTGTGTGATAGTTTATAAGGCGAACGATGGAGGCAACACAACCCTAGAAGATGCACATTAACTTATGTAACCATCTTACAACGACAGTAACTTTTTGTTGTTAACCGATTATTGTGTATGCCATCCCCAAAACGGATATGAGGTGGTCTTTCTTGGACAGGCATGAATCAACTGAAAAACTAATCTGTGGTGGTTGGCAACCAATCTGTTCATTGGTCCTCATTGTGCAATCAATCAATTAAATTTATCTGCTATAAACCGTGTGCCATAGGCATATTTCTGTCAATGTCATTAACCATTGATGAGTTGAGTTTCGGGGGATTCAATCCTGGGAGGCAGTAGTTGCCGACCCGACTAAGTTTACTAGTTGGTGTTTTCGGACTTCGTTGCCAGGTCATAGACTGTCCACCTCTCGGTCGGCTCCACTCTGCACAGGGCTGGGCAAAAAGAGCTTTCTGAGGCAGACAGTCTTCTGGCATGCGGAGTACATGTCCAAATCAGCGTAACCTATGAAGAGTAAGTCATCTGTCGTCAGAGAATTCCTTCTTCCTCAGACCATCTGCCGTACCTCGGCATTGCTAATCCGATGTTCCCATCAGACCTGGCCAATGCTTCGGAGACACCGGTGCCCAAAACCTGATGTATCCCGTATGTCCTCTGTGCATAGGGGCCACGTTTCTAATTTATAAAGCATTATGGATCGCAGCATCGTAGTGTAAACTCTTCCCTTGACAGACAAGCTCACGTCACGCCGGCGCAATAGGTGCCGGAGGTTGACAAAATCCGCCTTGGCCTTTCCGATTCGAGAAATCATCTAATCGCCAGCCAGTCCACCGGAACTTATAAAGCTGTCCAGATAAACAAATTTATCTACCGCGTCGATTGGCACACCTGTAATCATGAGGTATGGGCTTGATCCCACCCAGTCTTGTAGCAGCAATTAACACTTCACTTTGCAGGTGTGAAGCGCATGCCAAACCGTGCGGCAGAGTTATCCGGGTTATTTAAAATCACCTGCATTTGGGAAGGATCTCAACCAAGGAGAGCAATATCGTCTGCATACTCAGTGTCTGTGACCGAACGTCCCAGGATCATTTCGACTCCCGAGGTTTCAGAGGCAGGCAGGGAAATCTCAAGCAGCATATCAATAACAAAGTTGAATACGAAAGGTGAGAGAAGACAGCCTTGTCTTACACCACTGGACGTTGTGGACTGAGGCGAAAGTTTCCCGTATACTGGTATGCACCCACAGGAGTTCGCATACAGTGCCCTCATAAGGGATAGAAATTTGGAAGGGACACATTTGATCGCCGGACACCGCCGAAGCTTCTCATGATCGACAGAGCTGAAAGCAGATTTCAGAAAAACAATCAACGTGGGACGTTTGAAGCAGTGGCGCTGTTCAAGAATTTGTCTCAATTAGGCGTATGGTCGATGCATGCTCAACCAGGGCGAAACCCAGCTGGATTCTCACGGATCTCTCTCCCGATAATCCATCAACCTGCTCAAAATAATGCCAGAGAGCACGTTAGATGCGACGGATACCAGGCTGATACCACGGAGGTTTTCACATGACGTTCTTGCACCCTTTTTGAAAACTAGGATGACGGTCGAGGAGCTCCATTCGGCTGGTATTCTGTTTTCGTTCCAAATCTTTTGCAGTATGGTTGTCAGACTGTTCACCAGGACCTCACTACCCTCTTCGAAGAGCGCGGAGTGCAGACCATCCGGATCAGGTGCCTGGTCTCGCTTCAGGATTGACTTCTCACGGTGGATTTCGGTTGCTGATGGCGGGTTGGTGTCAATATTCCATTCAGGCCTTCTTGATTCTTCCAGTGGTTGTGTTGAAGGAGACCAACTGAACTGTTCTTTGAAGTGCTCAGCCCACCGCTCATGACGACTGAGGGAGTGAATCGCTGTTACGCCTTTTTCGAATATTGTTTCACTGGCACCTGTCTCGTTTTGACCGGTTGATCGAATCAGTTTAATCAGGGCACGGCTGTTGCCCGCAACGAAAGCCTTCTCCATTTCCTGGGTCTTCGAAATTCACGTGCGTTCTCTGTCATTCTTCAAGCTTCTTATTATCCGGTATTTGAGGGATCTGCATGCGCCATCGCAGTCGCTAGTTGTTGGTATGACCTTTCTGGCAACAATAAAATCTGCCGATCCGAACGATATCCAGTGTTCATTCAGTCGAGTCAGATGGGCTGGACAAACAGTTCTGAAAGCCCAGAGCATTGCTTCTTTCACTCGCCTCCATTCAACCTCCAAGCAATCTTCGTCATCAACATGACTGTGCGTTTCTAGTAGCTTTCTAGCCAGCTCACTCGATACTCTTCAGCTACTGAAACGTGTCAAAGTTGATAAACGGAGATACTCTCCTTTGGAAGGGAACAGACGATGATCTGCACACAACTGAAGAAGCCGCTCCTCATCATCCGTACGCTCAGTATCCACTCCAAATCTACTACCTAACTGTGCTTCTTCCGGACTTAGTGGTCTAACTGGGGCATTCATATTACCGGCCAGGATCACTACATCCGTCCTTTTTGCTGACCGAAGCAGTCGTGACAGAACTTCGTAAAACTCGCCCTTCTCAATCTCAGAACTGTAGTCTCTTGAGGCGTATGCTGATACGACAAACAAACACCATTTACCGCATCAACCTGCGTTAATCCTAATTGGGCCTGACAACCGCACAGCGCAAAGGCGACTGTTTACTGAGATCCAGGCGCTTTCCGCCTTGGGGCTGGGTGCAACTCCCACAGCGTAGATACCACGAGCCATTGCGTCAGGAGCGCCAGAAATCTGAAGGTTGAAATGCGGAACAATCGAGTTCGTCCTGAGCGCCTTGAGGTGCACAACCGAAGTGGGGTCTTATATGCGTGTTTCCGAGACACAACATACACCTATGGAGAGGGAAAGCAGTGTTTCAGCAAGAGATACCTGTTGCCCAATTTAGCATAGAGTACGGACATTAAAGGCTGCCACGTGGATCAGATCTTTTGAGGTTGGGAATCGATTATTTGGGTTTATTTTTCTGGGGGAAGGTTTCATCATCATCATCATCAGCAGCAGCTGTAAAAACCGTGTACTTGTCGTACAGTGGTTGTAGCTGCCACAGTTTCGTTCGCCGATGATTTGGGGAGGTGAGCTGATAAATTGGTGTGTAAATACACCACTGTCAATGGACTGTTAAGTGGGGGGTTGGGAAGGGAGCTATGCATTGAAAGCAATAGCCTGGATACACGAGAGCCACTGAGGGCACGATTGGTCCATGTCTGACAATGTCTCTAACCATTGATGTGGTCCGTCTCGGGGTCCCCATCCAGGAAGACGGCAGTGACCAGCGCAGCTGAGTTTTCTGGTAGTGGCTTTTACACTTCGCTGTCAAGTCATTGTTTGACCGCCTCTGGCTCGTTTCCACCTTTCACGTGGTTGTGCGAAAAGAACCTTTCGAGGAAGTCGGTCGACTGGCATGCGTAGCACGTGGCCAAGCCAGCGCAACCTATGCAGTTTGATCAGTTCATCTATCGAGGGTGAGTTATTCCTCCCGAATACCATTCGACGTACTTCAGCATTGCTGATCCGGTGTTCCCACCAGATTTGGGCAATGCTCCGGAGACATCGGTGGTCAAACACTGAAAGTCTTTTGACGTCCTCGGCGCGCAGCGGCCAGGTTTCTGATCCGTATAGTAATACGGAAGGCACCGCAGCATTATAAACTCGACCCTTGACGGATAAGCTGATGTCACGCCTACGCCACAGGTGACGCAGGTTCACAAAAGCTGCTCGGGCCTTCCCAATTCGGATGGAAATATCATCTTTCGCGAGACCACCGGGACTAATACAGCTGCCCAGGTAGACAAATTTGTCTACTACCTCAATCGGTTCACCCGCAAGCAAGAGGCTAGGGTTCGGGCCCACCCAGTCTTGCACTAGCACTTTACACTTTGCAGGTGTGAAGCGCATGCCGAACCATGAGGCGGAAGGTTTAGACACGGAATACTGGCTGGGAGGTTGGCAGATGGGTTGATTTAACTGCACTGTACAATGGTTGGGGAGGGAATGTGGGAGAAGGCCGGTGAGCGAAGAGCTGCAAGGGCAAATGATACATCACGGTTGCTCAGGCCGGAGAAGAGGGTATCTCATCTTGGGCTTTTGAAACAAAAGTCTGACCCACAAGGCAGTGGGAGGATGTAGGGTTTTGTTCGGGGACCCTGCCGGAGCCAGTGACTCACTAGTCTGACCCACTTGGCTGCATGGGACCGATCTGGCCCGAGGGCGCAGGGAATAAGGCATTACTGGCCCACTTCTGAGGCAGCTACACACAGCAGGTGTCTTTTGAGCAGCACCAGACTCTTTGGTTCTAAAAGTACTTCGACCGTATTGAATAGCGCACCGGCGGTCATGGCCAACCGTTGGGCGATTGAAGTGTGCAGTTCTTGAGTTCGACCTATTCTAATCCGTTCTTTCTCGAAGGAACGTTTTACTGCCTTCAGACTCCTATCGCAGAGGACGGTACGAGTTTACCTCCCGACCGCATCGTAATACGATTGCTCGCAGTACGGAGACTAGGTGTTCTCCGTCGAGTTGCTCCCCGTTGGCCTTTCTTTGGGAACGGAGTTCAGGCCAGCATATTCCGCAGGATCATTGCAGCACAGAAGCTCGACCACCACAAGGTGACAGCTTTAGGTCAGGAGGTAGCTCACTGTGTTGTCAGGGACATCTCCGTAGACCTATTCTTAATGAGTGGCAGAACCATTGCCGTTGGCTGAAACATCTACGGTTAACTCCGCTGTCATGGTCACAGTTACTTCGAAATAATTAATCAAACCCCGAGGCTAAGTTCATCTGGCAGCATTTAAGGTTCGAACTCAAAAACCAACTGAACCGAGTGCACTTCCGTGTACACTGGACTCGCTTTCTAGTGATGTGCGCTATCTCCCTGAAATGAGGATTCAAGACTAAAGGATGGCTGCTGGACTGGCCTCCGCATTGGTTTTTCCTCGCTACTGGCTACGTACCTCTGGTGATCCAGGAGCCGTTGTGGGTGGCTCTTCTTAGGTTGGCACTAATTAAAACCACCGGGCTGAAGAGTCTCAGTTTGAAGGATAGTTGATAGTAGCCATGTGCGGTTCATTTGCGAACGTCCCTGAGAGTATCCCGTAAACAAGCCAAAAATCGCCACTTGTTCTTACGGTAGGGAAGCAACAGTGTTCCCCTCTACGGTTGCTATCAACGATGATGGTGATGCTAAGTGGGAATATATGTATTCAAACTTAGCTGGATACGTCGGTGAGCAAATGACACCGGAGGATTTGTCGAAATATATGTAGCTCGGTTGTGTTTACTGATGGTTGATCAGATGGTAATTGATCGAGCTTGGCAATTGGTTTGCAAACGTTTCGTCCCTAGTCGACGAGACATCGTCAGTGCGCAGTTGAGTGGGTGCCTCTTCCACGCCTAGCTGTGTTTATACAGTTTTTCAAGAGTATCTAATATCCTGTCATGTGATTGGCTAAGTGGTGTATAGCTTTCTTGTAGTATTATTGGCCCAATCGTGATTTGCGCTGCATTGTGGTCTGTATGCATCGTATTCCATTGGTTGGTTGGATGGCTGTTTTCGGGGTGCTTCAGGTCCGTTTCCGATTAAGCCGTTCCCGGTTTGTGTTGCGTTGTGGTCTTTCTTCATTGAATTTGGTTGGTTGTGTTGGAGGTTTCTATTTTTGGTAGTTTCCTTACTTCAGCCTGATTCAGTCTGATTGTTTGTCTCCTCGACTGAAAACGAAACGTTCGCAAACTAATTGCCAAGCTCGGCGAACAGATCAACTACCATCTCATCAACCAACAGACACTGGAGGATGGTGTTCAGTTTGGATTGCTGAAAGTGAGCGACTCTGTAGCGAGCGAACGATTCACAATCGAGTGAGCAATGACGAAGTGTCAAAAGTGTCAGGTAAAAATGATTGATTGATGCTTTCGATTGCTTGAGATCTTTTCACAAAATAAGTGATGTGAACTATGACGATGAGAACCAAGGTCGGCAGGATGTCATGGAGCGATATTTACTCGGAAATAGTGATGGGGAAATCGAAACAAACTGTCAGTCTTCGGCAACAAACAATGATAAAATTACTCATTTGGTCGCAGAATGAATGACGACTTCCCAATGCTCTCTTATGGTCCTCAATTATACGTGAGTTGAGTGGATATCCGCACCAAGTAGAAAGTAATGAAAGCAAAGGGTGGATAACATATCCAATGCGTTCGGTAAGAGACAATCTTCAGACCTTGCGTGTACACACATACATATCACTTCCCTCGCCAAGAATTGTGATGGCTGATCTTTTTTGCAAGCTTGCGAGAACCGCTAACCCCCCTCAAGCTGATCACATCCTATTCAGATTTTTCAAGAAACACACTACCTCATTAGAAGTCTGGCTTGGCGATTGAAAAAATAACCCGTCAAAAATTCTCTTCAGGAAGGCTTTAACCACAAGATAAGACAGCTTTTGTACCGTCCAATCACTATGAACAAAATCAACCGTTTAGATAGTACGAACAGGAAGCGTTCGATGGTCAACCCATCGTTGGTCGTTAAAAGGATACTGAGAAGTGCTTTTGGTGAACTGTGTACCCCGCCATACAACACTATACTCTATTTTGGTATGCAGTTCATTTAAATCATTCATTCACTTAATGTCATGCAGGTACATTTAAATCAAAGGGCTTTCAGCGCTAAAAAGCGATCAAAATAAAAAGTGGCATAGCATTGGTTCTAATATGAGAATGGTCGCAATATCTTCAGCGCGGATGCAATCCAATGAACAGGGCCCAGTGAATGTGGTTAGGTTGCACCATCACCTAATGAAGATGAATGACCAAACGCTCCACGTGTACCCACCACATAAACCCAACCAGTGTCTGAGAAATTTTCGCGTTTCTGACTTGGAGCTATTACAGTTACCTTGTATCACTGGATAGGATGATAAGGCATACAGCACCATCGTCGATATTTCACGGATGAGTCGAAAACAGCTTGGGGAAAACAACAGAGATTGGAGATTGCTCAGGTTTGCTGCACCTACGGGTATTATTTTCCCGGTTTTGGATAAATATGGAACCAATGTATAAGTTCAGCCAAAAAGCACCAAACTGCCTGAACCTAACAGTTGAGGCAGTTCAGGGGTGGGGGCCACTGATAAAAACACAGGTACAGGGGAAACACTATCAGAGAATTGGCAATTAGGTTGGCAAGTAAGGTTCATGTGGCATTCGCTTTCAGAATCCCTAGGTTGGCGAGTAAGGTTCATATGGCATTCGCTTTCAGAATTCTCACCGGAAACCCGACTATTTTTAATGACGCCGTCCCATTTCACAGAATCCCTTGAATCAGACGCTGCATGTCCAGGATTTGTGAGCAATTTGGTTTTGCACCTGAGTTAAAATTAGCTATGAGTGTGATTAACGTGAATAGTCAGATAACTGCTCCCAACTGTTAAAGATACTCACGAAAAAAACGAAAATTACAAAACCGTGAATCCGCAGTTTTCAGCTCAAAGGTCCAGGGCCCCATTGCAGAGCCAATTGTCATCTAGTTTATTGTAAACCTCCACGTGCCGCAACATTGAGTAATCCTTACGAAATGTGTGTACGGTAGTTTTCGTATGCGTGAACGAATATAAGTTAAACAACCTTACTCAAACATGCGTCATCAGGGACCAGGGCATTCCCAGTCTCCTTGATTCGTTAACAGCGTATGCGAGGCTTTCGACAAAACACCATCAACACACAAAGCCATCGGAGGGAAGGAAGGACAGAAAAACAAGACAGATGACGAAGATTGCTGAAGAGAGAGGTGCTACAAGACAATATCGTTAGCTGAAAAACCAGTTATTATGAAGCAAAATCAAGAGAATAACCACAAACAATAACTGAAGAGAAACACACACGTTATGCATGGACTTGGAACCAACCCTCTAATACTGAGTTGGGGAACACTGCGGACCCGCACTGATTAAGCTCGCAAAAGTCTCACCATCATACGAGAAGACGTCATCAGTGAGTACTGATGGTGTCTCTTCGTATGGTGATCAAGCGTTTGCAAGTCAACTGCCAAGCTCGGCGAACAGAACAACAACCGCCTGATCAACAACCAATAAACTCACCCGAGCTAGTAATATTTAGACATTACCAAAAGCGTCTTTGATGTCGTAAGGCGTCAGTACACTACATGCTGGGCTTGAAATCCTCAAAGACTAATACCCAGATCTCGCACTTATTTGACCTTATTTAACTGAACCACAACTGCCTCCGTGTCTGAATCGAGCCAAGCAGACTCTTCATCGTTATTAGTGAGAACCTGACTTTTCAACTAGAGCAAGTGTTCTGGTAGCTCCCGTTCGCCTTGCTTTCCCACAAAATTCACGTCATCCATGCACAGATAGTGATGGCAGTTAAGCCATGCCGCCACATCTTTGATAATACGAATGAGAGTGGACCAAGTTACACCATCATTGAGGAACTCCACTGTTGACAATATCACCCTAAGGATTTATTTCGTTCAATTCCACAACAAAACTGCGACCAAAAGTAATTGTGTGAGTAAACCGAGGGGCAACGGTCATCATCAACATCATCCTCGACAGCACATCAGTGATCAATCGATGCTCTGTTGCCGTACAGCGGTAAATTATATGGAAGATATACCATGGAAAAAATGAATGGAGAGAAGGAAAAGAACTGGTGCTAGCCTACTACAAGCATTCCAAGGTGCGTACAGCTCAAGATACTGACCCCAACAATCAGGATAGAAAGGGATAACAAGAACGCCATTGACATAGATTAGCAGCTATGACTAGCAACGTCACTAGTTAAAGATAGAGAGGATTACGTGAACTCCATCCTGGAGGGAGAGATCGCTTTCATACTACTCGTCCAACTCTGCAGATACAAAGAGCTGATTGTATTCAAAAACCTCCAGAAGATTCCTCAGTGTTCAAGTGTATTAAGGAAAACAGGCCAGTCAATAGAGTCAAATGTATATTGGAAACCCAGGGACACCCAATATGTAAGTCACTTATACGTAGGCGTTGTTCTAGCACCTAACGGAGTGTGAAGGTGTTGTCAACGCCCTACCAGGCCAAAATTCTGCTTGCTGCTTTCAAGCTAGCGCTTCATGCGACATCACAAGACAACGAAGGACAAGTGGCGCCAAGTCTGGTCATAACTGGGGTCAAGGTAAATCCCTTGTGATTACCACATCACCCCAAGCACCTTTTCTTGGAAATATGCGCAATAATCGACTCGCCTCAGTTGTCTGAGAGTCTCCTTTCCCCAGAACAAACCAGACAAACGCTGACTGAAGACCTTATCAACTTCCTTGAAAAGTGTAAATGGGAGGTCATTCGGACCAGGAGCTAGTTGGTGCTTAAGAGATATAAGGTCATAAACCTGAGGTCAAAAGAGGTTCTCCGTTTACTATCCAATGTTCCAGAACCCCAGTGAATAGCAGCAGGTGGACGTGAAAATTGTCGTTCAAGGTTTTCGACCCAACGACTGAAGCGTCCTCCCTTAATAAGGATAATCGCAACAGTTGGGTCCTCGGTGATTTCGCTCCAACACGGTTATCAGGCATCCGTCGCACGGATTGACTAAAGTCATCTTCAGAACGGTTAACTGATTCAACCGATATCCTGTCTGATATCCTGCGTTTTGGTAAGCTGACTGTACCGTCCTTCTTGTGGGCTCTTTCGTGAACTGTGCAGGGTTCGCAGAACTGGACCTCCTCTTAGTGAAATCATGCTATCTTCTACTAACTTGGCGGTTATCAGTGGAGCGTCCAGCAACCTTAGCCCTGGGTACTCTCCTTAAAGCATTATGAACAACAAGTTTGAAACTAACCGGTCTTCGGTCACTTGTCGATCTTTTACTAACACCCTAATGAATCGGTACAGTGATGGCTTCTTTCCAGTTCCGCCTATTATAGTTGAGCGTCGTCGCCACCAATTCTCTAGGAGTCATAAGTATAGCCATATCTCAAAATCGGAATGAGTTTATCTCCTCCGTTGTATCCTTATTGAGTAATCACTCATCAGGAGCTCAAATAACGTATCAAAGCTTACAGTAACCGTAGTGGAAAGGGATGAAAAGCCAGTAAAACCATGAGCAGAGACAGCAAACGATGAAAATAAAAGCCCAAGCAGTGGAGTGAACCTACCTCCGTACTAAGTCCGATTGTATTTTACAGAATTTTTCCTTTTGTTCGACGATGGATGACCATTCCTTCAACAAGGCGTTGATATTCCCGCTCGATTCGTGAGCTGCAATTAGATAGACAGAAAAAACAATGACCGCTGTTTATCAATACCATTTTGGAGTAGTCTTTAGCATAGCATCATTCTAGTAATAAGAGTGGTATATCATGTTGTTCATATGCAAATGGATGAGAACGAAATGCTATCGGAAGTACAGTGATCCGCGGAAGGCGTGCACCCTCTGGAACGCTCCTCTTGTAGGCGATTTCCATTAAGACGTCGGTTTGAAGCCTATTTCCGCTCAGCTGCAGTGGACATCACCTGGTATGAAGGAAGTTAAATTGCGTAGTAGTTACACTGAATTAGCACATACGAAACTTGATAATGTCACCGTGTAGAACGAGCAAGAGTAAAAATCGACCGTCCTCGAAACCAATCACTTTGCCGCGTGAAATTGACGATGCTTGTGCTTCACCCTACTGGCTACTGCCTAGTACTTGCCTGCGCACCACTTCGTTGAGATTGTAGACGTTGGCTGATTTTTGCAATGCACTTAAGACCGTGGTAACAGTATGTTTAAAAGTTTCGGGTCTCAAGATCGGAGACATGGGGTTTCATAGCCAAAAAACAGCGTGGTTCTCACCGCCGTCTGGTATACACAACGCTTAGTGCCAGGAGGAAAGTCGTCTTTGACCACGAAGATAACTTGATGAACTTATATGGCTTTAGGCTTTATTATGCATACATTACCTTCATTCGCCACGGCATAGCCAGAAACAATTCGGCTGTCAAAATACGTGGACCTATACACACACACACACACTCACGTTCCTCTTCCTCATATGTAACAGATTAATGGAGGATTGGACGGCTTACAGTAAGTCTTTAAACCCTGGGGATATGAAATGAATGCAAAAAGGGACTAGTCCAGGCATTCTACTTGATTATGAAATATCACTCCTGTTTAATGTGGGTCATGTGGTTCAACAGGTGCATTTTCTGTAATTTATTCGAGTTGTCCTGAAATGTGCGATCGATGGCATCAACAACCATACTGTGCAATGAAGAGGAGAGAGCAGCTCTGACAAACTGCACTGGAAGGAAGTTTCAATGATTGGTCACTGCAATCATCGACACGGTCGGAATAGGTGAACTGATAATGAATAGACGACATCCCTGGAGAAGTCATCTTTGACCGAGTATATGAAGGAGGACCAACTTAGTTACCTAGTGAAAAGGGGTTCGAAGGACTGCGATCATTTGTCGGTTATGCGTGTGGCGCGTGAATTAACTTGATGAAAACACTCCCGACCTGGTCAATGGCTTATTTCCACTCTCAGGCTTGCATTCTGTGAGATGAATGTCGATAACGCAATAAAGCGGAAACTGGAATGTAGGTCTCAGACCATTTTCTGTACGACTGGAGCAGAAGCGTAGGTATTCAATTACCAGGAAAGATGTCTTGTCTCTGGCGCCGATAAAGACAGATTAAACTCAGAAATAGCGCCGAAGTGAAGGGGGTGAAACTGGGATGGCATAGCGAAGGTGAGTAAACAAAAGAGCGTCATCGCTTCCGTCATCAAGCCAGAACCCTACAGATCTTCAGCTCTTACTTAGATGAGTCTCTAGCTCTTATTCTCGCAGAACCAGCTGCAGTGAGTCGTCAGTGTGATACCCACTAGGTATTTCAGTTAATACTGAATGCTGTGCCCCTGTATTACGAATATGGAAATCCCACATGTATGCAATTCGGGGAAGGAATTGGTAAATCAAACCCGTAAAGTGCTCCACCTCCCGCACAAAGTGCTCGGTTTTACAACCGTACACCATCAACATCTTCGACAGGATAGCACCAGTGTCTGAACACTGATGCTTCGTTACCGTATACAACCGTGTATAGACGCTGTAGCCATGCATTGTGAACCATGTATTGTGATGGCTCAGAGTACAGTCAGAAAACACCAGTTATGTGAGTTTACTTAACCTATTGTATTTCAGCAGGGTCTTAACTAAGCAGCATGACATCACTTGTGTGTTCCAAGTCAGAGAAGTCTTCTGGAAATAGCTGGACTCCCGAGGCAGTAGACAGTTCAAATGATTGCTCCGTAATCCCTTAAAATACGAAGCAGAAAATAAACGACGAGGACAAACCTGTCGGGCAACAACCTTGAGAGTGAACTCGGGAGGAAATTCCCCACAAACCCACGAACTTCCAAGGGTGTTGGAGTATGGTAAGCGGAGTGAAATGAAGATTTTGTGAACATATTTGTTAGTTGGGCAACATCATCTAAAAGATCGATCATAAGAATCAAACGTTGATTTTAAAGCGAAGAACGATTGTTGGTTGACGAAGAATGGAAAGATGGTCAATGCCTCCACTAGCTGAACGGAAACCTGCGTAATTTTCAAGGATTTGCTGTCTTCAGACATTGCTGTGTCTTCACAAGATGATGCCAACCTGCGTAATTTTCAAGGATTTGCTGTCCTCAGAAATTGCTGTGTCTTCACAAGATGATGCATGAGAGAAATTTTCAGGTAAATGCAATTATACCGACACTCTTAAGGTATCTGTATCCCGTTCTAGTGGCTGGAAGCTGTCCTTTTCTTTGGCACCTTTGCTTCTTCCATATGCAACTCATCAGACTTTTAACCTCGCGCACACGCCAGTGAGTGGGAATCTGAACCAGATGCCTTATATTTTTTCGAAGGTTTGAGTTCCTTATGAACTTCCTATATGGAGGGAGCTGAGCAGTTGCCATTCATTAGCTTCACGGACGCCGACATTGGTATTGACACTGGTGCATCACTGATAAGCAGTTGACATTCTATTTCACAAAAATCGCTGGTGTCAGCAGTTTTGGGGGTGGAGGGCCAAAAGAACCTACATTCTGCTTTGTTCAACATTGCTAACGAGGTTTGTGAATTGAAAATAGGACCGTATTTTTTTTACAAACTATCTGTGTTGGACTTTCGAATGAGCAGAAATAGAAGACTTCCGGTAGCGAAAGCCTTTTCCATTTCATCGGCTTTTGGCACAAATCCCTCGCTCTCGGCTTTGAAGCTCAGGGTCAAGTGTATCCTGAAGAACCATTACGCAGCACCAAACTTCAGCCATCGACAAGAGAGCATAGCACTTAGGTATTCGCAAAAAAAAGCAAAACTGCGTTGTGGTTTCGGGTAAGCCACTAAAGGACTGCGGTCAAGGAATCAAGGAGATTTTTCCACGCGTCAATAGGTCTCCGTCAACCCACCACAAACGGATTGGATCTTATCGTGGTGTGTCGGTTCGCTTATCTCTATGACCTATTCGGCCGTACTGAGCGGCCACGAAGCTCCACATACCGCAGCACCACTCTTTCAAAGGTCCCACGTTTTTCGATTTGTTTTATCTGGAAGCTCGAAGCGGGAAGGCCAGCCTTTGGGAGCTTCTGACACCTATGGTCCCGGTGTGATGCCATTATTTTGTCTGCCTCATAGAGCTATATCTGCCCAGCTCTGTACTGAGTGGGAACGACTGAGAGATGGATAGTTTATGTTGTGGCAACGATGTAGGAGGGCAATAACCAGTAAACTCGATCGGGTCGACAACTGTCCTATGGGAACCCCGGGGCTCAACCCATCAAGGGTCAGTGACATTGGCATAAATGGTTCAATCACGAAGTCAGTGGCGCTTTTGCATCAAAACCATTGCCTTCAATGCGTGGCTGCCCGATTTCCCATTCTCTAAAAAAACTGTTCAGCTGCGACACCCTTTCCGTGTGGGTGTGGATCTTAATGCTTGGGCAGATCCCCACGTTCTCTCGCTTACCGGTGGTAGAAACTGTGGTAGTTGAAACCAACGTGTCTTCAGTATATTATTTATGGGGGCGTGGTTGCTCAAGTGGTTACAGCGCAAATTTACTGACCGGAAGGTCCGTGGTTCGAACCCGAACTCTGCCTCTCGAATTCCTCTGTCTAGGCTTAGGCAACTTGGCAGTATTCCAGTCCTCGTGCTTCCTTCGGGTGGCGTGGCAACTAGGCTGATAAACTGAAGCCAAATGAACTGTCACACCAAGCTGGTCAGTGGACAGAGGTTTCCTGGTTCTTCAGTTCGGGGATTGGAGCCTGGAAAGCGATTTGTTGTTTAAGAACTTTCTGCTACAAACCTAGTACGCCGGCGCTCAGCCGCTGTCATACGGCCAGGGTTTTGAGCCAAACGATTGTTGATTCCCTTAATCACATTCCTCTCTGTCTGCGATTCTTCCTGGCCTACTTTATTCATCAGAGGGATAGCTCCTGCGTGTCGAGGGCCTTTGAAGGCTCTGAGTTCGACCACCGGTAGCTCCGAAGTGTTATGCAGGTCTGGTGGGAACATCAAATCAGTAACGCCGAGTAACGTCAGAGGATTTTCCTGAAAGTGCACCCTCCATCGATAGATTCAGCTGGTCACATTCCGTAGGCTGCACTGGATAGGACATGTAATCCACAGGCCAGCGCTTGACTCGTAGAGCGTTGTTTGCCCAGCCATGTAACGGGGCGCTCAGTTCATGACCTGGTAACGAAGCAAGAAAGCCCTACCAGTCAGTCCAGTGAGAGTGGTAACTACCGTCTCTTCGGATAGAGACCGCGGGAGGAGACAAACCAGTGGTTAGTAACCCTGACAAATATGATTGCGTCACGCAGCCGATAGCGGTCCTGTCCCAAAGCTATATAATCACCGCTTATGCATGTTTCAAGGTATGTGAACCGACCAACTAAACCAAATTTTTTCACTCTGAATTTTCAGAGGAGCCCAAGAGAATGAGAAATACTGGAGATTGTCTTCTGAAGGTGCAAAATTTATGCCAAAACATGGGATCAACTCCGATATTCTAGCTAAAGTGCACTGCGCGGACAGATGTCCATCAAACAGAACTATATCCATATGAGCTAAATCCGTTGATCTCTCTCGGGGCGTGACTTCCTTACCTGGACTCACGGTCCCTTGGAGTGTGCCCTCCACGAAAACGTCGACGACAGAGAGAAAGGACAAGTCTGATGAATTCCACTAATTGCCATGAAGCTTCTAGACAGGTCATTGTACAACCTAACCCAACTGGAGGTACAGGAATGGAGGACAAAAAGTCATCTACAAATCCATCTGGTCAAGAATAATTAGGAGCCGATCTATCCGCATAGTCGAAAGCTCTTCTGAGGTCGACATACAGCGCGATTATTGGTTGTTTGTACACGTGACGATCCTCAATTACTTGAAGTACTGTAAAGATATGATCAATGCTTCCTCTGCCAGACTGGAATCCTGCTTGATGTTCTCGGAACTGCGTCTCACGTGCCGACGACAGACCTCGCAGTATCAGAGAAGCTATTAACCGTATTGCGACAACCGTGAGACTTATACCCCTATGGTTAAATTAGTCGGTTCGGGTACCTTTTTTGAACACGTGTACGACCAACGAATGGCTTCAACTCCCTGGAACACGTTCTTGTTCCAAGGTAATTAAGAACAACCTAGTCAAAGCGGAACACAAGGATTCTCGTCCATTCTTGAACGCTGGGGGAAACACATTTGGTCCAGCAGCCCGATAGCGCCTCAAGGCAAAAAGACAATAGTGAGGGGATTTAAACTCAGATCACGGTTCAAAATGATCGGGTCGAATGAAACACATAGGTACAGTGACAGAGGGCGGACTAAATCGAAAATATTCCGCCCAACGATCTACGCTGGGGGCTCGAGATAACTCAGTGGTTAAGGTGATAGCTTACGAACCGGAAGGTCCGTATTTCGAACCCAGCCTCAGTATCTCGACTGCTCCTGTCTGGTCTTGGGCAACCTTGCATTATCCTAGCCCTCGTGCCCCCTTCCGTTGGCGTGGCAGCTAGGCACCGAAAGGGCGTTACAGCTGAACGATTCCTCTAGACGCTGATCTTTATTATGCATCACATTCCCAATATTATCTTCGGTTAATTGTCATGATGAGCGATCAGCTGCAACACCGTTTCGGTGCATAGCTACCATACCACCTGTAAGAAGCATGAGGGCTGAGATACTGCCAGGATGCCCAAGCCTAGACAGGAGCAGTCAAGATGAAGAGGTTGCGCTCTAAACCACGGGCCTTCCAGTCATGCCTCAACCACTCAGCTGACTTACGGAAGGCCTTTTAGGTCCTGTGTTGTGAATTAGTTGGAACAGCTTTCACGCATACCCAGCCGCATTGGTCTCTTTCATTTCTTGAGCCCTCCAGCTCCACGACGCACACACGTGATATATTTTGGCTGTCACCCAGTGGAAGTTCGTACGGTATAGGAAGAGGGTGCTGTAGGCTCAACAACTGTATTTAAATACTGTATTAGAGTTTCAGAGGTTCAACAGACGTCAACCGACAAAGTATCTAGAATTCACTCAAGGGTTCCTGGCTGTGTGTGGGCTAATATGTTGCCAGGACGCCCAAGCCTTGAAAAGAGGGCGCTTAGGGTCCTAAACCAAATTCCTTTGGTCCGGATGTCTGACCGTAACGGTGAATGGCCTGAGACCACTCGAGTAGCCCATATTTCGAGGAACAACTCGCCAAACTTGTTCCGACCGCCAACCTGATGGCCAGGAGACCATGTTTATCAAACCGTTATCTACTGACCAACCTGATGAGAACGACTCTGTGAGTGCTGCACGACCAACCTCCAACACGACTCAAAGGGTTACTGACGTACGCAAACTATCATGCCATAAAGTCCACTCTCCTGACGATGGACCATTTCGGACGTCGAGAAATTGGAGAGTGTAGGACATATGCAAAGGAGGCAATGGCATGATCACTTAGTTTGGGAAACTACGCAGCTACTCATTAGAGGCGATAGCTTTGATGTAAGAGCGCCACTGACCCCATGATTGAGCCATGTTTGCCAGTGTCATTGACCACGGTTGAGTTGAGTCCTGCGGTCCCCCCAGGATGCGGAGGTTTTCAATTCGACCGGGTTTAATGGTTAATGCCTTCATACTTCGTTGCTAGAACACTGTCAACCTCTCGGTCGTTCTCACTCAGCAGAGAACTTGGAGAAGAGAGCTGTGAGCTGGACAAAAACAAAGTGACATCACGCCGGGGCCTGGGATGTCGGAGGTTGGCATAAGTTACTCTGGTCATCTCGATTCAAGAAGTAATTTCGTCTCCAGTCAGCCAGCCGGAAATGAAAAAACTGTCCAGGTAATCAAACTTATCTACCACGTCGACCATATGGGATGTAAGTATATGTTCGGGCTTGATCCCACTGTCTTGTAGCACTTTACACTCTGCAGGTGTGAAGCGCATACCAAACCGTACGGCAGAAGTACTTAGGTTATTTGAAATGACTTGCATCTTTGGAGAATCTGACACAAAGAGAACAATATCGCACTCATACCTGATAGTTGTGAGCATACGCCCCGGGGGGGACTTTGATCCCTGAGGTTTCAAATTTACTGCACCTTAAGTCCTTGACCCACAAGGCAGTGGAACAATGTAGCCTTAGTTCGGGAGCAGCCTTGCTCAGGAGGCAGCGAGCAGTATGGTATTATTGGGAGGCTCTGGCCAGAGTCAGTGATTCAGCAGCCTGACCGCTAAGTAATGAGTGTACTTCGAGGGCGCGAGGATTAGGGAATAAATACCCTACTTCACAGGCAAATGCACGCCAAGAATTCGTTTGAGGTTACAGCGAGCTCCTGGAAAGCTATTTTTGCCGCACCGGATAACTCACAGCTGTTAACCGTTAAGCAATCCGGGTTTGTGGTGTTCCAAGTTTTTCCTAGGGAGAAGGCAGCATAGCTGTTCAAATAACCATGACCATACTGATCATCAGGGGGGCACAGATCAATTCCTTCATAACGCAGTCGGAGATGACAGCACTAATTTACCTTCAGACCATCATGTAGTACGCTCACTCGTAGCAGACAGGCTTGCTTCCCTTTATTCGACTGCCAGCCTTTGAACCCCTAGCATATTCGAGTAATGAGGAACAAAGTCGTAGAAAGTACAACCCGCCGTGTTATTGCAAACCTCGAACCCGGTCACCACGTCAGTGTTACCTATTAGCAAGGTGTCACAGATAACTCAAAGTAATCTCCAGGTTGCTTCGAGGTTCCAAAATCAACGAATGAAATAAACGTCTGGTGGTTGCTTCGATATGTCTTCAATTTGAAAAACCGCGTGAAACATGTCACTGAATGAAAGCAAATTCGAATGACCCAGTGTAAACGCACCTACCTTGGGTTATTTGCATTTGCAACCTGCGGGCTTGACGCTCCAGCTCTGCGATGTGTTTGTTTGCGGTGTATAACCTTTCGTGAATCTCAGAGTAACTCATGCAAATCTCCGACGGATCACCTTTGATGATACGTCTGCCGGGAATAGGTAAAGGAGGTGCTTGCCGCTTCATAATCATTGATCGTGTTTCCATGACATACGGAGCCTCATGTTCTCGTGGCGTATCTGCAGATGACGCACGGTGGTTCGCTGATGACACTGTCGAAAGTGTGGCTAACGGGTCATGAGAGGATGCAGTTGTGACATCTACAGGAGCTGAAACGCGTAGTTTGCTATGGTTTGCTGTGCTTAGGGAAATCGGAGGAAGAGGGGCTGACTTCTTGCCTGGACGAGAGAAACGAACACTGTCTGAACTAGGGGCGCACAAGCTGGTTGGTACAGACGTGTTTGGGAGTGATGAAAAACTATATGATTCACGAACTTCCAATGAGTGTTCGTGACCTGAAACTCCAGTGTGAGCATCAGCTGCACAGTTTTTATGATTTAAGGATGGTTCCTTACGTGTGAGTCCAACTTCGTGCATTTCATCCAGATCGTCCTGTTCACAAGAATCGAACGGATTTAAGCACTTGGGATAGCAAACCTCATCCGCTGCAAGGGTTACACGACTGGTCTTGCTGCGACAAACTTCAGGGACTGTTTTACACTGAGTATCTTGCGTGTGATTGTCAAACGGCGTAGAAAGTGGATAGTAGCTGATGTTTATTGCGCTGAAGCGATGGGATTTTGAGCTGAAGCCATCTTTATTATCCACACACGGAGTTTGTTTCAGTGTCGCTGCAGCAAAGGGTGAAGCCACCGTAGAGCGCACTGGTGAAGGGGAATTCGAATAGCATGGGCTCGACTTAGGGGATACTGATTCGTCTGATTCACTATCAGGGTTGAGTGTAGGATCTCTGTTGACAGAAGGAACACCATGATGACCATACTCCGGGACAGACAGTTTCTGAGTACAAGATACCGCAGCTGCGCTCGTCTCACACACTGAGGGAACAGCCGATTTGTCTCCGTCCTGAAAATAAGAGCTGTGAGAAAAATTGACTACCTTGTGTGAATGCGTCACATCGGTCAAACATGTTCGTGCTTTTGTGTTTTCTGGACAACAGTGCAATTTCTGTGGGACACGTACGGGAGGGCTCGCATATACAACTTCAATCGGTTGTTCGGTCATCAGTTCTTCACTTAGTGGCCTGCGAGTTAAGGCTGGGCGGTGCGTCTCTGATCTGGTGACCACTACAAGTGGGGCCTACGAGATATATGTACAGTAAATGAATACAAACCAGAAATCGTTCCTTCAGTGATACCAGATCATCAACGGCGGAACCATTCCTAAATTTAGATTTGTTAGTAAATGTAACATACTTGACTGTATCTGGTGCACACTGAAAGACCGACGCAAGCGATTTCACTTTATTCCCTCTTGCACATTGTGCAGATAACCCCGTTTCTCGTCTAACACGACAAGTATTACCATCAACCGACATCAAATTTCGATCGTCGCATTAATTTAAACTGACGCTTGGAGAAAGCGCCTGTGACCTAACGCTTCAGGTCAGCTCTGAGCCCCAGATTCGAAGGCATCAAAGTTTAATGCACAAAATCCACTTAAGTCCCAAATCCATCCATGGGAACTCATGGGACAGATCTAAAAACGATCCATGCAACCTCTTATCATCTGGACTGGTCTTTTTATTCCTCTCAACACGGTTTCCTGCAACCCATTTTTCGGCGATATCTCGTCCGTCGCTGAGCACAAACGGAGGCTGGATTGCAACTTTGCTTGCTCGACGATCCCGCATGACTAAATTGTAGACGTTTTGGGAACGTCAAGCGTCCCCGGTTCATCATGTTGCTGTGCAGCGTTATGCACGCGCGTTTGTGCCCTTGTGTACGGTTCCGCGGGGAAATTTTCCACTCAGTTCAGAAGTGGGAGTATCCAATTGTTAATCCACTTTACACGCATTATTCATCAGTTTCACTGACAAGTTCCCACCCATCATTCCTTGGACCTAAGCTGGCAACCTGTTCACAGCCACTTTACTTTGACCGTTGTGATTACTTTCTGTCACTCGTGAGTGTTTTCTGCTTTGATGCCTTTCTCTGTCGGTTATTTATTTGTCTGCATTGAAGACGAATATGTAGTCTTGTTGTTGCTTTTTCTTTTGGACGTCTTCAACATAGAGTTTAGCATTGTCGATTTTTTCGATTTTGGCATCGTTCGTTAGTGTGCGTGATTTACCAACCTTTAGGCTTGAAAGTATGTTCGGGAGACCCGTAATCCCTGTAGATTTTGACTGAAACCCGCTGCTGCTATCAGCGAGAATAAACTTATCCCCGCAATATAAAGTCTCTGTACGCATGAACCTCGCCTGGGTCCTTCGAAATTCATTACCGCTTTCCCAGTTCGTAAGTCTAACAGCTCCCGACCGGATCGAGCCTTGAGGCGTCCACTGGTCTCAACAAGTGTTATCCGGGACCACTTATTGCGTTTGCTGTTGCACTTGCTTTTTCACGCAAATCATTTTTCTCCCGTGCTTCTTTTTCGAAGTTTATTCTACCCCCTTAAAACGCGTTATCGTGCATTCCGTACGTAAATTAACTGACCACCTTGACCCACGCCACTACTGTCGCCCAGCCTCACAAGTAGCCTGTAAGTTGATGGGTGTATCTAACGTTTCGCTGCTTCAACAGTCTCCGCCTTGGTTAACCCGGTGGTATACCATCACGCTTCTATATAACCAATTATGTCATGCTTGTCCCTGGCCCCACAAGCATGGTTGAACCAACGGCATGCAATCCTTGCACTTTCTTCAGCATTCTGATGGTCTTTTACTGGGTTTTCAACAATAAATTTATCGGCATTTAGGAAACACTTGGCGTCACCTGCTCCCCGCCTTTGGTAATCGGTCTGATCATCCTAAAATCCTATCAAAGCTCTCGTTTTGTCTCCTTCTGAAGACACCTGGAAAATTCGGTGCTCCTATTCAACCCTCGTGGAACTCACGCTCCTCTTTTGCCAGGTTGCTGTTGTAGGTCCCAAGAAATGGTGCAGTGATTCGGTCTGGTAAGAAAGCTTACTGATAAGTGATAGTAATGTTCCCCATCGAAGCTACCCTAATTGAAGGCGCTTAAGCTTTACATGACTTCTAGTGTTAAACTTACAATCCATCCTTTAAATTGAGCTAATCACCACCCCGTTAGCTTCGTTGCAGTCTCAAAGATTTGCGCACCACGATTTTTTGCTTTTCCAACCATGGAGATTATGTGATTTTGTGTTTACCCTAAGACAATCAGGTGGCACTTATCCGTCGCTGATTAACACCTATTGCCTCCTGCAGCCCTTTTTGTTGCCCAATCCCTTTCCCAGTCACTTTAGTAAAATCTCAATCAAGCTTAAAGCATTTTGGCTTAGTTGAGGCAGTCTTTTTTAAATGCGCGCAAGACAAATATAATAATTCCCTCGCCTTGTTACCCTTTTCGTCCAGGAAGGCTATAGTAATATCCGGGCGGCTATGGATCTCACAGGACGATTGCGACTACTAGATTATACGCAGTTCGTAGCCAGTAGACAATAGGAGCAGACAGATGTGGGCGGCAGACGATGTATCGAGGACTGAGGGGGACTGGTTCTAAAAACAACGGGTTAGTAAGCATCGTAAATTAGGCGAACGTACAATCAATAATGACGCAATCGGCGGGAGCGGAAAATAGTCAATGAAGCGGCAGGGACTTCTGCAAGCAACAACAAGTAAGCACTAAACGATGTACAAACATACATATACGGGCAGTCTGTCAGTGTGAGTTGGCCGTATAGGGTGATAACGGCGCAGAAACAATCAGTACTTTTGGGAGGTAAAGGGACTGTCTTTCGGTCGGTGGTGCGACGCGGTAGCTCACCAAAAGCTGTCTGGGAGATGTAGAATACAGATAATACGAAAATGGAGTCTTTCCGGCGTCAGGTTGGTGTAGTGGCCAGTGCACCTGCCCGCCATCCGGGGAAATCTGAGTTCGATCCTCGGTCGGTCCGTTTTTCTGTTGGAGCAGACGCTCGAGAATAGGTACGACTGAGACGAACTTGCAACCAATGACGGACGGACTACAAATATTGACGTCAGTTACTGAAGAACAAGCAGACCTTAAGTAGGACCGAAACACTGGGAAAACCAGCAGCGAGAAAAACAAAACGGCGTCAAAATAAACGGGCGTAAGTTACGTTACTCGTGAGTATTCAGAACACAAGGAAAATTACCGCTGATCGCCGTTGACTCACATGGGGAATCAACAGCTATCCTGTCCTAATATTCGCCAGATTACCGGCATCTCGGTGGTGCCCGTTCCATACCGTCCTTGTATTTTAGAATGACCCATTATTCAGACTGTTTAGTTCAGCCCACATTATTAACCTTATTCACGAAATCAGAGGGTGAGGCAAAATACCGGGTCAGCGTTAAAGTCCTTGTTGAAAAGAAGAGGTCGCAGGCTGTGTTGTGGAGTTGGCATTAAAAAGCAGATGCAATCCCCTTCAAATCGCTCTCAAAAGATGGGCCACCAGCGCTCGTTTAAGATCCGTCGGCTTCTCGTCCTTCGTTTTGTTCCACCCTAGTGTCCACACCCAATTGTTCATCATCTCCCGGGTGTCCCGTATTCACATGAGGGCTGGTAATCGTGGCCCTGTCACACGCCCAGTGAACTTATACTTTGTTGAGCTTTATTCAACACTTTTAGTGGTACATACCGTATATTCTCAGCAGCTCTTGGAGTCTCCTTGGTACTCATTGGTCGGCATTCACTAACTTGAAGCTTCCTTGCGTCCTATTCCTTCATGGACTGCTTATTGCCACCGGAAGCCTACCTTGAGCTCCGTATTTTAACTCCGCCCGTTTTACCGGTGGTATGTCAAGACTATCTGGGCTCTCAGTTCGTAAGATAAGTCGCAAAGGCAGTCATACCCGGATGGCCAATTTCACAGTTCAGCCTACCACATGCCCTCAAAAAGGATTTGGGAAACCTTGCAGTAGCCTAAGTTATTAGGGGAGCCGGTGAAGAAGGCACGTATTTGGGTCTATTAGTCATGAAATCTAATTGCACTCATTGCATTCCGGAAAAAACAGAGAATAAGTTATAAAAATGTTTAGGCCTCTGTGCACGATTGATCCGTCTGGCCCAATATAGTTTCAGGTGTGGTTTACATGAGTGCTTTTTAAACCTGATGCACGTTAGCATTTTGGCCGAGTTTAAAACCAGAATTCGAGGTTGTATCAGGTGAACTCATACAATGGTTGCGCTCCGTATTAAAAATCGGCCGATTATCCAATTCAGTATAGAGCCATGAAGTAAACCGGAAATACGGGTGGGCAGAAGGCGATTGACAGCTAGTCCCATTGATGTTTCAACATCATGACAACAGGCCAACACTCGCCGGCAACATATTAACCATATTGGACCCACTAACTTACGTTCCTGAAAGCTCCCGACTTTTGCTGGTTAGATTGTAATACAAAGAGACCAGTGACAACTACATGGCGAATAATTTTGTGATGCGCAGACGTTAACGCAATTTTGTGCGTGACAAGGCCCGATAAAACGACGCTTCGAAATCGGATAACTGGTGGCTGCGTTTTTGACGGCCCAATGACGACTCTGTGTGACTACCGTAGCTCACCTTCAACACAGGCTTAGGGCACTAAAATAAACTTCCCCCCTACGAAGTGCTGCGCATGAATGTTGAGAAGGCATGGCAACTTATCACTCCAGGTTCTGCGGTTTGAACATATTTGAAATCTATCCCACAGCCAATATTCAGGAGTTTCGTTACCATTTATTTCGAATGAAAATAGACTCCACGAAATATTTTGTCGGAAAATGATGTAGATTCTCTCATGCGATTAGTTGTGTGAGTCGAGGAAACAGGGGGTCACCGAATGTTAGACGATAGATTCTCACATCTTCGGGAGGGATTTTTCCACAAGTTTCACCTCTGACGCACTTAAGTGCTTCTAAAGACTAATGAGGTTTAGGAGCGAAAACAAGATTCAGTTGTTCTCGGGTAGGGATTTAAGCACTGCTTAGTAAAGAAGTGTGAACGAATTCCTTGATGTTCTCGGGTAGGGATTTAAGCACTGCTTTGTAAAGAAGTGTGAACGAATTCCTTGGAACTCAAGAATTTCGCCTAGTGGCCACCTATCAAACTTTTGTTAGGGGCACAAAATATAGATGATATTTCGCAAATTGTCGCACGGCTCTGCGAACAGACGTTTTACAACGTTCGACAGACATGGTCGGATCTAAACTCAGTATTGGTCATGCTCGTTATATGAGTCCTAGGAAATTTTCGCGAGGCACGGCTTAGCGCCAACGTTGTCATCGTCTATATCGAGAAACCGAACCGCATATTTCTTAAGTGCCTCTTTTATTACCTGGTAGGGGAGGAGGTACAAATACAGATAGATTATTTTGGGATAATCGTAGAGTTGGGGATATGTAGTAGTCGCTTTGAGGTGCCATAGAGTTTGCGCGTGTGCGTGCCTGTTAGTCGCCCCACCATCGAGCTGGCGTGTGAATGTAGTAGCTGATTGGATGTGTGTCCGCTGGTCTGCACGCATGCGTGTGTATCCTTCAACATATCAGAGAACTGTTTGTGGGATGACTGGACATGTGACCCAGATGTTTGCTGACCCGGTACAAGGCCGAATGTACACAATACACCCGTGTCCTTATCTACGTGTTCCTTATTCAATGTGAACTTACAATAGGGAAGAGACGGCAAAACTCCAACGTTTGAGCGGATCATGGATCCAATACTTTAGATAATTGTGTTCTGGGTTCGGAATTTAAAGAAGGGCGTAGTTATTTTTCACAGTTGGAGGGAAACTAGTTACCTATGGAAGAGTGATATGTGAACTGGAGTTCGTCCTGTGGAACAAGATAATCTTATAGTCAGTCGAGGGTGAGACCATGTATTTAATTCGTCACGAAATAATCCGCACTTCGATAACAAGGCGGCAAGTAAACCACTTACGAATGCAAGGAACACCAGTGGGTCAAACCTTTAACCACCTCATCACTACGGGGTATTTTCGTCACCTACCTGCTCCGTGAGCTTTAGAGTCTGCGGTTGGCCTGCCATTCTTCGAGATCGAGCATTACTTGCATGACCTGGAATACTGGGGATCCTCGGAATCTGGTGGAATCTGGTGGCGGTGCGAACATGTCCGGCTGGAGGTCTCAGAAGAGTAAACAGGGATACCGAAATTCCGATAAGCCAAACATTTGGAGTTCCCAAACGCCGTCGAGTACGTGATAGGAGGTCTTCTGGAAAAAGCAAATGCTGATACAACAGGGGAGTATATAAGGAGAAAACTTTGAGTTCTGCTGTAGTCGTCAGCTCTGAATATCAAGGCACCATCCTCAAATACCGTGGAATCCGTGCTAGACAGGAAAACGGAAACCTGCTCTATTCAAGACATGGATAGTGACGTGCATACATTAGGAACAAAACAATAGAAGGCTTCAGCAGACACATAGGCTTTGGAACAAAAGCAGTAGAAACGCTGAATGAAGGGCCCATGGAATTCACACACTCAAAGACGCCATGATCGGGCGAGACTAATTCGTGTCCTGGTGAGGATGACAACCGGTTGGTTGGGCTACGCTCTGTTGATCAGGTGGTGTTTGATCTGTTCTCGTATTTTGGCAGTTGGCTTGCCAGAGAACCAACCAGAGACCAGTTAATCAAACCGGATACAGACCGAATCCCGAAGATACCAATATACGTACGTACCCGCCTATCTTAAAACAGTCGTTAGGGTCGCGGTCACTGACTACTCTTTGGAGGTTATTTGAACTCAAGCAAGCAACCCAACCATGCACTGGCCATGTCTTTTCGCGCACGGCGGGGTTCTGCAGGCACACTTGATAAACAGACAGACTGCCGCCTAATCAACACCTATTTGCCTGATAGTGTTCTTCCCCGTATCTTGCATAGAAGCCTGTTAAGCTACCAGAGCGCGCGAAGACGGTCAACGACGTTGGGTACAGCCGGATATTCAAAGCCACGCAAATCCTGCAGCAAATGGTCCGCCGAGCATTACTAGCTCCACCGGTAGTACTGTGGCATATGGCAACCTTTTTGATCAAAATCGTAGAGGTCTTTCAGACGAGCAATGACGGCTCACACCGAAAACTCGAAAGAAAGCTATCATAAAGCCATTCATGAAGTTTGCGGTAGAGCACTGATACATCGGTGACTTGGAAGAAGCCACAGGGACAGTTGCGCAGAGATGAGTGACGATACCGCTGCAGAGGCCGTTGTGAAAAATCTTGAGTAGCATGGATTTCTATGTAACATATTGGGTTATAAACCTGCTACTGACCCGCTAGTGCTGGTCCGGATCGGCCGATTAATGCGCAACTGATGAAAGTACACCACAGCTCTCCTTAGGTGGTTTTTGGTATAGATGACCTCATTACCGTAACAGCCGACTTCTCACGAGGCGGCTGCTACAGAACAAACAGTTTTTTGACGGCCGCTAGCTAGATGCCAAGCACCCGGATAATCGGCATTGAGATCGACTCAGTCTAACATCGGCGTGAATAGAGTTTTTCAGAAGCTGCAACAAAACCGCACAGCTCTTGATGGGTTGTATCTTGAACTGTATCTTGAGTTGTTTAGCGGAGACGCACGAGCAAACCTTCCGGCGTACTTTAGAATAACAGAAAAACTTGGCGAAGACACGATGGAGGTGACACCACCTACAAAACCAGCCGAGATTTAACACCTGTTTATGGGCAGGATGCCGAGAGATACCTGATATTGCAGAATAGGTGACTAGTAATACGAAAGCTCCGGTCTTACGGAGGGGCAATGCTGCATGTGTCGACCGCTGTCTCGACCGTCAGATCTCAGAAAATAAAAATGGAATCAATGAACTGAGAAACTGCGCGGAACCTTCGCAAATAGGTCTTCGCCATGATTCCACGAGCACCGGCTGCAGACGGTTGACCTTGTCTGGGAGTTCGAGTAATTAGTTGGAGAACATCGGAACCAGAAAATTCCGCGCAACGAAAGGGTGCCTACCACTTGATAACGTTCTTTAGAGTGTTCGAGATTACGGATTTTTGGCTAAAAAAAGAGAAAAATGTGGCTTTTATTCCTATGAAACATTATTGCCAAAAATGGTCATCGGACCCAACCTATACTAGCACCATAATGAAATCGTGCATCCTCGGTGCGATTTCCGAGCTGAAGTCAGTTCTGGGATTTTATAGCTACCACATTGCATCCCCCTACCACAAACCACTCACGAAAGACTCCAAACCAATTGCTAATGAGCAGACTGCTGTAAAGACGGTCATTTGACGAGGCTAGAAGGAAGTTTAAAATTTACTGATCCATTTTCGTCCAATAGATTTGAGCCCCAAATCACGGAACCCTACCGGTGATCCCGTATGAACTTCTCATTAGTGAACAATTCAGATCTCTGGCGTGAGTGCGTCACGCAAAGCAAATTCATGCAGCACACTGTGACCTTAAAATGTGATTGCCTGGGTTCCCATTTCACTTATAATATGGGGCAGCTTCAACATACATTCCAGGTCATATGAAACGTTTTGCAGTCCAAAATCCTTACTGACATGAGAACGGACCTTTAATTCACGGCAGGGTGGTGACCTCCCAACAGTCAGATCAAAGTATTCTGAGGGGAAAGTTGTCCGGCTTGATATGACCGAAAGTCACGTCGATTACACAGATCCGGCGAGCGGCTACCAACAAAAAGGAGCGCGCTCTGGCCAGTCAGCCAATAAGATTGACATTTGGCTTGACGCCCCCCTTGACATATGTGAAGGATTATTTTCAGCCACAAATACGGGCGCGCCAGCCTCCCTATTTCTTCAGCGGAGTATTTTTCGAGATACCATGTTTTTTGACATGCAATGATGGGTGAGACAGAAAACTGAGGACTGGTGGATGAGTGGTAATCCACGACAGCACTACACCTAGGATACTCACGTGATCATATTGGGTGACCTCAATATTCCTTTCCTGCTGGACACAATGGCCTGTGGATATGAGTTCAAACCAGTCTAATTGGTCACACCGACTGATCTCTGTTGCCAAACCGTACAACGCAGCCGACCGAACTCGGGCTTTTTAACATTCCTTTGCTCCTTGGCCATGTTTTTGCAAACTGGATGCCGGTGTGAGATGAGCTTTGAAGCGTGACATCAATGGGACGCAGTGATCATGTGCTCTTATCCCGCCACATCATCCATGCTCCTCCCAACGAAATCACGAACACTCACCGGAACTAAGATAGGCTTCCCAAACCGTGAAATCAGGTATGTTCCAATGAATTGGAACTTGGAGCGTTTCCCAGCGGATAACAACCTGGATTCTAATAAGCGTCCCAAAAAAGGGACGTTTTGCGGGAAAATTGTCTGTCGCCGACGGGAATTTGCATCAAAAAGGGTGTCATGAAGACGGACGTGTCTGGCACTACCGCATGGACAGTTCGCATGAAAGCTCTGACAGACATAGGGCTTTTCCAGAGACTACAGTTTCATTGGCTTGTGTAGACGAAAAGGAGTAGCGACCCTCCCATATTACCAAATTTACGAGCAATCAGAGGCCACTCTATGAACAAGTCGGTCGCCGAAGCAGGGTCAAATTTGGACTAGCTCTGGAAAACTGTGACGAATCAAAGGGTATATAGCAGGACTCAACCAATGTCCTTTTGAATCATTACACGTGCTCCGAATTCGAGAGTCAACTACGATCCACCTGCATCCATGGATGGTCTCAGTCATACCCCTACCTGCATGAAAGTTTGGAATTATTACCTCACTGTTCAAACGAACACCTGATACCTGAAACCACATACCCACTACTTTTATATCCCATCCAAAGTGTTGGAGCCTATCACGAGTGCGGGTATCTTTGAAGAGGGCAATTTAATCGCCCATCCGCAACATGGCTTTAGTTGAACAAAGTTGTTTACAAAAAACGACAATATGGATGAGACTAATTTCAGCCATCTTTATTTCTGCAAGGCATTCAACGGAATGCGTCTGGAAGAAATCCTGAGAGAAGTATTCTTTGGACAACGATTGAACTGTCCCTGTTCGACCGAACTGTAAACGTCTGAGTTCGGTGAACGCTGTCCGATTCCACGTATCGCCTGCGCGAAATTCTCATAGCCTGATAGAGAGGGCTGCCCTTTGGCCGGTCTTCAGCAACGAACCTCTAGCCGCTGATCACTGTGCCGTCTAATTACTGCAAATAGTACACTTTTCTGGAGAGCACGGCTCCTGAAATCGGCCTTAGGCTGTAAGTTAAATGGCCATCCAAAATTGATGAATGTCACTTTTTTATGCATTGATCAGCTAAACAATTTTCTTATATTTAGGGCTTGCATGCCCTACAAAGGACACTAAAATGGACCAGAGAGGGCGAACGGATATTAGAAGACAATCATTGATATGAGTAGTAGATATTTGCGATATGATATTCCACAAAATCATCGGTAACACGTCTGCTCTTAGACGGACGTGCGGCTTTAATCTAGCACATGGTCGTACTGTCAGATATCACAGGGAACGGCTGTTTCACGATAAAACCGTTTAGGAAATTTGACCCTCAGAAAATATCGGTAACCTCCAAAAACGCCTTCTTTTCCAACGTGGAGTAAATAGTTCTTCTATTGCCAAATATTTAGGGATAGAGGGTCCAGGTTATGCTTGTTATGCAGTATGATGTGATCTTGCAAGTATTCGTGTACAATCACCACCATTCACACAGTAAAGTGAATTTTCATGCGGTTTAAAAATTTGATAACGAAAACCAAAGCGAATCAAAATGCTAGTGTAGGGAGTTACTTTCTTCTGATGGCTCAGATGCTGAGCAGCAAGGTTGTGATAGAACACGATAATTACTTTGCTTTTGGATACTGCCGCTGCACATCATCCTCCGCGGTATGCGAGTTCCAAGCTGCTATTTTGCAGTGAGTGATCTTGTTTCTAAAGAACAGCCCTTATGTGCTAATATTACTGGAACAAGTGAACAGATGACAGGGACAATAAAGAAGTGGACTTGAAAAAGGGTCCTTTGAAAGCATTATCCAATTCAGTAGGTGATCTTTCGTGATTGAAAAAGAAATTTGCTATGGTTGGTCTGAAGCAAGGTATCGAGGGTCAAAATCACTCCATGTTTTAAATATGGTGACACAGGAATACGAAATGTATAAGTTTCACCCTGAAACTCCGGGTGCTTTCTGGATTTTAAGCACCGATTAGACCTCTCCCAAGAGAATTTCTTCCTGGGAAGTGAACACGATATACACAGAGAAATGAATAACACCATTGTACACAAAAGCTTGTCTAATTCGGATATCTGCTAATCCACGAATTTAAGGTTATAAGACAACCGAAAAATAAAAGGCACTGTATGAGCCTTGCTTGGTAGTTCTGTCTCCTAAACCGATCAAAACAATCTATTTAGTTCAGATGGCTTTTGATCACGACCTTTATACAACGATATGTGAGCCTGAGAAGGAGTGCTTCGTTAACTAGGCCTACTCAGTGATGTATCCACTAAGTACAAGAAAACGCCAACAAATTGCGCACTGACGACGCCAAAAGCGACACTTCAGATGACAATTGCATCGTCTTAGCTGCCAATCTACTCTTCGATGCCAAGAAAAAAGTGCTTTGTTAGTAACCAGGTGATCGGGCTGTGCAGTTAATTTCCAAACTTTCAGGCACTAACAAACTTTTAACAACGAACTCAATACCTTACAAAATATTGCGTTGGAAAAAATGCAGGCAGCCATAGTCGATTTGCCATTTTGGACATTCGGGTATTTTTCTAACTCCTGTGGATTTTTGGTGATGACTTGGAGTATTCCTCTAAGTTCTGTATACGCAAAAGGTAGACATGGACTTGCAAAAACATCTGGAAGGCCACCGAGGTATATCCGAAGCAGCAGTGAACCCAAAACGGAGCCTTGAGGAACTCCAATGGAGATCGGTGCTGGAGAAGAATAGGCCGAGCCTACTTTCACTCGGAACGATCTGTCTGAGAGGAACGCCTTGATCCAGTGTAGGATTTACCATTGAATCCCGTAAGACTCGAGATTGTGAAGCAGCGGGACGTGTGGGACTCGATCAACTGCTTTTGAGAAGCCGGAAAGTACGACATCGGATGAGTCCCTCATCCTTAGCATGGGTTAAACCGTCCATAAATACGGGCATGTTCGTCACGCAGGAACGGTTTGGGGGAAATCCGTGTTGAACTAGAGATATTAAGTTGTTGGAACTGAGGTGATCTAGAATGGCTCGACTCAGAATGCGTTCCATCACCTTGCGCGGGACGCTAGTGAGGCCTATAGGCCTGTAGCTGACAGGCGATAGTCGGTCACCAGTTTTGTAAATTGGCGTGACGATCGCTTCCTTCCAAGCAGAGGGAAGGCAGCCGTCGTCAAGCGACTTAAGAAACACCAGGTAGAAATGATTTGCCAGTGTAAACGACGTTTCCTCCAGGATCCTTAGATGGACTTCGTCGATCTCCAACGCGCAGAATGGGTTGATCTTGTGTAAGAGTTAACAAATGCCCTCCACGGTGAAGACCAAGTCGGCTAGGGGCCGCTCGTAGTTACGCCTTGACAAGATTGAATGTGGCGAGGACGCCAGGGCCGAATATAGACCTGTATAGGGTTCTCTGTAGACCTCGGATACCACTATTGGGTCGCTCGTGGGTTCCCCGTTCCTGTACCTCAAGTAGAACGCGGATAGCTTGTTTCTGCGGCGATGTCTCATGTATCTGAACAGCACATTTCTGTTTTTCCGGGCGAGGTCCAGAATGGTGGCTTTTTTTCGTATGTTTCATTGGCGGATTTCTGATTTAAAGCGGTTCCGCATTTTAAGAAATGCCAGCTCATCTTCTGTGTCTCCTGTAGTCGACTTTTTGAAAAATAGTTGAGACCTCTTTTCCAGAAGACGCCTAATCCCTCTAAATAGCTTGCGCTTCATCCGATTGCGTGCTGGTTTTTTGGATCGAACATCGTGTCAACCTCGTTAACTTTCTGGACAATGGTCCTGTATGTCTTTCACTGAGGCTGGTCCCAATTTAACTTGTTCAAGAAAGATGCGCATTCCTGCATGGCAGAAGTTTCGAATCCACGTTCGAGGTTCGGAATTTCTGGCCCGATAGCAGATGAAATCAAAGGTCAGTACACAGTATTCGCTATGTCTCAGTGGAGCGTTAATTATCCTCTGATCAACGAAGTGTTTTTCGTTGGTGATGACCAAACCCAGGAGGGATGGTAGTTGGCCTGCGCGGTATCTGGTGCCTGCAACGACATGCTGAGTCCAAGCGCTCTGTTGAACGACTTCGGTCAGCGCCGCTGCAAACACGCGCTGAAGCTCTAACCCCGAGGCTTTTGGAGCTTTGATAGTCAAGGAGTCTGCAATGGCTGAGTGGAAACTGTTATCCGGAGTCGCGGCCAGTTCCGTCGGCGTGCCTTCAGGAGCACAAGGGTCTATAACTACCATCGGTTTGGCCATAAGTTTGGGGTAGGCGCTAAGCGGAAGTCTGTAGAGCTGCTGTGACCTAGCTTTCGCGCCTCTATAGGGCGATCCTCAGATCGCCCGATCGGGCATGTTCGTCACGCAGGGCTGACAGTCCGCTCCAAGATCTTTACGGGAGATGGGGAGGAAATTTTGACTAGATGCCCAAGTGTTCGCTTGTTTCCCTTCTGCTGAAACCAGTCTGCGTAAAGCGATTCATGATAAGATTTTGAGAGGACACTATCAAGGAGCGATTACGCTCGCTTCGTTGGCGTGATTTTTCTGGAGAATGACCCCCAAATGATCGGTCTGCTCGCCCTTACGCGCTTGTCCACTAGAGACGCCGTTGCGGTCTTTATTACCGCATCAGAGAGCTGGATGACCTTTTTCGCAGCCAGCGGACTGGGGGTGGGTAGCGCCAGGTATTCGTTCAGTGAACAAAGTTATTTATCAACTTTCGTCCAGATCGCTGCGTTCTTTGTGTTTGCGTCCGTCAGAGCTTTAGAAAGAAGCTCCAGCTTCGCCTCGAATATCCCGATTAAGGTGGAGCATTTAAGCTGGACCTTTATGGTTCAGCAGTGGGGAATTTGTTTCGTATTTGATGGCTCTTTTCTTAGTTGCGGAATACATTGCGCCCTTGTTGTAGAGGCGACTGGCGCATACAAACGGGTCAGAAGAGTTTGCCAGTTGGCTTACCTGGTCGTCCTGTAAACCCGTGCATTTAAAATGCCACCAGGTCCTGTAGTTGTGGCATTCTGCGTTTTACATTCGAAGAACAGCCATTTCGCCCACATCCGTTGTGGTCCATCGATGACTGCAGACAGCAGCCTGTATTAATTAGTGACATGATTGCAACTGGGTGAAAATAGGAAGTGAGTGCAGAATAACAGTGCTTATCACGTTAGTGTGGGAAAATTCAACAAATGACACGCTCAACTCTGTAAACAGTTTGAACAGTGAAAGAATTCCTTCACGAATTTGCACGAACGAAAAACGAAACCAAGTTCGAACGCACCAAGTTCAAACTCCTACCGCAAAGGGTAGTACGACTGTACCAACAGAGAGCCTCGCAATACGATCTCGCATAACCGGGACTTGGTGTTCTTCGTTGGACTTCTCCCAGCTGGCCTTCCTGGCATGTATAAACCTTTAGAAGCTGAATTCCAACAGCATAGCCCGCAGGACCATTGCAGCACTCTAGGCTGATCAGCACGAAAATGTGACGGATTCAGTTCCGGAAATGCAGTATTGCCTACTGGGCGCGGCACTGGCAACCTGCATTCGGCAGATGTTAGATGATGATTGGTTATTTTGTCCACACTATCGGCCAATCAGAGCTCGAATTGACGCTAGGCTGGCAAGCGTCCTGAAACTTTGGCTGGTGGCCTGCGGGATGGGCCACTTTGCCGTAGCAGCGCCTAACTGCGGGCGGTTAGGCGGTATCGACGCGGAATTCCGCGTTACACATTGGCTTCCGGAAAGGTCTCCAAGGAAACCTTGAGCACCACCGCCTCGTGGATTGAACTTTGGAGTCAGGCCAGTAGGGCTTGGGTCCCTGAACAAAACCCTACATCCTCCCACTGCCCTGTGGGTCAGACTTATGAGTCAAAGATTCAAGGTAGGGTGCTTCAACATGTTTCTTCGGCTCGGGAATTTGGGAAACATCATTCGTTCTTGCAGATGTTTGCTCACCGGCCTTCCCCCACACTCCCTGCTCACCGAATGGTGCAGTGCGACCAACTCATCACGGATTCACGGATTGCAGTACTAACTTCCGAAATAGCCGNAGTCGTCTGGCCACATGGTGTCCTCCAACGACATGCCGGCCACAAACTCAAATCGACCACATTGTCATCAGTTACCGATGGAGCGGATCAATAACTGACTGCCGGTCGTTTTGGAACACATTGGTGGATTCCGACCACGCACTCATCCGGAGTCGCTTCTCCCTACGTTTTACTGGGTCGCGTAAGATGAGGACAATTCGCTTGGCAACTGAGAGACTGGCAGATCCGGATGTTAGACGAACTTAACAGAATCGTCTTCTAGAATTTCTTCAAAATGCTCCACCATCAGATGTGGGTTCATATTGGGAAGGGAACGCCACCTCTTTGCACAGTGCTGAAAGTTTTGCTTGTGCTACAGCGCTACCAAGCTCACTCAAGCACTGGATATCA